>JAPFRF010000023.1:4955427-5555427 GCA_029282475.1 Phrynocephalus forsythii
GGTCCGAATTTAAGGGACCAGCGGATCTTAGGGGTCGTGTAAAAAGGCCCTAACTCTCCAAACTTTCCTGAACTTTCAAAATGCTCATGCTCTGCTACCTCAAATACTCAATATTGGCCATAATTCAATCACTACTAATTTGTTTAACATATCCCCACAGTACACTGTGCTGGATTGAAAGTTTGGCAACAGTTGAAAGTACGGAGGATGTACCAAAATAATCCAATACAAAATAATCAGCAATTCAGTTAGAGAAGGGATGTAATGTCCATCCAAGCAGAGCTGTAGGAGTCACTGGAGTTTAATGAGTTTGTTCTAGATCTGGATGTACACATTAGAGAAGTTAGGTGGTTTGAGAGAGGAGTCAGGGAAACCATCCATGTGAGTATTGAAAACCCCTCTCTCAACAGACATGGGGGGCTCAGGCACCATCTGTCTGCTACTTATCAGGCAGTGATTTCAACAATCCCCAGAAAATTCAAAAATACTTCACACCTCCATCACCATGACCATAGCTAATGACCTATACTTTATGGGTTTCAACACCTTAGGCCATTGTCTGCTTAATGGCCTATTGAAACGATTGTTCGAGCCTATTCAGTACATTGTTCATCTTATGAGTCTATTTCAGACCAGGGTGACAAGAGGTCAAAGTGAACTATAAAATGGAGGGCTCGAAACTAGCTTTCCCTCAGACCGACAAAACTGTTTGGATGAGCAGCAAAACGTTGCCATGACTCAACTTCCAGATTCTACCATAGAGATTATACAGGGGCTGCCACATTCTGGCCTTCCCTCAAGAGCACTGAATAGAGAAACTGTCATATAATTACAGACAAAAGGAGATTTATGGAGAGAGAAAAAGCAGGCCCCTACCAACCAGTCACTGGGAGAAAGACTTCTGTTGCATAGAATGTTGAGGGAACTTATCACAAGCTGAGATCACGAGGCAGGAGAAAGAGGGATATCTTAAGACACCCACCTTACAGGTAGCTTTGTTCAGAGAAATAGCTTAGCACGCTATGTGGATGTAGATTATCACTTGCTAAAATGCTGTAAAGGCGTGTCCACAGAGGCTGTTTGCAAAGTTGGAAGCCTTGCAACAAAATAGGAGTTGCTAGTGTGATATAAATGGGCATGGGTACCATGCAAATTACAGCCTGCTTTAAGCTAGCGTAAACGTGGCATGCCACTGGATTTCGTAGTCCTTTCCTAGAGGTTCGCTTAAAAAAAAATAGAACCAGCAATTGGGCAGACGAGAGACCAAAATACTTTCTGTGTCATCAGTCTTTGTGGTTGACTGTCTGATTTGCAGAGCACATGGAAACGCTTAAAGTCTTGTGTCAAATCTCTCTTCCTTCTTTAGGTCTGCTTCTACTACCAAAATAACCACATGGTTTCCCAGTGAGATAGAAACACGAGAATCCTCTTTATTTTGGAAAAATAAAATAAAATAAAATAAAATAAAATAAAATAAACCCACTCTGGTGGATTTCAGAAATTCACCGTCATCAGGGAGCAGAACCCACAGCACCGTCACAGATAAGGAAGAAGGCATGATCGTTGCCCTTGGCGGGGGGAAGGGGGCACAGATGGAAAGGATTCCAGCTGCCGTCATAAGGACAGGTGGGAAAGTATGGCCTAAAAACGGGTGATACAGGGGCGGGGGGGGGGAATGTTGGCTACGTCATTACAAGGCCGGTCTGGGCTGATATGTCTGCTTTCAAAAGGGAGAATTGTTTCCATGATAGCGGCTGAGAAGAGTTATGGGTGACCTTCCCTTGGGTCGCAATCTCTAGGGGGGAAAGGCAGCCAACAGTAGGCCTGTCGCTCTAGCTGAACTAAGGATGGAGGAGAAAGCTGGACCACCTTCTATTAGGTACTGGCTTCCTCCAAGCTTATCACTGTCCGCTGGGGAGAGACCGAGGAGCATCACACCGATTAACTAGATGAGGATTCCCTCCTTCTGTCACAACACATGGGCAAGGAGAACAGTACTGATAGATGGCCGATCCTGCTGTGCCCCGTCCACCTGATGTCTCTGTATTCTACAAAAGCAGTCCAGCAGCGTTCCAAAGAGACATGGGATAGAATAGCCCTCTGAATATGGGTAGAAAGCGGTCCAAGGGGGTGGGTGGGGAAGGTGGCATAGGGAGCAAGGAGAAAAGGGGTTCCAAGAAGAGAAACCAGGCATACGTTTGAAGCAAGGAGCCTGGAAGCTGTTGAGAGAGAGAGAGAGAGAGAGAGAGAAAGCAGGAAGGCTGCAAAAGGACCAGGAGAACCCTAGACAGGCCGGGCGCCAGCCGTGTGCATGCTAAAATATTCGGTGTAGCCGTTATGTTGGTGGAGCTGAGGAGCATGGAGCTGGTAAGGGGGTGGGTGGCTCTCATTCCCCGAGGAAGGCTTCAACAGGACGGGGGCACCGCTGAGCTCCGAGGTGGTGACCACGCAGCTGGGCGTTGGGTTGCGGTCAGCAGATGACGTCTCCTCCGCCTGTTTGCGCGGCTGGCAGTGGGGGGAAAGCAGAAGCATCGGCAAGCAAGTATTAGCAGGACAGGGGAAATATCCCAAACAAATCATATTGCCGCTCATCACCCAAACCAGAATGGCAAGGCGAAGAGGGATTTAAGAATTCTATGCCTTCGGTGCTGGCTTGCACGGCTTGTAACAATAAACGGAAACTAAAGACTGCTTTGTTCCAGTCGGGTTTTGGTGGGTTTGTGCTGCTGCTGCAACTGCTTTTATCTGCAGCCACAATTTTTCATCTTCACGTTAAGAACATAAGAAGAGCCCCTGCTGGATCAGGCCAAAGGCCCATCTAGTCCAGCTTCCTGTATCTCACAGTGGCCCCACCAAATGCCTCTGGGAGCGCGCGAGACTAGATCTCTGTCTCCTGATCCCACTCCCCTGCATCTGGCCCTTTAAGTGCCCTGGTTTTAAGCCTGAAGATGACACATCTCCATCATGGTGCAGGACATCTTGCCTAAGGTATGCCGTTTAGAGGCAGCCGCAGGTGTGTCTGTCAGAGGCTCCGGGCACTAGACAAGCAGGAGGATGCTGCAGGGAGTGACTTATGCAGTTGCCCATCTGGCACCTACATAAGGCAGTTATAAGAGCAGCACGTGGGGAAAAGCCAGAGTGGCTTGGGGAAAATGCTGTTGTCAGCTTGGAGGAGGAATAGTGAGGAGCATAGCCTGGTCTGCAGAGGGGCACAGCCTGATGGGCCACCAGGTTAAGCACTGGCTGGAAGCGGAACTTACTGCCTGTGCAACCCCTTGCCCCTCTAAGAAGGTGACTAGTAGGGAGAAGGAGGCACACGGATCCATCCAGGGGAGCAGACGGTTTCGTGGCGCCACAGCTCCCCCTGTTCATAATGGCATCAGACAGAGAATCAGGAAGAATAGGAAGGGACAGGAGACCCTTCAAGGTTCTCACATTGCTGGTGCTGCTGCTCCCGGTGCTCTGAGGGATGGAGAACAGTTCGGTGAAGTTGGGCACCGAATCGCTGATGAAGGTCACGTTGCCGTACACGTGATGCGGAAACTTGGCCCCGGCGGCCGCCTCTTCGACAATCCCGATCTGCGACGTCCGCACGTGGTACGGGAAGTTCTTGTTGGCCGCGGAGGGCCGCGTCATAATCTGAGAAAAAGAAGAGGCAACTGGAGAGGCGTACAAGCTCAGAGGCAGGTTCTTCCTCTAAGGGCGCTTTTACACGACCCCTAAGATCCGCTGGCCCCTTTAATTCGGACCAGAGATCTTAGGGGTTTGTCGCTCTTCCTGCGTCCCCACCCCCTCCGCACTTCCTGGCTGCTGGCTGCGTGAGGGGAGGGAGAAAAAAAGGGACAAAAGAATAAAGGCTTACCTCCGGTGCCGGTGGACGCCGCCCCATCGTTATGATTCCTTCTCTTAAAGGGGCAGGAGGCAAAAAACAACAGCAAAAAGAAGCAAGGAGAGCCCAGCACATCCGCATCAAGATTTTTCACCCTCGGAGAGCAGTTACATGAAAAGTGCGCTGGGACGCGCTTAGGTGGGCATGGTCGCACTTAATTTTCAGTAAACTCCAGAGCTGGTGGGTAAACAATTTTAAGCTCCAGAGCTGGGAGCCATTTGCGGCGGAGTTTAGGGGTCGTGTAAAAAGGCCCTAAAAAGGATACTTCCTTCCTCTTGGCCACAAAAATTGGTGTCAGAATCATTTAAAAAAAAATAATAAACGTCCTTGTTCATTTTTTAAGCAGGAAAAACTGAACCTGTTTCTAGCCTTTATACTGACAAAGATACTGCACATTTGAACACAAACACCCATATTTGAAAATGGTTCTTTAATTCAGAAATTAGGTTTTCATGTATACTAGGCTAACTTATGCCACATGCCCCTCTCTTCCATCAAATGTCATATTGGGACTTGCCTTGTGAAAAGAAGCCATGTTCAAGAAAGAAAGAAAGAAAGAAAGAAAGAAAGAAAGAAAGAAAGAAAGAAAGAAAGAAAGAAAGAAAGAAAGAAAGAAAGAAATAGGAAGGAAGGAAGGAAGGAAGGAAGGAAGGAAGGAAGGAAGGAGCTGGTGACTGAAGGAAGGAGGGAAGGATGTATGAGGCTGGTGATGGATAGAAAGAAGGAAGGAAGGAATGACCTGGTGATGGATAGAAGGAAGGAAGGAAGGAAGGAAGGAAGGAAGGAAGGAAGGAGCTGGTGACTGGAGGAAAGAAGGAAGGATGGAGCTGGTGATGAATAGAAGAAAGGAAGGAAGGAAGGGAGGGAGGGAGAAAGGAAGGAAGGAAGGAAGGAAGGAAGGAAGGAAGGAAGGAAGGAAGGAAGGAATATCCATAATAGGAGATCCATAATAGACCAATTTCCAAAAATAAAAAATAACACTTTAAAATAATCAAGAGTTTTATTTGTCTCTTGCATGAGAACACCGGTGGAAAACCTTGGTCCTTTCAGATGTTGTTGGACTCCAAGTTCCATCCAACTCAACCAGCACACCCAGACAGTGGTCGGGTATGATGGGAATTGTAGTGTGACATCATCTAAAGAGTAGCACGTTCTTCGCTACTGTCCCGAAGGAAATAGACATGGGTCCAGAGGCCATGCAGAGAAGGAAATGTGAATATGTGTGACATATTACCACTTTATTTCCAGGAAAAAGCCAAGAGAAAATCAGGGCTTCTCAAATGGCACGAGGGACTGACAAAGCCGCTTGGATAAGTAGCAAAACGTTCTGATCTCTCAAGAAAAGAATTTCAGATAACCTCACCTGGATGGCTGAGGATTTTCACAGACAAGGTCCAAACTCATTTTATATGGGGGATTCACTGCAGTTTGAAAACTCTTCTTTTAAAAAACAGTGAAATACTGCTCCACGTGCTTGTCAATTTGATCGTCCCTTGCAAGCTATTTTGTAGATTTTTACTCCTCAAGAAGCAAAATATGGGGATCCTTGCATCTTTACTTCTACAGGCACGGGAGTTTGTGCCTAGTGCTTTGATCCCAAACATTACCCCTAGAAAACATTTTTGAGTGCCTCTTTCTCCAGAATCCCAGCTGTGACCGAATCCACAAGTCATTAAAAAGCAAAGCAGAGTGTTCTGCTTATATACCGCCGCATACCACTTCAAGTAGTCTCTGGGCAGTTTACAGCTTTAATTATAGTCTGCAGGCTACACATTACTCCCCCCCCCCCAGCAAGCTGGGTACTCATTTTACCGACCTCGGAAGGATGGAAGGCTGAGTCAACCATGAGCCGGCTACCTGGGATTGAACCCCAGGCCGTGAGCACAGTTTTACCTGCAGGACAGGCATTTAACCACTGTGCTACGAGGCACACCCACCTCAGGATGCACTTGTTATTTTGCTGGTGGCCTTTCCCTCCCTGTGTGACCAAATCCACCCTGCCACGAGTCTGTTGGTTTGAAGAACTGGGCACATGCCAGGGGAAAGGGTGGATGGTTGTGTTTATAAAAGAGTCTCACCAGAAAGACCGCGTGGGCGTACAGGTGAATGCCCAGCTGGATGCCGTTCACTATTTTCTCCCTGGCCCATTTTGGGATGCCAAAGTTAGCAATGAGGGCAGTAACCGGGACAGCAAAGAACCTACAAGAGAGAAAGAAGCTGTCTGGGACTCGGAACACAGATTCCCCCCTGCATTTTCTCTGACTTGTAAAAGCCCCAACATTTAATTTTGAGGAGGATAGATAAACCCTGCCTTTCTTCTTTAGAGTGGAGCAGGTGATACCTTTAGGCTACTATAAAAATAACAAAACATTGCTAATATTTCGGGGGCAAAGCCTTCTTCCTCAGAGCAGTACCAATAGGTAACAACATGGCAAAAGATGGATTTGCCAGGAATTATTTCTTAAGTGTTGAGTCCATGGAAAGATGGGGAAAGCCAGGCAGTTTAGTTCAGGCTTGGAGCTTGGATGTTCCTGGGCTGCCTTTGAAGAAATAATTCCTGGCAAATCCATCTTTTGCCATGTTGTTACCTATTGGTACTGCTCTGCTTGCCCCTGAGATATTAGCAATTTTAGTTATTTTTTTATAGTAGCCTAAAGGTATCACCTGCTCCACTTTTTTTTGTATTTGTCTTTTGTGATGGCTACAATGGCTCCTTGAATTGTTTTTCTTCTTTATCCGAATCTTGTAAGTTACCTTTATCCTCATCCTGCTGTCGATAATGATTTAGCGGTTCTGCTGCTTATTTCATTTTTTAGTGATCTCATTAATCTTCAGGAGGAGCATTTTTTAAAGCAGAAAGGCAGGACAGATGTATTGGCCAGGCTTCTATTCAAAATATTCTATGCTCAGCAGGAATGGTGGTGGAAGAGGCTTCTGCTGATTGGGTAGATGCCTGTTAAAGGTGCCATACATGTGTAACGGCCCCCTTACCAACTAGCCAAATACACTTTTACAATACTCATTGAGTATGTGGAGTGTGCAATAGAATTGCAGTCTAAATAAATAAATAAGCAGATGTATTAGGTTCTTACTCTAGGGATCCACAGACTAAATGACACCCCATCATTTGGTGTCTATCTTTTCTACAACCTCTTCCTTCTTCCCTGGAAATGCAACTCCTTTTGCACGAGATATTTTACTCTCTGCAGGGCCCTCGTCTTGTTTTTATCCAGCATAACTGATCCATCTGTTGGGCTAGTACCAACATTCCTCCTGGCCACTGAGAAGGGTGAACATGTGTGGTTCTAAATTACATTTCCCTTGTCTTTCGTTGGGGAGCCCAGATGAGTTTTCTGCCTCACCTGCCACCCCGCAACCCCGGCTGCTGATTACTTCCTCGACATTCACTCACCAGAGGGTGTAGGCAGCAAAGAAGGGCACGTAGAAAGGCTGTTTCTCGGGGAACTGCTTGAGAGTGATGAGGATGGCGTAGCAGAACCAGATGTAAGCCACAAACTGCAAGGCGATCAGGCCGTATCCGGCTGGCGACTCGTAAGTGTACAGCACCTGTGCCTGGTCGAAGAACTGGCACCCCGAAAAGAAGGAAGTAGGCAAAGTGACACGGGGAAGTAAAGATTAGAACTGCAAACCACAATAGAAGCAGCAGAGACTGGAGAGCTGAAGGTCTATACCAGTGGTTCTCAACCTGTAGGTCCCCAGATGTTCCTGGACTGCAACTCCCAGAAACCCCTTCCAGCACAGCGAGTGGTGGAGGCTTCTGGGAGTTGCAGTCCAGGAACATCTGGGGACCCACAGGTTGAGACCCACTGGTCTATACAGAGAACAGGAGTCTCCCTTTCCTTCTGAATGGCATCATCCTCTTCTGAAACTTAGGAGGCCACCCAATTCATAGTTTTAGAAGTGTTAGCCATGTTATCCTGGGAAAGCATATCAGGCAAAAACAAAGGCAAACACAGTGTGGCACCTTCAAGACTGTTAGATTTTAGTGTGAGCTTTCACAAACAAGTCCACTTCATCAGATATCCTAATTTGTTTAGCTCCACCTGGCAGCAGCTTTCCAGGGTCTCTGGCAGAAATCTCTGCATCAGGCATTAGCCAAAGATTATTCAGCATGCAAAGGGGGTGGCCTGTCACTGACCAGCAATTCATTTGCATCCTTAGAATGCGAGGACGGGTGTGTGAGCGGTGGTGGTGGGGATTTTAAAATCCCATTTGAAGCCTGAAATATTTCAGAAGGAACACTTCAGTGATCTCACTGAGGATCAAATGAGAAAGAGATCCGAGAAACCAGCTCTGGCCACGGTGATTCATGCCCTCGTGACGTCCCGGCTAGACTACTGAAATGCACTCTATGTGGGGCTACCGAAGAAAAGAAGAAACCAAAATGCAATGGATCCAAAATGCAGCAGCCAGACTGCTGAGTGGGGTGGGGTACAGAGATCACATCACACCCCTATTAAAGCAGCTCCACTGGCTGCCAATCAGCTATTGGGCACAATTCAAGGTGCTGACCTTGACCTACAAAGCACTGTATGACCTGGGTCCTAGCTACCTCAAAGATCAAATCTCACAGTATGTACCAACTCGGGTGTTAAGGTCATCAGGAGAGGCTCTTCTCTCCATCCTGCCACCCTCACAGGTACGTCTCGTGGGAACCCCTGAAAGGGCCTTCTCGGCTGCTGCTCCCAGACTCTGGAACTCCCTCCCACTAGAGGCCAGGACTGCCCCATCTCTGTTGTCTTTCCGGAAACAGGCAAAGACCTTTCTTTTCAGGCAAGCTTTCCCTGAATGATGGACTACCTATTATGTGTCTTTTATATGAATCGATAGGATCACATAGACTTTGTGTTTATAACCACTTATAACCTTATGTGATTAAATTGACACTATGTTTTCAATATTAATTTCCGTCACTCATAACTTTACATGGAACTTTACTCTCCTTTTAATTGCTCGTGTTCTCCTGCAGCTTTAATGTAATGTTGTCTAACGTTTATTCATGCTGCCAGATGTCCCTCAATTCCCTGTTCTCAATACTGGAACATGTCTTAATCATACTGGACTGTATATTATCCCTCATTACAGTAAGCCACCTTGGGTCCTTTTCCAAGGAGAAAGGCAGGGTGAAAATTACAGTACTCTAAAATAAATAAATAAATAAATTAGAATAGAACCAAGGCACAGACTAATAAGTTGGGTTCTTTTTTTCCCCTAAAAAAAGTTTGCAATGAAATATCTGGTTCTGTTGTGCTGTAAATATTTAGGGACCTCCACAAACTGCTAAGCAGGCATATAGGTCCCTTGGAAAATAGCATGACTGGACATCAAGATTATTGAGTAAGACATTGGGGGCTTCCTTTGGCCATCCCCTGTATGATTAAATGGCTTATCAACACAATGATTAATGGGATTATCAACAGATATTCCCGGGCTTGCAGCTCGGTTGCACCCTAAGAATCAGCCACTAAGACCCAACCTCAACCTCCGAACCCAGGATATCTTCCAAGTAGTAGCAGCTAGAAGAGTTAGGCACTCACCTCAGCCTCATAGATGAACAGCACCACATGTGTGATGGTGTATAGTGTCATGTACACGGAGAGCTTGATAGAACCCGTGTGGCTGATCCGGCCCCTGCAAAACAGGGAATCATGAGCCACGTTTTGGGACGAAAGCAACTGCCACTCACTGCAGGGTCCAAAATTCACTTTTCACTCTAAGAGCCGGACTTTGAAGCACAGGGTCAAAGGACATAGATGTGACATTTGTGGGCTACGCTTCACAGAATCCCCCCAGTTTGTCCCCACGCTAGAGGATTCTGGGAGCTGTAGTTCCACTCAACCAAAGGAATAGGATGCAATGCTATCTAAGCCAGTGATGGCAAACCTTTTGGAGACCGAGTGCCCAAACTGCGATTCAAAACCCACTAATTCCCCGCAAAGTGCCAATACAGCAATTTAACCTGAATACAAGTGGCTATGAAGGGGCGATGTCGGGTGCCCACAGAAAGGGCTCCGAGTGCCACCTTTGGCACCCGCGCCATAGGTTCGCCAACACTGATCTAAAGCCTACACAATGCTGCAACTCATGGCACTTGTGGCCAAAGTCCAAATAAAACACACCACTCTAGATTTTGAAAAACACTTCCACTAAACTTGTTCTGGTATCCAGAAAAATTACTGAGTGTAAGAAAGATGATATTAACATCACCGATAAAAAAAAATCTTGGTGCCTTTTATCTCCTTGATCATTCTTCAACTTCCCCTTTTCTGAAACTGCTTCTCCTTTTAAAACTCATGTTGAATCTCAATTACATGCATTTGGAAGTTCAAGCAGGCAGCCCCTAAATCTGCAGCATCAAAACCCTTGATCCTGGGAGTTGCCACTACGGATGATACTTCACGTCCATCTCATCGCTGTTCGCGGTCTCACTTGGGACCAGTACGAAGTAATCTAACCACACATCCATTGCGGAACGAGGGGAGTTCGTCCCGACCACGCCCCCTGAACTGCAATTTAAGCGGGATGAGAGATTCCCCTCCCTGGCCTCGAGAATCTGCTCATCACGCTTCTCATTCCGAGACGAGTGGCCATGAGGTAAGGCTCGTCACGCAACGTGCCATTCTCCATCTAGTGGCAGGAGTGCAAAGTGCCATTCGCCAGCACATTCCCTAAGGAGTCAGCAACGCAGTGCAGAGAGATTAAAAGACAAATGTCTCAAACTCAGCTCCGTAACACATTGAAGGCAAGGCTTCGGAGAATCGAAACATCAAAAAATGGAAGGGCACGGCAGAAAAAAAAACGGAGAACAAAGGCATGGAATTTCACATCTCATCACGGAATGAGGACGTGCAGTAACAATCATGCCGGTATCATCTATCACGCCCATGCGTACACGGGAACAGGGACAGAACCGCAAGAAGACCACGTGACCGCGATCGACATCAACATGCAACAAACTTCCTTCCGGGACGAGAATGGACGTGAAGTAACCGCCTAAAGACTCTCATCCCTCTTGGTGCTCTCCTATGCAAGCCATGCGGGACAACTTCCATCCTGTTCCATTTCAAGATCCACCCCTCTCCAGCCATGCTGGTACCTGGTGACAGTAAATCCTTTCCCCAGCAGGATGAGCATCAGAAGGAAGATCAGGAAACTGACGGAGAAAAGGAGCTTAGCTGGCAGAAGCAGGGAAAGAAAAACAAGAGGGAATGATGAAGGTTAATTCAACACCATTGACTAGGTTCTTCTGGCATTAAGAAGTTCAAAATGTTCTACGACCAGGCCGAAACAAAAGCAAAATAAATAAAATACTGTAACAATAAAGCAGACAAATACGTTGTGGCACCTTCAAGACTAACTGCATTTATTTTTAATATGAGCTTTCATGGAAAAGTCCACTTCTTCAGACATATTCCAAGGGTAATATGAAACTTGAGACGTTGACCCAGGGCCTGGAAGAATTACAGACCAAACGTCAGCATGTCGGCTAAGGGATTCTTGCAGTTTTACACCCAAAATCTAAGATAGTGGTGTCCAAACTTTGGCCCTCCAGATGTTTTGGACCACAACTCCCACAGTCATTTGCCATTGGCAATACAGGCTTGGAATTCTAGGACTTGTGGTCCAAAACATCTGGAGGGCCAAATTTTGGACACCCTTGATCTAGGACATTCAAGCCTTTCTCAGTCAGCTCATGCAGCCCAGAACTACCTACACAAGTCAGGTCAGTTTCTGCAGCAATAAACCAAACACTCTTCTAAGCCTTTATCATCCCATCCTGGAGACGTTGCTGACTGTATCATGTGTAAGATGTTCTACATTTCATTTAGCTTCCAAAGTGTGGATCAAGGAGTTAAGGGAGGCTGGTGGGTACATATTCAAAAGATGAACACCAAACAACTCTCCAGTGGTTTTGGCTTCCTTCTGCGTGTCCATAAGAACCTGGTCTTTACGCACTGGCCTACATAGCCAGAGATGAGAAGTGGTAACATTCTGTCTACTACAGATTCACTTAGTACCTACCCAGAATTTTGAGACTGCCTTTTCCGATGCCGTCACTTGCATATTGGCCCCAGTAAATGCAAAAGAACATTAGGCTGAGCACTAAGAAGAGAAGGGGAAACACATGGACACATGGTAAGGGTATAACAAAACACGCCCGGGAGTGAAATAACACTCTCCTAGATAGTGGTCATTCTTTATCTGTAGCTGTTCTCCTCTGCCTGCTGATTTGGTACTGCTGTCTCCATCTTTTTCCCCCTCCTTTGATTTATTATTCATTATTCATTAGTTTAAAATATTTCTATCCTGCCTTTCTCCCTGAAAGGACCCGAGGTGGCTTACATCATAAAACAGTATTTAAAAACTAAAAAACTCCCCTGTCTCCCACCTCTGAGAGAATCTTCAGTAACTGAAGATCTGAACTGGGAAACTGTTGTTCGTTAATGCTGAATGGTTTCGGGAGGATCTGTGCCTCTTCTAAAGTGCATCATTTGCATGCGCCTGTAAGCTAGGATTTTTTAAAAAGCAAGAATCTAGCTCTACAGTCAAAACCTTCTTATTGCATCCATAGGGAGACGTAAGCTGCAGATGAAAATGGTTCCGTTCCTCTTTCCCAGAGCACTCTGGGAAATTATAGTGGGTGCAGAGAATTCCTAGAACAATTATAATTCTCAGGATTTTGGAAGGGAGGGTGCAGGAACGGCCTACAGGAATATTGGCTTTGCATTGTATTGATCTTAAATTGTGGGTATACGCTTAGCATCTTTGCTCGTGAGGACAGTTTAGTGAGAGAATGGTCTTTGGAGGGGCTGCTTCTTCCCTTGCCCCAAAATAAACAGTGCAAAACAGATACTGTAGAAGGAAGCTCCACCAGAACTCACCCTCGACACCAGCCGCCATCATGAACATCTTATAGGTGGTGTGAAGAAGCTGCCGGCCCTTTAAGAGATCTGAAAGATAACAAGTAAAAAACGGGGGAATAAGGGAGGCAAGATGGTTGGCAAAAAGTGTAAATCACAGATAGAACTTTGGGCTCTATCACACATCCTTTAAAAAGCTAATTGAATTTCAAGATAAAGCGTTTCCAAAAATCTTGTCCCCATGGCCACCGGGCTTTAAAAAAACCTGTTATGTCCCCTTTAGCGAGTTTTTCAAGACCTACCGGAGAAGTTGGGAATTTTTTGTCCCAGTGAAAAATGCGAGCCAGAAGTCAGTGGGAGCTCACATATGATCCGGTCTTCTGCTTCCCCACCCCCCAGCCCCGACCAGCTCATCCTAGGGTTTGTCGGCGCTTAAAAAAAATTAATTTCCCCTCCCCCCAGCGCTGATCAGTGGGCCTTTGGGCTGTCAGTGCTGTTTTTTGTATTTTTTTTCTAGCACCGACCAGCTAATACTGGGGCTCGTCGGTGATTTTTTTAAAAATTAATTTCCCTTCCTCCCCAGCGCTGATCAGCTGTCAGCACTGGTTTTTTTTTTATGTTTTTTCCTAGTGCCACCTGCTGGCCCTGGGGCTGGTCTGCACTTTAAAAAAGATTCTTGTACGTGGGAACGGAGATCCCACATCTTCAGTCATGTGACCAAGAAAGAAGAAAAGCCAGACTTTCACAATATCCGGATCTTCCACCAGGTGAGATAGCGGCCTATGCCTCTTTTCTATCCTGGCAGAGTTTTGGAAACAAGGGAGAAGCTCAAATGAATGTCATGCCCTTCCCTTCTCAAATGCACAAAACAGGAACTATCTTCTTATTCTGAAATCTAGAGGAACGCAGTGTCATGTACAAATCATGATGGTGGGGGAGCTGGGCACGGAGGCCAGAGTGAACAATAGTCCTTAATTCCTGTTATTGTTTGATGTTTAGATGGTAGGATCAGACTGGAGAAGGTGGTCTGCCCGACATGTGTCTAAGGAAGGAAACCCTGGTTGTTTGGCACAAGTCTCCTCCATCATGGTCTCGTTTGTTTAGAAATGGGAAGAGCTGCTCAAACCACATCAGAGACGTTTAAATACTCACAGCCAAAGTAGCAGGAAATGATGAGAATCAGGATGAAGATGAGCAAAAAAGTAATGTCAGTTTCCAGGATGCCTGGAAAGAAAAGGAGTAGATCACACACTGGAAGGTGATGGTACAATTGCAAATGGGAATCTTTTCTCCCTGAAGGGAGTGCTGATAGGAGAAATAACCAGCTGAGCCACCCATAGACGCACGTTCTGGGCCAAGGCAATATTTCTAAGGGATCACTAAAAATCAGCAAAGAACATGAGCTTCAGAGGTTCCGAGATCTCTCCATCAACCAAAGATGGACTCAGACTTGAAGTTCAAGCAATAAGCTTGAGTATACGGAAGCAGGCCAGATACTGTTGACACGTGGTTTGGCCATGTACCTACTCACCAGCCACATATTCAACATGTATTTTAAATCATGCTAAGTCTCAAGGCTGCAAGAGAAACAGCCTTAATAAAAGCTGACCTGGGGATGTGTGAAACAATGCTCTAAGGCAGTGTTGGCCAACCTATGGCACGGGTGCCAAAGGTGGCACTCAGAACCTTTTCTGTGGGCACCTGATATCGCCACTTCACAGCCACCTGTATTCAGGTTAAACAGCTGTATTGGCAGTTTGGGAGAAATTAGTGGGTTTTGAATCGGTCCCGAAAAGGTTTGCCATCACTGATCTAAGGGGAGATTCTGCCCTGTGCTTTATTTGCGGTGGCTACAGTCTTGCTGAGTACGACACTGTAAAGCAGATGACATGAGCTGGAAGGGGACGCTACCAGTAATTAAACCAGTGGTGTCCAAACTTCGGCCCTCCAGATGTTTTGGACCACAACTTCCACAGTCCTTTGTCATTGGCAATACATGCTTGGAATTCTGGGAGTTGTGGTCCAAAACATCTGGAGGGCTTAAGTTTGGACACCCCTGAATTAAACAGTTCCTTCTTGATCCCGAGGCTCACTAGGCTCACGCAGAATGAGACTCCTTGCATGAGTCTTCCGTTACCAGCAGCCTCCCTCTGCCAAATGCAAGGATAATTTTCAAAACCAGAACATCAGATCCACACATGCTCAACTGAGAACCTAATTGTCTCACTCACCAAACTCATCAGCTGAGAAGTGACGGGTCCAGAAGGATTTGCCATTGGTCAGAATCATCTCATACTCAAGCTCCAGCCCGTCGCCCTATAGGGGAAGTGGGATCTTGTCGTTCCGGATCTTAGAAGAGGGGATTAAGGCAAAGCCGTAGGGTAGGGAAAGGAACCCGGCAAGACTTACCCCACACTTGCTGAGAGCCACATACCACCAACGCTCACGGACGGAGCGGAAGCTTCGTCCGCTCGCACAGCTCAGATACCGCACAGAGTTCTCTGTCACCAGCTAGGTAAAAAAAGGCAAGAAAACGAACGGTGATGTATCCGGAAGGACAAGTGTTGCAGGTGTAACTGTTTGGGCTCGGCTTTGTTTGAGGTCCTCAAGATTTGTTTTTGGACTACCAATCCACAAATGTGGTTCGTCCGAGAGAGAGGGCAAGACTGGATGACTTCGAGACCTAGATTGGCTTAGCTCCTTCTTCAAAAAGAAAACTCTCAGCTGCATGGAGCTTAGGCCTAACTAGACCTTGAGGGTGTTCCAGATTTGGCCTGCCTCCAAAGTCAGTCATATTTAGGTGCTTGCATGGTACCACATTTTTCCATCTGTAAGATGCCCCATGTCTAAGACTGCACCCAATTTTCCAACCCCAAATGACAGTTTCACAAAGTGTTCTGCTTACATACCGCCCCATACCACTTCAAGTAGTCTCTGGGCGCTTTACAGTTTAATTAAAGTATGCAGGCTACACATTGCCCCTCCCTAACCATTACATCTCTAGCAGGTTTATATCTGTGTAAACAGATGTAAACATCTCTTACATGATTATTATTGCCCATAGCTAAACCCTTAGAACAGGCAGGTCCAAACTTCGGCCCTCCTGAGGTTTTGGACCACAACTCCCAGAATTCCAAGGCTGTATTGCCATTGACAAAGGACTGTGGGAGCTGTGATCCAAAACATCTGGAGGGCTGAAGTTTGGACATGCCTGTCTTAGAGGTAGGCCAGTGTAAAAACAAACAAAAAGCAATGAGCAATATGTTTCTTCGTTTATACAGAAGACAACAAGCCTTGCATATGGCATAGAACAGGGCTGTCCAACTTTGAACAGGCCAAGGTCTACTTTTTCCGGCCCAAAGTGCCTGAGGGCTACTACACTAAAACCTCTACTTACGAATTTTATCTGTTCCAAGCACATGCTCATAAGTAAAAACTTTTGTAAGTAGAGCAGTGGTTTCCCATAGGAATGCATTGAAAACCAATTAATCTGTTCTGGAGGTAACAGATTTCAATGCACCATGGCCCTTGAACTACCCCACTCGGCTGAGATAATGGGCTGGCAGAACCAGAACTTTGCTGGGCAGTGGTGGTCCTGGGGATGGAGGAGGGAGGAGTGGAGAACTTATTGCTTCACTTTTTAAATTGATGGCTGGCGGGCTACTTTTGAACCCTTCGCTGGCTACTGGTAGTCCACGGTCTACCTGTTGGGCAGGCCTGGCATAGAAGAACACTAGAGGAAATGTGTAGTTCATTATGGAAACATTTACCTTACATCCAGACCATGCATACTGAGTTGTGAGGTTGATCACTTGGTTATTCTCTGGGCGGATCACAGATTCTTTCATCAAACAATCCTAGGAGATACAGAAGGTAAAATAAAAACGATCAAGTTGGACCCCCAACTTTGCAGTAAGCCTTCACTGCTAGCTGTACTGGCCAGGATGTTTGGGTGTCCTTGCTTGTTGAACCAGTAGTCTAGGCAACAATGTTTTTTTTCCTGCTTCAAGGTTATTATGGGCAAAATCTGGAAGAATTACATTTTTGGACCAACTCCCATCAGCAGTTGGCTGGGCGTTAGAACCTGAAAAAAGTAACTTTTACAAGTTTAGCCCACAACACCGATTCCTGATACTTCACACAAGATTCCTGGTGGTTGAAACGGGAGTTTGCCAACTTTGGTCACCAATGTTATTAAATTAGAGCCCGAAAGCTGAAATTATTCAAAGCCTGCTAGACCTAATTCTTTACAAACAGACCATTGTCACTTAGCCCATTATCTCTAGATCGTCACCTGGCCATGGGTCCAAACAGTCATACATTCTCCCTCTAATGTTGGAAGAAGTAGATTTGGTTCATGGAAACTCACATTAAAATATAGCAGGTAGTCTTTAGGGTGCCACAATCTCTCTCTCTCTCTCTCTCTCTCTCTCTCTCTCTCTCTCTCTCTGTGTGTGTGTGTGTGTGTGTGTGTGTGTGTGTGTGTGTTGCTGTTGTTGATATTGTTGATATTGTTGACTGACATAGGGATGACCCAACTGAAGGGCTGCCATAATTCTGCTGGATCCCAACCAAGACAAATTATGGGACCGGAAGCCCTCAAATCAGCAGTGGACCAAGCAGCTCCACCTTCATGCTCTTCCCACGCTTGTTCTTTTTCAACCATTAGAAAAGGGCTTCACTGCACTGCAAGAGTGATGTGGGTTCTCTGTGACTTGCAGAGAATTAGGGGGACACCTTCTAGTAGAGGACTCCCTGCCAGTTTGTGGATTCCTGGTGCCATAATTCAGCCTGGGTTTTTTTCCATTGAATAATGGAACCGAGAATCTTTGAATTTCAATCATCATCATCATCATCATCATCATCATCATCATCACCATCCCATGTTTGCACAGACTAACACAGCGACTTCTTCCAGAAAATACCACGGTAATTTAAGTTTTGATATACTCATTCGTTCTCTCAATGGCATACTTGCACATCTTGATATTGTACCCTGTATGGGAATGACTGCTGTAAAGTAGCATCACATCTTATATCACAAAGCTGACAGAAGGAACTTGCAGAAGGATTTATGTCGCCTTAGCAACTGCCCGCCCTTCCTTATGGCTGCTTTCTTGGCACATTGAGAAGCAGACCTTAAATTAACTTCTCTGGCAAGCAAGAGCATTTGTGAGCAAACACATTTCATTGCTGAGCCTTAACAAGCCAACGCTGATAGCCGATGCTCATATCTCTGGAACTGCCATATCTAATCTTACACCAGAAAGTGCAGAAATTACTTTGCACGGGAAAATCAATCCCAGCTGCTCCTTGGCATCCATTATCATCAGGGAAATTATGTCAATTATGTGTATCTTTGAAATATGCAGATTATGGGTTGCTTTGTCACTTTTAATAATGCTACCCTCTCCTCTCCCTACCCCCTCTTTCTTAGCTGAGAAAGATGCAAATGTTCAACCTGGCCTTCTTTAATTTAAGCCACTTTGGAGAAAAAGCGCAAACCAGTGGCCTTTCTACACTTTAAAACATCTGTTGTTAAGTCATCGCTAATGGGAAAAAATCTTTACCTGTAAAAAAAAGGCCATTATTATTCTACCATTTTATCAATGTGCATATAGTAGTGTTTAATATTCATTCAATTGCAAAAATAGGTTACAGATGATACTTTTATAGGCCACTATTAAAAATTAAAAAGAAAAGGAACATTGCAAGCTTTCGAGTTTACATAACTCTTCTTCAAAGCAGGTCCCAGAAGTTCAGACACGGTAAAAGATGTGCTTTACCAGGATGTAACTTTTAGATGTTCTTAAAATCCATGGCTACTAAAGATGGGCACGACTCAAAAAAAGGTGTTTCGTTTGTCGTTTGGTCGTTTAGGGGTCCGTTTTGGTTCGTTTTCGTTTTCGTGACATTTTTTGCAAAAAAAAAATTCGTTTTCGTTTCGTTAGGTAACGAAACGAAAAAACGAAAATGAAAACGAAAAATTGCTGTTTTGTTAGCATTCTTTTTAGTTCAATGCCTCTGCTGCAACGAAAACGAAAAACACGGCAAATTTGGTCGTTTCGTTTTCATTTTCGTTTTGTTTTTTTAAAAAATTTGTTTCGTTTTCGTTGCGTAACGAACCGAAAAAACGAAAACGAAAAATCGTGCTCATCTCTAATGGCTACCGTAGATGGTGTAGCAGCCAGGGCAGAAGTCTTGTAAGAGGCAGGAAGGGCAGTTGTAAAAAGCTGCTTCTTAAATCACACCCCCGTTCTTCAAACAAAGAAACGTGGGTCATATACCACCCCCACTCCCTTCCCCAGCCCCGTTTGGCACTACGAGATGTACAAACCCCTTTCGGTCTAGAGTACTGTCAGAGTGTTCAAACCATTTTGCATACCTCACTTCAGTAATCATTGCAACAACCCTGCAATGCAGGCATACATGACTTTCCCAGTATCACAAAGCCCAGGAAAAGGCATTGAGACATGTTGACCGGCAGCCAATTTTAACCCATATTGTTAATTCAGGGCCAAACAAACGTGGTTGGGTTCAGTGGGGTTTATTTATTCTATGGTATAGGCCAGAGTTGGCGAACCTATGGCATGGGTGCTAAAGGTGGCCCTTGGAGCCTTTTCTGTGGGCACCCAACATTGCCCCATCACAGCCACCTGTATTCAGGTTAAACTGCTGTATTGGCACTTTTGCGGGAAATGAGTGGGTTTTGAATTGCAGTTTGCCAACCCTGGTATAGGCAATGGAACCAATTATCTTGAAGCATGATGACTGTTCCAACACTGGAGGCATTTTAGTGAAATTTGGACAGCCACCTGGCAGATATATTCTTTGATGGCCATATAGGCTCCTTCCAACGTCACCATTCTGTGATTCTGCAACCCTAAACTGGGTGTAATGGTCATTGTGATGATCTCAAGTTCTGTGAGGAGCTGAGAGAGCTCTAACAGAAAATCCTCAGCACCTCCATTGAAATAACACACATACCCAAGACACGCCAGAAATACTACAGTTGCTGGCATCCTAGAGTTCTCCCAATGGATGTGATGGAACTTTGAATGCAGCTGACTTCCAGAAGGAGACTGATCTACAGTTGAAACATATCGATTTCTATAAACGCGTCCATCTACCAATGTTTGTTAGAACACAGCTGACTGCAGTTTCAACAGCAGGAATGGATGCACAAAGAAAACTACAGCACTTCAGGGGGGGAGAGCACATGCTGCTTCTATCCTGCACCATAGAGCTTAAAGCACAATCTGGGCAGTTTTCAAGTAATTATGCAAGCTACACATTGACCTCCCCCACTGGGTACTCATTTTACTGATCTCGGAAGGATGGAAGGCTGAGTGAACCTGGAGCCTCCTACCTGGAATTGAACCCCAGGTCGTGAGCACAGTTATAGCTGTAGTACAGCAGTTTAATCACTGCACCACGAGAAGAGGACCATACAGAGAAACTGACCTTATTTTCTTTTTTGTAGACAGATGGCCATTGGGAAGGATCGTCAAAATACAGAAGGATGTTCTCACAGCATTTGGCCTTTAAAAAGGGGAAGCAGAGAAAGAGCGGTCAGGTTCACACCAAAGCTTCAGGGATGGCAAACACATTCTGTACAAGCAAAAAGCTAGGATTTTGCAGATTACAAAAGAAACAGCTGGAAAAGTGGAATAACATTAAATGGTACCTCTGGATAGCGGAACTGGAAGTCCAGACGCCCATAGTCAGAAAGGAAGCAGAATCGTGTCAGAAAGACCCAGTCCTGTGGAGAGGGGGGGGGGAGAATTATTTCCAAGGCAAGTTTTTTTTATTTTATTTTTAATCCTGCCTTTCTCTTTTAAAAGGTTCTGCTATATACTGTATGTAGCAGCAGTAGGGACAAATTTAGACAGAGCCAATGAACAAATGCTGCTCTTGACACACTGCTGGCTCACCCTAGGGCAGTGGTGGCGAACCTTTGGCACTTCAGATGTTTTGGACTACAACTCCCAGAATTCCAAGCCTAGGCTGCCAATGCCAAAGGACTGTGGGAGCTGTGGTCCAAAACATTTGGAGCACCAAAGATTTGCCACCACTGCCCTAGGGGACCAGGGGGTCGCTGATGGAGGCCCCGGCATTGGAAATGCCTTTCTACCCTTGTCAGACTCTTGCATTAGTTTGCAGAATCAGCATGAAAGAGATCATGCCTCAAAGGGATAGAGCTTCAGCTTTTTAGGTTCAGTCCCTGAAAGAACCCCGGCAAGGCCTATCAGGAAAGACAGAAATAAATGGGTATGTTTAGCCTAGAGAAAAGAAGATTGCAAGGTGATACGACAGTGCTTTTCAAATAACTGAAGGGCTGTCATACGGAGGAGGGGAAGGATCTGTTCTCGATCACCCCAGAGTGCAGGACGCACAACAGTGGAAAACCCAGCTTTCAGCTGAAGATCAGGAAAAACTTCCTAACTGTTAGAGGAGTACAACAATGGAACCAATGACCTTGAGTGGTGGCAATTGCTCCAACACTGGAGGTATTCAATTGAAATTTAGAAAGCCACCTGACAGATATTGTTTGATTTGCACACCTGCACGGCATGTCCAAACTTCGCCCCCCCCTGATGTTTTGGAATGCAACTCCCAGAATTCTAAGGCTGTGTTTCCAATGGCAAAGGACTGTGGGAGTTGCAGTCCAAAACATCTGGAGGGCCGAAGTTTGGACAGGCCGCCTTTTTAGACCCCTTCCGACTTCGTGATTCTATGATTCAAGGACTGGAATACAGCCACTTCTGAAATCTTGTAGAATCGGTACTAGACAGACACTGTATGCAATACTAGCAGGATGGACTTGAATAGGTATGGGGCAAATTCACAGAAGTTTAAAGGACCCACTGCCTTGCATGAAGACCTCTCCAAATAATAATAATAATAATAAGTTGGGTTGCCTGAATGGCCCATTGGACTTAACATCCCAGCATGCTGAAAATTCAAGAGCATTTGAAAAAGAAGGTGAATATAGTTTGAATAGTATATTTTTAGGATAATCAGATGAGCCATAACCCAGTTTAAAAATTATACAAGTGTAAGCAGTCTAAGCTATGTTCCAATCGGTTACCATAAAATTTTAACTGCACAGCTCGAGAAAGGTTAAATAACATCCCAAACAACATAAAATGAAATCTATTAGGCAGTTAACGTCAGATTCATTAATTTAATAGAGCGCAGTGCACCAACCACAGAGGCCAGGATGATCTGACCCAATTTGAAGTTGCTGCTTGTTTTTCGGTCTGTCTCAATGGCCTGACTTGCCCCCAAAGAGGGGATGTAGGATGAGCCTTACCCATGAAAATAGGAAGAGTGAAATCATGTATTCAGGAGGCATTGTGAGAAGGAACTGAATGGGCAGGAATTGATCGCCATTGCGTTTCTAGTGGTACTGTATTGAAAGAGCAGCCTGCTTTTTAAAAGAGTTGGCATTTGCCTGTGTTTGTGTGTGTGCCATAATTGTGGAACGGGTATAAAACAGATCCCAAACGCAGCAGCCAGATTGCTGACTACAGCTGGTATCCCGTAACCCTCTGCTGCGGCAGCTCCTCTGGCTGCCAATCTTTTTCCAGGCTGAATTCAAGGTGTTGGTTCTAACCAATAAAGCCCTGAATGGCTTGGGCTCCAGTTGTTTAAAAGACTGCATCCCTCAATGAGCCTGCTCGGGTTTTATTAGGGGAGGTCTTTTTCTCGGACCCACCACCCTCATAGTTGCGTCTGTTGCCCTTATCTTTACTATCTACCCACCAGCAGGTGAGAACTTTTCTCTACAGGCAATCTTTTCCTTAATAACAGGCCACCTGAATGGGTTTTTTTTTTAATGGATGGTTTGTGGTTCATCAGGAGGCATTACTGCTTTGAATGAATGCATTTCTCGGTTTCATGGAAACATAGAATAGTGAAGTTGGAAGGCCATCAAGTCCAAGCCCCTGCTCCATGCAAGACTACAAATCAAAGGATATCAAAGGGTACCAAAGCAAAAGAGAATTTGCTTTTGGTTACTGTGTTTTAATGTAGTACAGCAGACCCTCGAATAAAAAACGGTATGTATAACATAAAATCTGTACAACATAAAAAAAATCCCAGTTCCGGAGATAGGGGAAATTTGTTTAACAGAATCATCTATGGAGTGAATTCGTACAACATAAAAAGGGTCGTGATTAGGAATTACTCTGTTTTCAATGCATTCCTATGGGAAATTTGTATAAAGGAACATTTGCTGATCAGAATTTCATTTGGAACTAATTAATTCCTTTATACAAGGTAGCACTGTATATTTTGAGCCCTTTTAGTATCTCTATGCTTACTGTTTTTAGCTTTCAGTATTTCAGTATTTCAGTGTTTCCTTGCAGCCATGCCGGCCACATGGCCACGGACTTGCACAACACTGGCTCTTCAGATTGAATACGGAGATGAGCACCGCCCCTAGAGTCGGACATGACTAGCACGCATGTGTGTGGTGGTGGTGGTGGGGACCTTTACCTTTTTATTGTCTTTTAATGACATAAGCCACCTTGGTTCCTTTTAAGGAGAAAGGTGAAGTGAAAATAAATTATGTTGATATTTTACACAATGCCATGGGCAGAAATATCAGCTGATTCCCAGAATCTGGTTTTCCTTTTGTATTTTAAACAATTTCTTTTCCTCCTCCTCCTCCTCCTCCTCCTTCCATTTTAAGGAGGTGTCCAGAAGCATCTTGAGATATAGCTACTTCTACCTCCTTGTCACCCGATACAAACACAAGGTATCAAGTCACCCGGGCACTGTTTCCTGGGTCAACGACACTCCCTCAAGCAACCAGCCAAAAGGACACCCTTCTGAGAAGCAGATCCAGGCCCACAAAAGTGTGTGTGTGTGTGTGTGTGTGTGTGTGTGTGTTATGCATGCATTCCTAAGGAAAGGATGAGAGTGAAAATGGCTGGGTTGTTGGTTAATGCGCGATGCAGACAAATAAATATTTTGAGGTGGAAGGTTTGCAAAATCTCCCTGAACCTGGCTTCCTTTCTCTTTCTGTCCAACTCTTTCCCCTCCTTAAAACCCCCTCCTGTTCCCATGGCAACAACCCATTCTCAAGGTTTCTACGGAAACCATACCAGAGGCTGAAGAAGGCAGAGAGCATAAGCAAAATCTAAGAACTGAAGCAAATAGAATAAAAAGCATAAAGCGGGCAGTAACCCCAGAAAACCACTATTCCTTAACACACACACACACCATAAAACTGGGGGAACAGAGTGTCCCACAGGCAGGCCTCAGTCTATAGGAACAATAACATCGCACAGAGACGGTGTAGGACAGACAAAGACATATTTTTAGGTATCACCTAACCCTAGTCTTGCATTTGTCTCTTGCAATCACCACACGGCTCCTCCTCCTTATTGCAATATTTTTAGGGCAACGCTTCTTCTCTGGGGCTGCCATTTCCCAAACTGTTCTTAAATCCTTCCATTCTCAGAATTGAGTTGTGAGCTAGTGTTCTTCCCCTGGCCCAATAAAACTTTCCTCCTTTCAACTGCTGCTTGACAGACCCCCAAGTAAGCAGGGAGTCTCTTGTCTCAGCTTCATAGAGCAAACGTCACATGTTTGAACCTGAAAGGCTCATGTCGTTCCATGCCAATGCATGTTTATTATTACCATAGTCTTAAGCTTTCGAGAGCAATATCTTGCACCGTTGTCAACCGGGAAACCCCGTGTGCTGCTTAGTGTTTGTTGTGAAAGTCTGCGGTCTTTAATTCACCTTCTTTCTCTTTCTTTCTTTCTTTCTTTCTTTCTTTCTTTCTTTCTTTCTTTCTTTCTTTCTTTCTTTCTTTCTTTCTTTCTTTCTTTCTTCCTTCCTTCCTTCCTTCCTTCCTTCCTTCCTTCCTTCCTTCCTTCCTTCCTTCCTTCCTTATTGAGTATTTTTGAGTATGTTGAGATTTGTTGGGAGTACAAGAGGTACCCATTTCAAAAAGAAAATATTGCAAGTACCAACAAAGCTCCGGCCCCTATCACACAACCTCCTAAATACACCTTTTTCTTTTACTGAATTTGCATCTAAAGATCATGCCCCCATGGCCAGCTGCATCTTCTGAACACCCCTCTCGACCGCGCCCCCTGAAGCGCATCTCAAGTGCATCTTCCTGCACCACCGCTAGGGGTTTGATCAAATTCATTCGCTTCCTGATGCGCATTTTGATGTGAAGCAAAGCTGGTGTGAACTCCGAAAAGCTGCCTCTTCTTCCGGTTTCACCCGTTTTGCAGCAAACAGCTTTTCAAAACAGTGCGTTGAGGCGCATTTGGCAAATGGGATACAAAAAAGAGGTTCAAAAATGCTACCATGGGGGCGGTAACTGAGCATCTAATGTCACGTGACCACTCTTAGAGATAGTGCGCATTTTATTATCTGCATTTAGCGGTTGTTTGATAGATAGATAGATAGATAGATAGATAGATAGATAGATAGATAGATAGATAGATAGATAGATAGATAGATAGATAGATAGATAGATAGATAGATAGATAGATAGATAGATAGATAGAATTGGCCTTCTTTACCCCAAGTCCATAAATAGTTTAGCTGAACTACAAGATATATTAGAAGTCCCTACCTCGCCACCTTATTGTCTCCTGTAACCCAGCCGAGTGGAACCCAGGCTGCAGCAGGACAAAGAATAGCAAGGATGCTGAATTGAACAACTTCACCAGGCTCCAAGTTTATTTCATACAACACTGCCTCTCAAATCCCTCTCTTACCCCAGTTCCTCAACGTCTTCCCTGGCAATCCCATCACATGCCATTCACCAGTCATGCGAGATCAGCACTTCCCACTGCGGTGGGTACATGCCATTGTGTTCTTAATCCCCCTGGCACAAATTGGGGCCAGGCTCAAGATCAATGAATGGACATTAGGATTTATTAATCGTTGACCCACCCTTTTGTACAGGCTGTTGCAGGGTAGATAAAGATAGAGGGGGAGGGGTTAGTGGCAAGGAAAGGAACTTTTACAAGCATGATTTATTCCTGGGGTGTTGGTTGAAATGTGTGCTGGTGACTAGTCAGTAGGTGGTTATTCTACTGATGCTCAAGAGTGTGTGAAAGAGTCAATGTGTTTAATCAATCAATCAATCAATCAATCAATCAATCAATCAATCAATTAATAATAATAATAATAATAATAATAATAATAATAATAATAATAATAATAATAATAATAATAATAATAATAATAATAATAATAATAATAATAACCGCTTCTCTTAAGAGGCATGGTGGGGAATTGAACTGCCAACCTCTGACCCCGGAGCCAAATCTCAAAACCACTGAACTGTCTAGTCAGTGGTAAGTATTTTTACTTCAGGCTAATTAATCTGGAATAACTACTACCCTTGATTATTTATTCTTGATCATCAATGTGGTTTAAAATCCTCATTCTGCCATCAATGCATCCACTTAATAAGGCTGAACCTTACCCAAGGTGGTTGTGAATAGGCCAGGTGGTTAAGCATAATTGATTTGCGTTTAAGCCTCAAACCTGTGACACTGGATTAAGAAATCAGGAGTCAAGTGCACAATCCTGATTTATTAGTTTGTTCATTCCCTTCTTTTTTCAGTCCAGTCAAGCCCATCGGATAAAGCACCCCTAATCTGAAGCAACCTCAGCTCAAATGCACATTCTGTGCAACATACGGCTCCGTCACAATTTAAAGAGGGGTTAAATCTTCAAGATAATTTAAAGAAATGACACCAAAGGGCAGGAGATGAAAGATGCATCATTATAGATCAATACCGTAAAGCACAGATCGGGGACATTTGGCCTTCTGATTGCTTTGGAGACCAATTCCCAGCCAGCATGACTAACCATAATGGATGATGGACATGGTAGCCCATAACATCTGGAGGATCTAGTGCAGTGATGGTGAACCTTTTAGATCCAAGTGCCCAAACTGCGATTCAAAACCCACTAATTTTTTTGCAAAGTGCCAATACAGCAATTTAACCTGAATACAGGTGGCTGTGAAGGGGCGATGTCGGGTGCTCACAGAAAGGGCTCCGAGTGCCACCTCTGGCACCCGTGCCATAGGTTCGCCAAAATTGATTTAGAGCATTATGCCGTGGCCATTTCTAGCAGCAGTAAAGCCACATTGTTGGTTGGAAATGCACAAAGGCTAAGAGCTAACAGCTGAAGTCCAGTAGTAGTAAGTCATAACTAAGATAAAAACCCATTGAATCTGTGGGGATTTAGTGATTCAACACCTGTGTAATTTCCATTGATTCACCCGGCCGACTCTAGTTGCAATTTCCCTCTGGATTTCAGCCATTCTATTTGAGTTGAAATAAAAGGATGGGAATCGTGATTTATTGATACAGTATCCTCACAGATTGCATATTGGCCTGGTCCCCCCTTCCCCCCCACTCTCTCTCTCCCTCCCTCTCTCCTCCCCACTCCTTTGTGCATTTACCCACTGCGCTTGTGTACAGATATGTCAATTTAGGATAACACTTCCTCTAATGGACCATGCAGGCTCCGATCTGTGAAGGCTGCGCTGCCAGTCGCTTCTGCGGCCCTGTCACACCTCCGCACGGCAAAAAGGGCACGAGAGCAGACCTTTACGACAGATGAGTTCATCCAAAATGCCACGGTCTGCACTGTGACACCTATCTGTGAACCCCATTCACTTCCTTTTCCTCTGGTCATACATTGAATGGGTGAGGATATACCCGACTTCCCGTTTGACAAACGATCCCAGGTTGCTCTTAAATTTGCAGCCAGAAAAAAAGGGCTGATGGATGTTGAAAAGATGGAAAAGTTATAGTCCTATGAATTAAACCGTATATTTTTTTTTGGAGGGGGGCAGATATCCTTTGCTTTAGAGCGCCAATTAGACGGAATCTGGAGCTCAAATATACATTATTTAATTTCTACACGTCAATAATATCAGGAGAAGAGGCTTTTGGCCACAATCTAAATGCCCTGATAACCCTGCTGACTTAAGGAGGCCCTATTTGCAGGGCGGGTGGGCGGGTGGGTGGTCATTTTTAGTGGAACCCTCTGGCCGCCCAAATCCCACCTACATCCTGGACATCCAGGAAGGGCTAAACCCTGCCCCAGCGTCAAAGGAGATCGGAGGCTGCCTTGGCAACCATCTCCATCCGAAACCTAACACGGGGCAGGGAGCGAAAAGATTTTTTTTTTAATCTTAAAAAATAAGGGGGTGGGCTTGTCTAAGCCTAAGAGGTGCGATCAAAGGAGGCTACCCCATTTAGAGAGGGCATGCCTAGGGAAGAAGGTTCAAGAGATGTGTTTTTTTTTAGGGGGGGTCACATTTTGGAGGCGAAGAGCAGCCTCCCCTCACGCCCTGGCCCCGCGCGTCTTCTCCGCACCGCAGAAGGCGCAGAAGGCTGGATCGAGGGCGTGCATCCTCAAGCAGGGCGCACCAGTTTTCCGGAGGGGCGGGTGAGATGGAAAGGGGGGGTGTCGGTGAATGGAAAGGCCTGGGCCCTATGGGACACAGACATTTGGGATCGGCGCTGCCAAAACCGAGAAGGCATCACCCCCTCTCCCCCCCCCGCGTCTCCCTCCCCCACAAAAAAACCCCGGCACCCTCTCGTTCCAACGAGAGCCGCGCGCTCACCTCTTTGGTGCTGATGTTACCTTTCACGTATTTGCCCCAGCAGGCTTCAGGCAGCAAAAGCAGAAACCACTGGAATGGACGCAGGAGCCTCATCGCCCCGGGCAGCCGCTGCAGAGGCATGGATCGCTCCATCCTCAGCCCCATGGCCGGCTCCAGCAGCCCGGGCTCAGCTCCCTGCGCGCTCCCGTTTAAAGAGACACGATCTCGCCACCACCGCCACCACCAACACCCCAACACCACCCTCCAAAAGGAACCCCCCCCCGCCGCCGCCGCCTCCTTCCACTCCCCAATCCGCTGTATCCGGCGTGCAGCCTCCTTTCGCCGGAGATGGAGGCGCTGCATCTCAGGAAACAACAGTCCGCTTTTTTGGAGAGGGCAGGCTGGGATTCCTGCGCTCTCCGTTTCGTCTCAATGGAGGCTGGTCAGCATTCCAGGGCATCTCGCCGCCGGTGGCGTGAATCCCTGGCGTGGTCTCCAATTTACTTCTCCGTTTAAGATTGTATGCGCATCGCGGGCTGGGACTGCTAAATCTGTTCCCCTGAACCTATATACAGGGGACCCTTGTATAACAAATCGTTTGTATAACATAAAATTTGTACAACATAAAAAAATTCCGGAGATAGGGGGAATTTTTCTTAACAGAATCGTCTATGGGGCGAATCTGTACAACATAAAAATGGGATCATTCTGTTTTCAATGCATTCCTATGGGAAATTTGTATAAAGAAAATTTGCTTCACATAATTTCATTTGGAACATATTAATTCCTTTATACAAGGTACCACTGTAACCTCAAACTAAAGGTTTACAGTACCAATCTCTGCCATCTGCCCACTCTTTTTTTTAAAGTTCCCCGCATAAATCCACATAATAATTCCTGATTCCATCATCCCTGGTCACCGATCCTGCCAGTTTGGACTGGTGGGCATTGTAGTCCAACCACGTCTAGTTCATCCCCCTTGCTGATGCTCAGATCCTCCTTTTCAAAATAATAGTCTCCTGACTGCCTCCTGCATTAAGGACTAAGAAGCAGTTTGCAATGTAGTGCAGTCAAAAACATCATAGCATTTTAAAGAGCATCACAGTTCAGAATCTACTCCCTCAGATACAGGAGTGCAAATACTATACATGGCCTCATTATTTATACATGTTGTGTTGTGATGAGTTGTTACAGTCATGACGGACTCTGTGACTCCATGTCCATGGAGTTTTCTTGGCAGGAAGACTGGAGTGGTTTGCCAGTTCCCACTCCAGGTGCTGACAGCACCTGGTATTCCCTGGTGGTCTCCCATCCAAGGACTAACCAGGGCCGACCCTGCTTAGCTTCCAAAATTGGGCGAGATCAGATGTGTTTATACATAATGGTCAAAGTGACATCTGGGGGGGGAAAATCAGGTGCATTTGAAATGTGGATTCATTTCAGGAATTCTTGAACTGAGGGGATGAGTGGCTGACAAAGCGACTGAACTAAGAAATCCTAACCCCACAGAGAATGCAAAGATAGAATACATTATGAGAAATGAAAAGTGGAGATGGTGTCACTGTGGGTTTAAAATGGGAATATTATGGGATTCCAGGTCTACCATTCCTGTTTTCTCGGTGTGCCCTGGGACTGTGCAGCTTGCCCAAGGGTACCCAAGCTGAGTGTACTCTGGCACAGTGGGGAATCAAACTCCCAACCTCTGGCTCAGTAGACAAACACCTAAACCACTGACCCATCCAACTGGCTCAAGAGCTTCATAGCAGGAATGTTGGCACCTCTTTGCTACCAGGTCCGAAGTCAAAGTTTGATTCACTGAATGATTCAAACTTGAATCAAACATGAATCAAGTCCCAGGTTCGAAGCCCTGGTTCAAAAAGTCCCAGGTTCAAAAGCAAGCTTCTTTCCCCAGAAAAAAGGAGGGATGGGTGGGTTTTCAAATTGCAAGTCTAGACCAAGCCACTGGGGGCAAGGGGACCTGAGTTGAGTCCAAGTCAAGTCCAACTTGACAGCAAGTCTCACAACCCGAGTCGCCATCCCTGCTTCTTAGGCACCAAGCCCTACTGGTGTTTGTGTAAGGCTTGAGTGGCTTGCTGCAGCTAATTGCTGCTAATTGGCAGGGTGCTGGAGCATGTATTGGTTGGGTGCCTGGTCACACAGCGGAGTGCAAACCCAGCCACATCCCTGAGATGGGCCTTAGCACCTTTCCAGATAGGTAGGATTAGACAGATCAAGTTATGTGAACCTTATGTGAATGTCAAAAGGAACCTAGCCAGAGAGTGTGGAGAACACTTATAGAAATAACAAGAAATCTTGTCGCCTCTTAAAAGACTGGCAAGTTCTAACTGGAATGGAGGTGCTTTCGGGACCACGAGCCAATTTCTTTAGATGCATCAAATCTGGATGCATTTCCCAGTGTGTTGTGAAGTTAGTTATTGACTGATGTCGAAGTAGAACCCACACCACACTCTCCTTAACAGGAAACGTATGTGCCCGTTCCTGGCCAAATGCCCCACCCCAAACTCCACAACATGCTGGTAGGTCCCTTTCCTTGTCAGGTAGGTACCTCTCACTAGCAACTGGAAAGGAGAACACAGCATCTTAACATGTCAGAAACAAAACTAAAAACAGAAACCTGGGTTCACTTCCTCTTTTTAAAAAATCATGCAAGCTGATTAAAAAAGGAAAGAAACTCTCCCCTACAAGACCAGAAAAGAGACCGTGTCTATCCTAAATCAAATCTGAAGTTACTGAGGAGCAAGAAGGCGCGAGAGAATAAGGTAAGAATATTTCCCAGTTCTTTAAAACTACAGATTTATTCCAGGGTGTTGTTCCGTGAATTGTAAATCAATTTTTTTTCCAGACCATGTCGATGGACCTTGGGTTCGCATTTTTAGTTTATGAAAGGTTTATACAACCGTCCTGTAAAACACTTAGCATGCACTCGGGAAACAAAACAGAGAGCCTGTAAGAAATAAAATCAAATGTCAAGTAGGTGCGGAGCCAAATATATTTGGGGTTTGACACAACAGTAGTTTTCAGATGGCATATCTGCTGAAATGCTGTTTCTTTGCCTAAGCTAAGAGAGACCCCTTTGCTGTAAAGGAAGCACAATTTGCCCTATTAAACCTGTTCCAGAAACCGCCTGTATGACATCTTGTTAATTTCTCTTGGCTTTGAACTTTCCTATGGTCCACTTCTATCTCAAGATTTGCAGTTGGTAGTTAGGACCTGTGTGATGCAGGTTCTTCTTGGCAGTCTGCTTCTCAGCCTTTGAACTTCCAGATATTTTGGACTTCGCCTCCCAGACTCCTTTGTTCATGCTGGCTGGCAGGGGTGCAGTCTGGGAGCTCTATCTATCTATCTATCTATCTATCTATCTATCTATCTATCTATCTATCTATCTATCTATCTATCTATCTATCTATCTATCTATTTATTTATTTATTTACCTTCATTTGTTTAATGATTACACTTTTGTGCTGCCTTTTCCTGGCATGGGACTCAGTGTAACTCACAAATAACTTTAAAAAAAAAGACAATAATTGAAAATGGCATGCAAAAACCAATCCAGAATTATTAAGCAAGGAGGAAATATCAAAGTGAAATTAGAAATAAAGAACTATACTGTAAATGCATTTTAGAACATAGAGGAAAATAATTCTAAGTCTTCTAAGAATTAGTATGTGAAAAAATCATTTTACTTCCTAGACGTCCTTCCTAGTGAAGATTCCCCCCATCCCCTGTGCTAGAAAAATAGTGAGCAAGTTCAAGTAAGCACAGGCACAATGAGATCACAAATTATCTCCTGCATTCAGTTTCTTTCCGTAGTGCTTTGAGGCACCTTCCTCCTTTCCTTCAGTCTCTCGTGTTCTTTGCTTCTAGATGCATTTGGTGATGTAACACAAAATTTGTGGCACTGACGAAGGATTGTTCTCACCAGTGGGCGGAATGAGTCTCCTCCGTGCTCTCCTAGCTTTTGTTCTACTGAATACTCAAGGGGCAGCCGCTTATGGCTTCAGGAACTGCATACAGTCAGAAAGCAATCCAGGGTATTTCAAGTGCATGCAGCGCTTCATAAACTCCATCTCTAGTGCTGTGGATGATCTCCCCAGAAATGCAACAGTGATCAATGCCTCTCTGAACTCCATTAAATCCTTGTCTTATGGGAGCTTCCGACACCTCCCAGAGCTGAAGATTCTGCATCTGAGCAAAAACGGAATGGAAAGTATAGAAGCTGGCGCCTTCGAGAATCTGCTGGGCTTGGAGAACCTCAACCTCTCCTGCAATTTACTCACGAACTTATCCAGGGATGTCTTCCGAGGTTTGGCCAACCTCACCCTCCTCCTCTTGAATAATAACCATTTGAGTACAATCCACTGGGATACAATGAACCCATTACAAAACCTTCTGGAACTGGATCTCCAGTTCAACAGCTTGGGAAGCTTTAAAGAGATTGTGGGAAGCTTGCAGAGGCTGGAGAGGCTGAGATGGCTGAATATGTGCAACAATAATCTGTCTTCGCTCAAGACTGAGCTAAGCCTCCCTGTTTCCTTGTCTTCTCTGTTCCTCTGCAACAATTCTCTGAAGGGGATGGATACGGATGGACCGCATTTCCTAAAGAATGTGAAAGTACTAGACCTTTCTTTCAACAAAATCTCAAATGTCTCCTCCTTTGCCACAGTCAGCCTCCAAAATCTAAGCGATCTACAACTGAAAGGGAATGACCTAGACATTTTCCAGCTTCTAGATGTTTCTGATCTGCAGCCTCACTGCCTGGACTATTCAGGACTGCAGTTAAACAAGTCCTCACAGTTGATCAAGATGTGTCAATATCTTCAGAGATCCAACCGCTCTTTGCATCATCTGCTTCTCCAGAGGAACAATATCAGGAAACTGAGCAGCAACCTCTTCCCGGCGTGCCCACCCATCCAGATCCTGGACCTTTCAAGGAACCGCCTCAGGTCAGTAGGTTGTGTAAGTGAGATATTGAATGCGACGATGCAAAACCAACTCCGGACGTTGATTGTGGAGCACAACTTGCTGAATGATCTGAGGTACTGCTCAAATAATTCTCGGTTAGAACAGCTGGCGCACATCTCCTTCCGTTTCAACCGCATCCTTTCAGTCCGCAGTTACGCCTTCCAGTATGCCCCTAACTTACAGACCCTCCACCTCAATATCAACACCATTGCTTATTTGGACAAAAAAGCCTTGAGGGGTTTAAGACACCTCGTTGAGTTGCGCTTGGACAATAACCTTCTAACTGATATCTATACAGAGAACTTTGATGACTTGAGCAGTCTACGGACACTCAATTTCCGGAACAATCATATCTCTGTTCTCTTCCCTGGGGTCTTCAAGAAACTTGGGAGTCTTCATATCCTAGACCTAGGAGGAAATAACATCCACAGATTGACCAATGGGTCATTTGAGGGACTACAGAATCTACAGAATCTATACCTGGATGGCAATCATATTGAGAACATACACTACAGCATGTTTTCTGCAGTGGAGAGAACTCTTAAAGTGCTGGATCTAAGGGGAAACAAGATACAGTACATCAGCATGAAGCAGGAACATCCCCCTCCATTCCTCAACCTACACCAGGTCTATGACCTCAAGCTCCAGGGTCAGCAACCCTATGGTTTGAAAATCATCCCACCAAGGTTCTTCAAGGGCTTGAACTCCTTGCGCAGTCTCTACCTGTCAGAAAATAAGATTCTCTCAATGGCACCAGATGTCTTTGATGACCTAGTACAGTTGGAATATCTCAGCATGACTGATAGCAGCAATGGTATGGTGAACCTTCCACCTGGTATATTTAAGAATCTTAGAAACCTGACTAGTCTTAACCTGGAGAACGCTGGCATTCACACTTTGACTCAGGAGGTCTTTGGGAACCTTACCAGATTGCGCTACCTACAACTCGGGAAAAATGAGCTACAGATAGTCAACATCAGTGTGTTAGAAAATCTTACCTCACTGCGATTCCTTGACCTGCGTAAATGCCCCTTGTCATGCACCTGTGATAACACTGAGTTCCAGAAATGGCTGAATAACAGTCAGGTTCAAATTGTTTACCTGTACAACTACACCTGCAATGCTGGGCAACATCCCAGTTATGTATACAGTTTTGATACCCACGTCTGTTACCAAGATGTGGGTTTCTACCTGTTCCTTGCCACCTTCCCTACTCTATTGCTTCAACTGCTGTTGCCTTTCCTCTACCACCGTACGTACTGGCAACTAAAATACCACTTCTACATCTTGCGGGCTTGGGTCAGCAATCACTGGAGGCGGGGCAAAGATGAGCATTACAAATTTGATGCTTTTGTCTCCTATAACTCTACTGATGAGAGTTGGGTTTTGGAACACTTGGTGCCCGAGCTAGAGAAAGGAGGGAATCCTCTGTTTCGTCTCTGTCTCCACCATCGGGACTTCCAGCCAGGGAAGTACATCATAGACAACATTGTGGACGGCATCCATAACAGCAGGCACACCATATGCATCATCAGCAGGCGTTACCTGCAGAGCGAATGGTGCTCCATGGAGATCCAGCTTGCCAGTTACCGCCTCTTTGATGAGCTGAAAGATGTTCTCATCCCCATTTTTTTAGAGGCCATACCCGAGCGCGAGCTCTCTGCCTATCACCGGATGCGGAAGGTGATGCTGAAAAAGACCTATATTGCATGGCCTCCAGACCCTGAAGCCCAGTGTTTGTTCTGGGCTAAGTTGAGGATGGCTCTGAAAGCAGGCAACTCCAAGAAGGAGGAGGAAGAGATGACATATTGGTTTGCTGAAAATGATAACCCAGTTTTGGAATCAGCTGGCAAGATGGAGCAGGAGGAAGGCAACTGACTCAAGACACTAGTTTTCCGACCAAGAACATGGGGTATAAGATGTGCTGAAAAAAGCCTGAAGGGGGTTGGTTTTAGCAAAAGCAATGAAGAATCTTGCTGGGACATATTAAAGGCTAACAGACAAAATCTTGTTACTTAACCTGAGCATGTATGTGCAGCTGCACAATCGTAGGAGGCCTTTTTCTCTGGCTTTCCATCATGTGCCCAGGCATCCTCTAGTTCAGTATTTTTCAACCACTGTTCCGCGGCACACTAGTGTGCCGCAAGATGTTGCCTGGTGTGCCGTGGGAAAAATTGAAAAATTACTTTATATATAGTCAATATAGGCACAGAGTTAATTTTTTTAACATTTTCTAATGGTGGTGTGCCTCGTGATTTTTTTCATGAAACAAGTGTGCCTTTGCCCAAAAAAGGTTGAAAAACACTGCTCTAGTTGTGCAACTGGGTGCGCAACCAACAGCCAGAGATGTGTGAAAGCAGAGGGTAGGATTTGGTTTTACTGCCACAATGACCTGTTGTGGGTGTTGTGTCATTACAGTTGTGACCGACTCTTCGTGACTCCATGTCCATGGAGTTTTCTTGGCAGGAATACATGAGTGGTTTGCCAGTTCCTACTCCAGGCGTCTACAGCCCCTGCTATTCCCTGGTGGTCTCCCATCCAAGTAGTAACTAGGGCTGACCCTGCTTAGCTTCTGAAGTCAGACGAGATCTGATGTGCTTAGGGCATCTAGCCATAATGACCTAGCTTACCCATATAGGATAATGAGTGGTAGAAGGCTAAGGGGGTGGGGAGAGAGAATGGCATCACAGCAGATTGCAGAAAACAGAGTCCAACTATTTTTTTCTCATGGGGAAACTCCTAGCCAGTGGAAATGTAGTTTCTGTGGTAAAGCAATTCAAATTTAAATGCCTGATGACTCGGATGGCACAGGAGTGGTGAATCTGCTTGAGCTTTTTGTCTGAAGTTTACAGAGCCTATTTCAAGGCACTGAATCTACTTCAGGGCTCGAGTTCAGCACCTCATCTGTAAAGTTTGGATTGAAAGGTGAAGCCAATTCACTGACCCTATGGTCCCAGAGTCCCTTGCCTTAATCAGCTGTTCTCTTGTTTTATTCTCAGAGAGTTCTCAGCACAGAGGAGTGTTTTAAAATGTAGTATCCATTACCATCTCATGCTGCTGCATGCACAGGCTAGGCTTATTCCACGCAACCCTTTTCAATTCCATAATAAAGATGCCCAGAGGGTGGGGTGGGGAAGTGGGCTGCCCCAGGTATCAACACTACCAATCCAGAGGACAGAAATCAAGGAAGCCTTATCACATTTATCTACCTATTAACATTCTCTGTCATCCAGCCAAGTGCCTGAGAGGAAAACAAAGAACAGACAGCAGGGTTTGTACGCAGCATTTTAAGATGCTGCCTGTCTCCCTTAAGATGTGATGTAAAGGCAGAAGACCCTCCCTCTTGTATATTTGTAAATATATGCAACTTTGTAGATAAATAAACATAAATATCTATGAAGAGGGTGTGCTTACAGCTTGAGGAAAAGGATTTGACACACAAAAGCTTGCTACTTGTTTTATTTTTTAATAGTGATCCAATAAAAAGTACGTATTACTTACTCTTGCATTTGAGTAGTCTTCAGGGCCACACCTGCCTTTTGTTTTTTAATGAACAATACAGAACACCAATAACCTCCAGTAATTTCCTTTCAAGGGTTAAGTGTTTTCAACTTTTTACTGCTCAAAGAAACATAACAAGGCAGTTGCCCCATATAGTATATTAAAAATGATTAATAATGTACTGTATTTATTATTTAAAAGTATTGGTTATAACGAAGCCAATATGGTACCTCTTATACAAAAGGGGGAGGGCTAAATCAATAGGAATGAAGGAACATCACATTTTGAAGAAGTACAGCAAAACGTTTGAGGCAGGAAAAAAAAGGTAAGGAGTAATGGTGAGGTGAACCTATTACAGTATTACCTAGCAAAGGCCATAGCTGGCTGGAGGGTTGAATGGGATGGCACAGCTCTCTGATGTTTTGGTACTGCTTCCACTTCTATAGAAAGGTTTTGTAGCCCACGCACAGCTCAGGGAACCACCAAAAAAAGCATACTGAACAGTACAGTTTTCTTCATAAACATTTTAAGTCCGTGCAAACCTCCTCGGTGGTGTAACACAGCCCATGGGTCTTTAAGGAAACTTGTCATTCTGTGAAGCAGAAGGTCATATTTTGCTCTGAAGTGGTGGGGGTGGGCTTCAGGGTGGCTGGTTTTTTTCAGAGATGTCATTGCACACGAATACAATGGCGCTTGGAGGGTTTTGTAATGCAGATGCACAGGCCTGAGTTCCTTCTAATAAATACTTAACTCTTGCAGGAGTATTAATTATAGGGTCCGCCTGTGGTGGTTATGAGAACAGCACTTCTGATTGCTTCTCAACGCCCTGAGCCCATTAACTAATTGACCTTCAGCTCTCTGTGGGAAGGACAGGGTAATCATGATCTTCATATACAAGGCAACAGAACTTCCTTTGAGGATGCTTTTACAACCCAATTTGCTGCTCTCTAGCCAGCACAGCTAATGATAAGACCTCATAGTAGCTGCAGGCCAACAAAACGCTCACGGACCAACAGTCTGCTATGGGCCAAGCCATGATTAAAGCCACAGCCATGAGGTCCTGTTCCAAGGCTGGCAGCCTGTGTGAAGCCCTGCATCGTTCTCCAGGCAAGCCACTCCTAAGGGTCTAACAAACAGAGTCCTATGGTAAACATAGTGTGGGAGATCCAATGCCAAGACAAATCCAAGGCCTCTGCACTCCACATGGGGCAATTGAGCTTGTGTTTTATTCTGGGCCAGGAGAAAATTGAGCTTCCTTAGATTCAAGCGCCCAGCCATTTTCATCTGGAAGCTCAATCTCAGCAGCACTGGGGAGTTCCACCACTGTGAGAGGCCCAGAAATGCCTCAACTCAAATCTGTATTAAAGGGTTTGTCTTGTGGAGACATAGCACCACGTGGTGAGAAATGGGGCTTAGTTCCACCACGTAGGGGGGAAATGTTAGCTGCATCTGCTCAGTGGCTGCTGGAAAGAGAAGGAGCTGTAGATGAGTGAAGGACCGCATGCTTTCACGCAAAATGTCCATGGTCTTTCTTATGGAAGAGGCCGGGTTACAGGCAGAGACCCGGTTATCTGTGCCAGTTACAGTAGATAATCTTGAGTTAAGCGGAGAAATACTTTGATCTGCAATAAGGTACATATTGTATACAGTACTCTGCTTCAAAAGCAAGACTGTTGCAGATGCATTGTTTTGAATTGCTTGCAACAGTAGGACGCGATAACTTGTGACATTGTTGTCTCACTGGTCCAAAAGCCCTTGCTGATGATCGAGCCTAAGGAAACTAGATTATTCTAGCTGTGATAATGCTATTTCTGGGTCTGGGTCACCTAGCCAGAAATGTAAGCGCTGCAGGGAATGACTGATATTGTATAGATTTGCAAAGCTAATCTCTGTGTTATAGTGACAGAGAGGCAGGAGGGGGCACAGTGGCTGTGGAGGGTGACATGTACTCCCCCTCTCCTCCCCTCTCCTCGAGCTTATTTCTTCCATAAAGGAAAGCAGAACAGTTCAAGCAAATTACCTCTGCCTGACATCTCCAGGGTATAAAACAAGATGAGAAATAAATAAATAAAAAACAAGGACAAAATGGAGTAGCTGGTTCTGGTCACTGCATACCCCAGGCCGATGACGACTCTTCTGTATCTTTTGAACTCCCTAAGATACTTAAGTCTGAGTTGAAAGACCCAAATCTGTCCTTGGAATGTTAGTGCAGGCAAACTAAAGTAGTACAGTATAATTATTTTCTGTGTATGAGAAAAGCTTCCATAACAGCATGGAGGGTGATCATCCATGGTTTAATTACATTTAACAAACATGCATCCCAGCCTTACTCCGAGGAGCTTAAGGCAGCGTTCATGAACATATCACATTCCATCATCATGAAAAAGCATGTATTTTTAAAAAAGGCTAAATAGACACTACCACTGTGGTCAAAGTGGCATACTCTAGTAACAAAAGGCTAGCAATATCACCTTCGTAATACAGATGGCAGTGAATATGCAGAGTTAAAGATACAGTACTGGGGTGAATTTATAGGTGTAATGTGATTTGAACTAGAGAGGTGTAGCATTTTCTCCTGAGTATATGGCATGTGTCATCTTTTGCGAGAGCTGTCCAGAGCTTAGAAAATCTGCTTTTTAAGACTTCAGCCCTTGACACCCCCTAGCCAGATGCTGGCAGGAGGATTCTGGAGTCCAGAAATATCCCCCACACACCTCTCTACTTAACATTCCAGAAGCACTACAAGAGTCGCTTCGGCAATTCCCTTTTGTTTGCTTGGGTGAGCCTTTTGCACTGACCATCATCGTAGCAATTATCTTTTTCTTTCCAAAGTCATTGCTGTGAAGCTTTCCACATCAAGCATGATTTACCAGGAAATAATATGGTCAAATAATGGCCTGTTGTAAAAGAACAGGGAAAAATACCAAAGATAAATTAGAAGTTGATGTTTGCTTACTGAACAGTGAAAAGCAAGCCAAAGGAACAAGAAGAGCCTACAGGCTGGATCTTCCAATATCATAGCACAGAGGAGCTCAGAGTGCATTTGGGTAGCTGTTGTATCCTATTATCAACAGAAGTAAAGCAATCAGGGAGAAAAACGGTTTGATATATTCACGCAAATTCATTTGAGCGTTTTATTCTTGAAAATATTTGAAATATCTACCCCTCACCCACATATCACTTTTCAGTTCGTGGTCTCCTTCTACATTTCTCAATATAGAACTGAAGTATCTCATCAAACTGATGTCAACTACCCAGTTCCACGGAATGAAAATTGAATTTTCTCCTCTTCTGTAAGGTTGGTGCTTCATAGAGGTGTGAAGAATCACAGGTACAGTCCAAACTAAACCAAGAACCAAAGTTGCTAATGACGGGTACTAAATAACAGCATTGATACACACAAAAATGAGTGGCCCAATGATCATGCTAAGAGTTATAAAGACTGTTTTAGCTTCAGTAAAAATATTTCTGTCAAAAAACAGAAAAAAGAAAAAAAAACCCAGACAATATATAATAAAACAACAACAGAAATATAAGTTTAATGGAGTCTGGTAACATCATTATCTTTTATGTTATCTGAGGCACGTACAACCAGCCTGCACCCTCTGCTTAGAAACTACTCTATGGGCTATCACGTATAGAAGAGAAAAATTCTCTATTTATATGTTTGAAAGAAATGTTCATGAATGGGTTTCAAAAAAGATGGGGGGAAACACAGAAATAAACAAGACAGATTAGAATGGGGTACTTAAGTGCCTCCCATTCAAATGTAACTCTTTCTACCTCCTTTCAGTACAACTTCATACGGGGGAAGGCCCATGGCTCCGGGCTGCTCTGCCGCCCCAACAGATGTCCCTGGAAGGTGTAGAGAGGGATGTCTGTGCTCTCCTCAAGAGCTTCGGATGGAGGGAAGTAGGACAGTGGCAACTGCTGGAAGATTTGCAGCTGCTGCGGGCCATCCAGCTGGAGCAGCCTCTCCAGATCACGAGTCTGGTTCCCAGACCTGGACAAGCCTCTTCCTTGGTTCCCTTGCATCCTTTCAGGGGCTTCCATCAGGCCCCAAGCCAGCTGACCGTTGGAAGGTTTCCCTTGCTTTCCAGAGACTTTGGGGCAATACGTCCTGGGGTGTGCCATGGCAGAAAACAACCCATTCCCATGTTGCTGGTGCCTGCTCGGCACACACATTTCTTGCTGAGGATTCTGCCCACAAAAGTAGTGCCGCGGAGGGACGACGCTGAACAACTGTAAAAAATCCTCTGGCTGCCTATTATGCCTCAAATTCAACTCTCTGGGAGACGGCGGCTGGTGTGCTAAGCGAGAGCAGCCCAGGACGTGGGACATGGGGTGCCTGGCCCCCCGACTGTGTACTTTTGGGCTCCAGATGCTCTTCAAAACATCAAAGGAAGTCTGAGATTCTGAGAACCTGAGCCCCAAATCCGGTGGTAGAGAACTGTGCAGTTCCTGTGACGGATTCAGGATCGCAGCAGTCTCCATCTCCTGTACATTCCACTGATCTGGACTTAGTTCATAATTACAGGAATACTGCTGGAGTTCAGTCAGGGGGAAAGGCCCAGGGCCATTGCTGCTCATGTTCAGATCAGCTGAATCCGATGACTCGTGGACAGGAAAAGGCACCCAGTGCCTTTTAGAATCATTCCTTTTTGAGAACACGCTCTTGGCCACTTCAGACCTCGCATGCTCGCCCCGGGGCTGCCAAAAGGATTCCTCCAAACCATGCCGAGCAGTTTTGCCCAAAGCCTCCTTCAGACGACAATGTTCATCGGAAGCAAAGGAGGTTCGAACTGAAGTCATGCGCCGGGAAGATCCAGAGAGAAGATGAGGGCGGGGTTGACCTGCCATCCTGAAGAAGCAGTGTGGGTCAACCATTTCTGGCTCAGCAAAGGATTCTGTGCTTTCCTCTTCACCAGATCTCTCTTCTGCCTGCACAGAGAAACAACAGTGAAAAAGCAATCCAGTAAGCATGAAGAGAAGAGTGTGATTGGTTGGAAACAAGATTAGAGCAAAACATAGGCAGTTCATAGGGGTATTGACATTACCGAAGATGTAGTTATATCCATTCTGATTGTATGAATGTTGCATTTTAACCTCTAATGGTACTAGGCTGCCTGCAGAGGGCAATGGGATTAGACCCTTAAACACAACATATATGCATATATACACACTAAATTGATAACTGCCAGATGGTATGTTAAAAACAGAGCTTGGAAAACATGTTGTTGTGCACCGTCAAGTCACCGTAATAGGGCTTTCAAGGTAAGAGAAAGATTTAAGAAGTGATTTTCCCTGTTCTCATTCTCCCAGTGAACTTCCATGGTGAAGCGGGAGTTCAAATCAAGTTTATTGAGCCCCAGTCCTTCACTATATCCACTACAACATACTAGATATTAAACGGAACAGTCCCAGCAAGATTTGAACTTGGGATCCTTGATTTACGATACCAGTGCCCTGGCCCGATGAGCTATGGGGCCAGCATAAAAATGCAAGGGTGGGTGATACCTCTTATTGATCACTATAAAATCATACAAATGGCAAGCATTCATGAAGAAAACCCTGGTTCCTCAGGATCAGCACAAGGCCTTGACGGAAAGTGCAAAGAAAATTGTAGACATGAATGCTGTGCCATACATTGTTTTTCTTTATATGCACCTCCCCCAAACTCTTATAATGTAACGTTGAAGGCACAGAATGCAATATTGATGATGGATTTGCCATTTTAGCACCAATAATGCAGCAGCACACCATTCCACCATCAGGAAACTCTTTTACAGTTCTTGGGCAACTGAAGTTTAAGGCAAAGAGAAACTTAAGTAGCTTGGTCATTCTTTATACCTTCTACAAGCTTTCTCTGCATGACACGCAGGAGGCACCAAATCCTATGTTGCTTGATGCAGAACAATGTTTTGTGAAGAAACAGGTTAAGATGTACATTAATAACACTTTGCTGGTGCTGTGAAATCCCCCCCCTTTTTTTTTACAAGGATGCTGCTAAGAACTTTCTATTTTCTGAGCTTTTAGTATGGATCAACATATCATTTTCTTGCATCTTTCAATGCCCGCCGCGTTCTCCTTTTGCCTTTACAGTATGGAATTTATTTTAATAATAGGGATTGTTGCTACTGTGCCTTTTATTTTATTAATTTTCATGCAAGCTGCTTTGAAAAGAGAAGTGTGCTGCTTCTATACCAGCTCATAGTGATTAAAGCACATTCTGGGCAGTTTGCCGTTCAATTATGTATCTTACACATCACCCCTATCCCAATGAGGTGGTTACTCAATTTACCAACTTTGGGAGGATAGAAGGCTCAGACAACCTTGTGCAAGCTTCCAGAGCAGGGGATCCAATTCAGGTTGTGAGCAGAGTCTTCACTGCAGTGTTGCAGTTAAACCACTGAGTCCGGCTTTGCTTTATCACAAAAAGTGGAATGTGAGTTTCTTAATTTATTTTAATTTATTTAAAATATTTCTATCTGGCCTTTCTTCCCGAAGGGACCCAAGGCAGATAAATACCAATGCCTTGCTAAAAGGGCTCACCGTTCTTAAAGCTGTATGTACAGTACTGGAAAGGGGACTGGTGAAAAAAAAATGTCCCTCTCCTCTCCTCTTTTTGAATGAAACATCCTGGTCAGAAGTCCTGCTGCTGCAGTTGCTGGATTTTGATTTGCACTTCAGCTCTTCCTGTTCGTTGTTTCTTGGGCTCCTGAAATCTAGAGAAGCACAGGACAAGCGACCTCAATCATTCTCATCAAGTGTACTGACTCCACCAATGTAAAGCATAGCAGAGTAAATATGGTTAATTCATACTTTTTCAGTACAGCACCCAACCCAGCAAGCAAAAAAAAAGGTGCACTAAATAGCCATTTAAAAATAAAAATGGCACTGTAGCCAGATAGTAGGAGAGTCAGACAAGGTAAGTTCCTGCCTCGCAAAGATTACAAATCTGAATTCTAAAAGTGAGATAGGGAAGATGCTGGAGATACCCATGGGGCCAGAAAACTTTGTATGGGACAATAATGGATCATAAAGCACACAGGTAGAGATGCTTCAGAGAAAGAGGGCAGAGATGATAAGAAAAGCCCTTAGAAGCTTTTAAGGCAGAAATAGCCTCCCAAATGTCATTCATGCATCTTATTTCTCAACAGTGGCAAGCAGCTGATCCAATAGTGAAGACGTGTTGCAGTTTATTTATTTTATTTTAATTTTTATACTGCCCGTCTTCCCAGGGAACTCCGGGCAGTTAACAATAGGGGTTCAACAACATCCCAACTGCTACAGCTCTCCGCCCTCTCCCTAAAGGTAAGAATAAGGTATTTGCACCGAACCTGCCAAAAGATCTGAAGCCAGAAAAAAACATATAAGGAAATATCTTGTTAAAATACCAATTTACTGATTGCCTACATTCTTTTAAAAGTGCCAGTCAAAAGTATGTAGAGTGCAACTTGGATACAACACCCTTGTTTGGTCAATATTTGTTGTTCTCTGCTGCCAAATTGAGATCAGCTAATGGTCACCCTAAAAGAGCTTCCAAGAAAAGTGAAATATATAAGGAGTCATTTTACAACTTTCTCTTCTCCTGTGCGTTTTCACGGCCAGCTGGAGAATTAGAACCCCGGTCTCCAGTATTTACTGCAATGCAACTACTGGTGTGCCACAAAATTGCTCATATTGTGTCAACCCCAAGAGAGTTTTTACTTGCACTACAAACTTAACTCCCACCCTACCTGCATGGACGATGTCTCCATTACAACTATTTGCTAATGTCTTGAGCTGTGCTAAGGCAGAGAAATCGGGCAACGTTTTCTTCTGTTCCTGCAGTACTCTAATAACAGCCTGGCGCGTTTCGCTGATTAAGTTTCGTCCAGGAAATATCGCTTTGAGGTCTAGAAGTTTTTGAAGCTCTTGGGCCAGTTTCTTCACCAGATATTTGTCATTGCCAGGCTCAACTGGTGCTGTTAGGGAACAGGGGACATTTTCCTGTTCATTCAAAGCTACTGGGACATCACTCTGAAAGGCTTCAGTTTCTATAATCTGTTGACAGAGTTCCACAGTAGGAGATGCAGCTGAAGGTTGGGATCCTGTATTAACATCTTGTATCAAAGATACACCATATTGTTCTTCCGTTGAGATAGGGAGACATTCTACTTCTGTAGGAGAATCTTCTTTCATTCCATTCAGATCCTTTCCAGTGCAGGCAAATTCCTCATTGAGAACAGACTTGCGATTAGCATCACATGACTTACAAGACTGGTTCCCTCTTACCATTTCCATCTCCACTCTAGTGTCACTTTGTATAGGGGTCACCTCTGTTGCTACTTGCTCAGTTCTGGGACTTAACAATCTCTCTATATCAGCTGATTTCACCTCTCTGTTAAACATGCCCAGGTGCTGTGTGAGTCTGTTCTGGGTTATGATCACAGGTTTTGCAACACACGTCCCTTTGATGGCTGGAAGAGGAGTTGATTTAGCACACTGGCTAAGCTGGGAGCTCCAGAAAGGGGGCAGCATTTTTTGCAGTCCCCTACAGGTCGATTTTTGCTCCGAGATCCTGTCAGTGACATTCCTGCCAAATTTGGCACTATTGCGCTCCCGCCTGGTTCTGCGGTGCTTAACCTTAGTAGATTTTTCCTTAGTGTTATGTGGTTCTAATGGGGATCCATTAAGCTGATGGAAAGAACATTGTAAGCCAGAGCCAGTTAAGATATGTTTTCTAGGTTCTTCCATGCCACAAGAATTCATGTTGATTTCCTTAGGAAGATTCTAGGGGAAAAACAATAACAAATATAAAACAACATCTAAGATGCTAGCTTTGTACTCTAGATTCCAGCTGGAGAAGTCATGAGATAAAAGGGCACAAGTTGCTGCCTCTGCAGTTCCACATGTCTCTTGTCCAATTTACATGGTTTTCAGTCTCCTAGTCCTCATTGTGCATGAATTAAATGAATTCTAAATCATGAAAGGTTATGCCATAATAGATCTGCTAATCTTTAAACATCTTATAAAATAAAAATGTTCCTACTTTCTTGGAGCATTCTGAAGTTTAAACAGAGGTAGACCAGTACCGTCAACAGACGGAAAATATCTACAAAAATTTAAAAAGCATCTTATAAAATGTTTTGCTGTTTAGATGCACAAATCAGATGTCGCAGATATTATGTCACCTTATGAACTTGAACAGAATACTTTAAAATGATATGACCATAGAATACTTTAAAATGATATGAGCACAATCCTAATAAAATACAGCATTTATAGTATTTTAGGAAGTACAGAAGCTGCCTAGATGCCCTAAGCACACCCGATCTCGCATGATTTCGGAAGCTAAGCAAGGTCAGCCCTGGCTAGTACTTGAATGGGAGACCACCAGGGAATACCAGGTGCTGTAGGCGCCTGACATAGGAACTGGCAAGCCACTCCAGTATTCCTGCCAAGAAAACTCCATGGACATGGAGTCACGAAGGGTTGGTCACAACTGTAACAACACAACACACACACAGGAAGTACAGAATGCTTTACAAGATGATATTGGTCATAGCTGTCATATCCTTGTAATGCATATCTGCATTATTATGGGGAGAAGGGATGAAACAAGGGAGAAACCCCAACTTGACATGTCAAAAAATAAATTTACAGCAAACAGCATTTGAGCTAGCGACTTATTTTCTGTTCCTCTTTCTGGTCAGCTCTCTCTCATCTTAGATCTGCCATCACCAGATGTATTGAAGAAGCTGAACTTGAACTGAAGCGCCTCCTCCAATTTAACAAATGCCAGGGAAACAAAAGACAGTAGCTTCTTGTGGCACATTATAGAAGCTGAAGGGGTTTTTATTTGGCGTTAAGTTTCGTGGGTTTTACTCCACTTTTTCCAGCAGTTCACGAAGTAACACTAAAAAAAAAAAAACACTCCTCTGCTATTCTTCAAAGTACCACACAAAAAAACCTAATTTTTTTTTTTGCACCCACAAATCAGGAAACAGGAAACACCAATGGGAGGGGGGGACGTTTTATGCACCACCTTAAATACCAATCCTATCCCTCCATTTTACGCCTCCGCCTGCCGCTTTCTTCTAACTGCCTAAACAGACCAGGGCCTCGAGGATGTGAGGGGCGGAGCAAACTACCCTCGTGCCGGGACAGTTAATACGAGTCAGCTGCTCCGAGCAGGTAAAGAACGTCGCCCCCTTTCCCGGGCGTCACTCGCGCTAATAGAGGGGTAAAGCCTTCCGCTGCAGGCGTAACCACGCCCCTCTTGGTTTCGATTGGTTGCAACGGGGCAGCGTTCTACGCTGATTGGCTAAACATAAATGGGTGTTGGTCACGGGCAGGTGTGCCGGGGAAGCAGAATGATACAGCAAACCCCTCTATGGGGTTGCGTCTCTGGAGCCGTAGGTTCGAATCTCTACTTGGACACTCATGGGATGAAAATGGTGAAATTCCACCTTAAATATCTCAAACGCCTTGAAACCGCATTAGGGTTGCTACATGTCAAGTGTGAATTGATGGCACTTTTAAAAAAGGGTCGTGGCATCTAATGACACTTGATATGGAGACCAAGTGTGCAAAAATAAAATTCCAGACAAATGGGTGTTGTGGTCTTTTTCCCCCTTTTGGAGACTTTCTCCTTAAACATTTATGGTCAAGAAACCGCTTTCAGGAGTGAAAAATTGGTAGCAAACCAATTTAGGGGAAGAAAACTGAATGGGGCACCCACCTTCACTATATAGGGCAGTGGTGGTAAACTTTCGGCACTCTGGATGCTTTGGACCACAACTCCTACAGTCCTTTGTCATTTGCAATACAGGCTTGGAATTCTGGGAGTTGTGCTCCAAAACATCTGGAATGTTGAAAGTTCACCACCCTTGGTATAGGGAAACCACTAGAGGGGTGCTGTTACTGTTCCTCTGACTGTTTCATGAGAAGGGAAGTGGGTGGCTGGTTTATGTTCTGTCATTCCAGCCATGTAAGCAGGCAAGGACCCACAGATGCTTTGCCAGCATCACCTTTTTCACTAGTGTTGCTACTGCCAACATAAGGCTGAGCCCTCCTCCATCATGCAAGTCTGAGATGCAGAACTGATTAAAAGTGAACAGATACAATCATCTACTGTACTGTACTGTAAGCCTGGAGTTGTGGCAGAGGATCGGTGTAATTTGTCCATTCCCTGAAAAACCTGGAATTGTATAGTGTGGAACTGAAGACATTTCATGCATCTAGATGAGTTGTTTATTTTTTTCAGGCTAGATTTCATCCAGCAGTTTTCACAGCGACTCTAGATTTCATCCAGCAGTTTCTCCAGTGACCTGCTTCGTTTTAATGAAAAGCAGGCACGAAGGCTGTGAATTTGATCAGAAGAGCTACATGGGGTAGATCTGCTGAACTGTTTTCCTCTGTGTCCTGTGGTTCATATTTTCTGATCCAATCCCTCATCCAGCACTTCCGTTCCTTTTCTACCTGCCGGGTACAATATTGTTATGCATTATAATTATGCATATATTCATAAATAATGGAAGAGAAGCTAGACTGAAGTGGCTGGTGGGAAAACAACCTTATTCAGATGCAATACTATGGCCTGGAAAATGAAAGTTCATTTGCACACTTGAGTCATTCCAGAGCAGGTATTATTCCTGCCTCTACTAAACAGAAAGACAAGCAGAAAAAGATAATCACCTAGATTATTAAACTGTGAAGATATGGATTGTTGTGCTGCTGTCATTTCTTGCCTCTCCTCCACAATTATGCTTTAAATGATAAGAAATGAGAACGCGTAATACACTATTATTTTTAAACCCTTCTGCAGATTTATAGTACTTGAGGATACTGGAAACAGGACTTAATTTAGTCCATTATCTTGTTTAACAACAGCCATTGCCTATTTGTTTTTCCAAAGTCTAGCAACTTTTAAAAGAGAAGCAAAAACAGTTCTGGATTTAGGATTTTATTTATTGCATTTTATACTGACATTTTACAAAAGCCACCAAGGTAGTGCACAATCAAAATAAAAGAAGGGTGTCCAGAAACAAAACTCTAGAATAATATTGATATCTTTAAAACAATTTGAAAAGAGGTCTTGTTCCCCCCCCCCCATGATGATGACTCCTATAGGTGAGGCACCTCTGTTCCTAAATAGATAATGTCTCGGAATCAAATTCCTAAAAATGCAAAGGCCATTCTAGTTATTGCTGAGATGGCTTGTCCAACTATGCTGATAAAAATTCAACATCCTTGTAAAGTGGATTGATCATACTTTTCATATCAATATTTGAACAAAGGAAATCTTGTTTACATACAATTATGAATACCATTATTACCACCATGGTAATAAAACACTCAGAGCTTCAGTCTAGGGTATTTAATAAATATTTTATTCAAGAGACCACAAAGGGTCAAAATGCTGAGATTAATTTCCACTAGAGTCATTAATATTTCAGTTGGCTTCTTGTTCTTTGCTTGCTTGCTTTTAGAGGGAGAAGTTCATACTTGACCCAATAATATTTCAACCCAAAATTTGGAATATCAGCACCATCATCTGTTCTCTCCTATGAATGATGAGTGTACAATGTTGGGTTGTCAGTATCCTTTTAAAGTGAGAGCTATCTGCAATCATATAAACCAAGTAAGTGCATTTTAAGGATGAGATTTTACCCATTTAAAATGAACACTTGTCTTAATAACTTCATTATTATTCCCTCTAAAAACCTAACATGCTCACAGTCACAGCTTCTCATTATAGTAATCACAGCAATTTAAGATTGAGGATCTTGGGTCGACAGAGTATAGATTGTTATTCCCACTTGCAAGGGATATCAATCAAGTATTACTGCTTTTAAAAGTAACAATGTGCTTGATATTTTCTAGTTCTTAAAAGAAATTTCATTCTTCAAATGTAAGATGCAATATCACAAATGTAAAAGCCTATTTTGCAGATAAAGGTTGGGACAGACAATACTGTGTACACCTTTCCACACACAGCTATACCACCTGGCTATCAGCCATTGGCAACTGTTGAATAAATGTCATCTTACAGCCAGCTGAAGGTTGAAGACCATACAGGGCACGAGGAAGTCCCAGTACAACATGGACTGACTCATAAAAGAAGCCACAAGCTTGAATTTTCTAGAGCTGAGCAGGGCTGTTGAAGACACAACTATAGTGGATCTCTCTCGTTCATAGGGTTGCCATAAATCCAATAAAAAATATGTTGAAGGTGATATGATGACATTCTACGATGACAACAAAAAGTAGTTTAAGGTTGCCGTATGAAATGAAGGAAAGGACTATTGCTATTCAACAAAAGTGAATTTCAAGAGGTATAAAGTGTCCTGCAACTGACCCACCCAATAAACTTCTGTTACATATGTATTAAAGGTATAGGAGCCTTTCCCAACATTTCATGTGGCCATTGGTTACCTTGACCCAAAGTAGAATTTAGGATTCTAGTTGCTTTCTATTGCAAACATGCAGCTTTTAAAAAACACATTAGAAAGAGACCTGATTGACCACAACACATCATAGGATGGCACTATGAACCTCCCTAGATTGTTTTGAACACTATCCACTTGGATGTGTGGTTTACTGGAGCTGTAGTGCCACCAGTTGAATTTCTCAAGGAATGCAAAATGGTCCGTTTTTATTCTAAAGACACGAGGCATGAATGCAAGATTTCTGTACTTTTACAGATGTTTCATAATTGTTTGCAGTTTCTTTCCTAAACATGGTGCAAGACTCAGCAAAGTTATGCTTCCTGAAATGTTTTCTGCATGAAAATTGGGCTTTCAATAAAGACAGATTTCTCTGTTTGCTGCTCATGTTCTAAAATATACTATGGAACAGGTTGGGAATAATGTCCTTTTATGCTGTTTACGAGTGTCATTAAATAATGAAGTAATTTTCCTATGTATGAAAGAGACATCAGTGGGTGTGCAAAGCGGGCTTGGGTATACATAGTTTCAGTAGGTGTGGCTTTTCATGCAAGTGTGGTTTCCATGCAACTCCACAATTCTATAATTCTAAAGAACACTTGCTTCAGTTTGCATGAAAAACTGTACTTTCTAAAATTCCATTTTCCACACAAGTATTAAAAGAACAGGAGTGTTGTCCTCTTTTCCCACCACACAACTATTCTGTTTTAAGTTGGTCAGACAAAACAATTCCTGCTCCTCTAACAGTGCTACTTGGGATGGTTGTTGGGGACTCCAGTTTCAGGGGTGGTGTGAATCCATTCTGGGTTTTAGTCATCACTTTATAGGAATTATCAAATGTAGTACTAAACCTATTCTAAGGATAATGTTCATGATCTTGGATAGTTCACACAGACTAGAACTAAGAATACTGTAGATTTAAAGCACAGCTGAAATTGGAATCACCTGCCACCACTGATCCAAAATCCAGCTTCCCATCTCTATTTTGGTATTAAATACAGTATACTGAGTGACTTTGGGATGGTCACTACCTTTCACCCTGAAGTGCCTCACAGGGTTGTTGTGAAGAGATAAATGAGGGTGCACATATATACAACCCCATCAATTATTGATATATGGATACTACTTCTGCTATCTATTTACAGCAAGAGGGAAAAACACTCTGTACATGCTCAAAAACACGTCTTTGTTTATAAGAGGATTCATGATTAAACTCTGATCTCCAACTCTCCTGCACATGCCAGGCATCTGAATTTGACAACTTAGAGACCGCTCTCCCCTTGGCTGACATTAGAAGCCATGGAGAGTTCTAGATTTAATTCCCTTGCTGGGCATTTATTTGCCTCATAATATTCCCCTCAGCACTTAAAGAACAGGCGCTCGCCCCACTGAGATAAAAGCAACCGCAGTCGCTTATTAGGAGGCTTGCTTTTTTTTTTTTTTAAACTCCCAGCGCTGTTAGATGATTGGCCGCCACCGATCAAGGCCGTTCTCTCATTGGCCGAGTCGTTTTGGCGGGCTTGGGTTTTTTTCTGAGGCGAGCGCTGCTCGTCGCTTTTACCTCAGGGAAGGCTGTGGGGTTTAAAAGCAGGGCGAGGACGTGGAGGAAGCGCGTCCATTTGACGGAGAGACATAAAATAAATTTAGAGCGTCGTGGTTCCCTCATTATGTGCGAGGCAGAGGAAACTTAAAAGGACCCAACAGGAGAGATGACTCCCTAAAGGGAGCAATACTCCATTTCGGGTTACCTGAAAGGAGCAAGAGGCTAATAGGGATGAATGGAGCTAGAGGGGATTGAGAGAGAGAATTAAACTCAGCTTGGGTATAATTGCCCAGAGGAAAGATGCCAACTGGGGTCGAAACCCAGGGGTTTGCCAAGGACATGCCCACAGGGACCGAAATCCCAGGAAAATGGCAGGAAATGCCATCTGAGGGAGAAACTCAGGGTGTATGGCAAGGGACACCCAATGGGACAGACATTCAAGGGCTGGAGGGGGAGATGAGGAGAGAAGCTGATGGCCAGGAACAAAGAGATGATGTTTCTTCAAGAGAAGCCCAAGAATCAAAGGGAGAGACATTAGAGGAAAAGGAAGCTTCCACAGAGATGGCAATTGAGACCGAAAGCCAGCTTCTCCATGGGCAAAAGCCCTTGGAGATAGATCCAAAGTCTCTCAGGGGACCACCATTGAAGGATGAAGCCAGCCAGGCATCTCCTTCTCATGTTCTGCTTGCAAAAAGTGACAAGGGAGATGGGAGAGGGTTTTGTTTTCCTAACAAAAGCAGTGCCAAAGATAAGCCCTCCACCAAGGATGGCAAAATGCAAAATGTTAAGAAAAAGAGGCAAAAACCCAAGGTGAGGAAACATGAAGCAGGAGGGGGGGTGATCCTTTATTTAGGCACCCCGGGAGATAGCAAGGAAATGTTACAGAGGAAATCAACTTTACTTTTAAAGGGCGAAAGGGTTGGCAGTTGACCAAAAAGCATTCTCAAGTAGTTTACACATTTTCATGCAACTCTTGTCAACTGTGTATTGGTAATATTTATCGTCTCTTGTATAGGATCAGCGTATTTCCTAGCTGTAGCTTGCATGGTCAGTTAAGGGGATGGGGTCAAAGAAAGCAAACAATCAAAGAAGAACTATAAATCAATAAAGATGGTCATTGTCTGACTTTTAATATTTTAATTGCTGGATTTACATACTACAATATATCAATGGAGACACGTGTCCAGGATTCCAAGGAAAAGTTTTCTAAATACTGTATTAGTTTGTCGACGTGTACACAATTTCTTAGGAGACTCATTGAACTCTGAGTAGGTGTGTGTAGAATTACTCAGAGAATACACAGGAGTTATTCGTAAGATATTTTATCTTCCAGAATTTTTTTAGTATTTCTACCCAGAACAATTAGGAAACTTACTAAAACTGGTTTCTTTCAATTTATTGCAATTCTCAACAATATCAAGGTAGCACATTGTAACAATGTTTTAAAAGGATGAAGGCTGGCTATTGCTTTTCTTTATTGTAACATTTATAATTCAGTAAGCATGTTACTATTTTTAACAGTGACAGGATATCCTGTGCTGCAGTAAGAAATCTGTTGGCATAAAATAAACATATCAAAATCCATAAACTATTTCAGAGCATCCAGTGACAAGTCCCAACTAGGGTATACCCATTGAATCAAAGGGATTTGCATAAGTACTGATTTAACAAGTTCCAGTTATTCAAGGAGTTATTCAGCTCACCAATTGACTTACTCACATATGTTACTGCAAGGAAAAGGATATTGAACACAGATTGGACAGCAACGGCTAGGTTTCTTTTCATCATTGCCGTTTTTAGACCTGTCACCTTGTGCTGCTGTTTAGCCTATCTACTAATAGCTTGTCTTTCAAAAGCACATCATTAATTCTTTGGTAGAACATGCATTTAAAGTGTATGTGTTGAACTGGTTAGCTGAGGAAAGTTTTCATGCAAAAAGCTCATTTTAAGTAGAAAATTTAAACACAGATTGTGTCTATATTCACTTCTTTTCAATATGTTAGGCTGAAGATACTTTTAAAGGGCTGTCCATCTACTTTCCTAAAGAGCAGTGGGCTGAAATGGGCGAATGGGAGAAAATCCGTTATAAGAACTTGAAAGAGAACTATGAATTTATGACTCAACTAGGTGAGACAAATTACTGGAATTACAAAGAGGAATGACTGGATGATTTACCTGTTCAAAATACTGACATTTAAGATTTCCAAGTTGAAAAGGAATTTTAGAATTAATGCTTGGCATCCTGCTTTAGCTTTATAGAAAGAGAATATTCAGAGGGATGCTATATGTGACATATTACTTTTTTGCTAATCATTTTAAGCTTCTGTTCAAATGCTTAAGAAGATAGGCAACCAGGAGAATGTTCACATTATTATTTTTGAATGGTTGTGACCCTTTCTCCCATTCAATTACTATATCATTTGGTTTTTACTGGTTCCATATGTAAACAGACTAAAATTTAAGTGTTGGAAATTGGAAGCTAGATCCAAGACAGAAGAAGCTAAAATTTTATTGAATAGTCAACATGTTGAAAGTGTTGTTGAAAAATATGGAATTATCTAACATTTTAGATGACAGTTCGCTTTTTAGGTCTGGAGAAATCATTGGATGGGATTCAATTTTCTCTAAATTCTCACTGAAATCATAGGGACTTAAATTAGCCATGTCTAACTTTTTTTTATTAATTTTAGTGGCCTATACATGACTTCACTGTATTCCAGAATCAATGATACACTAGCAGTGGTCATTTTGGAGCAGGCAGAAGGTTCTGCCAGCTCTGATTTGCTAGCCCAATTGCATTGGCTGAGATGAACTGACAGAAGAGCCAGAAAAGGGATGAATCTGGGAGGAGTCAAGTAACATCTGATCCAAACCCTTCCTAGTTCAGACCCTTAGCTATTGTGCTGGTATAGGATTTGGCCAAGGTCAGTCCTGATTAATTTCCAACATCTCTAGGCTGGGAAGAGTTTGGATTCAGCTCCCGTAACTATCTTGGTTAGTCAAGATTGTGCCCTTATGCAGTAAAGCAATGTCAGATAATATTTAATCTGTCATATTTTTAATTAGGTCTTCCTGCACCTAAACCAGCATTTATGTATTATGCACGGCAGCACCTTAAGACTGCAAATGAATCTTCTGAGTCAGATGAGGAATGGACACCAAAACCTACAGGTAAACTACTGAAACAGTGATCCTGCAGTATAATTGTCTAAAGTTTTCTGAATGTTGGAGAAATCTCTGTGAAGAATACTCCACACATATGTCAGGTCTAGATGTTACTTGTGTGGATCTTTCAGTGCACTGAAACACTATCTGTTTTTATTGTTTTGTTAACTATTTACAACTATACAGCAGAATATCTACCTAGATCAGTGTTGATGAATCTATGGCACTGGTGCCAAAGGTGGCACTTGGAACCCTTTCTGTGGGTATCTGACATCACACCTTCATAGCCACCTGTATTCAGGTTAAATTGCAGGAAGGAGCAAGAGTGGGGGAAGCAGGATCCAGAAGAAATATACTTTTGAATTCTGGTCAAATAAAAGGAAGAAAATAAAATATTATAAATACTAATGAGAAGATACAGGTTTGTACTGAAACAATTATTCATTTTTATAATTCCATAACAAGATGAATCACCTTTCTCTTGAACCTACATTTTGATTTAATATAAATGCTTCCTTCCCCTGTTGGAAGAAATTCTTTACAAACATGCAGTTGGGCATTGGTTGGGAAAGGGAATTAAAAACAAGTGGTAGGATAAAGTAGTGAATTAAGCAGTTTCTTTCCTGCAATAGTGTAATAGTTTAAATTAGTAAAATTGGTGCTCTGCATACAATGTAACCTTTGTTCTGTATTGGAACAATTCCGCTATACAGTATTTGTGAAGTTTGTTTGTATGCAACAATAGGTTTCTCCATGTGACTAATTTGTGATAGTTTCAAAGATTTAGTATGCATTTGATCTGATTTTGTTTTACTTCTTAATTCTTGTAATTACTGTCAATATGTCATTGCTACATCTTATTTTCTAAAATTGCATTTACTTTTTAACTCCAGTAAAATCTTTTAGGCTACCCCCATGTATTCCAAGCAGCTTGAAAGAAGATGAGATAAAAAAGAAAAATGACTTTTTGGATCAAGTATGATATGTTTTGATATTTCCAACTATTTCTGAATTTTCTAATTTTGTCTAACTATTGATATGAACAAATACAGTGCTAAATTAATTTTAAGTGACAATTCAGTGCTTTTGCCTGCATGCACAAAATAGGATATTGGTAGATGGTAGATTAAATGGGGAGTGTTGTCTTTTTACTGGTTCAAGATTTTATTTGATTGGGAAGTAGTTGTTCAGAATTGTATGCTTTCTTTGGAACAACAATGTGTTTGGAGCTGACAGTTATGGTATCAATTTAAAAATTATGTGCTATCAAATTGATTCCAATGTATGGCACAACACATTGCCCAAGGCCACACAGATAGCAGGCACAGAGCCCAACCTATCAACCACATATCTTCCAGGTGATGTCAACTGGTCTTTCTACCAGGAGGGACAGTCAAGATTTGAATCCATCACACTGACCTGTGCTAGAGTACAATACAGTATTATGTATTCAAATGTCACAGAAGGAAAGCATATCAAACTGGCAATAATTTAGGATAACTGGGTAAAATCTGTGTTGCCATATGCCACCCTTTAAGGTGCCACACATCTCTTTGTGAGAGGAGGTTTGGGATACTTTCAAAATATACCTTTTTAAATCTTTCAGAGCAAAAATAAAAACAAATTGTAAGAGTGCCTACAGGAATTCGTCTGGTGGAGAAAATATGCATAGTGGGATAGAGTAACATAATTCATATGGATAGCATGCCTCACCACAAAACACTGACCAACATCCAGTAGTTAGGCCGTGCTACATGGAATGAATGCATAGAATTTATAAAACTGTTGACTTACTATTCAGCCTCTGATTCAATTGCTCTACTCTAAGGGCCTTTTTACGCGACCCCTAAGATCCGCTGGCCACTTAAATTCGGACCAGAGATCTTAGGGGTTTGTCGCTCTTCCTCTGTCCCCACCCCCCTCCACACTTCCTGGTTGCTGGCTGCGTGAGGGAGGGAGAAAAAGAAAGAAAAGAAGTTTACCTCCGTTTTGTTCCCGGCAGCATTCAGATCTCTTAAAGGGGCGGGGCGCAAAAAAAGAACAAACAGAAGCCAGGAGAGCCCCGCACTCACTATCCTTACACCGGATCAAATATTTGTCACATCCAAAAAGCAGGTACCTGAAAGCTGTGCTGGGACGCGCTAAAGTGGGCGGGGTCGCACTTAATTTCCTGTTAACTCCGGAGCTGGCGGGGAAACATTTTTAAGCTCCGGAGCTGGAAGCCATTTGCCCTGGAGTTTAGGGGTCGTGTATAAACGCCCTAACTGAGATTTGCAGTTAGAATCAAATAGTATCTCTGCCTAATAAATAAATCTGGGATTCTATTTCTGCCTCTTCTTGAACGCATTCATGAAGATCTGTATGGCACCTGAAAGATGAACAAATTACTTGCAAAAGAAAACAAAAGAAATGTGTTTCTCTTTAATATATATCAGAGCCTGATAAATATATTTTTATTTTATTTCTTTGCAGTCTTTCTCCAAACATGAATCACAAACAATGATTAAAACAATGTATAGACTAGAAGAAATTATAATTTTAAAAAATTATGAAGCATTTAGAAATGCTTACAATTGTATTTATTTTTATTTTATTTAGAGTTAGATTTAGATTTATTACATAATATTTATTATATTTTATTTATATTTATTTATTTTACAATTTTAATGGATTTTTATACCGCCCACCTGGCAGCAAGGCCTCTCTGGGTGGTTAACAACAATTAAAACACAGTTAAAAGGAACATAGACCCAGTATCTACGAAGGACTTCATCTTGGGCAGTTTAATTGTTAAAAGCCTGCCTAACCAGCCAGCTCTAGCTGAACATACAATGAAGTATCTTTTTTTCAAATTAATACTAATGTAGAAATGTTTAAGAAAATCAAGATAAATATGAATATTCACACCGAGTAAATGAAAGTAATTTACAGGTCTGTACTTAATTATTAATTCATTCCTAGTGTTCTTATATCATATGTAATGCAGATGTGTCATCTGAATTTTTTAAAAAACCATTTTTTGTTTTTGGCAGAGTAAGCAAATAAACACTATGGAACCTAGGCTGCAAAATGAAGAAATTAAGAACATTGAAACATGTATTTCTGTAGATGTGTCTGTTCAAACTACTGACCCTGCAGCAAAATCTAGGACTGGTAAATACTAAAAGCCATCTCTCATCTATATTCATAGCTACTTTAAAACTCATGTAGGCATGCACACACAGAAAATGTTTTTCGTCTTATGGGGAGATATACCTTTAATTACATGTACAATTTACATGTAACATTCTTAAAATTCTTACATACAAGGGGTGCAATCTGAAACTGGGATCGAAATTTCTTCTAACTGCCTGATCCAATAATTTACTTTACAGGGCAAAAAAAAGGTAGGACAGGATATATGAGCTTGTTCTGTGTTACACGATGCGTTCTAGTTGTGTCCGCCTTTAGGGGCGACGTTCATCTCCGGGTTTTAGCCAAAAAGCCAATGTTATGCAAGTCTGTGGCCATGTGGCTGGCATGGCTAAATGCATTTCTGTGCGGTACCTATATATCTACTTGCATTTAAATGCTTTCAAACTGCTAGGTTGGCAGGAGCTGGGGTTAACAGCAGGAGCTCACTGCACTGCATGGCACCCAGGATTCGAACCACCAAGCTGCCAACTTTGTAGCCAACAGTTTCAGCACTCTAGCCCACTGAGTCATCACATTTTGTGCCATCAAAGGGCCTTTTTACACGACCCCTAAGATCCGCTGGTTCCTTAAATTCGGACCAGAGATCTTGAGGGTTCGTTGCTGTTCCTCCCTCCCCACCCGCTCGGCACTTCTTTGTTCTGTCTGCGGGAGGGGGGGAGGGGAAAAAAAGCCTTAGACAGAGACAAAAGAATAAAAGGCTTACCTCCCGGTGTTGGGGGAAGTTGCTCCGATCTCCGTTTACTTCCTGGTTCCTCTTTAAGGGGTGGAGGCAAAAGAAAAACAACAGAAAGAAGCAAGGAGACCTCAGGCAGTCTCCGGATCAAATATTTTTCACCATAAAAAAGCAGGTACAAGAAAACTGCTGTTTGGTCACGCTAAGTGGGCGGGGTCGCATTTAATTGTCTGCAAACTCCGGAGCTGGTGGGTAAACATTTTTATCGTCCGGAGCTTGCAGCCATTTGCGGCGGAGCTTAGGGGTCGTGTATAAACGCCCTAGTTGTACTGTCAACAGTTTGTTCCCTTTAATCTGCCTGAGTTGTACAAAAGCAATACTTTGACTCAAATTCAAATATTCTTTGTGCTATTGCTTTTTATGTATTATAAAATTACACTATTTGTTTTAATCTTCAGATTTCCAGAGACAAGTTGTGTCTTGGGGGGAAAAGAAACATAAGAGAGAGGAAGAAAAACAAGTTAGCACATACAGTTTACGGAAAAGAGAGAGAAAAATGTATATGGAAATAAATGAACCAAATGATGATGATTACTTGTGTAAGTGGTAACTATCCAATCAGAATTTCTGTCTTCATCCTATATGTGTAGAAAAATGTTTATAAAGTTATTTGCACATTTTTAGCACTTCGTGGATATTTTTAAATACAAAATTATTCATATATGACTCTAAAGCTTGTGGTACTTAAACTATTTATTTCTACAGATTCTTACATCAAAAACACTTCAAACTATTATGCCAGTATTATGATTTATTCATTTGTTTCTTTCATAAGTTTATATGTGAATGAATTAGTGCAAAGCACTTCACAGAAGGCAGGGGAGGGGGAACTATAAACAATAACAACAGACCATAAACCCATCCACCTCACACCAACATGAAACATTAAGAAATAAAATATATGCAACAATATAATATAAAATCCCCAAAGATGGCAGAAGCAAGGAATTGAGGGCCTAAGGTAGAAAATCTCTCTTGAAGGAGGAACAACTTTAAAATCAAGGGCCTTTTTACACGACCCCTAAGACCCGCTGGCCACTTAAATTCGGACCAGAGATCTTAGGGGTTCGTCACTCTTCCTCTGTCCCCACCCCCCTCCGCACTTCCTGGTTGCTGGCTGCGTGAGGGGAGAAAAAAAAGAAAGAAAAGAATGCCGGTTTACCTCCGTTTTGTTCCCGGCAGCATTCAGATCTCTTAAAGGGGCGGGGGGTGGCGGCAGAAAAACAACAAACAGAAGCCAGGAGAGCCCCGCACTCACTATCCTTACACCGGATCAAATATTTGTCACATCCAAAAAGCAGGTACCTGAAAGCTGCGCTGGTACACGCTAAAGTGGGTGGGGTCGCACTTAATTTCCTCTTAACTCCGGAGCTGGTGGGTAAACATTTTTAATCTCCGGAGCTGGGAGCCATTTGCCCCGGAGTTTAGGGGTCGTGTATAAACGTAAAAGATGGAAGGGAGCATCTTGTGAACTGTTGGGAGCCATTTCAAAAGGAAGGAGTCATGGTCAAGAATGCATGATGGTGCTCATTGTGTTTGCTCCACAGGCTGAAGAAGTGAAACCTGTGAGGATCAGGTGATATGGGTTGATCAGGTGATAAGGGTTGAATGAAAGCCACTCCGACAAATAGCGGGGCCAAACTGCTTTGCAAACTAGCACTAAAATCTTGAATCTGGTCTAGAAAGCAGCAGAGAACCAGAACTGGACACATGTGATCAAACAAGTTCATACCCATGGAGAGAGCCTTATAGTAGTTAATGTTGGAAATCACCAGTGCATGTACCAGCATCATCAATGTCTAGGTAGCAGTGCAACATCAGTCTCAGCTGGTTAATTCCTGATCTGGAGAAAGCTGATATTGAATGTTTTTAACAGCTTTTAACAACTGTTCACGATTGCAAAAGGTAGGGCAACTCAAGACCAGTGGCTCTACTAAATTCTCCTTATTATTTGTGTTATTGTATTTCTTTACTGAGTAAGAAAACACATTAGTCTTTTGCCACAGGATATTCCTGGGTTACAGTTGAAACACAATGCATTTCCTTGTTTCTATTAATATATATTTTATAACAATGGTAAGATCAAACATGTGAAGGTGTTGCTGAAGAAATTTGCATTGCTACTGACCACTCCTTCACAATATCTTTTATTGTTTCTAAGGCATCAAATTATGTGCCTGCTTTGGAAGGCTACAGTTCCATATGTAGGTTCAGGGACTCCTAGATTAGCATGCTGTAATTATAATTATTATTCTCTAAGAGTCATTCTGGGACTCTGGGAGCTTTTAAGAAAATATAGTTGTGCAGTATTAAATGGGCATAAAAATGACAGACTACTCACCAATCCTTTCTCTCCTTAGTTTGTGAATGTTGCCAGGCTTTTTTTATTGATGAGTGTTCAGTTCATGGTCCTCCAGTTTTCATTGAAGATTCAGCAGCAGAAATAGGACTAGAAAAGAGATCCTGGCTCACTTTACCTCCAGGTTTGAGAATTGGTCCTTCAAGCATCCCCAGAGCAGGTCTTGGAGTTTGGAATGAAGGGAAAATTTTGTCTCCAGGAATTCATTTTGGGCCCTATGAAGGGGAAATAACAGAAGAAGAGGAGGCAGCTAACAGTGGCTACTCTTGGCTGGTATGTTTTACTCAGAGACTTTTCTTTTACAAAATTTGCAAGTCAACGATTTCTCTCACATTATTTGTGATAAAGGGCAGCTCAAAATGCTATATTAAATATATAATGTATAGTGTGCAGAGATGTCCATTTACAGTGGTACCTCAATTTATGAATTTAATCTGTTCTGAATGCATGCTCTTAAGTCGAACTACTCTTAAGTCGGGGTACCTATCTAAAAATTGAAAAAATAAGTTAAAAATAAAACAAAATATTTGTAAGTTGAGCAGTCCATATCTAAAATTTGTAAGGCGGAAGTTAAAATGCCAACAGTTTTCTGCTCTTAAGTTGAGCTGCTCTGAAGTCGGGGCACCACTGTATTCCCTTATTGCCTAGAATGGGAAATCAGAGGGGGAGAAGATTAAACTAAAATAAAACAGTTTTTGCCAATCATTTATAGCAGACTTTCCTTATTTGCTAGGATATAATACTAGACTTGTCAGTCACTGAGCTAAACCTGGTGTTATACTGAAACTACTCAGTAATGTTACATGTTCTAGTGCTTTTACCATGCTCATATGTAAAGTTCATGTTCACTTTAATTGCAGATTACTAAAGGGCAAAATTGCTATGTTTACATTGATGGAAAGGACGAAACTAATTCCAACTGGATGAGGTAAAACTCTTAATTAGGCTAAATGAGAAAATACATTTTATACAAGTATCTTTATACAGCTGAAAGGGCAATTATCATGTATACAAGTCAATCTGCAAGCCAACTGAACAACTTACTTAATGGATAGGCTGATTGTGGATGAAATGCATGCAGGCACAGTACATGCTGTCTAGTTGCTCCTGTTAGGGCAAGCAGCTTTTTTACAAAATGCTGTTTTGGATCAACTGATGGCTTTAATGTACAACAAATCAAATACTGCATTTAAAATATTACAGAGACTTATTTCATTATATGAATAATAAAATAAAGTAGTCCAATCATATCATATTACTTAATAAAGCTTTTCTAATTTCCATTTATTGAATTGAATTATCCTCTTGAAATTGGACTTCCAGGTATATTAACTGTGCCAGAAATGAGGAAGAACAAAACCTTGTGGCCTTTCAGTATCATGGGAAAATTTACTATAGAGCATGTAAGGCAATCCTCCTTCATTCTGAGCTTCTAGTTTGGTATGGAGAAGAATATGGAAAGGAGCTTGGCATCAAGTGGGGATCTAAATGGAAATCATTAAAAGGTACAGCATTAGAGTATGTATAGTTCACAGTTTCTTCAATACTGGGTGTTATTCTGTGCTTTCTGTCTATGTGTGTTTTGAATACACAGTTTGTGTAGTATACATAACCTCTAGCCCTGGAAAGTGTGTGTGTGTTGTGTCGTTACAGTCGTGACCGACTCTTCGTGACCCCATGTCCATGGAGTTTTCTTGGCAGGAATACTAATGTGTATAAAAAGGAAAGTGCTAAATAAAAACAACCACCAGTAATGTCTCCTGAACTTAGGAGTTGCCCCTTTTTTAAAAAAAAAATGAATTTGTTATGGAAAGAAAAAAAAATGAAATTTTCTCCCTCAATCATTTCTTAATTACTGTCTCAACTAGTACACTGACTGTAGCACTCATTCAGTTGGATGTGTAAAGCAAGTCTGAAAGAAGTCAGAAAGAATGCATATATTAATATATTGTGTTAAAATTCAGTCTGTATTTCATATTTCTGAAAGCAAATTCAAGGAAGTGGAAAGATGCTCTGGTTGGAACACATTAAAACGTAATAAAATTAAGAATATGATATTAGACATGCTAAATAATTTGTAGTCCCTTGTCTGTTTCTGACAAAATGTTACTGCAGCTCGTCACCTTGAAAGTACTGTAGTAAAAGAAAAATTAACAGGTACCTGAAAATAAAATAATTTTGTTAAGAAATTTAAAAAGGGATTTACAGTATCTTTATTTTTCAAAATTCTTGATTTATTCCTGTCTTTGTGCTTGATATATTATGTGTAAGTCTCTGCAGTCTCTCATGTGTTTGCCATTGAAACTGTAATTCTTTAATGGAGGCTAAAGTTTTACTATTTTTTTTTTTTTTTTTTTGCTTCAAACAGTTCCCAGGAAGAATTCACACTTGATGCATAAGCAAGATACAACCTGTCAGTGTTGTTCCTTATGTGACATAGCTTTCACAAGCAAAGATTACCTTAGCCAGCATATGAAGTGGAAGCATTCACAGTGTCAAATACAAGCTGAAAAAGGAGAAGATGTACAAACCAAAAAATCTTTGTCCAGAAGTACAAATTGTACTTCCTCCAGTGTTGTGCTTCAGTACCTTATGCCATCCTGTATAAACAATAGTGAAGATGAGCCAACAACAATTTTTAAAAGAAAAAAAGGCTCAGAATAGAAAGCCTCATGACTGTAATGAAAAAAGTATTCTCCACATGGTCACTCACAAGCAAACTCACACAGGAGAGAAGCCATATACATGTAGGCAGTGCGGGAAGAGCTTCAGCTACTCATCACACTTGGTCAAACACCAGAGAACACACACAGGAGAGAAGCCTTATTCATGTAGGCAGTGTGGGAAGAACTTCAGTTGGTCATCAGACTTGGTCAGACACCAGAGAACACACACAGGAGAGAAGCCATATTCATGTAGGCAGTGCGAGAAGAGCTTCAGCTGCTCATCAGCCTTGGTCACTCACCAGAGAACACACACAGGAGAGAAGCCTTATTCATGTAGGCAGTGTGGGAAGAACTTCAGTTGGTCATCAGACTTGGTCAGACACCAGAGAACACACACAGGAGAGAAGCCATATTCATGTAGGCAGTGTGGGAAGAGCTTCAGCTGCTCATCAGCCTTGGTCATTCACCAGAGAACACACACAGGAGAGAAGCCATATTCATGTAGGCAGTGCGAGAAGAGCTTCAGCTGCTCATCAGCCTTGGTCACTCACCAGAGAACACACACAGGAGAGAAGCCTTATTCATGTAGGCAGTGTGGGAAGAACTTCAGTTGGTCATCAGCCTTGGTCAGACACCAGAGAACACACACAGGAGAGAAGCCATATTCATGTAGGCAGTGCTGGAAGAGCTTCAGCCGCTCATCAGCCTTGGTCACTCACCAGAGAACACACACAGGAGAGAAGCCTTATTCATGTAGGCAGTGCTGGAAGAGCTTCAGCCGCTCATCACACTTGGTCACTCACCAGAAAACACACACATGAGAAAAGCCAAAAAGAGTTTCCAGTGTCCATACAATGACTTGAGCATTTTTGGATTTGGTGGATTAATAAAGTAGTCAGCTGTGCCTTCCCTTGTCACATTAGTATAATATTCAGTTTTTCACCAACTATATCAAGCCCAGGCAGGTACAACCTAAGAGTGAATAAATTCCAGTAACCATGACTGTAGCACTGCTGATCATAATAGCTTACTTCACAGAACTCTAAAAAAGAATATGGAACTGGTAGTGGCTGCAATAGCAAGTTGTGAAAATTCACCATACAAATACCTTCATCCCTACCTTTTCATTGCTATATATTCTGTACCTTTCTCATACCTGGTACATCATCACAGAATTGTTAACAATTTACCTCTTTACATAATATTAGTGCAGTGAGGATCAAGAATTCTGATTTAAAGAAAAATAATCACTGTCCCAGCTCACAAATCTGTGAAGGCCCAAGGTGACCAGATGCAAGAGTGTTAAGCTCTTGCATTTTAATAGTGTAGAATTAGGGATCTTAGCTGCTCCTATTTATCATTAAACCTCATTTTTGGGAATTTCACATTATACACAGTTTTCAATGAGGAAGAAACCTGTCCTCTTTTGTCTAGTCACCCTACATTAGATAAGGCATTCTATACTTCAGGTGGAAAATGGGCACATGCTGGGTGATTCTATTGTCTTATATCTGTTGCCAATAATATTTGGTAGAAAGTTCTTACACATTACTAGAAATAATTTGTTTTCTTTAAAAGTGGTTGTAGTTATTGAAATAAGGAGAAATCACACACATGCTGCCTACACAGGCTAATACCCTGTGATCCTTTCACAGCATAAAGAAGCATATCTTCTAAAATGTGCTGAATGTATTATAAAGTTTGCCTGAAACTTTATATCTATTCCAAGGAGGAAAAGGTTTTTGCATCTGCAATTACATCTGAGATTATTTAATCAGAAACATGCACTAATCTATTACAGTAATTTAAAAATCTCTCTCATGTCTGCAATACCACCATCTGTCACTGGGGACAGCATTTCCTAACCAATTCCTAACTTTTGCAATTGCTACAGTTTGAAGACAGAGAGTTACAGGGCTAACCACTCTCTCCCCATCCCATTTTGGGACATTTCCCCTTTGTGGGAATGGAGAGGACAGACCCCTCCTTCAGAAGACTTTAGGGGTGCACCATAGCAGGAGCTATGGCTAGGAGTGCCAGTGTTTTCCCTCAGATGAGACAGACACAATGTGTTCATCTTTCACAGCTTACCTGACTGCTTGGATTCTTCCATGTCAGATTGCTAGCATGCAATGTTAAATGCATGCTAGCAAAGTTTCCTGTTTCTTAGGAAAAGCTGTGTTAAGTGGAGTAAAACTGAAAACAGCTAAGGCCCCTTTGTCAAAACAGATTTTTCCAACATGCATTTGAGTTCACAGCCTCGGTACAAATGTTGCTTGCTTCAGTAAAAAGAGAAGCATCTTTTCTTCCAAACAATAGATCTCAGTCCAAAACATCCAGTTTATGTCAGTCTTTGATTCAAGCCAGGCCTGTAAGTCCTAAAGAGTTCTATGAAGGAAGTGAAAGCTCTCCATAATAACCAAAGCTGCACAAACCATGAAGAAGCAGAATTGGACACCAATATATTTTAAAGAAAATGTGAATATTGGAGTGTCCCAGAACTTTCAAAACTAGTTTTCTTTCCTTTTAAAAAATACTTTTGTGATCTAGTTAAGATATGACCACAACTCTGGAGTTTGATTTCATATTTCAAGGGCTACATTTTTATTTACAACCAAAGTTAACATATTTCCCCCCTTCAAGAATGGGGTGGGAGAAGCCTACAAGAGAAGCTTCAATGGATCAGAAAGATTGTCAGAATATATATACAGTGGTACCTTGTATAAAGGAATTAATTCATTCCAAATGAAATTATGTTAAGCAAGTTTTCCTTTATACAAATTTCCCATAGGAATGCATTGAAAATAGAGTAATGCCTAACCGCGACCATTTTTATGTTGTACAGATTCACCCCATTGACAATTCTGTTAAGCAAATTTTCCCTATCTCCAGAATTTTTATGTTGTACATATTTTATGTTATACAAACTGTTATATGAGTGTCCACTGTATATATTTTAAAGAAAATCCTATGCTATGATAACAAGTTTTTCCTGCTTTTACAATAGATTGCTGTTGTCCATACTTTATATTTTAGGCAGATCACTAGTTCATGTCTTTTTTCTAATATAAAGCACCAGATCAAACCATTTACATGCTCCCCCCCCCCGGGTAAAAAGGTTTCTTTTAATTTAAGAAATATTAGGACATGGGATTTGGTTTTGTGTCATCAGTCACAAGTGTTACACAACCCACACCATCCCTCACTGAAAATGTTATTACAATCCCCCTCTCCTGCCCCCTCGCAATGAACTCCAAAAAGAAAGAGATTCATTTGTTTTGACCTTTTTACTCAAACTGGTAAGGAAAAATAGAACCAAGCACAAACTATGACAAAATTAATTCTAAGCAAATATTAGTCTTATTTGTATCTTAGAATCCTCACCCACAGGTTAACAAGTGAAGGGAATCCTTTCCCATTATACTAGGTAAAGAGAAAGGAAATTAATATGATAAATGTCAAGTGAAAATACTACTGGCCAGAATATTTTCAAAAAGAACCAAAATACCAAGGAAGTATCTATGCCAGTTCATGCATTTCCTTTTAAACTGAGATAGTTGAACACATGCAGAACGACTCAGATCTTTTCAGTTTCCATACTGTACACTTGAAAGACTCATACAGCATGTTGGATTTCCAAATGCAGCAGAAAACAGAATTCCTTCTATGTTGCCTTCAGGATAAAATGAGAGAATATTCAGCAATTTAAGAATAGGCTCCAGGAAATTAGGTGTAAAATGAAGTCCTATTTATCACGGTTTCTCTGGCTTTTCCAGCTGCAGATCAATTATTTTGACATTGCCGATGTCCTGGTAGGTAGCTTGCAACCCTCGCGAGATATCCTCATACATAGAGCACCCGTCCAGATTCAGTCCCTAGTGAGGAAAATATATACAGTAAATCAATGATTGGTGTGCAGAACATGGGGTGCAACTGACAGAAATCCTACAATCATATTAGGTCTCAACTTTAAAGAAAAAGGGTGGACAGAAGGATGTTTGTAAGGATGGCATGTCTGTTACGAGGGTCTTTCACCACTTTCCCCTCCATTTTGACCAAACAACTATTAATAGTTTTGAATTCACATAACTTGGACAAGAATTCTCACTAGTCAATTAATTTAGCTTCACCATGCCATCCTTTCTATATTTCTATATCAGACAATTAAAGAGTGTATTGAGGCAGAATGGACCTATAGCAGGCATGTCCAAAGTCAGGCCTGGGGGCCAAATGTGGCCTGTTTACAAATTTCTAGTGGCCGGCAGCCTCTTCTCACCAGCTCAGCCTGTCATGCATCCCTGCCAGCTGGCCCTTCCCCATGCCGGATGGAGGCATCAGCTTGCAGTTTTATGTTTTGCCTGCCTTTCCTGCCTTCCCTGCCTCTGTCCACCACCACCCCAGCCACCTGCCCATCCTACCCGCCCCCAGCTCTGTTGCTGCAGCATCCTCCCTTCCTCATTGCATGTTATAGAGACTTGTCCAAAGTCCAGCTCGGGGACCCAATGCGGCTGAATGGTCGACCTCCACACATTTTCACCTCACCAGATCTGGCCCTCCTTGCAAAAAGTTTGGACACCCCTGACCTATAGGCTCAACTTTTTGTTTCCAAAGACATAAAAATAGATGACCCCTTCCCCTCCCTCAGGTCTGGAATTTGCCCAGATGTCTCCTGGAGTTACCTCATAAAGGTTCTCCTCTTCCAAAGCCGCCTTCTTGTCCTGTAAGAGGCGTTCATTTTCCCATCTTTTCTGTAGAGGAAAGGAACACAACACTGCTAAGAAGGACTGGAAAGTTCAGTGGCATGTCTTAAAATAAGCTGAACTCTATAGTCAAGTCAGATTAACTCATCTCCCTATAGACAAAGAAGAAACAGATGACCTTGGGGGCTACTAACTGCTGGAGGCTATGCTATTTAAACTTGCTTAGATAGTTGAATGAATAGTTCAGACAAAAAAGCAACAACGAAAACCTGATTCTCAGATGAACAGTGTATGGTAAATAACACATTACAACTGCACTGGCCATCTGACAAGGGAACTTGTATAATTCCTGTCACAAATGATGGTCTTTTTCTTTGATAAAGTCCAGCTGCAGAATATCATGGATCAGACTGAGACTTGATCCTACTTAGGATCAAGCAATTGGGAGAGCCAGGATTTCAGCTGGCTATGATTCATTTTTTCTTTCAATTTCACTTGGTCTTGTCTAAGCATGACCAAAGTGGATGCAATCTTATTACAGTGGACCCTCATATAACAAATGGTTTGTATAACATAAAATCTGTACAACATAAAAAAATTCCGGAGATAGGGGAAATTTGCTTAACAGAATTGTTTATGGGGCAAATCCATACACATAAAAATGGTCTTGATTAGGGATTATTCTGTTTTCAATGCATTCCTATGGGAAATTTGTATAAAGGAAAATTTGCTTAACATAATTTCATTTGGAATGAATTAATTCCTTTATACAAGGTACCACTGTATATGTATAGAAGCCAATTTATGTTTTGTGAACTGTGTATTCGAGTTAGGAAACCAAACTCTTTCATGCTATAGGAAGGTGGTTCTGGTTGGGGCACTCTCTAGCACCACCTATGTGGCCTTGAATTCCACGCTGAAGAAAGGTGGAATATAAATTCATTAAATAAACATACTTAAATGAAGGCATATAGTAAAATAATTTTATTCTGGAAACTCAACTGAGCATTGATCTAAACCAGTGGTTCTCAACCTGTGGGTCCCCAGATGTTCCTGGACTGCAACTCCCAGAAGCCTCCACCATTCACTGTGCTTGAAAGGATTTCTGGGAGTTGCAGTTCAGGAATATCTGGGAACCCACTGATCTAAAAACATTGAGCACTGCTAACTTGCTCAGGCCACCCTAAAGGCCATTTGTGGCAAACAATTGTATCATCCCAGAGATTGGAGTAGTTACTTTTTTAAAGAGTCAAGTCTCCAAACCTTCCACTGGGAATGGTTCCTGTGGAACTCACACAGATATAGCCCCAAAAGGTAACTTTTCCCATCTCGGCCTCACCTTGATAGCTAGATGTTATATCAGAGGTAGGTGACCGAACTGTGAAAATGACTTTGGAGAACAGTTCTATGCAAGACTGATTTGACCTCCTAATGAGAAACCTTAAATCAGGCATGACCAAACTTCAGCCCTCCTGACGTTTTGGACCCAGAATTCCAAACCTGTATTGCCAATGGCAAAGGACTGTGGGAGTTGTGGTCCAAAACATATGGAGGGCTGAAATTTGGACACGCCTGCCTTAAATAGTTTACTTTATCAAAACCTTAAATCAGCGCTGCCCCAAATTCACACACCCCAGATGTTTTGTACCACAACTCCCAGAATTCCAAACCTGTATTGCCAACAACAAAGGACTGTGGGAGTTGTGGTCCAAAAACATCTGGAGGGCCAAAGTTTGGCCACCACTGCCTAAAATGGTTTACTTTATCAAATAGACCTTTTGCCTTTACTCCACTGGGGGAGTATAAAGCCCTTTAAAAAAAAACAAGTAAAAGCAGAACCATGTCTGGTGACTGGAAAGTGAAGTCAGACAGATATAGAACAGGACATGTGCCCCTTCTATGTGTACGTGTGCAAACGATGGTGGGAAGGAAAGTATAGCTCACCCTGTATAGCAGAAAAAGACCAGGACCAATGGCAGAGATCAGTAGAAAAATGCCTTCTGCAGTGATGATCTTATTTTTGACCGTTTCACTCATATTCAGGAAGTTGCCTGGGCGAATTTCTAGCAGACAGCAACCAAAAAAGAGAGATTGTTTTTTTTTTTAAGTTATGATCCAGAAATCTGAAAAGATAATCCTGTGCTATGGAAATGATCAGTGAATCTGTTGTATTTAGTTTAAATGTGTATTATAAGGGAGAAAGCAGATTATCCTCTGCTTCGTTACTGTGAAGACTATGACAACTGATCTCTGTACTGTACAGTGGTACCTCGGATAATGAATTCAATTCGTTCTCCGAGGCAATTCGCTAGCTGAAAAAAATTGTTATCCAAAACGCAGTTTCCCATAGGGATGAATGGGAAATCGATTAATCCATTCCAGAGCCTAGGAAAAAGACAGAGACACCCGGGTTTTTACTCAAAGCTCTTTTTAAAGTGCACTTTAAAGGTACAGATGCGATGCAGCCTGGGATAACTTTTTTTTTTTGCCAATGCATGCTGGAAATTCGTAATCTGAGGCAGCCCATATGGAAAATTCGCTATCTGAGGCAGCCCATAGGGAAAATTTGCTATCTGAGGCAGCCCTATACCTGGAAATTGCAATTCGTTATCCGAAAAATTCATTATCAGGGGCATTCGTTATCTGAGGTATTACTGTAGTTCCATCTTCAAAATCTCCAAGTTTGCAAAATTGGCAGGCGAGCAGAACCCGGTGTCTGAAATCCTGTGGATCAGCGTAGCGATTTAACTGCTGGATAGCTCAGTAGGCCTCTGGATGCAGAGCCAGAGGTCATGAATTCCTAACTGTGCCTCCTTGGTAGGAACTGGACTCAATAATGATTCTATAGGGTCCCTTACACTAAGCATTGCAGTTCAAAGGTGGTGGTGGTAGTTGTTACATTATTATTAACTGAAACTAGTGTAGGCTGGAGTGAGTGAGTCAACTCCTCCATAAGTGCCATTGATTCACATTGGCCTACAGTAGGCACGTCCAGTCTTTGGCCCTCCAGATGTTTTGGACCACAACTCCCAGGAATTCCAAGCCCATACTTCCAATGGCAAAGGCCTGTGGGAGTTGTGGCCCAAAACATCTGGAGGGCCGAGGTTTGGACATGCCTGGCCTACAGTACTCTAGCTGCTTTGCATCGCATGGACAAGGACCACCTACATCTTCCCTACATCTGCAGCTTGTGGTTGATGCAGAATGAATTTATTTATTTTTATTTTATTTATGAGTATTTTTACCCCACCTATCTCCTTGGAAAAGAACCCAAGGTGGCTTACAGTAATGAGGGGCAATATACAGTCCAGTACATTTAAGACCTATTCAAGTTTGAGAACAGGGAAGTGAGGGGCATCTTACAGCATTAACAGGAAACATTAGAGCTAAAAGAGAACATGAGCAGTTAAAAAAAAAGAGTTAAAACGTTCATTATGTGGGATGGAGCTAACATTCAAAACACAGGTGTATTTATGAAGTCAGTCAATGTAGCCATGTACAGTTAGACCATCTAAAAGTTATGAGTGACGGAGCTAACATGGAATAAAATAGTCTCAATGAAATCATGCTAGGACAGTGATGGTGAACCTTTTAGAGACCGAGTGCCCAAACTGCAATTCAAAACCCACTAATTTGTTTGCAAAGTGTCAATACAGTAATTTAACCTGTATACAGGTGGCTATGAAGGGGCGATGTCGGGTGCCCACAGAAAGGGCTCCGAGTGCCACCTTTGGCACCCGTGCCATAGGTTCATCATCACTGTGCTAGGAGATATATAAACACAAAGTTATAAGTGGTTATAAACACAGAGGGCGCTTTTACACAACCTCTAAAATCTGGTGTCAACTTAAATTCAGACCAGAAATTGTGGGGGTTTGTTGCTCTTCCTGTGTTCCCACCCCTCCGCACTCCATTGTTCCTGTCTGCGTGAGGGGAGGGAGAAAAAAAAGGAGAAAAGAATGCAGGCTCACCTCCGTCTGCCGGTGGAAGCAGCCCCGTCGTCATGATTCCTGTCTCTTAAAGGGGCGGTGGGGACAAAAAAACCAGGCAGAAGGCAAGGGAGCCCAGCATTCACAGCTTTACAATCCGCATCAGAAGATTTTTTACCTCCTGGAGGCCAGGTACTTTAAAAGCGCGCTGGGACACGCTTAGGTGGGCGTGATCATACTTAATTTTTTTAAAGTCTGGAGCTGGTGGGAAAACATTTTAAAGCTCCGGATCTGGGAGCCCTTTGCCTCGGATTTTAAGGGTCGTGTAAAAGCGCCCAAAGTCTGTGTAGTCATGTATGGTAGTTCTTATAAAGACGCATAACAGATAGTCCATATGAACATAATAATTTGTTATAGGCCAACACATTCAACACCAACCCCATTCCTTGACAAAGATCATGACCCAGCCCAGGTAGTTACCAAGTTCATACTCACTTCGGACCCAAAGGTATGTGCCACAGGATTGTCTCTGCACATGCTCAGCAGATACAAAGCAATAGTACATGCCAGTGTCGCTGGTTTCTGCCGGAAAGAAAGAGAGTTTCGACAGCCCATCCTTGTGGTCCTCTCTAATATTCTTGTTGTTGATGGCAGCCACATCACAGCCTGTGTTGCAGTTAGGAGAACCACACCATTTCCAGGTGACGTTGGCCTCTGGTGGGTGGAACCTGCACTCCAAAAAGGTATTGGACCCTTCCCAAATGATGTGAGAGGCAGGCACAGATTCCACATATACATGTATACGAGACTGGATCGTAGCTTTTGGCAGAGAAGGCACAAGCTTTGGACTACTCGTTGCAGCTCCTCTTGTTCTAACAGATTCCTCTGATGACTTGAGCTCCGCTCCTGTCAATATGTCTTCATTTGCTTTTGTGGTCTGGGTCCCATAAACATGATCTGAGGACAGGAGAAACAAGAATATTTTAAGAACATAAGAACATAAGAAAAGTCCTGCTGGATCAGGCCAAAGGCCCATCTACTCCAGCTTCCTGTATCTCACAGTGGTCCCACCAAATGCATCCGGGAGCGCATGAGACTAGATATTTGTCTCTTCATACCACTCCCCTGCATCTGGTCCGTGTAGTACCCCAGTTTTAAGCCTGGAAATTGCACATCTCCATCATGCTTTGTAACCTGTGATGGACTTTTCCTCCAGGAATCTGTCCAATCCCCTTTTGAAGGCATCCAGGCTAGATGCCATCAGCACATCTTGTGGCAGGGAGTTCCACAGACTAACAGACTATTTTGCACTTACTTACTTACTTACTTACTTACTTACTTACTTACTTACTTACTTACTTACTTACTTACTTACTTACTTACTTATTTACTTACTTACTTACTTACTTACTTACTTACTTACTTACTTTTACTTACTTACTTACTTAAAATATGTTTTCCCCACCTTTCCCCTTAAATATGATCCAAGTCAGCTTACATCAGTAATGGATAACATTTAAAAGGTAAAAACAGTAGGTATACAAATGTTTTTAAAAGAAACAAACAGATAAGAGGTACAGAAGGCACAACCCAGGTGTGCCAACAGGGAAAGTAGACTTAAGGCACAGAACATGATGTCAACTTGGAGTTAAGACACAATGGTGACAACTCAGGTTTTTATTTTTCAGCAGCTAGGACACAGTGTGTGACTTGGAACCCATCCATCCCTCCTTTCTGGGGGAGAGGAGAAACTTGTTTTTAATAAGGACTTAATAGCCTGGTCTGGACTCACAGCCTTTTCTACGTGTGTGTGTGTGTGTGTGTGTGTGTGTTGTGTCATTACAGTCGTGACCGACTCTTCGTGACTCCGTGTCCATGGAGTTTTTTTGGCAAGAATATCGGAGTGGTTTGCCAGTTCCTACTCCAGGCGCCTACAGCCCCTGGTCTTCCCTGGTGGTCTCCCATCCAAGGACTAAGCAGGGCCGATCCTGCTTAGCTTCCGAAATCAGGCGAGATCGGATGTTTCTACATACGCGGCAGCGATTACAATGCCCTCCAATGGGCCTTTGGTAATGGACAAAGTTTCCGACTGGATGCTCTATATTTCTATTACTGGTATGTCATTTAATTGTTTTAAATTTTGGTACACTTTTCCTGGCCGGAGACATATTAGTGTTTGAGTCAAGCCTGTGTCATTTGCCATGGCTAATTGCAGCTAACTGAGGAGGAAGGAGAGTTTCTTGTTTGCCTGACAAGACACGTGGCAGAGCTGTAGCTAATCCGTTAGGCACAACTAACCATAGGGAGTTACATAATTTTACGTGAACTCCAATATGATCCTGTCAGCTCATTTTGATGCATTTGTACTCTTTTACAGCGAACCACTGTAAACTATAAATTACATAAATATTTATAGAACCATATACGGTGGTACCTTGTATAAAGTAATTAATTCGTTCCAAATGAAATTATGTTGAGCAAATTTTCCTTTATATAAATTTCCCATAGGAATGCATTGAAAACAGAGTAATCCCTAATCACAAATATTTTTATGTTGTATGGATTCGCCCCATAGATGATTCTGCTAAGCAAATTTCCCTTATCTCCGGAATTTTTTTATGTTGTACAGATTTTATGTTATAGAAACCATTTGTTATGCAAGGGTCCATTGTAGATTCTTAGGCCCAGCCACTCATGGTACAGTACAGGGAAGACATAGCTGAGAATTTAATGCCTTCCAAGTTTCCTCTCAACCTCTTTGGCTGGCAGATCTGAAGTTCCACCACATTCAGAGGCGTAGCTAGGGTTTTTAGCGCCCAGGGACAACGTCAGCTTTTGCATCCCCTCCTCGGAAGCTGCCTCCGATATCTCTCTCTCTCTCTCTCTCTCTCCCTCCCTTTGTACACGACCCCTAAACTCCGCCGCAAATGGCTCCCAGCTCCGGAGCTTACAATTGTTTCCCCACCAGCTCCGGAGTTTGCAGGAAATTAAGTGCGACCACGCCCACCTAAGCGCGTCCCAGCCCACTTTTCATGTACCTGCTCTGGGAGGGTGAAAATCCCCAGATCTGCATGTATTCTGGCGAGTTCCGGGCTCTCCTTGCTTCTGTTTTTTTTTTTTTTTTGCCTCCCGCCCCTTTAAGAGAAGGACGACGGGGCTTGGGAGGCTTCGACCGGCAAAACAGAGGCATTCTTTTGTCCCCTTTTTTCTCCCTCCCCTCACGCAGACAGGATCAAGGAAGTGCGGAGGGGTGGGGACGCAGGAAGAGCAACGAACCCCCAAGATCTCTGGTCCGAATTTAAGTGGCCAGCGGATCTTAGGGGTCATGTGAAAAGGCCACTCTTTGGGATGGAGGAGTGGCGGCAGGAGGCAGAAAGTGTCAGGAGGACCTGCTGATTATTGGGAGCCTGTGGGTGTTGGGGAGGGCGTCACAGGATAACTGCATGTTATGTATATGTGAAGGGGTGCCCATGGGAAGATGCGTAGCGGGGTGCCCCCAGATGTGCCCGGGGACTGGTGCCCCCCTTTGCCCCTCCCTAGCTACGCCACTGACCATACCCTGCCATTAGCTATGCTAACTAGGGACGACAGGTTATGTAGCCCAACCACACGGAAAGAGTCACAGGTGTCCAACCTTTGACCTAAATAAAAGGATTTTTCTTTATGTATTTTATTTTTATTTTTGCTTGATTTGATTGTTTGATCTCATCAGAGGTAAAAGGGGCTTAAAATAATATTAAATTAATCAAATGCAATTGAGATGGTAAACTACCACCAATAGGCGAGAATGCTGGGCACGATGGACCAGAGTTTAAAAAAGTTACTTTTGGACTCTATAATACCCAGCCTCTCCCAGCCAGCAAAAAAGGAACTTCTCCAAGCTATGAAAGTAGAACAATAAATCCACCTGGTGCAAAATAACAATGATGTTGATGATGAAGATGGGACTGTCAAGTCAATTGTGACTTATGGTGACCCTTTTGAAGGTTTTCCAGGTAGAGAGTACTCAAAAGTGGCTTTCCATGATAAAAAACATATACTCTCTCTCTCACTCTCACTCTCTCTCTGTGTCTGTGTGTGTGTGTGCGCACGCGCATGTAAATATCACATTTCCAATAACATTATTTTTTCCCCCTCCACAGATGCCAGTTAAGTTACTGAACCACATCACCGCTCAACCCCCCCCCCCAAACCACCATCCCTTAAGGGCCATGTAGTGGTTTTGGTTCCCTTTTCCTGACCCTGTTGACAGGAAACAGAAGAAGGTAATCTTTTAAGGGAAATTTACAGATCACCTTGGGGGGAGGCCTCAACAAGAGGTACTCGGTTAAGAGGAACAGCATAATGGAGGCCATTTCGTCCTTAAAGGTAAAAAGGTAAAGTTTTCCCTGCACAGGTGTGCTAGTCGTGTCCGACTCTAGGGGCGGTGCTCATCTCTGTATTCAAGCCGAAGAGCCAGTGTTGTGCAAGTCCATTGTGCATTCAATCTGTCAGTCAGTCAGTTTGTCTGACAATATTGATTCTGAAATGGACATTGGCAATTATATTGACATTTATGCTGATGTAGCTATGTCTGGACATACATTTCCTGCACCAATGACCACTAAACAACTGTTAATGATTCCTATTAAGAACTCTATTTAGTGTCAACCCCCAATAATAAGTACTAATAAGGCTATCTCAATCCCTGATCTTCACATTTCAATCCTTTTTTCACATCCCCCCTTTGTATAATTAGCTGTCTCCTGACCCTATAATCCATGGATCTGAAGATATCCACTGGGGAGTGGTTCCAGGACTTTCTGTGGATAATGAAAACCATGGATAAGAGAGAATGCCAAAAAAACCCCAAAGTGCTGTTTTGTGACAGTACCTTGCTTTACAGCTGCTGTTTTGCAACAGTTGCTTGCTTTACAGCTGCTGTTTGTGACAGTAGCTTGCTTTGCGGTGGCTGAATTATTTAATTTTTCCTCTGCCAATCATGGATAACTGAATCAGAGGTTAATGAATCAGTGGATACAGGGGTCCTACCATACTGGCTTTTAAACTGGAATCACTTGGGATGCAAAATCATTAAAGAGTTCCAAAACAAGGGATATCCATCACATTATATGCAGCGGTTATAGGAATTTCTGAAATAGGGGTGTCTACATTTGAGGGATAGAGAGAAGGTTATAGTTAAAGCTGTCAGTGGAATAAACGGTACTATAACAAATATAAATAAACAGTTTTTCACACTACCAATATCTTAATACAACTGGTTATTGAAATGGTGAAGAATGCAGGAACATAGGAAGCCTGTCTCAGTGGTAAGGAATCTGATTCATTCGATATTGCTGGATTTCCATGATCCTTAATGAATTGCCACATTGGCTAATTCTGATGAAAGTAAGAACCCGCGGGTTTCTCACATATGAATCATCAACTAGTTCAATCCTCTCATTGGCAGTGTGTCTCTACATTATTGGTGTTGTTTCTGCTTTCTTATCCCATGGCTTTTTGATTTCAATTTCCAAGTTCCTATTATTATTATTATTATTATTATTATTATTATTATTATTATTATTATTATTATTATTATTATTATTATTATTATTATTATTATTATTATTATTATTATTATTAAAGTGTTCGGCTTATATACCGCCCCATACCACTTCAAGTAGTCTCTGGGCGGTTTACAGTTTTAATTACAGTAATACAGGCTACGCATTGCCCCCCCCCCAGCAAGCTGGGTACTCATTTTACCAACCTCGGAAGGATGAAAGGCTGAGTCAACCATGAGCCGGCTACCGGAGATTGAACCCCAGGTGGTGAGCACAGTTTTACCTGTAGTACAGGCATTTGAATTAAAATTGTATGTATGTATGTATGTATGTATGTATGTATGTATGTATGTATGTATGTATGTACAGTACAGGCATTTAACCACTGCACCATGGAATATTTATTTATTTATTTATTTATTTATTTATTTATTTATTTATTTATAAACTAAGCAGGGTTGGCCCTGGTTAGTACTTGGATGGGAGACCACCAGGAAATACCAGGTGCTGTAGGCTCCTGGAGTAAGAACTGGCACTCCAGTCTTCCTGCCAAGAAAACTCCATGGACATGAGGTCACAACGGGTCAGTCACGACTGCAACGACACAACACACATACTGCGCCCTCTAGCCCAAAGGCTCCTGGGATTTACAACATTAGATTTACAACATTAGGAAAAAACAGACTTTATAAGCAGTAAACAATAACAATAACATCTAGCCTCTTTCAAACCCCAATTTTAGGAGTTTTGTTGGGAGTTTATCATCATCATCATCATCATCATCATCATCATCATCATCATCATCATCAAACCTATATTGAAGATGGGATAGCCACAATTCTGACATAAAATAAATCTTTTAGGGCCTGCTACCAGCAATTCCCTGTTCTACATTCTCTCCATACTTGAATGCCAGATGGTACATACTGAGCTGCAGTTGGATTAATCATGATGGCTTCCTTGAATAGCTGTGCCTAAAATCATAGCATTCAGAGTGAACGATTGAAATCATATATGCTCCAGCTCAGTCACTCGAAGCTCCGCAATACCAAAGACAGTTCCAGCATCCATAACAAACGGACCCGCCTCCAAAGATGACCCAGAGGGATACTCATCTTTCCTGCTACAAACCAGAGCTAGGAAATGTAGCCCTTATTTTCGGAATGTGTGTTGCAGAAAGTACCAATTACTAAATCCCGAAAGGGGACATTTATAGACAATATATTTATATAGCCTTGCACCCTTTGGCTGTACAGACGCAAACATTGTCCTCTGCCTTGAAAAGCAGCCTGACATAAATCAAGTTGCAAAAGCTCCTCCAGACACAGAATGAAGGAACATAAGAACATAAGAAGAGCCCTGCTGGATCAGGCCAACAGCCCATCTAGTCGAGCTTCCTGTATCTCACGGTGGCCCCACCAAATGCGTCCAGGAGCGCATGAGACTAGATATCTGTCTCCTGATACCACTCCCCGGCATCTGGCCCTTGAAGTACCCCGGTTTTAAGCCTGGAGATGACACATCTCCACCATGGTTTGTAACCTGTGATGGACTTCTCCTCCAGGAATCTGTCCAATCCCCTTTTGAAGGCATCCAGGTCAGATGCCATCACCACACCCTGTGGCAGGGAGTTCCACAGACTAACAACGCACTGGGTGAAAACATATTTTCTTTTGTCTGTTCTTACTCTCCCAGCCCTCAATTTGAGTGGATGTCCCCTAGTTCTGGTATTTTGTGAGAGGGAGAAGAGCTTCCCTCTATCCACTTGACTCATGCCCTGCATTATTTTGTACATCTCAATCCTATCCCCCCTCAGGCGCCTTTTTTCCAGACTAAAGAGCCCCAAATGTTTTAGCCTTTCCTCATAAGGGAAGTGCCCCAGCCCAATTGACTCATTCTCAGCCATATACCTGCCATGCTGCTACCCACACCTTAGTGATGGCTTTGTGTTTAGGGTTTCTGTTGCATGACACCCCTGCAAGCTCCCAAGCTGTCTTGGTGGTTCCTACCTGTAAAAAGACTCAGAAGAAAGACACACCAGTACAGAGTAGCATCCATCCTGTGACTTCTTTTGTTGTTGTAGGCAAGCATGCAGTGGCAACAGAGATTGCTAAACTTTGGAGTTGTTTTTTTACTTGTCGGCTTATTCCCCCCACCCCCTTTAGAGGCAGACAGCAGGAGATGCGCCTGGTTGCCCCTTGCTCCACCCAACTGAGCTTTGGCCTCACTACACAAGGAAGTGTCTGTTTTCACTATATATATTTTTAAGTTACGAGAGCTTTAGGATTGCGAAGAAAGCTATGCAAAGTGCTTTTCCTCCAACCCATCACAAATGAAAACAGACACTTTTGTCATTCCACTGCTACTACTAAGTTATCTTTTATTAACAGAAGTGTCCCGTGAAATTTTTCCAAGGTGAACCTAACAAATGAAAAAAGAAGAAGCCTATATATAGGAATGTATATACAGTGGTACATTGTATAAAGGAATTAATTCGTTCCAAATGAAATTATGTTAAGCAAATTTTCCTTTATACAAATTTCCCATAGGAATGCATTGAAAACAGAGTAATCCCTAATCATGACCATTTTTATGTTGTACGGATTCGCCCCAGAGGCAATTCTGTTAAGCAAATTTCCCCTATCTCCGGATTTTTTTATGTTGTACAAATTTTATGTTATACAAACTGCTTGTTATACGAGGGTCCACTCTAAGACTGAATATGCAGTCAGAACCTCAGAGATCCTGTATATAGGACTGTAACCTCAGATTGCTCATTTTCTGGGAACTGAATTCTGAAGCACAGAAGTTCTAACAAATCCTGGTAACCTTTGTAAAGGGCATTTCTGCCAGTAACAAAATAGGGATAAAACACAAACACTTTAACAGAAAGAGCCTGTATGAGAAACTTAGAGACTGCTGAGGCCTAACTGGGAGTACTGGTCCCTACCAGTTATATAGAGAAGGGGGATTTAAACTGATTAATCAAATATCTGCACATTTTAATTTCTTTCCACTCTGCTGCTGCTGAAATGCTTAAACATAGCCAGGATGGAAATGTTCTCTTTTATTAACTTCCTTTTTTAAAACGAGAGAGAGAGAGAGAGAGAGAAGGGATTGCCGTGCAGCTTTTTCCTTTACACGCTGACAGCATTTGAGTAATTTGTCAATTTGATTAGATTTTAGTCTGGAAAAAAGGCGCTTGAGGGGGGATATGATTGAGACATACAAAATAATGCAGGGTATGAGTAAAGTGGATAAAGGGAAGCTCTTCTCCCTCTCTCAAAATACCAGAACTAGGGGACATACACTCAACTTGAGTGCTGGGAGAGTAAGAACTGACAAAAGAAAATATTTTTTCACCCAGCGCGTTGTAAGTCTATGGAACTCCCTGCCACAGGATGTGGTGATGGCATCTGGCCTGGATGCCTTCAAAAGGGGATTGGACAGATTCCTAGAGGAAAAGTCCATCACGGGTTACAAACCATGATGGAGATGTGTCATCTCTAGGCTTTAAACCAGGGTCCTTCAAGGGCCAGATGCAGGGGAGTGCTATCAGGAGACAGATATCTAGTCTCCTGCGCTCCCGGACACATATGGTGGGGCCACCTGTGAGATACAGGAAGCTGGACTAGATGGGCCTTTGGCCTGATCCAGCAGGGCTCTTCTTAGGTTCTTATGTTCTTATGTTCTTATGAATATATAGTGCTGAGTTCCCTTTTCCCCATTTACAGCATTGACACACCCTTCCTCTTTTCCTGTACGTCCACAGTGAGTGTGTGTGTGTGTGTGTGTGTGTGTGTGTGTGTGTGTCTGTGTGCGTGTCTGTGTGTGTTTCCAATACAGGTAAACAGTAAAGGAACCCATAATTTTTTAAAAATTGAAAATATGTTAAAGATTAGAAAATGGAGGAGAGAGAAGGTCTCATGTATAATTAAACCCTACTGGGGAAAATCCAGTGTTAACAAACAAAAGGCCTTAAATTCCAATTTCATGATTCCTGGGTAGGACATCTGTATGAGTACACATTAAGACCCTTGAAGTCAGGTCTAAAAACTGTGTGAGGGCACTAGGTATTGATTCAAGCAAGCTAAATGCAATGGCCCCATGCTGTCAAATTGAGCCTGCAAAATTAGACATTGCGAATATTAACTGTGTATGGTTGTTTACTTCTAGTTTTTCTAGATTACTCAAAGTAAGTCTATCCCTCCTAGAAAATTAAGACTCAACTTTCATCTGTTTAGATTCATCTGCATCTAGTGCTGTGATCCTAGACACATGTCCATGATAGCAAATCATCTACAATTTTGTGAGTGGACAAATGTGAGTTCGGGATCGAATTTAAAAATAAGGTGAAATAATGCAAGCATGCCACCAGCAGAGGGAGCCCATCACTGTTCAAAGTACAGTATGTTCAGCGCAAATGTCCAGATGGATAACCAGCAGGAGTGGTTAGTTAGCTGCCTTTAGCCAGCGGGAACAATGTAATGGGAATGGACAGCGATTAAGAAAAGAACAGAGCAGTGAGAACGTTGAGAGATGGCAATTACACACGCATATCCAAAATGTTTGCCTTATCAGCAATATAAATACCTAGTTAATTTAGAGTTGGTGTGAGACTCCCCACCTCCAGTGGATTTCTTATTCTGTTGGCCCACCCTGTTCATTTGCCAATGAGATGGCCAAAATAAAACAATGCGACTGCAAGACATAACAGTTATGTGCCATTTGCGTAACATACAATGGCTAAATGTGCCTAAGCTCTGAGGGAACATTAAAGTTATGGCCTGATCATGCAGCCAGCTTAGCATTGCAGAGGTACCAGGCAACCTCATCAATTAGCTGCAATTAGCCATGTCAAGTTACACAGGCCTTAACCAACAGTACTGGGACTTTGGCAGTGTTGTTACTATTGTTGTTGCAGAATACTCCACTAAGATCAGTTTTGAGGCCCCTGTAGCAAAGTCCAGTAATGCAACCCTCAAGTCCTCCAAATGTGTTACACTACAGTTCCCATCATCCTGGATCATTGGCTGTGTTTTTGTGACCTTTGGAGGATTACGCTCCAAACCATCAGGTTGCCTCCCCCCCCACATGGCAGAGCATCTGGTTTCCCATCATGAGGTGAATCCAGGAATGAATCAGAACAGCACCATATTTTTCTCCAGCAATTAATCTTCAAAGGGCATTTATACACGACCCCTAAACTCCGGGGCAAATGGCTCCCAGCTCCGGAGTTAACAGGAAATTAAGTGCGGCCACGCCCTCATTAGCACGTCCCAGCGCACCTTTCAAGTACCTGCTCTTCCGGGGTGAAAATTGCTTGATGCGGTGTAACAATAGTGAGTGCGGGGCTCTCCTCGCTTCTGTTTGTTGTTGTTTTGGCTCCCGCCCCTTTAAGAGCTACTTTACAGAGACAGAAATGTTGCTGCGGCAAGAGTGGAGGCAGAACGGAGGTGAGCCATGATCTTTTCTTCCTTTTTTCTCTCCCTCCCCTCACACAGCCAGCAGCCAGGGTGGGGACACAGGAAGAGCGACAAGCCCCTAAGACCTCTGGTCCGAATTTAAGTGGCCAGCAGATCTTAGGGGTCGTGTAAAAGCACCCATAGTCTTGCTGCTCCTGACTATGAAGGTTCTGTCTAAACATCCAGGCCAGGAGCCTCAGATCGACTGCTGCTCCTTTGTGGATTTATCTCATTGCCAACAGAGACTCGTGGCGCAGATAAGCTACAACGTGATGCACAAATGCCTGCTCCCTCTGACTTCTTTGGTGTCTCTAGTTTGAATGCGGAACCGAGAATCACATGCCAACAAGTAGCTTTTGCACAAAGCTGTGAAGAAGTAGGATATAATCCGTAGAGTACCAGGCGCACACGGGTTGTGCCCACCCATAAGCAGTACACTCCTTATGGGAAGGTGGCTGGGGCAATTCCAAGACGAGAAGGGCACCAAGTCAGGCAGAAGTGGTTGCCAAGTTGTGTGCTCTGGGGCTGTGTGTGTGTGTGTGTGTGTTCCCCCCACCCACCCACGTCATGTGTGCAGTCAAGCTCGCCAAAAAGCTCTATTCCTCATGGGGTGTGTGTGTGGGGTGTGTGTCTAAAATTCTAGAGAGAGAGAAAATGTCAAAAATAGCAACAACGTTCTTCCCCTTCAAAAAGCCGGAACATGTTTTGTGCAATCTAGGTTTGCCTACATATTCATAGATCTTTGCAGGGAATATCAGCTTTTGTTGTTGTTGTTGTTGTTGTTGTTCAGTTGTTCAGTCATGTCTGACTCTTCATGATCCCATGGACCAGAGCTCGCCAGGCCTTCCTGTCTTCCACTGCCTCCCGGAGTTTGGCCAAATCCATGTTGGTTGCATCGATGACACCGTCCAACCATCTCATCAGCTTTAAGAGTGCATTACTACATCATCCTGAAGCATGGGGTCTCTCTTTTTCTCTCTCTCTGGGTGTGGGTGGGTGTGGGTGGGTGAATGGCAGCAACACAGTTGCAGCAACTGTGAGTCTGGAAGTTGATTCATGGCAACTGGACTGCCTTTTCTTGAGAGATTGAAACGTTTTGCTGCTCATCCACACAGCTTCGTCGGTCTGAGGGAAAGCTAGTTAAGAGCCCTCCATTTTAGAGTTCACTTTGACCTCAGGTCAGCCTGGTCTGAAATAGGCTCATAAGGGAACTGTGAGGTTTGTTCAAGTAGCACCAGCCTGTAGGGCAGGGGTGTCCAAACTTTTTGCAAGGAGGGCCAGATTGGGTGAGGTGAAAATGTGTGGGGGACGACAATTCAGCTGCATTTGGCCCCCGGGCCGGACATTGGGCAAGTCTCTATAACATGCAAGTAGTTGGAGAAGATGCTGCAGCAACGGAGCTGGGGGTGGGTAGGCTGGGCAGGTGGCTGGGGGGGATGGACAGAGGCAGGGAGGGCAGGCAAACTGTAAAACTGCGAGCTGACGTCTCCATCCAGTATGGAAAGTGGCCAGCTGGCAGGGAGGCGTGCCAGGCTGAGCCGGTGGGGAGAAGCCACGGGCCGCTCAGAATTTGAAAATGGGCCGCATTTGGCCCCCAGGTCTGACTTTGGACATGCCTGCTGTAGGGAAACAGGCAAAAAAAGGGGGGGAGGGGGAGAAAGAAGGTTGATTGCTGATTGTATACTGAAGGCTACTTTGTCCCAGGAGAGTGGAAACCTAATTTCAAATCCTCGCTTAATCATAAAATTGGGGATTTGGATTATTTTTGGCTCAGTGACCGTTTCTCAATGCAACCTCACAGGGTTGTTGTGACAACAAAAAAGCAGATCCTGGTGACACAGATGCACCTTGCACAGTAGATATGTGTCAGATCCAGATCCAGCTCAATTCTAGGAATTTGATCCCATATGGAGAACTCCCTGCCACACAGGTGGTGATGCCATCTGGCCTGGATGCCTTCAAAAGGGGATGGGACAGATTCCTGGAGGAGAAGTCCATCACAGGCTACAAACCATGATGGAGATGTGGCATCTCCAGGCTTAAAACCAGGGTCCTTCAAGGGCCAGATGCAGGGGAGTGGAATCAGGAGACAGATATCTAGTCTGTGCCCTCCCAAACGCATCTGGTGGGGCCACTGTGAGATACAGGAAACTGGACTAGATGGGCCTTTGACCTGATCCAGCAGGGCTCTTCTTAGGTTCTTAAGAAGGGAACCTGACATCCTTCTACTCAAAAGTAACTCCCACTGAATTCTCTCCTACTTACTCCCAAGCCCGGCTCACCAGCGACCCAAGCCTATGTAAACAGGAACTCTTACTTGCACAGAACCCTACTGCCACTTCGCCTTTTTTTTTTTTTTTTAAAAGATTACTCCGGAGTACGGTCTGGGGACTCGAAGGGGACTTCAGAATAAAATGGAACAAACATGCAGAGCCAGAAAATTACTTTTTTTTTCCGAGGGGGGAGGGTTCCGGACCCCAGAATCCTCCAGACAACACCGCCAGCTGCCAAGCGAGAAAAGGTTTGCAGGATCCCTTCCAGTGTTTTAAAAATAATAATCTTAAAACGTGGCTATTTAAATCCGCTTTAGGCGACTGCTGAGGTTATTGCTTTTGGTTTATAGTTTACTGTTAGCCGCTGCCATCTTGTCCTCCTTGGTGGTTCCACTTTTCTTCTTTATTTGCATTGATCTCTTGTTTGTATTGTTTCCCTTGTTGTTCGCTGCCCAGAGTTGAGTTCCTCTGGGAAAGTCGGGCGGTATATAAATGGAAATAAATAAATAAATAAATAAATAAATAAATAAATAAATAAATAAATAAATAAATAAAGTGCCCAAGCCGTGCGCCATGCAATTACAAGCCTTGCTCGATTCTGAAACACGGGGGTGGGGAGGTGAGCGCTGATCTCCTTTGGGGGACGCGCGTTTTCCTTCTCCCCGGCGCGCGTTCAGACGTGCATGCCTTGTTTTCGGCGCCGGCTAGCAGAACAGAACTTAGGGATGAGCTGCGGCTTCTCCAGCGAGGGAAGGAGCCCTTGAAGAAGAAAGGGGGAGGGACTGGGGAATCCGCATCAGCCAGCAGGAGGAGGAGGAGGAGGAGGAGGAGGAGACGAAAACTGGGAGGGATCCGGAAAATGCAAGTGGCTTCCTGCCCCCCCCTTTTTCCCAGGCCAACCCCTCCTCGCAAGCCGCCCTTTGCAACAGGAAACCCCGCCAAGTTCCCTCCCGGGGCCCTGCATCCGAAGGCAGAAGGAAGGCGGACTCTCGCCCCTTCGGTCCAGGTGAGCGCCTGACGGATCCGTGTCCGCCGACCGGGTCGCGAGAGCGAGAAGGGGGACGTTTCAGACGTTCCTGGCGTCTGCTTGGGGGTGGGGGTGGGGGGTGGGAACCGGAGGCATTGTTCTCACCGCGTTGCAAAAAAAGCGGATTAAAAAGACGCCGTTGGTGGGAAGCTGGGGAGGGGGGGGGGAGAGAAGGAGGTTTTGAGGTTTCCTTATTGCACGTCTGGATGTTCCAGTCCTGCGCTTGTTTACTCGGGAGCAAGCAAAGCTGGTTGGGGGTTGACTCGCGGGTAAACGGCTTGGCCCCGGAACGGCGTTCAGGCGTCAAAGGCTGTCATTATTCCCGCGGTCAGGGGAAACTGGTTTCCAGATCGGCAGCTTGGGAACGTGTTTTTCCAGTGCCGTGTCTCAGCTCTGGGTAGTAGGAATTAAAAAAAATGGGGGTGGGGAGAGAGAAGGGAGGGTTTCTGAGCATGTGCCAAGTGCATCTCCCGTCTCCCGCTTAGCAGGCGTCGGCTGCCTATTTTCACATCAGAAAGGTCCCTGCCTCTTTCCCCCCCCCGCCCCCGAAAAAAAAAACTTGGAGGAAAAAGCACTCTGCACATGCTTGTCGTCCTCTGCTTTGCCCGGACAGAACCTTGAGATTGACTTTCGAGGAGCCCCTTAAAATGCCAGCATTAGAAAGCTCGAACCAGTGGTATCCAAACTTTGGCCCTCCAGATGTTTTGGGCCACAACTCCCAAAGTCATTTGTCATTGGCAATACAGGCTTGGAATTCTGGGGCTTGCGGTCCAAAACATCTAGAGGGCCGAAGTTTGGACACCCTTGACTCAAACAGTGCCAGGTGGTAGTGGGAGGGGGGGTCGGTCTTGTTAGGGAGATACCCCTGGCTTGCTTCTGATACATACTAACAGGCTTTAACTTTGAGCTGTAGCTGAAGGCATTTCAACTCTCCTCCCCCTTTGCAAGCTAATTAGGCCCTTGGAGTGGGAAAGGCTTAATTAGCCCGCACACACTTGAGCCTTGTTGGTGAAGTGCAGTTGGCTGGGAGGAAAGGGGGAGAATTCCCTCTGGACCCCTTTGCCTGGGGACTGTGGTTTGCATGGGAGAACTCCCCCCCACACACACATACACGCTGCAGTCTGAACAGGGGATTTTATGGGACTTTGCCAAGGCCACCCATAACTCTGCACATTACACACTAATACTGTACAGTACTGTGTTGGCTGCACGGATTCCAAGCCAGAGGGAAGATTGGGTCTCGTATTTTCAGAGAGCGGAGAAAGCTCTCTGCAGGCACAGCGGTTCTAGGTTGGGGCCTATGCAGATGCTAGGCATATAGGGGAACCCAATAGATCAAGCCTGAGGGTGCATGTGGGCCCCCCAGAGGTTCCCTGGGGCTCAGACCACAGGTGGGCCGTTCAGGAGCAGAGAGGCAAAAAAAATTCCAAGGCGGCCATGAGTAAAGTGGATTGAGGGATGCTCTTCTCCCTCTCACAAAATGCCAGAACTAGGGGACATACACTCAGATTGAGGGCTGGGAGAGTGAGAACAGACAAAAGAAAATATTTTTTTACCCAGCATGTTGTTAGTCTGTGGAACTCCCTGCCACAAGATGTGGTGATGGCATCTGGCCTGGATGCCTTCAAAAGGGGGATTGGACAGATTCCTGGAGGAAAAGTCCATCCCAGGTTACAAACCAAGATGGAGACGTGTCATCTCCAGGCTTAAACCCGGGGTACTTCAAGGGCCAGATGCAGGGGAGTGGTATCAGGAGACAGATATCTAGTCTTGTGTGCTCCCGGATGCATCTGTTGGGGCCACTGTGAGATACAGGAAGCTGGACTAGATGGGCCTTTGGCCTGATCCAGCAGGGCTCTTCTTATGTTCTTATGACCCTGCACTGTTTACCCCAAACTGCATGCATCTGTGTCGCAGATGCAGAAGTGTTGCATGGCCAGTACACTAGCAAAGACAGCTGTGTGGCTTTTTAAGAAATGCACAGAGCATGAGTGTCTATAAACAGGGCCACTGATTGTTGGCCTTGGTTCCCGCCCAGAATAATAATAATTCTTTTGCTTCAGAATCCTAGCCGCACCTCTCGCTTGGCAAATATTTATACATGTGCCTGACACCCATTAGTCCAGCCTTCCCTCAAGGCAGCGCCTTCTGGATATAAGGGACTACCGCCTCCACAATCCCCAACCATAGTATAGTATGGGAGTTTGAGCCCAACACAATCCAAAGGGAATGGGGAATGATCCAATTACATATCTGTTTGTGGGTGGTTGTGCATTAGCTTACACTCCTGGAGAGCTTCAGGTTCCCTGAAATGAACCACCTCCAAACTGCTAACACTTTGAAAAAATACTGTAACGTGGTTCAGAGTTTACCCTATATTAAAATATACCAGCCCTCGATCAAATTAAAAAGCACATGTCCTCTGTGCATTATCTACCAGGAACCAAGTCCTCAGTTTCCGATGACGTAGAACATTACTTGTGGCCTCGAAGTAGGAAAGTCAGTAGTAATAGTATCCATCTGCCGTCAATTCTTTTCCAGCTTAGGCGAGCCTCAACAGTTCTGAAATTGGGGCATAGATAGCTGTTTCCAGAGGTGGTAATCATATAGACCAGTGATGGCGAACCTTTTAGAGACCAAGTGCCCAAACTGTGATTCAAAACCCACTAACTTTTTGCAAAGTGCCAATACAGCAATTTAACCTGAATACAGGTGGCTGTGAAGGGGCGATGTTGGGTACCCACAGAAAGGGCTCTGAGTGCCACCTTTGGCATCCGTGCCATAGGTTCACCAACATCTTTCTTTCTTTCTTTCTTTCTTTCTTTCTTCCTTTCTTCCTTTCTTTCTTCCTCAGCCTACTAGTGCCACTTATCTGGGTGGCAAACAAATTGCTGTAGTACAAAATGCATCACAAACCCAGTACAAATCTCATAAACTACAAGCAAGGAACATAACATTAAAAAAAAAAAACAAATAAAGAATGGTAACTATGAAACAGTTATTGCATACAGTAGCATTAGGTGGCAAAATCAGGGCAAATTTACAAGCAGAGACACAGACAGCCAAATCGTGCCGTGAAGATAATGCTGGAATCAAGGCATTTGAAAATGTTGTTGGAGGAGACGGCTGCAGCTGTACGGAGGGAAGACAGTCTGGACACTTAGCAGCGATGGCCAACCTTACCTGGGCAGCTGAACAGAGCACTCCTTGTGTGTGTGTGTGCACATTGCCAGGGCACAGCAGTACCGTCTCGCCCTCCCTTGCCACCTCCACCGCCCAGTCTCTCATCACTCCAGCTGCCCTAAGAGAAGGAGCGTCTGCATGCCAGAAATTTTTTTACCGGCCAGCAAGGCTGGGGAGAGACGCGTCTGTGAGTGCATGCCAGGGGCCATGTGGCTTAGAGGGGAAAGGGGGAGGTAGGGCCTGGGGAACTTTCCGCAATGTTTAAGAAACCCTCTCTGACTTTTCCTTTCTTTATTTTATTTATTTATTTATTTATTTATTTATTTATTGAGCTTCTATACCGCCCGTCTTCCCAGGGGAACTCCGGGCGGTTTACAACAAAAAGTATAAACAGAACCAAACAGCAAATAAAACAATTTAAAAACAGGAATAATCAAACAGGACTATTAATAAATAGCAGATGGCGAGTAGAGGGGGGGGAAGAATTTTTACTAGTAGTCACCGAACGCCTCTCGGAAAAGCAGATATTTTAATGCCTTCCGAAAGGCTGGCAGGGACTCTGCAAGGCACACTTTGCTGGGGAGGTGGTTCCACAGGGTAGGGCCAGCCACAGAGAAGTCTCGGGTACCAGTGGAAGTCTTCCGAGCCTCTCTGGGCATGGCCACCCGCAGCATGTGCGCCCGCGACAACCTGGTCGGTCAGGCCGATGTTGACCGCTGGTCGATCCGCTCTGCCAGGTAGTCAGGTCCCAGGCCATGGAGGGTTTTGCCGTCCGTTTGCCTCTGCTTCTTTCCCACAAATTCGCCTGTCCCCACATCGGTTCAAAGGCGGACACTTTCAGATCTCTGCCACTGCCCTTCACTGCTTCGTGGCAAGGACTGCGTTGCCTGTTGCGGAGAATGTATGTTGCATTTCTGAAACAGTTTCTTCTTGTAGCCCGGGTCCAAAATAAAAATCCGAATAGGGCTGGTTTTCCCATAGATCGGTACAGCCGATACATAGGACTGTGCAGGGGACTTAGAATCTCCCTAGACTGAAATCCCAGGTGCCATGCAGCGGAGCGAGCTCCTGCTGATCACCCCAGCTCCTGCCAACCTAGCAGTTCGAAAGTATGTAAATGCAAGTAGATAAATAGGTACCGCCGTAAAAAGCAGGAAGGTAAAACAGTGTTTCCTTGCAGCCATGCCGGCCACGTGGCCATGGACTTGCACACACTGGCTCTTCCGGCTTGAATATGGAGATGAGCACCGCCCCTAGAGTCGGACATGACTAGCATGCATATGTGGGGGGAATCTTTACCTTTACCTTTTTAGACTGAAAACAAGGGATGCTCTGATGTTGTTTGTTAGAATAATACAGTACTAGGGTGTTATATCTGGCATATATATTTTCCAGCTGTACGACCGCTGGATCGGATGCACATACAACATGGGGCTTGTGTGTGTTGTGTCATTATAGTTGTGACCGACTCTTCGTGACCCCATGTCCATGGAGTTTTCTTTGCAGCAATCCTGAAGTGGTCCCCCATCCAAGTACTAACCAGAACCGACCCTGCTTAGCTTCCGAAATCAGGCGAGCTTGGATGTGCTTAGGGCAGGCATGTCCAAAGTCAGGCCCGGGGGCCAAATGCGGCCCGTTTTCAAATTCTGAGCGGCCCGTGGCTTCTTCTCCCCACCGGCTCAGCCTGACACTCCTCCCTGCCAGCTGGCCACTTCCCATACTGGATGGAGACATCAGCTTGCAGTTTTATGGTTTGCCTGCCCTCCCTGCCTCTGTTCACCCCCCCACCCCCCAGCCACCTGCCCAGCCTACCCGCCCCTGGCTCCGTTGCTGCAGCATCTTCTCCAACTACTTGCATGTTATAGAGACTTGTCCAATGTCCGGCCCAGGGGCCAAATGCAGCTGAATGGTCGTCCCCCACACATTTTTACCTCACCCAATCTGGCCCTCCTTGCAAAAAGTTTGGACACCCCTGGCTTAGGGCATCTAGGCAGCTATAACATGGGGCTTAGTTCATGGAAATTGATGCCAAGCAGAAGATGTTAGTAGATGTTAGGTCAAGGTGGTGTGAGATTCTTTGGTTTTTAGGCCATTGCTCATGCCAGATGTAATGTAGGAAACCTCAAGATTTTCACCAGGACTCCACCTCCCTCCCCCTTCCATTGAAACAGATCAACATAGTTACCACTTGGGGCATGTTAGAATAATGTTATTGTTTGCTGCTACCCAAAGGCCTGTCCTTCTGATGAATGTTTGCTAAGACCTATTTCCTGAACCAAACTTCCAGAGGGCTAAAGTGACGCCCTCCTCCTAAAGACCTCAGATCCATGGTGGCGAACCTTTGGCACTCCAGATGTTTTGGATCACAACACCCACAGTCCTTTGTCATTGGCAATACAAGCTTGGAATTCTGGGAGTTATGGTCCAAAACATCTGGAGTGCCAAAGGTTTGCCACCACTGCCTCAGATTAAAGATCACATCTCTCCAATCTGTATAAGCCCATTTTATGGGAGCTGTTTCTTGGTTGTCCTACAGAGCGTGGGAGAATCTTGGAGTCTCGCTTGCTTGCTTTATTTATTTATTAATATACCACTTTCTGAATGGTAGATCTCTGTCCCATGAAGCTCCCAGTTTCAGGTTTGACAGTTGAGTCCACAAAAGATACCAAGTGCAGCTGCAGTCCAAACTGAATGCCATGCCATCACTGCAGGAAACTACTTTGGGGTTTTTTATTCCTAGTTTACTTTGGTCTGGGGTGTGGTGGCTCAACGGGCTAGAGCGCTGAAATGTTGACTGCAAAGTCAGCAGCTCAGAATCCTGGGTGCCACTAGAGATGTGAAGACCCCAGGGGGGGGGGATGGAATAAATGGAGGGGGTGTTTTTCATTCATTTTTTTTCCTGAAGCCTTTTGGGTTTTCCCCCGAAAAATTGGAAAAATTGAAAAATAAAAAATGATTATGGAATGTTTTATTTTAACATGATGAATGAAATATTTTAAGACAGGATGTTCTAATAGTTTCCAAATCATTTCTAAAAAATACGCATAGTATCAGATTATTCTGATTTCTGTGCACTAAGGACAAGCGAGTGCTGGGTTACGAACTGAACTCTCCAATGCAAGTTTAGGTCGAGGTGCTGCTGTTGTCACAAGAAATAGAAAAAGATTTCACTTTTGTTTTTGCATGTGGGTGGGTGTGTTCGGTTCTGTTCCTCTTCACTAGGCCTCAAAGCACTGGAAGAAAATACAGAGCAACAAAAATGATTCTGTTTAAATTTCATGCCCATTCATTGAAATTTAGTCCCACTTCCTTCTGTACATCTCTCCCCCCCCTTCACTTCTTTTTATGAGAATGATTTTTTTCTTTTATTTTTATTTAATACTGTGGAGAAAGAATATGAATGGTTAATTCTGGATTTTTAAACATTGTTTCGTAGAGCTTTTTTGTTCCACACAAACTAGTAAACAGTTCAGGAGATTGTTACTACATTTGTTACAATTACAAAAAAACCCATTTAAAAAGTAAATTCTGTTTGTAATAATTGTTTGGATACACTATATTTTAAGACACTAGTTGTGATAATTTTATGCCAAGTCAAATTGTCCGTAGTAATATTTTATGTTCTTAAAGTAACAGAATGACTTTCAAGCTGTAAAAGGGGGTGGGGGAGTGCTAATATAACATTTTTCTCAATTTTTTTCTCAAAAACAAAAAAACAAAAAAACAAAAACAAACCGGAAAAAACCCCATCCCACCCCCAGCTTCAAAATTTTCAGAAATTTTACATCTCTAGGTGCCACGCAGTGGAGCACGCTCCTGCTCTTAACACCGGCTCCTGCCAACCTATCAGTTTGAAAGTGTGTAAATGCAAGTAGATAAATAGGAGGAGAAATTCATTCAGCCATGTCGGCCACATGGCCATGGACTTGCACAACACTGACTCTTTGGCTTAGAAACGGAGATGAGCACTGCGCCTAGAGTTGGACACGATTAGCACCCATGTGCAGGGGGAACCTTTACCTACAAGAATCTGCATTCGACACAACCCAGCAGATTTTTTTTCACTGCGAGGTGGTGATCCCCAGTGTTGGCCATCTTTGGGCAGTATGGAATGTACCGCCTTACTTGAAAGGAACTGGGGAAACATGGATAAATCTTTCTATGCCACTTCCACTTGTTTAAAAAAAACAACAGGAAGTGTTTATTGTATAATACAATTCTCGTTGGATATTTTTATCTCACTCTTTTTTAAAAAAAGCCAGACTGGCTTGCAACAATAATATTGTGAAGGATATCAAAACAACAACAAATGCAGAGACAGCCATAAATGCTGGGAGAATATTGTTGTGTACCCCAGGTTTCTTTCAGTTTATAGTGTCACAATGGGTTAGTGACCTTTGCAGGGTCCTATCATTAACACTGTTTCCTTGGTCTTGCAAACCATAGCTTCTTGTGTGTGTGTGTGTGTGTGTGTGTGTGTGTGTGTGTGTGTGTGTGTGTGTGTGTGTGTGTGTGTGTGTGTGTGTGTGTGTGTGTGTGTGTGTGTGTGAAGTCAATAAATCTCCTAATGGGTGTTCTTTTCCAGCTGCATTGAAATTTTCCGGCATCATTATTTGTCTTGCCTTCTCATAATTTGTCCAAAGTATAATATTCTCAGTTTAATCATAAGAACCTAAGAAGAGCCCTGTTGGATCAGGCCAAAGGCCCATCTAGTCCAGATTCCTGTATCTCACAGTGGCCCCACCAAATGCCTCTGGGAGCACACGAGACTAGATATCTGTCTCCTGATCCTACTCCCCTGCATCTGGCCCTTGAAGTACCCTGGTTTTAAGCCTGGAGATGACACATCTCCATCATGGTTAATCACAAATAAAAATGGGGGGGGGGAGGAAACAAAACGAAACATAATATTTATGTTTCATGCTCATCCCTAATGCTATGTAATTCTTCTGTAGTTGATGGTTTGCACCTTCTTGATATTTGGCTCTCTTGTAATCCTCTGCTTTTGCTCCATCTACTTTCCCCATTCTCACTAACCGTCCCAAGTCGGGCTGCTTTCTGTCAGTATGTATGTGTGTAATCCAGAAAAAAAAATTAAATCCTAAAAAGGAAGCAGTCTAGAGAGAAACCATCCCCGCTCAGCCAAAGCAACGCAAAGCAAAGTGCTGTTGCCAAAGTGCCAGTGTTCATTTCTTGTTTTGAAGCTGTTCAGTGTTGGGGCAAGGCACGCCTCCTTAGGACCTCACACGCACTGAAGGTGAAAGAGAAGAGATGGAGAAGGAGATCTGGCAAAACGGCTCCTGCCAGAGCATACCGCCCATTAACACCCGATCTTCTCAGACAGTACATAAGAACATAAGAAGAGCCCTGCTGGATCAGGCCAAAGGCCCATCTAGTCCAGCTTCCTGCATCTCACAGTGGCCCCACCAGATGCATCTGGGAGTGCAGGAGACTAGATATCTGTCTCCTGATACCACTCCCCTGCATCTGGCCCTTGAAGTACACCGGTTTTAAGCCTGGAGATGACACATCTCCAGCATGGTTTGTAACCTGGGATGGACTTTTCCTCTAGGAATCTGTCCAATCCCCTTTTGAAGGCATCCAGGCCAGATGCCATCACCACCTCCTGTGGCAGGGAGTTCCACAGACTAACAACACGCTGGGTAAAATATATATTTTATATTGGCCATTCTCACTCTCCCAACCCTCAATTTGAGTGGATGTCCTCTAGTTCTGGTATTTTGTGTGTGTGAGAGAGAAGAGCGTCCCTCTATCCATTTTATTCATGCCTTGCATTATTTTGTACGCATCTGAGGGTGCCGTCTTTTAAGGAGGCCTGGAAATCTTTGACGAGGAATCGGGCTTTCTCAGTGGCGGCCCCTCGTCTTTGTAACCAACTTCCCCCTGAGATCTGTCTGGCATCTTCCCTCCCAGTCCTTAAGAAACATCCCACAGGTGAATCCCCACTTATAAAGGAGCCATGGCTTGTTTATCCCTTATCATGTTGCAGGTCACTTTTGAATCAGAACAGTGAAGTATCCTGTGCGCAGGTGGGAATGATGGGAGCTGTAGTCCAAGAGAGTAATTTTCCCAAGGGTCTGGGAAGGCGTGACAGTCTGGTTTGTTTTAATCTAGCAAGGTTCTTGCGATCTTGCAGTGCTTCCTGTGTCTCTTGAACTTACAAAACTGGAGCCTAAAGGCAATGCAAGCTCTTGTAATAGTAATATTGTCTTCTGCTCTGTGTGTGTGTGTGTGTGTGTGTGTGTCTGGCGGCTGTGTTTGCATCACTTCCTGGCACAGGAAACGGTTGCTTTCGGTGTGTATTCCGGGCTGTTCCTTTTGTTTTACAAGCCGGCTGCACCAGAAGCTGATCCTTCGGACCAGGAAGGGGAAATGCCCGAGAAATACAGGTAACCTGGTGTGGGGCCCTTCTCCCACCTGTCTCCGCAGCCCTATTGCAGGGAGGGGAGATAAAAAGAAAAGAGGGAAGGATTGTGGCTTCACTTCTGGTGTAGTTTCTCCGTCTTCCTGCAACGGATGCCAACTCTTGTACAGAAAAAGTGGAGTTAGAAGCACTTGTTCCATTTGCTTTAAGTCTAAGAGCTTTCTTTTTCAACTGGAAAGTGGTTGAACTGCTGTACTGCAGCCCCAACTGTGCTCGTGACCTGGGGTTCAATCCCAGGTACCAGGTTCAAGGTTCACTCAGCCCTCTAGCTTCCCCAAGTCGATAAAATGAGTACCCGGCTGTTTTTTGTAATTGGATTAAAATAGACGTAACTAAACATGGATAGAATATTGATGAGGAAAAAGAAAAAGAAAGTAAATATGCAAATATGTTCTTTTAAGGCTGGAAAGGAGACATGAGCCTCTATTGGGCTGAAATGTTGGAAAAATAACTGTAACTGAACCATGAAGCAGGACAGCTGTTAAGCAATATACTGTACTGTAGTTTATTTTGTTGTACGTAGAAAATAAAATAAAATTACTCCCCAAAAAATGAGCCCCCAGCTTATTGGGGGGGGCATGTATAGCCTGCATCATTTAAGAACGCAGAGAATTTTTTTTAGGTGCTATGGGGTGGTATATAAACTGCACAGCCCCCCCCCCCCGGTGTTAATCTCAGATCTCAAGTGCACCCTTTCCCAAAGATGAGCCTCCTAATGTTCTTGGACTACAAGTCCCAGAATCCTTCATCCATGGGCTGTGTTAGCTCGGATTTCGGGCCATATGTCTTGTGCTTCTTTATTGATTGGTCATCTTGCTGCCCAATCATTCTGCCCCTAGAAAACTTGTCTTCTGTGTTTTCCCAGCTCTCCAGGCTAATGGAAACTGATCTTTTATTCAATCTCTGGCTATTTTTGATGCTCCGCAATCATAAGACTTTCCTTTTTAAATTCTTTTATGCACATCTGCTGTGCAAAACTGGTTAATCTGCAACAGGGCCAGTTCACATGTTTTCTAGCCAAGAAAAGGCTGTGAATTTCCACTTCTTACCACCATTGCTATCTCAATGTTCCACCACACTGTGGGTTTCCGTCTGTGCTCTGTCCTCTACTAATATATATCACAGTGGTTTCCCTTTTTAATTTTATTCCATTCTATCTATCCACCATTCTCCCATAAAACAGCCGACAGGGCTGAGTGAAGTTTGGCTACACAGCCAGAGGTTGGAAGTTCGATCCCTCGCTCTGTCTCCTTGACACAGGCTGGATGTGATGATGGGTCCCTTCCAACTCTACAATTATTGGATGATGATGATCGTATAAGTAGGTTCGTTTCTAAACTAACTCCACAAAACCCTGAGGCGTGGCTTCAAAGTATGAGTCATAGTCTTGACTCTAGCTGGCTAGACTATGGTGCCCTCCAGAGTAGATTACAGTTCCCATCTTCCCCAACCAAAGCAAAAAGCAAAGTGTTCTGCTTATATACCACCACATACTACTTCAAGTACAGTAGTCTCTGAGTTGGTTACAGTTTAATTACAGTATGAAGGCTACACATTCCCCCCCCCTCCCAGCAAGCTGGGTACACATTTTACCAACCTCGAAAGGATGGAAGGCTGAGTCAACCTTGAGCCGGCTACCTGGGACTGAATCCCAGGTCGTGAGCAAAGTTTTACCTACAGTACAGGCATTTATTTATTTTTTATTTATTTATGGCCTATTGTACTTCCCAAGCGGAACTGAGAGCAAAACAGGATTGGTTTTGCCAGACCTAGGTTCTTCCCCGCTAAATTCCAATGCCTTTAACAACTCCTTCACAGGCAGAAATTGTATGTATGTATGTATGTATGTATGCTTATATGAGTATTTCCCCTTTTTTGGGAAGTGGGGGTTATTTAAAAAACCCATCAGTTAAGTAAATTTTCCTTTGTACAAATTTCCCATAGGAATGCATTGAAAATGGATTAATCCCTAATCGCGACCGTTTTTCTGTTGTATGGATTTGCCCCATAGGAAGTTCTGTTAAAATTTCCCCGTCTCCAGAATGTTTTTCCTTTAAGCCGATTTTCTGTTAAACAAACCGCTTGTTATACGAGGCTCCAGTGTACGGTTAAGCGAAGATTTGTCTGCAAGCATGCTATAAACATGTCGTGGACGGAATTTGTAATCGGGTTTTGCTTGTGTTGTGTAGAAGTTGCTGAGCTAGCCGTCACCTGAGCACACGCAGGTTCTGCTCTTTGACGGTGTCTCCGCCCAGCTAAATATCCAGGAAACGGCAATTTTGATCCTTTAATAGTAGCCCTGCTAGGAGGTACAAAGGGATTACATACCCATTGTCGGGGGTTTTCACACATGGTGGCAGCAGGAAGGGTCCTCATGGTATTTTTAAAAATTAATTAATTAAAAATTAATTAGTTTTTTTAAAAGATACGGTACCTCTGTTTAAGAGTTGTTCAGCTTAAGAGCATGCATTCAGAACGTGTTAAATTCGTAAGCAGAGGTACCACTGTATTTTGTATGGAATTTGTTTGATAATTTTTTATTTTTTGTAATTTTTCGGTATTTTTAGTTTTAATACTGTCTTTTAATGAGTTAAGCCGCTTGAAGTCATTTTAAGGATCAATACCACAAACAAACAAATAAACAGTGCTTGCAGGGTTCACTGCCAAAAAAATTTAAAAGTAATTTTAAAAACATTTAAAAAATAAAATTAAAAAAAAATTACCTCATGGTAAATGTTTGCTTGAATGACAAATATTGGCCAGTAACAAGGTCTTTCTGGAGCATTTGAAAGTTTGTTCAGGCAGGTTGGATTGGATTTAAACTAGGCATTAAATGTTTAAAAATCAGATTTTATTGACAATTAAAATTATTGATTTACTTTTGGATTTAAATTGTGATCAATAATTGTATTTAAATTTTTAAAAAATCATTTATTTTTATCCACTTTTTATCTAGATATAGGATTTATTAATGTTGTTATTATTCCTTTTGCTACAACCCTCGTGTTCTCTTGGAACTTTACATGGAACTTTATTCTCCTTTTAACTGCTTGCGTCCTCTTGTAGCTTTAATGTAATGTTGTCTGTTGATGCTGTAAGATGTCCCTCAGTTCCCTGTTCTCAATACTTGCATATGTCTTAATTGTACTGGACTGCATAGTATCCTTCAATACTGTAAGCCGCCTTGGGTCTTTTTCCAAGGAGAAAGGCGGGGTAAAAATACTCTAAAATAAATAAATAAATAAATTCATTGTCCATGCAAGCAGTTGTTCCCTTTTAGATTAATATATATGTCTGTGTGTGTGTGTGTGTGTGTGTGTGTGTGTGTGTGTGTGTGTGTGTGTGTGTGTGTGTGTGTGTGTGTGTGTGTGGTGGAAAAGGCAGTGTAATTTAGTTCCGGGGTGTGTGTTGCAATGGATTTTTTTTTATTTTTTTACTTTTCAACCCATTTCCCTCTTCTCTGCCCCCCCTCCCCACATTGAACGCCTCCCTGCCCTAGTGCCAGCTTTTATGAGTCAGTCGGTCTGTGGGGTGTGGAGTTTCCCTCCTGCTGGCAACATTTCTCTGTGGCCTCTTTGTAGGTGACAGAGGCAGTATTCATGCCTGCTGCACCTCCACCTAATGCTGGAATTTCTGAGTAATGAGGAGAGGAAAGAGAGATGGAAGGGGTGGCTTGAATACCTCTCTGTGTACAAACCTTCTCCCCTCCTCACACTTGCTTTTTGCCGAATCACACACAACCCTCCCATAGTCTTCCTCGAGATGGGATGTGGCAGCTTATTTTTCTGGAAAGCCGGATCCTTGCCAAGTTGCCATCTTGGGTAGAGCGGGTGCAGATGTGTGTGTTTTTGGACGACAGTTCCAACAACCCCTCCAATGAGGGATGCTGGGAACTCTGGCCAAAAAAAAAACCCCATAGAGACACACTTTTAATCTGAGGACTCCCTTATTGGCTTGTAGAAACTAATCCTACATGGTACCTCAAGGTGTAGCAACTGTTGGCCTTCCAGATGTTGTTGGACTCTGGTACAGTGGTGTCCAAACTTCGGTCATCCAGGTGTTTTGGACCACAACTCCCATAGTCCTTTGTCATTGGCATTTTAGGTTTGGAATTCTGGGAGTTGTGGTCCAAAACATCTGGAGGGCTGAAGTTTGGACACCCCTGCTCTAGTACCTATCAACTCCAACCAACTTGGCTACATGATGGGAGTTGTGGCTCTCCGCCGGCTTAGCGTTCTTGTTCTTTCTGCAACCTGAGTGTGTCCTGGGCTTGGGTTTTGCTGAGGTGCTAAACCTATAACTGGGAGGTGCCACTTCAGATACCAAGAATGTATGAAAAAGAGAGACATAGTACTCCACATGACTAAAGGTTTTCCTTCTTTTTGCCACACTAGCATTTCCTCTGTGTAGGAATCTGCTTTCTTTTGGGGGGAAGAGGGTGCTTGTCCCACATACGGCAGGCTGAAAGGGTACCGTCCAGGCTGCTAGTTTTGATGGAATGCCTATACTTTGGGTACCGGGGGGGGGCAGACACTGGTATGGATCTTAGGAACCTTATACCTGTTGTTTCAGGCATAAATAGCAGCAACGGACAGCAGGTTGCCGAGAAGTGAAGAAAGCCTGTTGTTAAAGCAAGAATAGATTTGGATGAAAAGCAGTGTAGCTTCCAAAAAGAAACACAATACCCTAAACCAGTGGTTCTCAACCTGTGGGTCCCCATATGTCCCTGGACTGCAACTCCCAGAAATCCTGGCCAGCTCAGCTAGTGATGAAGACTTCTGGGAGTTGTAGTCCATGAACATCTGGGGACCCACAGGTTGAGAACCACTTCCTTAAACTCTCAAGAAACTTGCTTGCTTGCTTGATTAATTAATTAATTTATTAATTTTTGTACTGTACCATCTAGCAACACAGCCACTCTGGGTGGGTTTACAAAATTTAAGCAAATACAAAATACCAAACATCACATCAACACAATAAAATAGATGAACAATACAACACAGTAAAAGGCAAAGCAAATTGTTCTACTTATATACCGCCCCATACCACTTCAAGTAGTCTCTGGGCGGTTTACTGTTTAATTATGCGGGCTACACATTAACCCCCCCTTCTCAGCAAGCTGGGTACTCATTTTACCAACTTTGGAAGGATGGAAGGCTGAGTGAGCCATGAGCTGGCTACCGGGGATTGAACCCCAGGTTGTGAACATAGTTTTACCTGCAGTACAGGCATCTATCCACTGCGCCACGGGGCTCTTAACACAATAAGCATAACTAAATCAAATCAAATCAAACCAGAGGATTAAGATGGGCTAAGACAGAACAAGACATGATAGATAGCAGTGAGTAGAAGGAAGTATGGACCTGACGAATTAAGCACTTCTCCGAACGAATCTAGCATTTCTCATGGACATTTTTCCAAGCTTCACAGAGCCATTGAAGGAAAGATGTAACCACACTGTTGAATTATTTTCTGATTTTGCACTGTATTTTTTTCTTTGTCTTGTTGCATTCTGTTCAAGGTGTATGAAGGTCCTGGACCCTCGGAGCATCTGACTCAACAGCTGTCCCCTCCCCGAACCCCCGGGGAAAGGATGGAGGTGGAGGAGGGATACAACGGAGTGAGTATTGGCCAGGTGGTGATGGGGAACAAAACAGAATATGTAAAGTAAGACCCCCTCCCCTGTATCCCCCCTCCCTATGGATACTGAAATCTGTGGATAATAGTGAATGCAAAATATATAATACAGAGGGGAAAATTCCAGGAAAAATATTTTAACATGCATTACCAGATACCAAGCTATGCATAATAATTTTAGACCATGGAGGAGTGAAACCACAGGTAATGAATCCATGGATATGGGAGTCCTACTGTCTAAGGAATTATTGAAAACATTGTCCAAGCTGGACACTTGATTTTAAGTTTTTCAGCAGGGCTGGACAACAAGTCCTGTACCTTCCATGTGAGGTTGCTGAACTGTATTGCCCATCACTCCTAGATGAAATAACCACTGGGAAGCGATGATGGAAGGTGTAGTTCAACACACGGAAGGGCAGCAGAGCATGGAAATAACATGTTGGATTTAATACATTAATATTCACATTGTTGCTCTTTGCATGACAGAGAGATGCATCTAAACTTGAATTGTGTTTTGAATGACCTTTCTCTTCTGGCAAGCTTTCCCTCAGTGACTGGCTGCCTGAGTGGGTTTTAAAGCGGACTCCTGTGCCTTTATGGCTTTGAATTTTGCTTAGGTTCATGTGTTTTAATGTGGTGAGTGTTTGACCTTTTTAGTATATGTATACTCACTGGTTTTAGCTTTAAATATTGTCTTTTCATTGATGTAAGCCACCTTGGTTCTTTTTTAAAGAGGAAGGTGGGAGAAAACCATTTTGGATGGATGGATGGATGGAAGGAAGGAAGGAAGGAAGGAAGGAAGGAAGGAAGGAAGGAAGGAAGGAAGGAAGGAAGGAAGGAAGGAAGGAAGGAAGGAAGGATTTTAAAAATTGAAATGTCATTTTCAAAACATTAAGATGTGTATGTTTGGTTTGTCTTATTAATGAAAAGTGGCCATTATAACATCAAAGCTTATGCTCTGAGGGCAACAGACTTACTCACCAGTGCTTTTGAAGAAATGCTGCCAGTTTACTGGGAGGAAATGGTACCTGTCATAAGATTTCTACTTATGTGAAATTTGAGGATTTAGGAGAGAAAGAGAGAGAGAGAAATGAATCTAAGATACTGTAGATGGATAAGTCTTGGGATGTGGGACCAGTGGCGAAAAGTCTTCAACCTATTGGACATCTCAGTGCATTGAGTTAGAACTTCCTGCTACTGTGTCTGCAAATATCACCCTGGTTCCTCCCTGTGTCTTCTTTGCCAGAACCCAGCACTGGCCACCCAGACCGGGTCTGCTATGGCCATCATTGGCGCTGAAGATGAAGATTTTGAGAACGATATTGAGCCGGTGAGTTTTGGTAGGAGCCATGTCGCATGGAGTGGGAGGGTTGTAGGGTTAGGGTAGAGAGGTGGAGGTGTGGCAACAGAAGGAGGAACTAGAATCTTGAAAATGAGATGGGAGACCATGACAAAACTGTTGAGGACATAAAGAAGAGCGATCATTCCCTAATTTGATTTCTCCTCTTGGATCCCAGAATCCAGATGCCCAGAGCATCTTGTTTCAAAACATGAAGGTCCTGAAGCTTCATCCCACTTATTTGATGGTGTTTGTACAGCACGTGGTGTTGCAGTTCGACTCCAGCCCTGTGGTGAGTCTAGGTCACTTGTGTTTCTCGCGTGGTAGCTGTGTTGTGTGTGTGCGCGCATATATGGACCCTCGTATAACAAACAGATAGTATAACATAAAATCTGTACAACATGAAAAATTCCAGAGATAGGGGAAATTTGCTTAACAGAATCGCCTATGGGGCGAATCTGTACAACATAAAAATGGCCGCGATTAGGGATTACTCTGTTTTCAGTGCATTCCTATGGGAAATTTGTATAAAGGAAAATTTGCTTAACATAATTTCATTGCTTAACATAACCTTCATTTTATACAAGGTACCACTCTGTGTGTGTGTGTGTGTGTGTGTGTGTGTGTGTGTGTGTGTGTGTGTGAGTGTGAGAGAGAGAGAGAGAAAATGTGTGTGTGTGTGTGTGTGTGTGTGTGTGTGTGTACACACAATATTCTTACTTAACAGACACTTCACATGTTTTCAGTAAGACTAGTGTGGAGTGGGGCTGGTGAGATATAGGTTCAATTCTCCACTGAGTTTACCGACATAATACTTTCACCGCCTCACCTCTTTCGCAGGGTTATTCTGAGGATATCCTCATCATCACTCTCAGGAGGAAGATAAATATGGAGAAAAGGGAAAACAAACATGTAGCTAATGAAGTCGATAAATCAGACTCCCTGTCTGGTGACTGGATGTTCTTTTCTTACAGCTCTGCTACCTGCACGCAGACCTCATCTTAACCCGCTTTGGGCCCAAAGAAGCAAAGAAGCAGTTTGTCGAATTCTGCCACACATTCCTGGACAAAGCTGGGGTGAGCAAGGCTTCGAATCTTTCAGCAATGGCTGGGTGGGCACAAAGCTCTCCGTCTCCCATTTCAGACATGTTCATCCTTCATAAGTCTGTTCTCTCCTCTCTCCACTTCTATCTATGAACTTTTTTAGAAAACGCACACAGACATGTATTAAAATACACATTTAAAATGTATTTAAGTGCACTTTTCTTTTTTAAAAATTATAAACATATTTTGTGGCGAAGCATCCATTGCTAAGCACATTTCATCCTAAAATATGCTTTTAAATAGACATCTTTGTATATTTTGAGCCAAGAAGTGTGTTATAACATTTGGAGAGGAATGGAGTCTCAAGAATACTTTGACCCTGATCTGTACAAATAGTGCAGATAGGTTGGTTTGGTTTGAAATGTAAACCAAATAGGAGCTTTATGTTTTCTGGGTGACTGAGGAACCAGCTCAGAGGCACTTACGGATGTCTACGCATCTTCATAGACTGCCTTTGCAAGGTGCATTCTGCTCGCTTTTAGACCGAGAGGTGTCACTTTTGCATTGATTTTCCCAGCTAGCAAGCTTCCAAGCTTGGTAAATCGGAACTGTGCTGTTTGTACGCCTTTTACCTTTGCCCTCTCTTAGCTGTCCTCGTTTGGTCTGAGGAAATAGTACTTTTCCAAGCACTGAAAAACAAAAACGAAAGCTAAACGCTAGAGTTAGTTCTGTCCTCTCTGTGAGTGATAAACCTTGTGGCCCCTACTTCTGCTTCCTGTGCAAGCCAGGTCTTCTTTTGACATCAGCCACCTGCACTATTTACATGTGACAACTTGCATATGGCATTTGTGTCTTTTCCTGCGTGGCTGCCTCACATATCGTGCCCAAAATACCCCCAGATAGGCCACAAAGACAGTTCAGCCACATGTAACCTTGGTGTTCTTCCTTTCTCTTTTTGTAGTTCCGTGCTCTCTACTGTTTTGCAAATAATAACCTCACTTATAAAAACTACACAGAAGAGTCTTCTTGCACTTTAAGGATTACTGTAATCTGATTTATTTGGTATAGTAATCTCTTGAGAGTGGGGGAGATCTAAATGTTTTTCAGAACTCTTTTACAAATGTTTGCTCCAGATACGACCAGTTAGACTAGTATTGTTAACTCGCATGTTAACTACCTTTGCTGGAATCGACCGGACAGCCATCCAGTCCAGTGTGAAGTCAGGGTCAATGTGTTGGATAAGGGACCTGGGGAGTTAGTTACTGGTTCAGATCTCCTAGACCAGTGATGGTGAACCTTTTAGAGGCTGAGTGCCCAAAATGTGATTCAAAACCCACTAATGTTTCACAAAGCGCCAATACAGCAATTTAACCTGAATACAGGTGGCTGTGAAGGGGCGATGTTGGGTGCCCACAGAAAGGGCTCCTTGGCACCCGTGCCATAGGTTCGTGAACATTGTCCTAGAACCTTAGAACTTCCTGGGTCACCTTTGAGTAGTCGCCACCTCTCAACCTAACCCATCCTGCAGGATTGTGGAGAAGAAAAGCAGACCACGGCAGAGATGTGCCCGTGTTGAGTGCATTGGACCAAGGAATGACACTGATATCAAAGGAGGCTTGCCCACAATGGCTACTCCCAGTTGCTTTCTCCCAGGGGGTTGGTTGAGGTGTTGTTTCTCTTAATGTAAGCGCTCCCACTTAGCATCTAGCTCTGGCTAGAGCTGGCCTCCTCGGGCTACCATACACTTGCCGGCTTTTTCTAATTCATCTTATTCCTTCGTTTGCAGCTGCTGAGGGTCCCAATTCCAACCAGTGTCCAGTTTGAACTAGGTAAGAAACAACATTAAGTGTGTGTGTGTGTGAGAGAGAGAGAGGGGGGGAGTATTGTTCAGCCAACATGAGTTGTATTTAGCTAGGGGTCTTCAAACTACAGCCCAAGGCCCTGAATTTGGCCCGCTTGCCAAGGCCCTGAATTTGGCCCACCTGCCATTGCAGGAACCCCCCCACTCCCCCCCACACACACAGTTGAGCCGAAAACTCTCTGTGTGGTAGCAGCACCTGATGCCTGCCTCAGCCACCAATGCAAGGACAAAGCCCGCTGTTGCCCATGGCATCTTGGTGTGTGTGTGTGTGTGTGTGTGTGTGTGTGTGTGTGTGTGTGTGTGTGTGTGTGTGTGTGAGCAGGATGGGCCCTCCCCTATCCCCCTTGGAGCCGCAGAAGAAGCGGGGTTGCTGCACTGGTGGCCGGCAGATGAGGAGAGCAGCGTTGGGCTGGGGGGGGGGGTAAGCAGGATGGACCTCCCCTACACCGTTGGAGCCATGGGTGAAGCTGAGCCACCATGCAGGCTGACAGGCGAGGAGGGCAGGGTTGGGTTGGGTTGGGTGAGGGTGAAGCAGTTTGGACCTTCCCTCTCCCCACTTGGAGCCACACCTGTCCAGCCCCCAACAGTGTCTGAGGGACAGTGAAACGGCCCCCTGTTTAAAAAGTTTGAGGACCCCTGCATTTAGCAAAGCTGTAGTCTCAAATGTAACTTTCCCCCTTTGTATTGTAGATTTGTATTGTAGATTGTATATATAGATGCAGAAGGCTCAAAGCTTTTTTCTCCTGGTCAATCTACTCTCTCTCTCTCTCTCTCTCTCTCTCCCTCTCTTTTGAGATATATATATGCATGTTTTTTTGTTTTTTACGCATGTCACAACTGGCAGGCACTTTTATACATACTGAAACCTAAGGTGATAGAAATTCCAGATTAAGAAGTATTCTGAAGTCCCACAGGAGTGCAAAAAGAGCAGCAGAATCTGGATAGCCACTGTGCAAGTTGTTTCCTATTGTTTACGTTCACAGAGCATGCTTCTAGTTCTTAGGGATGAAGAACGCATGCATGCATTTGGTGAAAATATTGATGTTGGCTAGGGTAGAGAGCTGGGGTTGGTTATTTATTTATTACAGCTATTGATGTTCTGCCTTTCAGGTTAAAATCCTTTCAAGTAAGTTTGCAAGTAAGATTTTAAAAATACATTAAGGGAAACCACTATAAGCAAGGATAAAAAATAATGTACAAAATAGCTGGGGGTGGTGGTAGATGTCCCTTTGGTGGAACAGAGGGGCCCAGGAAGTTATTTTGTGATGAATAATGCACAACATGGAAATCCCCCCCCCATGAAATATAATTTCCAGACTACTTCATCTGACACGTTCATGATGGCTAAAGGATGCTGAGAGTCATAGTCCGGAAAAGAAACTTTTCCAAAATCTGAAATAAGGGTTCTGTCTGTCTGGCATTTTTGGGATAAGATTTCATTCTTCTTAGGAGGATCTGCAGTTTTTGTCGAGGAAATTCGGCAGGCATGTTTTAGGAGCCTTGTGGCGCAGGGATTAAACCGCCGTGCTGCAGCCAAAACAGTGCGCTTGACCTGGGGTTGAGCCCCTGGTAGCCGGCTCAAGGTTCACTTAGCCTTCCAGCCTTCTAAGTTCAGTAAACTGAGTACCCAGCTTGCTTGGGGATACAGGGCAGCGTGTAGCCTGCATCTATAACTTTTTGACCACCCAGAGTGGCTGTCAACAAGTGCTTTAAGGACAATGGAATTGTAAATAAGTGGCATATTTTGCTTTGCTTTGCTCTGCTCTCCTTCACCACCCACGTCCAGTGAACAGGACTCGCCCCCTTTCGTTGTGGTAGCTGCCGTCTCAAATCTTGCACTCTATAGAGGATAACTTGATGGCACCTTAAAGACTGATTCGGTTTCATTGGGCGTGAAGCAAAGTGGACTGCAGACTGACCACATCAAACCCAGTCCCCAAGTTTAGGCCAGACAAAATGGGTTAGCCTTATAAGGCACCAAGACGCTTGGCGCTCAGGCCCGTGACCAAGAGGGACCACTACCGACTGGCCCTTGTTATACCGCACTCCGCAAGATGCTCACAGCCTCTTTTAGATCTCTTGTTTCAGGAGAATCCTCCCAGTCCTGCTGCCTTTCAAAAAAGCAGGCTTTGATTCAAACGTCAGCCTCTCGCCTGCAAAGGGGCTAGATATACACAAAAATCACACACACACACACACACACACACACACACACACACACACACACACACACACACACACACACACACAGGCCTTGATTCAAACTTCAGCCTCTTGCCTGCAAAGGGGCTAAATATACACAAAATCACTCACTCACTCATTCTTTCTCTCTCTCTCTCTCTCTCTCTCACACACACACAGAGGCCTTGATTCAAACTTCAGCCTCTTGCCTGCAAAGGGGCTAAATATACACAAAATCGCACACACACACACACACACACACACACACACACACACACACACACACAGGCCTTGATTCAAACTTCAGCCTCTTGCCTGCAAAGGGGCTAAATATACACAAAATCACACACACACACACACACACACACACACACACACACACACACACACACACACACACACACACACACACACACAGGCTCTTGCTGCAACTGTTCGGGCCCCACCCAGCTGGTGAAACTGTGCGGAAAGTCGGGAGGTTGGAAGAACTTCAAGAGCGACAGGGGCCGCTCAGCCAACAGATTAGCTCATCTGCAGTAGCAACGCAGCTGCCAGGATTTGGTGTATGGTGTGTGTGTGTGGGGGCGGCAGTGTAATGTCTGTGCCTGCATGCGCATGTGTGGCTCGTGGTCCAGCTGCATCCTACCATCTAGTGGCCAAGCCCGAAGTTGCAAATGGCTTGTGTGGCCATGCTGCATGCCGCTCCATGCCTCCCTGTCTCCACCCCTGGTGATGATATGTCTTTATTCTCGGAAAGACGAAAGATTCTTTGAAGGAAGTAATGTTGGGGCGTACATGAATTTTCCAAGGGAGAGGAGCTCTGGAGGGCACAGAACTTTAGAGTTTTATGATAGAAGTGTTACAATAAATGAACGAGGTTTAAATGTGGTTTAGACAGCCTGCAGAGTAGTCTGAGTGGTGTGGAAAGACAATTGCTAAATACAGATTGGAGCTAGGAGACAAAACAACTTTTCATAAAAACTTATATTACATATTTACACAATATACATCAAGGAAAAGACACACAGCATATATACAGAGTAGTGGGAAACTGCTTTCTCACCAAAAGCAGTCCCAAAGTAAATGGATTTCAATGCTGCCTTTTCTACACATTGGCAACATAGTTTAGACCAGTGGTGGCGAACCTTCGGCACTCCAGATGTTTTGGACCACAATTCCCACAGTCCTTTGTCATTGACAATACAGGCTTGGAATTCTGGGAGTTGTGGTCCAAAACATCTGGAGGGCCAAAGGTTCGCCACCACTGGTTGAGACCCATCCCACGAGTGTTAGGTGATTATCCATGGGAACTGGACGTAATCATTCCGAGCTTGTCATGTGATTATTCCATACACCTGTGTCTAGCAAATGATTATGCATTTTACACAGAAACTACTTTGTGAGTCTGTTAAATACCATGTTACAGACGTTTTGTCAAAATGAGATTACTTGACATAAAGGGCCACCCTAATTAAACACCACAGGAGGGTTTGGTCTTCTCCTGTTGCCTTCCTGTGGAAGAGAGAGAAGATGTGTTGAAGGTATCTATATACACAGAGAGCGGTGGAGAGGAAGCATGTGTACGTTTCTTGGTTTAGAGATGGCTGAAAGAAAAACCACACCTTCCTGAGAACTCGCTACTTGGCGGTTAAAACAAGCAACAACAACAACAATAAACTCCAAGTTTGGAGTCAATAGGGCAGAGTTTTTATTATATATATATCTGCACCCTGATATATCAGTGTTGAGGGCAACACCGACTCTCAGCACTGCCTGCATGTTACTTTGGCTTCTCAACGTCATGAATATTCAAAAAAAAAAATTCACGAAAGAACCCTGCAGATGCTGGAAGTGCATACACTCAAATTGAGGGCTGGGAGAGAGAGAACCGACAAAAGAAAATATTTTTTCACCCAGCGCGTTGTTAGCCTGTGGAACTTCCTGCCACAGGAGGTGGTGATGGCATCTGGCCTGGATGCCTTCAAAAGCCGATTGGACAGGTTCCTGGAGGAAAAGTCCATGACAGGTGACAAGCCATGATGGAAATGTGTCATCTCCAGGCTTAAAAACCGGGGTACTTCAAGGGCCAGATGCAGGGGAGTGGTATCAGGAGACAGATATCTAGTCTCATGTGCTCCCGGACACATCTGGTGGGGCCACTGTGAGATCCAGGAAGCTGAACTAGATGGGCCTTTGGCCTGATCCAGCAAGGCTCTTCTTATGTTCTTATGTATTGTCACACATGTATAGAAGATGTGAAAATCCCTAGGCTGACAAGAGCTGCCTGCATCTCCCGCTGCACCCTGGTTGGTGCTTGATTTTTACGTTACAATTTATGTGAACATTTCAGGGGGGTTGTGTGCCTCCGTGTCCGGTTCTGTGGCCGCCTGTAAATGTGAATGGTTTGTTAGAGGAAAGGTTTGGCTTAACGCCAGAGTCTCTGTGGCTTTGCGGAATCTCTTGACAAAGCGGACCGCATCCTTACAGTGTAAGATCCCTTTTTACCTGGATAGGCAAGCACATCTTGTGAGGGAGAATGAAGTTTAAAAGGAGACGCTCTTAACGGCTTCTAAAGTTGGAGCAAACACAGGGACTTGCCCAGAGATGGCTCCATCGTTCGATAACGGTTGCACTTGGTTCCAGAGGCTGCTTCCACCACGGATTCCAGGGCATCCAACCTTGCACATCTATCTTATTTCTAATAAATAAGAGAGAGAGAGAGAGAGAGAGAGAGAGAGAGAGAGAGAGAGTTTAAGTGTGGTAGTATGCAGCTTCCTTACAACATGGAAATTCATTTGGGGTCATGAGCTGGCATAGAATTAATGGCTGAGAGATTGGACTGTGTGAGAGGATGTCCCTTAAGATAAGGTAAAATTGACGTACCTTATGCTATCCAGTCTGCCAAACAGAAGCGGTGATATTTTCGTGTTATACTAGGCTGTAGTAAAAGTGGATGTCAAACCCCCATTTCATGTTCTGTGCAAGGAGAGTACACGTTTCTAGTCCTGAATTCCTACCTTTTCCTAGCAGTTGCTTGTTTTTTAGTTTGTAGTGAAGCCAATTTCTCCTTTAAAAATGTTCTCCCCACCCCAGTAGTGTGCATTTTGCACAAATGGATTTTTACATGTTGCCTTCTTAACTGCCACACTTGCAACAGTGTCCTAATAGACCAGTGAGGGCGAACCTTTTAGGGGCTGGGTGTCCAAACGGCAATTCAAAACCCACTAAGTGCCGATACAGCAATTTAACCCGAATACAGGTGGCAGTGAAGGGGCGATGTTCGGTGCCCACAGAATGGGCTCCCAAGGGTCACCTTTGGCACCCATGCCATAGGTTCACCAACACTGTAATAAACCATTTCATGTCTCTGATTTTAGGGGCTGTTTCCACAGAGTGTGTATTTTTGATGTAAAACAAAGTTTCTCTTTTGAGTCCTAAAGTCACCCGTAACCTCACGTCTGGTTCTGTATCAGGTGATAAGAACTCTCTCTCTCTTTTCATTGCAGACAGAAACCGTCCAGAACTTCTTTCGGATGACCAGCAGCGGAAATACTTGTATGAAATCCAGGCTTTCCAAGAACCTGAGATTGCTCGGCAGCTGGAAGACTTCAGGTCAGTGGTTTCAGGCATCTGGCTGGAGAAGCAGAGGTTGAGAGTTCAATTCCCCACTGGGCCTCCTAAACAGGGGGTGGACTTGATGATACCAGAACTAGGGGACATCCACTCAAATTGAGGTTTGGGAGAGTGAGAACAGACAAAATAAAATATATATTTTACTTTGCGTGTTGTTAGTGTGTGGAACTCCCTGCCATAGGAAGTGGTGATGGCATCTAGCCCGGATGCCTTCAAAAGGGGATTGGACAGATTCCTGGAGGAAAAGTCCGTCACAGGTTACAAAACATGATGGGGATGTGTCATCTCCAGGCTTAAAACCGGGGTACTTCAAGGACCAGCTGCAGGGAAGTGGGATTAGGAGACAGAGATCTAGTCTTGTGCCCTCCCAGAGGCATTTGGTGGTGCCACTGTGAGATACAGGAAGCTGGACTAGATGGGACCTTGGCCTGATCCAACATGGCTCTTCTTATATTCTTATCCCTAGGATCCCAAACAGCTTTGCAGTTCTAAGGTCAAGGCCCTGCATCCATTGACCTCTGTGGACATTGTAGAACTCAAGGAGAGAGCTAGTCTGAAGCTAGGGATGGCTAAACATTGAGAAGAATATTACTCAGTGCTAGTGTTTTGGAAAGAGCAGGGTTAGTGGGGATCAAGCGTTAGATGCCAGGAAGTAATCCAACTGCAAAGAGTGAGGTTATTTTTTAGAAGGCTACAATGGTATTTCCCATCTGTCCTTGTTAGTTCCAGCCATGCATTCGTGGTGGGGAAAGTTACCAACCAGGCCGTTTTTGCTTCCCTGTAGGGAAAAAAGGAAGATGGGTATGACACCAGGTGAGGCGGAACTGGTTGAACTGGAAGGCTATCGGACCAAGGACAGGGGCATCCGCGAAGCCAAGGAGAAACAGCTGGCTGAGCTGCTGCTGGTCAAACTAGAGGAGATGCAGTGAGTCAACACATTCTCAATCTCTTATCTCCACGAGCCTGCCCTTTCAAGGTTCAGCCCTCCCAGACAGGCGAGCTCTGGTTCCCAACCTTAGATTCCCATATGTTCTTGGATGAAAACTCCCAGAAGCCTCCACTGCTCGCTCTGCCGGCGAGGATTTCTGGGAGTTGTAGTCCAAGAAAATCTGGAGATTCAATGTTGGGAACCACCGGGTAGCAGAACTGTATAGCTCACTTGTTCCTCGCCCCCTTTTGCACCCATTTAGCACTCTTGAGAGGTCCAGACACAGGTAGGTTCTTAGTTGGCTTTGCAGTCTTCTCTCTCTCTCTCTCTCTCTCTCTCTCTCTCTCTCTCTCACACACACACACACACACACACACACACACACACACACACACACACACACACACACATTGGCTGCTAGCACTGCAAATCAACAGCAAGTAACAAGGTGCGGCACCACTGTAGAGACAAACCAGCAAAATAACACACAACCTTTTTTTTATGTCTTCTCATCCTTTCACCTGCAAAACAGATGAGTCCTGAAGTGCATTGATCGGTTGCTGGACTGATGGTGGGGCAGGACATATCTATTGCCCCTCCTGTATTAATATTTGGTCAAGAAAACCTGAACTGATTTCAGGCATAATCGGTCTCCGCCTTCCTATCCAGACTCGGCAGATTTTGTTGATGCTGATTGTTAACTTGAATCAGCCCCTACCAGAAACTCTTGCCCGGCTGGGTCCTCTTTCTGTTGCCGCTTGCCATTTTAGAAAAGGAGAACGGATCTATTTAGATGGGTGTCTCCATCTTCTACTCTGCCCTTCCTCCTTTTCCCACGAATCGAGCTTCTGGTTCTTGGCACCCACCCCAATTGCCCTGGAATCGGGGCCAAGGGCCAGCCGCTTCCCTCTGCTCTCCAAGAAACACGGCCCTGTGGTCAAGGCAGACCGTGGGGAGCCTTCTCTACTTCCTTTGGCTGCCAAGTTCTTGCCAGATAATAGGAACCAGCTGTCGGGGGAAAGGAAAAAGAGAGAGGTCCCCCCCCACCCCTCTGGAGAGATTGCCTCCGGTTGCATCATCCATGCTGGGTCTATAAAACTTCCTTTGTGCCCCCACCCCATTCATTTGCTGCATCCAGCTTCGTCCAGCCATTGCGTTTCTGTCCTGCCTAGCAAATTCAGCATCTCTCACTACAGAACATGCTTTTTTGCCTTTGGTCTGTTATTCTTTTAGCAAACAAAAATGGGATTGACATATCGGTGAGTTTTTTTTTTTTTTTTGAGGGGGAGCGGGGGGACAGGTAAGGAGGCAAGAAATGCTCTATGGCCTGGAGATACAGTGGTGTTTTTGGTACTGGTGGTGTTGGGTGGAGGGAGGGAACTGCAATTTAGTAAGTTCTCCACCTTGGTAGAGAGGCAAGACCGATACCTTGGCTGACCAGGGCTGAGGACATGCGGGTTGCAATTTTGACTTGGCTGGAAGCCTGCCAGGTGTTCTCTTATTTTCTATGGACCGGCTCTTGGGTTTATTGAGGGGTTAAATTGGAGAGCCTCATAGAACTTCCCAGAGCTGTTCTGGACGGAAAGATGGGTGAGGGGCTAGGGGAGGGGGCTGATGAATAAAAATGCACCTTCACAAGCCTGTTTCTGCCTGTCTCTTCCTCATTTCAGCCTCACCATTTCTGCCGACGAGGAGAAAAGGTAGGCAAAGATGTTTCAAAATGAAAGGGCGGTGCGGAGGTGGTTGGGGTGTGGGGAGGACAAGGGGGAGGGGGGAGCACAAGCTTCTGCCCTGCAACCACCCCTGCACCCAGGGCCACGTCAACAGCGCTGCCGGATGTGGCTTGCAGCAAATGTGCCTTCCGCCGTGCTGTTCAGGAAACAGGGGCGGTGGGGAAAGGCACGGGTGTGTTCACCCCTAGTGGCTTTCGACCTGACTTAGAGTGGCAAAAAAATAAAATAAAGATGTCTCGTTTCCAAGCAAGACCATTTATCCATCTAAGGGCGCTTTTACACGACCCCTAAGATCCACTGGCAACTTAAATTCAGACCAGAGATCTTGGGGGTTTGTCGCTCTTCCTGTGTTCCCACCCCTCCGCACTTCCTTGCTCCTGTCTGCGTGAGGAGAGGGAGAAAAAAAAGGAGAAAAGAATGCAGGCTCACCTCCGCTCCGCCATCGAGCTGCTCCGGCAACCATTCTAGTCTCTTTCAGTCTCTTAAAGGGGCGAGGGCATAAGAAATTTTTTACCTTCGGAGACCAGGTACTTGGAAAATGTGCTGGGACGCGCTTAGGTGGGCGTGGTCATACTTTATTTTTTTAAAAGTCCGGAGCTGGTGGGAAAACATTTTTAAGCTCCGGATCTGGGAGCCCTTTGCCCCGGATTTTAGAGGTCATGTAAAAGCGCCCTTAGAGATGCAAAAACTAAAATGAAGATGTCTCGTTCCAAGCCAGACCATTTATCCATCTAACCCAGTATGAGTGTCTCCCCAAACTGAGCAAAGATGGAGAGCTTCCTGACTGCGAAACCTCTCTTGCATTTCATCTAGAGATGCCACTTATTTTAAATTGGGTCTATTCTAAATACCAAGCATATTATTGAGGGTGGAGCCAAGTGCCCATTTATATTGCTTGCCAAGACCTCCCTGTGTCACACTGCTCCTGTGGTTGTCTGGATGGACCATTTCAGTTCACTTTGTCTCCCTGCCCTCCAGTTCTGCCATCTTCACCGCTATCGTGACGTATATGAAGCACCTGGGGGTTAAGACCAAAGCAGCTGATAACAAGAAGTCTAAAGCCAACTTCTTTCGAAAGAAGGTAGGGCCACGCTTTGAAGATACGGGACTACATCCTCCTATTTTTTTTAATGGGGTATTGGGATTACAATGGATCCTTGTATAACAAACAGCTTGTATAACATAAAATTTGTACAACATAAAAATTCTGGAGATAGGGGAAATCTGCTTAACATAATCGCCTATGGGGAAAATCCATACAACATAAAAATGGGACTACTCCATTTTCAATGCATTCCTATGGGAATTTGTATAAAGGAAAATTTGCTTAACATAATTTCATTTGGAACGAAATAATTCCTTTATACAAGGTACCACTGTATTATATATTATATATTATATATTATATATGCAAATATATACTGCTTACTGGGGTGTACAAAAGAATTTCAGAAAGCACTTGCTTTGTGTTTTGTAAATTACAGCAAAGCCCTTAACTGGGCAGATCATAGAAAGTTATCAGTTTTTCTGGAAAAAAATATTTATTTATTTGTTTGTTTGTTTAATTTATATACCGCTCCATCTAGCTGCACGGCTACTCTGGGCGGTTTACAAAGTTGCACAAATATCAATCAAGACACACAATATATAAACAATCCAATAATAAAAACATAATAAGAAATGAGTGTTCCAGAAAAAAAAACATTATTATTCCAATACACTGATAGTCTTCTGGACAAGTAACTAGTATTAGGGCAGAATAGGAAGAAACTGAACATTTTTTTAAAAATCTGTCAGAGTTTCAGACAAGGGTGCATTTTATTCTTGTATGTTATTATGTGTTTATTTGCTTATTTTTGTTTATTCTTGTTTTACTTAATTTGCTTTGTTGCTTCTTCCTTATTTGCATTTATGTAACACCCCCCCCAGAGTCCCTTCTGGGAAATTGGTGCAGTATAAAAATGCAATAAATAAATAAGGGATAAGGCAGTTTCTCTTCCAAAATATAGAAGAATCCAGACTCTCTTCCCCCTCTAGCGTGGCTTCTGTCTGTGTGAATGCCTCATAAATCCAGCTGCTTCTCTCCCTTCCTGCTGTTCCAGATTTCTGGGACCAAGAAACCGGAGGAAGCTCCCAAGCAAAAAAAGAGCTTCAGCATTTTGGACCCGGCGCGCTGGAACCGTGGCGACTCTCACTGTAAGTGTGGACCTTGAGGAGGAGCAAAGCTAGTGGGCGCATGTATATCTTAGGTCCGGGTCTGCATGGCCCTCCCTTCTCCTGACGCTTAACTTGAGATCTAAACTGATCACGGAGACGGTTTAAGTCCAGAGAAAAGAGCGTTGTGCCATCCCGCAAAAAAAACATAAAGGCATCCATTTTGTCCCTGGGCTGGGAAACGGAGAGAAACAAAGCAAAGGGGGAGGAGGCAGAATCAAGTCCAAAGAAGCTTCTAGGGGACAGATGAAGCATCCTGTGCTTGGTTCCCAGTGTTGGCCATCAATACAAACCTGAATGCCACAGCACCATTTTTTTCCATTGGCTAAAAATTAGATGACTTTTTTAAAAAAATGAAACCTATTAATGATCTATCCTGGAGCTGATCTTGAGGGGGTTGAAGGAAGGTTCCCCTTCGCAGCTGTCTTTTGCCTTGGCTGGTATAGAAAGTGGGGTAATTAACATCACTTTGCAGCAGTAGTAATAGTAATAATAATAATGCCCTACAAAACAATGGTCCCTTGTATGTTCCAGGCCAACTTAGGGCCTTTTCACACGACCTCTAAGATCCGCTGGCCACTTAAATTCGGACCAGAGATCTTGGGGGGTTCGTTGCTCTTCCTACGTTCCCACCCCTCCGCACTTCCTTGATCCTGTCTGCGTGAGGGGAGGGAGGAAGAAAGAGAGGAAAAAATGCAGGCTCACCTCCGACTCGAAGCCCCGTGGTCCTGATTCCTTCTCTTCTGTTTTTTTTATTGCCTCCCGCCCCTTCTCTTAAAGGGGCGGGAGGCAAAAACAAACAAACAGAAGAGAGGAGAGCCCCGCACTCACCAGATTAAATCCAGACCTGGGGATTTTCACTCTTCTAGAGCAGGTACAAGAAAAGTGTGCTGGGACGCGTTTAGGTGGGCGTGGTCGCACTTAATTTCCTGCAAACTCCGGAGCTGGTGGGGAAAAAATTGTAAGCTCTGGAGCTGGCAGCCATTTGCGGCAGAGTTTAGGGGTCGTGTACAAAGGGCCCTAAATGGTGAGTCTGCCATATTCTTGGGAGGGGGTCATTAATATATTTTACTGATCACAATATTTTACTCATCACTTGTATTTTCTTGGGAGGGGACTGATTTTGTATCTTCCTCTTCCCCATTCTGTTTTCCTCCTCCTCCTCCTCCTCCTCCTCCTCCTCCTCCTCCTCCTCCTCCTCCCCCTCTTCTTCTTTCCTGCATTTTTTGTAGATTCTGATTACAGACAGTCCAAACCCGAGGGTGAAGGTACAAACACACCTGCCCCCTGTGAACCATTCCTCCCTAGAGTGCACGGCCCCCCATGTGTACTTTTGCCTCAATGGAGAGTCACCCCCCCAAAAAAAAAACTAATACACCCCATTGTAACAGCAGACACTAATTATTTTGTATTCACAATTTACTTAACCGTATCCCCTGTCATTGTTCTTAACCCCACCCCTCTTAATACACTCATATAGATCGCACACACCTCTTTGAAATTCTCCCCGACCCCCCCATACACGTTTTTAGATAAATCTCTTGGCATGCTATGACTTGCTCACCGCTTGCACGTTTGTCTGTCCATGCAAATCGCCTCGTTGTGTTTTGTAATCAAGTGAACGCCGTGCCGGAATCATGAACGGGATGTGTGCACGAGGGCTTATGGGCAAGTTGGACACTCAAACTTGGGGTAGAAGCCTTTCCACAAAAGCTCCCCAAATCATACCCGCCCACACCCAACGCTTTTAAGACAATTTGTGTCCATTGGCATTCAGAAACAACAGAAAGGCCCCCTGGCCCTTGTCACTTGAGCATGCGTTGCTAGTCTTCTCCATGTTATGTTTTCTGCCCCAAAGTTGGTGCCTATGTGTTGGTAAAAGCCTACGGTGGAGTCTTCAGAGGAAATATAAGCCAGTCTCCTGAATAAGTCATTTTGGAAACCCTCAGGTCGCTGGTGTGGGCCGCCACCACAGCCAGGCAAAGCTCCTTGTTCAAAACCAACAAACGACCCTGGGCAGACCACTCACCCACCCCGGTCACTGTGATTTTTACTGCAGTTCGACCACGGCTCCAAGAGGCTCCTTCCAGTCATTGGTTGGACACAACTCTGGGAGACCCTAGCTAGGAATGATAGACAATACAGTATTGCCCAACATCTCTAAAAAGCCACACATTTCTCAACTGTGATGAGCACTTAGATTCCCGAGAACTCTCATGGAATGGCCGTCCACCACCATTCAGAGTTTAGGGGGAAAGTGCTCGGAGGCAAATGGCATAAACTTATGTTCGCTTTGGTGCTACAGGAGGGGCCTTAATTTGTGCATAAGCCCAGTGGCGAGGGGGGGGGCTGGAGGGAGGAGGTAGGGGCACTGGAAATACAGAAGCAGGGAAGCAGTCCTAGCTGTCCTGTTTTGATTCTCCTTGTGTCTCTCTCCTCTTCCAGCAGGTGAAAAAGCGCCAGCCTTGGACAAGAAAGGAGGAAAGATAGCCGAGGGAGGTGTACCCCGGGGAAAGGGAAGCCCTTCGGGTGCTGATGTCCCTGGAGTGTCCATCAGTGTTCACCCTCCACCCGGGGAGGCCAGCGAAGGAGAGCAGGGTGAGAGGCAGGGCGAGCAGTGGAACTGGGACCGAATAGCTGAATAGCTGCCATTTTGTGTATTGGGACCGCAGGACGCTTCAAAACTAGAATCGTAGAATCACGGCATTGGAAGGGGAAAGGCGCCTTTGGGTGGTTCTTACCACCAGCATGGCATACCCAGTGGTGGCCCCTGTTCTCACGTATGGATCCTTCTGTCATCCATAGGCTCGGAGGCTCAAGGTCCAGCAGATTCTGTTGATGTCCCTGTTGTGGACCAACCGCTGGCTGGGGACCAGCCTGCAGCAGATGATGGAGCAGAAAACGAAAGGTAAGCAGATCTTGGGCAGAGGTAATTAAGTGGGGATGGGTTGATAATCGAATTCCATGCTCCCTGTGTTTGGGTTTTTTTTTGTTTCTTGAGGCTCAGTCTGTTTTTTGGTCCTAAATGGATGAATGAAAAGCCTGAACAGCATTGGACTAAAACTCCCAGGATTCCTTACTCTTTGCTGTGCTGGCTAGGGCTGATGGGAGTTGTATTCCAGGAACATCTGGAGGACTGTACTTTGCCCTCCTTGTATACATGCTTGCATAGGAGTAAGAGTCATTAACCGTAGTGGGTAATAGAGATGGGCATGAACTACTGGTTCGGTGGTTCGTGCTGGTTCGTCCATTGGACAATCAGAGGCTTCGCACTTCCTAGCCCCACCTTCTCTGGTGGGTACAATCAGAGGTAGTGCCCGGAGGAAGTAGGGAAGGAAAGCCAGGGTGCTACCTCTGGAAACATGATACTTCTGTTCATTCAAAAGGCGAACCAGCACGAACCACAGAACTAGCAGTTCACGCCCATCTCTAGTAGATAGTATTTGCCTTGTCAACCGATAGTAAACAGACAGGAATTTGTGACTGCACATGAGAAGGCAAAGCAACAATTTCCCCTGAGTATTCTGATGTAACTTGATGACACAGCCACTTAATTTCAGATTATGATTAAAATTTCAACAACTTCCTCCTGTCATCCTGGTGCTCTGGAGTTAGTTGTCTAAAAGAGAGGTTAGGAATCACATCCAAGCACTCTCCTCCCCTTCCGGAGCTGTTATGATGATGTCCGTTCTCCCTTCTTCCTCGTCCCCGTTCTCTTTGTTTCTCTCTCTCTCTTTCTCTCTTTTTCTCTCCTCTCAGTGTTCACATAATCACCCTTCCGTATTCTGTTCTTTCCTTCTAGAAGGCGAATCAGGTTGGTGGCCTCCTCACTCACTCCCCTCACCCTTTGCATGAATTTCTTCCCCAGGGAAAGCTCCACAGACAGAGTTAAGTATGACTTTTCTCCCCAGCAGGGCTGGCTTATGAAGTTGATGTCCTCCTTGACACATCAGCTGCTTGTGAAACGGCCCCATTTTTTACCTCAGGAGGGAGGGGTGGGTCTCGTGCGCAGACAGTGGTGAACTGTCATCACCGCAGCCATCACTGTGGCCGTCACATCCTTTTGAATCCTCCCTCAGAGACCGGGGGCACCTTCAGATTGACTTATTTGGAGTGCTGACTGGGTAGGGTGGCCTGTTCCCCATGAGAATCAGGGTTCCTTTTAGAGGTCCCCCCCCTCTTTCATGGAACACATGCCATCTCTCTGCGGCTCGTTGGCCACGTGGGCGTTTTGGCTTGTCTACAATGGACCAGACCTTGCAAACCCGCCACGGTTTGCTCTCCCTTCTCCTGGCGCATGGATCTCTGGCTGGTTCTGAGGTTCTCACAATTCTTTCTCTCCCCTTCTCTTTCCACTGTTGCATGTGTGCTAACGTCCGTCTCTCCCCCTGCCGGCGTCACCCAAACTCGGTTGCGCTGCTTTTTATCATGTGTTACCCCTGCCACTTCTGTGCATGGCACCAACACCCGGTGGCTCTCTCAACCCCGTCCTGTGTCTTTTGTGATTCATCCGTGGCCTCCCCACATTCCGTGGCTCATTCCGTCTCTGCCCCCTCGTCTCCCAATCACCCCCAAAAAAACAAATGCAAATTCCCTTTTGGTCTCCACCCCGTCCTCCGGCTGGTCTGCGTGTATATATATTTTTTATTTTTTTGCGTCTTTGATGTGGCTCTGCCCACCCGAACCCCTTCCCCCCCCCCACTTGCCAGGCTGCCGGGGAAGTTGGGCCGCTCGGAGAGCCTGCGGGTTTACGAGCGGAAGCGGTCTCAACGTGGCTCGGCCAAGGGCAAGCAGCCGCGCTCCCGGAGCGATGTGGACATCGAGGCTGCTGCCCGTGCTGGTGAGCTGGAGCAGAAGCTGTCCTTAGAGCAGGCACGACCAAAGCAGGGGAGCCGCAAGTAGGTGCTGAGATGCCCCCTCCGAAAGAACGAGCACTGGGGGGGGGGGGAAGGAGGTGGAGAACTCCGGGGCGACAGGGGCATAGCGTGCAGGCCGTTGCCCTAAGCGCAAAACTTTAGGGGGGCACAAAATTTTGTTCCACCATGGGTTGAACAAAAGTCAGCTCTGTTTCCCAATACAGTGGTATCTTGTATAAAGGAATTAATTCGTTCCAAATGAAATTATGTTAACGCAAATTTTCCTTGATACAGATTTCCCATAGGAATGCATTGAAAACAGAGTAAACCCTAATTGCAAGCATTTTTATGTTGTACAGATTCTCCCCATAGGCAATTCTGTTAAGCAAATTTCTCCGATCTCTGGAATTTTTATGTTGTACAGATTTTATGTTATACAAACCGTTTGTTATACGAGGGTCCACTGTATCTCTTGCTGAAACAGGGAAAGAGAGACAGTCAGAGAGATGGAGCATTCCTGTGACTCCAGGGATCTGTCCCATCCCCTTTTGAAGGCATCCGGGCCAGATGCCATCACCACCTCCTGTGGCAGGGAGTTCCACAGACTCACAACACCCACCAGGCAGGATGAATAAGGCCGATGTTGAATCTATGCAGACTCTTTCAGAGAGCCATAGATGACAAATTGGGATCATGTCCAGAGGAGGGTACCAAGGATGATCAAGGGGGCTAGACACCAAGCCCTCTGAGGAAAGACTGAAATAACTGGGCGTGTTTAAGCCTAGAGAAAAGAAGACCGAGGGGCCATAGGATAGCACTTTTCAAATATCTGAAGGGATGTCCTACAGAGGAGGGGCAGGGCCTGTCCTCGATCATCCCTGAATGCAGGATGCACAACAATGGGCTCCAGTTCAGGGAACCCAGATTTCGGCTGAAGATCAGGGGGGGAAATCCTTATTGTTAGAGCAGTACGGCAACGGAACACATGAGCTCAAGAGGTGGTGAGCGCTCCGACACTGGAGGCCTTCGAGAGAAATTTGGTCAAACACCTGGCAGGTATCCTTTGATTTGTAGTGCCTGCATCAAGCAGCGAACTGGATTTGATGGCCTTGTAGGTCCCTTCCAACTTAACACTGTTCTATACCTCAGTGGTAGATGTTGGTAGTTTCATGACAGGGGACTTGTCTGGAGTTGGGTGGGAGCATTAAAACGAGGCCGGTTAATCTAATTGATGGGAGTTTGTCCTCACTGTCCTGGGTTCTTTCTCCCTTTTCTTTCTCCCTCTTCCACTCCAAACAGTTTGGAACCGGGAGGGGCCGGGGGAGGGGAGCCCCCGCCGTCCTTTCTGCATCCCCAGTCTGAGGAGGCTGAGCCGCGCGTTTCGGAGCTGGACCTGGAACCGCCCAACTGGCGGGCGCTCGTCCCCCCCGACACCCTCCTCAGGCTGAAGAAAAGCGAAGTCAAGCGGCAGGAAGTGATCAACGGTAGGTGGCGGAGCCTCCGGCCAGGCGGCTGGTCAGAACGCTTGAATCCAGAGTGGAGCACATTTGTCCTTGCGCTAGCCGTGGCTTTAAGCCCAAGTCGATCGGGATATTCAACACGACAAACGAGGGAGCCAAGATTGACTGTGTACCAACCCTTCTTTCTCTTGATGTAGCTCAGTGGTGTCCAAACTTTGGCCCTCCAGATGTTTTGGACCGCAATTCCCACAGTCCTTTGACATTGATAATACAGGCTTGGAATTCTGGGGCTTGCGGTCCAAAACATCTGGAGGGCCGAAGTTTGGACACTGCTGATGTAGGTACAAAACCCACCAGGGGTCACCGTTGGTTTAGAAACCAAGGTGGCATCATTGTTCCTCATGTAGATTTGTGTGTGTGTGCATGCACGTAAACACACACACACACACACACACACACACACACACACACACACACACACACACACACACACACACAACACACACACACACAAAATGGCATGTCCCAAAAACCCATGACTCTCTGGCTGGTGTTGATTATGCCTTCCGGTTTATCTCCCCTAGAGCTGTTCATCACGGAACACGCCCATGTCCGGATGCTCCGGGTGCTGCAAGAGGTCTTCTACCAGCCCTTGCTGACCGAGGCGTTCTTTTCGGAACGAGATTTGGAAAACATCTTCCCCAGCTTGGAGGACCTGATTGACGAACACAGTGAGAACTCGGGGAGATGAAACGGGGTTGATGACTTCAAATCCCTTGGTTTCATATTTCGCGGCCCACAGTGACATCCTTCTAAATAATCAGTCGGTTTTATGCCCTGACCTTTGTAGGAACAGAATCCCCAGAGTAGCTTTGCAGTGTGATGATAACAAATTGCGGTGACCATACTGAAAACACACACCAAACACCTAGAAAGGAAGACAGGAACACAGTGCAGTGGATTCACGGAGAGGCATCCAAACAGTGATGCCGGATCAGAGCTCCCTGGGAAAGAAAACCCCAAACCTGGGTGCCCTTTGCCCTTATAGCACCGGCCCATGGGCCTACAATCTCAAAAATAGACTACTGCAATATTTTCCACATGGGGCTGCCCTTGAAGGCGGTTCAGAAGCTGCAGCAGCAGGCTCAGAACACTGCTGCCTGGCTGGTCTCTGGAGCATCTCTTTCTGACCAGACAACCCCTCTCCTGGTTCATCTACGCTGGCTGCTGATTTGCTTCTGGGCCAAGTTCAAGATGCTTACGTTAACCTTCAATGCCCTTGGCTGTTTAGGATGTGTTCCCTGCCTGAACGCCGCTCCCTCAAAACATCTACCTGTCCCACCCCACCTCTCAAATTGGGAGGCTCTATGTAGCCACCCTGGGGGGAGGCCCCAAAATCAGTCATTTGAAACCGTGCCTTCTCTGTACTGGTCGTTTCACTTTGGAACTCCCTGCCACCAGAGTTACGATTGCCCCCATCCCTCCTGGGTTTTAGGAGGCAACTGACCACCTGGTTGCTTGTCAATAGTTTCCCCCTAATTACCGTATATACTCGAGTATAAGTCGACCCGAGTATAAGCCGGGGCCCCTAATTTAAACCCCCAAACTGGGAAAATTTATTGACTCAAGTATAAGTCTAGGGTGGGAAATGCAGCAGGGCCTGGCAACTCCTCCTTTGTGAGCTGGGTGTGTGTGTGATGTTTAAAATGACTTTTAGCCACCGAGTTGGTGGCTAAAAGTGATTTTAAACATTGTTTTAAAATGACTTTTTAAAAAGTCATTTTAAACATGGGGGGGGGGGTCAGGAGAAGTGGCACACAATGTTTTAAATGACTTTTAGCCACTGACCCAAACTTGCCTCAGTGGCTAAAAGTATTGACCCGCATATAAGCCAAGGACCCCGGGCTGAAAAACTAGGCTTATATGCGAGTATATACAGTAAGTAGTTTTTCTATCCCTTCTGCAGCTAGCCCGCATAATTAATTTTCACTGTTGATTTATTGTTTTTTGATTATCATTATTGTTTTATGACAATGCATCTTTTTGTTAGCTGCCCAGCCTTGCTACTAGTTGGGCAGTATATAATTGGAAGGAAGGAAGGAAGGAAGGAAGGAAGGAAGGAAGGAAGGAAGGAAGGAAGGAAGGAAGGAAGGAAGGAAGGAAGGAAGGAAGGAAGGAAGGAAGGAACCAAGAGTAACTCCTTTCTTGATAGCCCTCCCCATCATCATATCAATCAGAGGTGGGAGAGACTCTTCAGTTAGCCACTATCTGCTAACTTTTAAACCTCCTAGTCTTACTGAACCATAAACTTGAATTGACTACAGTTTTTTCTAGACCAAGTGAATCAGTGGGAAGTACTGATGTTTTGATCTTCCGTTCTTAGGCAATAAAGGAAGTGACAGCTTTAAGTCTGCTGGACTTGAGTCGGTCTGTGAATGATGGGTTTTTTTGGGGGAGATCACTCTCCAATTGATAAGGCCACCGTTAAGTCGGAAGCATCTTGCCTGCATGCAACAGTAAAAATGACCTCTCTATCTGGGACATCTAGTTGGGTTTAAGACAACGGCCGGCCATATGTGATCATGTCTTGACTTCAACCTGGATCAGTGCCTGCTAGTCAACAGAGGAGGCCGTTGGAGGTGGTTACCTGGTTTGGCACCATCTTCAGTGTCCTTTTGTCTCTCAATCCATCTCTCCTCAGAAGTGTTTCTGGAGAGCTTGAAGAAGCTGAGAGAGGAAAACAATTCGCTTGTCTCTGAGATCGGAAGCACTCTGCTAGCTCGGGTAAGAGCGGGCAAGACAGACGAGCCTGGAAGCCTATCGGAGGGTAGGGTGAGAAAGAGGTTCTGGTGGGTTGGAAGGCAGGGATCAGAGGTCAAGCAAAAGTCAGTGGATGGCACACAACAGCAAGTTTGAGAAATAAACTCCTGCCCTTGGGATTATGGGATGTGTAGTCTGTTAGTCGGACACCAGGCTCAGAAAAGCCAAGCTTCCTGGCATGAAAGCTCCATCAAGACAATTTTCCGAATTTTACTTTTCGCGCCATCAAACACTATGATATCTCTTATCCCTGGATGCCCCGTGGCTCAGTACATTCACCATGTCCTGAGGGGAATCCTCTGTGTTTGAGATGATAGTTCCGCGGGTCCTACAGATGTAGGTTTGTGGTATGGGTAAGATTCACACATTGTAAACCAGTGGTGTCCCAGCTTTGGCCCTCCAGATGTTTTGGACCACAACTCCCACAGTCCTTTGTCATTGGCAATACAAGCTTGGAATTCTGGGAGTTGTGGCCCAAAACATCTGGAGGGCCAAAGTTTGGACACCCCTGTTGTAAACCAACCCAGCTTAAGAACACGCGCGTAGAACTTAAGAGAGCTCGTGTGTGGAAGGAGACGTGGACACGAACTTGAAGACGGGGCAAAGGTTTTCTGTTTGACTCACTCTGCCCGATCTTTTCCTTAGTTTGATGGCGCCGAGGGGAACTGGTTCCAGAAGATTTCCGCCCGCTTCTGCAGCCGCCAGTCTTTCGCCCTGGAGCAGTTGAAGGCCAAGCAGAGAAAAGAGCCTCGTTTCAACCAGTTCATCCAGGTAACCACAGGTGGAGCCTTCTAGAGTCGGGCTGTGTCATCCCGACTTTGCTTCGCACAGTGGGTGTTGCTCACACAGTCCAAGAGTTCTGTTGTTCAGCCAATAACAACCTTAAGTTTCTAGCCCCTAAGGTTGAGCTTGAAAAAAGATAGGTGGGGCAGTTGAATTATAGTCGGGGGGTACATAAGCTCCTTGAGCCTTAAGGAAGCAGATGCATAGTAAACTACAGTAGGACCCCCATATCCACTGATTCATTATCCACTGATTCAGTTATCCATGGTTTGCAGGAAAAAAATTAAATAAATAATTCAGCAGCCGCAAAGCAAGCTATTGTCGCAGACAGTATCTGTAAAGCAAACTGCTCTCATAAAACAGCAGTGTAAAGCAAGCTAATGTCACAAACAGCAGCCAGAAAGCAAGCTACTGTCTCAAAACTGCAGCCAGAAGGCAAGCTATTGTCACAAAACAGCAGGTTTTTTTGGGGGGGGGTGTGTTTTGGCGTTCTCTCTTATCCACGGATTTCATTATCCACGAGTAGGCTTGGAACCAATCCCCAGCAGATATTGGGGTCCTACTGTATTTGTACTGGGTTTTTCCCTCCACATCTCTATTTTGTGGGATTCAAAAAACTTGCAGCTGGTAAGTTTCCTATTTTCCTCTAGTTAGCTTTCTAGTTTTAGGGTTAAACAGATATTATTCCAGTAATCCTCTTTCATTGAGAAAGCAAAGATTGATAATTTTGTTCTTTTGTCGGGGGCGGTCTTCTGAAATGCTTTCCAAACTTGACCTCTTTGGGGTATCTTTTTTTCCTTGTTCTCATATCTGTAGGAGGCAGAAAGTCAGCCTCGGTGCCGACGGCTACAGTTGAAGGACATTATTCCCATTGAGATGCAGAGGCTGACCAAGTACCCACTGCTTCTGCACAACATTGCCAAATGCACAGGTGAGCTGCGTGCAGGGCCCAGGTCTGTTTCCCAGCTGCATCTTCCTACCCCCCCCCCATTGTCCCGTTTTTGGACTCAGGTGTGGATCAGCCTAAGAGAAATTCCTCCCAAAAAGTTGCATAGCAGCCTGACTGTCTCTACGCTGTGGCAACTTCACAGTTCTGTAAACAAAAGGTTGGTGATGAATCTGCCTGTCCAGTTCAAAAAGATGTGATGTCAAAATGTATTTATTATGTATTCAATTTATATACCACCCATCTGGCAACGAGGCCACTCTGGGTGGTTTACAACAATTCAGCATAAAACACCCAATTCAATATACAATAAAATATAGCAATCTACACACATAAGTATCAATGGGGCTTTTGCTTGGGCATCATTACTAAACATCCTTATATAAAAGAAATGATAGAAAATATATTTCATCTGTTTAGTAGAAAAATACCTTGCATTTAAAAACATTCTAAAATGTTCTAGCATGAGCTTTGTTTTTGTCCATGAAGCTAACTAGCTTATGCTGGCCATTTCTAGAAGATTTTTAGAAATATTTTAAAATATTAGATATGGTTAATTTGTGTATATTTATACAACACTTTTTAAAGCTAGATGAGCAAATTCCACAGTTTGACGCCTTTGTTTTTAATCTATTTTATGCCATTAAAGGTTTCTTGAATGAATGATTAGCAAATTGATCCTGGTCTAATATGGCAGGTGTTTCCCCTTAAATTATGAGCTTGCAGGACATTTTACCCTAGATATGCATGTTTGGTTGCCTTTTGTTATATCCTCACTTGCAAAATTTGAGAGATGTACAGCGTGATAAATGCACTCCAAGCTGCACAACTGAGAGAAGAAGGGGTCCCTAATATAAGTCTCTCACTCAGCACCCCACAAAAAACCCAGAGCCAAATCTGAATGAAATACTCTTTAAAGAAGCGTTAAGACTCTCTTTAGAGCAGGGGTGTCCAAACTTCGGCCCCCCAGATGTTTTGGACAGCAACTCCCAGAATTCCAAGCCTGTATGGCCAATGACAAAGGACTGTGGGGGTTGTGGCCAAAAAATCTGGAGGGCCAAAGTTTGGACACCACTGCTTTAGAGGAATGCTTTTTATGACCTTCTGGATAGCTCAGTGGCTTAGGTTTCTGACTGCAGTGCCAAAGGTTGGGAGTTCGATTCCCCACTGGGTCTCCTTGACAAGGGTCTGGACTCGGAAGTTCCGTCAAGTTCTTTCCAGCTCTGCAGTTCTGAAATTAAAGTCCTGCTCTGCTTTTGGTTCCCTTTACAGAGGAGACAGAAGAACGCAAGAAGGTGGAGACCGCGGCCGAATGCTGCCGGCAGATCCTCAACCACGTCAACCAAGAAGTGCGCAACATGGAGAACTTCCTTGTAAGAGTCCCCATCCTGTCGGCGCTGTTCACCCACATTGTTTCACCTTCAAAGAAGGGCTGTAGAGTCCTGGAATCCTAGAGTTGGAAGAGACCTCAAGGGCCATCCAGTCCAACCCCCTGCCATGCAGGAACCCCCATCACTGGACTCCCAACAGATGGCCATCCATCTGCTTAAAAGCCAGCAAAGGTTCACCACCCTCCTTTGTGGCAGCATCTTCCACTGCCGAACAGCTCTAACCATCATGAAGTTCTTCCTAATGTTTAAATAGAATCTCTTTTCCTGTAGTTTGAAACCATTGCCCTAAGTTCCTAGTCTCTAAAGACATGGAAAACAAACCTGTTCCCTCTTCAATATGACATCCTTTCAAATATTTAAACATAGATACCATATCCCCTCTCAGCCTTCTTTTTGAAAGCCTAAACCAGGCATGACCAAACTTCAGCCCTCCTGATGTTTTGGACCACTGCTCCCAGAATTCCAAGCCTGTTTTTCCAATGGCAAAGGTCTGTGGGAGGTGTGGTCCAAAACATCTGGAGGGCCGAAGTTTGGACATGCCTGGGCTAAACATTCCCGGCTCCCTAAGCCGCTCCTCCTAAGACATTTCTTCCAGACCCTCAATCCTCTTGATCACCCTCCTCTGGACCCATTTAAGGTTGTCAACATCCTTTTTAAATTGAGGCGCACAGAACTGGACACAATATTCCCAGGACAGGAGAGAGTGATACTATCACTTCCCGGCGGGGGGGGGGGTTCCTTTTACTGGTTAACATTGTATTTCTTCCCTCTAACTGTTCACCTCAGAAACTCAAAGATTATCAGCGACGCTTGGACCTCTCTAATCTGAAGCAAAGTACTGACCCACTACTAAGTGAATTCAGGGTAAGTTCCGGCCTTCCCATCTGGCAGTGAGATGGAACTAGACTTTACATGAGGTGGGTAGATGCATATGGACATTTTCTCTTCCTCAGGATTGAGAGGGAGCTTGTTTTGACTTCATTGGTCTTGTTTCCTTGGAGACATTTTCAGCAGGCAGATGGTGGGGCAGGTTCTTCTTCCGTCTCTTATCAAGCTCAGGCTGCACCTGTTGAGTTTCGGCCTTCCATGCAGCAATTAAAGCACTGAAACTATGATGAGAAAATAGAGCTCTCTTTCAAAGTGTGGGGTCTAATTAAGTCTGCTACGTCCATCTGGTTTGTTTTTCTCTTTCTTCGTGACTGCCGTGAGGTATTTGCACAGGCAGACTTGCAAGCAAACGAGCTAAAATAGTTTAAGGTTTGCTTGCTTTTAATTATTCAACTGTATTTTAAATAGCATCTAGTGTAATGGGTTTTTTTCATGTTTAACTCCTTGTGTTTTTAAATCTGTCCTTTTTAATGCTACCTTATGGGGAGAAAGGCTGCCTATCAATAAAATACACAGAGAGTTGAAGCCTTCTAATGAGCCCCAGGCATATCCATGCATCTCGCTTCGTGGTGCAAGAACACAACTGTATTTGTTCCATGGGTGGGGTCTCTAGCTGTTGTTTGATTTACCCCTTTTGTCAGCCCTCGCCATTGGCTGGAGTCCCCGAGGGGGCTTGGCTGTCGAACCCACATTGGGGGTTCGCAACTCTTTCCCACCCCAAGGCGACGTGACGCACGTATGCAAAAGACCTCTGAGTCTCACCAGAATTTTCCTCTGGCAGAATACAGACATCACCCAGAAGAACCTTGTGTGTGAGGGGCCCCTGACGTGGCGCGTCACCAAGGACAAATCAGTAGGTTAGTGGAACCACGTGGTGTCCACCCCCCACTCTGCCCTTTTGCCACCAGTGGTGTCAACACAGCCTTTATTAGATATAAATGTCCTTTCTGCTTCTGTTGTTGTTGTTCAGTCGTTCAGTCGTGTCCGACTCTTTGTGACCCCATGGACCAGAGCTCGCCAGGCCTTCCTATCCTCCACTGCCTCCCGGAGTTTTGTCAAATTCATTTTGGTTGCATCGATGACACTGTCCAACCATCTCATTTCTGCTTCTATTCTCTTTTTTTTCCCCTGGCCCTTTCCTCCTCTAGATGTCCATGTCCTCCTTCTGGACGACATCTTGGTCCTTCTCCAGAAGCAGGAGGAGCGCTTCATCCTGAAATGCCACAGCCGCAACCTCACCCCAACGCCCGACGGGAAGCAAATGCTGAGCCCGATCATCAAGCTCAATTCCGCCATGATCCGCGAAGTGGCCACAGGTAGGTAGCTGCACAGGGAGGAGGAGGAGGAGGAGGCCTCTAGAGAGGTCTGCCATGAGAGGAAGTCAAGAAAAGGGAATAAGACCCAGAGTCCTGAATGAAGAATGTGTTTGTTTCAAAGTTAAATTTAAAGCTGCATTGCGAGCTTTCCTTGCAAAGTGGGGCCAAGTTGGGTCACAGGCTTATATAAGTAGGAAGAGGACTCTGGTAACTCCAGGGCCTATTTCTGAGTATTTCTTTGCAACCGTGAGGATCAGAAACCCTTTAATTTCAGCAATATAAGAACTTGAGTATTCCAGGAAGCAGTCTCTGCGCCTGCTGATGGCTTCCTTCTAAACCTGCAGAGCACGTACGCTGCTCTTTGCGTTCTGCATTTAGCTGAAGTCTTTGGATGCAGTCAGTGCCTGTCGTAATTTAATTTTGAAAACTGCATTAAGTGGGGCACAGGTAGGTGAGTCGTTGAAGAGGCTGCTATCTTGGTTCCTTGGCTATGTGGATTAGGGGGATTTGAGGGACTTGGTAAGATTGCGGAGAAAAGTTGTTTACCTTCTGTTTTCCCTTAGACATCAAGGCCTTCTACGTTATCTTCAGCTGGGAGAACGGGGCTCAGATCTATGAACTGGTGGCGCAGACTGTCTCAGAACGGAAGAAGTAAGATACTGGGGGTGAAGGGACGGCTCATCAATCAAGGGGGCAAAACTCACAATCCCTAAAAAAAATTGGGGGCTGGGGGTGGATCCCCTGTCTCAGTCACAAGCCACCCCATATATTGGGGTGAGGAACTGAGAGGCTTGGACAAACCAGGTGGGTCCACTCGACAGCAGGAAGGAAGGTTGTAGCAGAGAGGCAATGCTTTGACGGCAGAGGAGAAGATGGTAGAGTCCTCTGTTTGGACGGAGGTGCATTTTGCTAGCATTCTGCAGTGAGGTGAAGCCTTTAAGTGCATCTTAATTTGAGCTTGGTCTCAGCCTTGGAGTGGATAATAGGGATAGGCTGTTCGTTTTCTGAAGCAGTAACTTCTGAAACTACCCGAGCGAGCCCAGGTGCTGTTCGGAAGCCTCTGAAACGTAAGCAGCCAATCACTTACCTCCCTGCCAGGTTGCATGGGGCTAAACTCCAACCAGGAAGAAGTCTCCTGATGTCATCTGTCCTTCTCCCTGGCACTGGCCAATCAGACAGGGAGGCGGGATGATGCATTTCCCTGCACAGGTCCTGATTGGCGAGCACCAGGGAGAAGGACAGATGACGCCAGGAGACTTCTTCCAGGTTGGAGTTCAGCCCCATGAGACCCGGCAGGGAGGTAAGTGATTGGCTGCTTGCGTTTCGGAGGTGTCTGGGCTCGCGTGGGTCGTCTCGAAAGCTACCGCTTCTGAAACAAACAGCCCAGACCTAGTGGATGATGTGGAGAAACGTGGGTCATCCAGAGACAGATGCCTTCTCCAAAGGCCAACCGGCAAGCTCTTACTTCAAACATCTGTCACTGAAGGCAAGCGCCTCCCTCTCCCTCATGGGCGAGCTGGCCCTGCTTGGTTCCGTTTATTTATTTATTTATTTATTTATTTATTTATTTATTTATTTATTTATTTATTTATTTATTTATTTATTTATACCCCACCCATCTTCCCGTAGGAACTCTGGGCGGCTTACAAAAATAGCAGCCAAAAGGTGCAACAAATCAAAACATCAATACAACAATAAACTGACAAACTAAGCATAATTAAAACCATTTAAAGAGTTTAGCACCCCAGCATCACCTTCTAATAGTTGAGGGCGGAGTGAAGATGGCGGGAGAGAGGGAAGGGGGGGGGAATTAAAGCTCGCCAAAGGCCTCACGAAAAAGAAGCATTTTTAAGGCTTTGCGGAAGGCCAGCAGGGACTCTGCAGAGCGCACATCGCTCGGAAGGGTGTTGCAAAGTAAGGGGGCCGCCACTGAGAAGGCCCGGTTACGTGTGAATGTCTTCTGGGCCTCTCGGGGAGTGGCAACCCGAAGCGAGTGCGCTCGCGACTGCCGGACAGGTCAGGCCGAGGTTGATTGCTGGACCATCCGCTCTGACAGGTAGTCCGGGCCCAGTTGGTGTTAAGCGGGAAGACCTCCATGTTCAGAGTGTCTGGTCCAGTCAGAGACTCAGCGGTACTCTCTCTTGCGCCAGATGTGATTGGCTAGTGTTTGCTTTGGGCACGATCGGCCTGAGCCCCCTTCCCCCTTTCTGCTCCTCCTAGCTGGTGCAGTATGATCAGCGACACGGCCGGCTCTCTGAAACTGCCACGCTCGACACGACGGAAGCCACGGCTTTCAGTGACCAACCGGACCTCGCCAAACAACCCCAGCTTGTAAGTCAGGGCTTGTTGGAGACAGGGGGAAGGGAAGATGAAAGGAAGAAGATCGGAAGGTGGCAGCATGGAGTGCTGGAACAGCTCCTAGAGTGGGCCTGCCCAAAGCCCGGCCCGGGGACCAAATCCGGCCCGTCAGGCCATTCTGAGTGGCCCGCGGCTGGCTGGCCCGCCCCTCCCTCCCCCTCTTTTGCCCCATGTTTTTTTTTAATCTTCCGCCAACACTGACACTGCTGGGAAGCCTGTGCGGCTGGGCAGACGGGCGGTCTGCCACCACCGGCACCGCAATGGAATGTGTGGGGGTGGGCAGGCCAGCGGGCCTCTGCCACCACCAAGGAGCTTTGGGGTGGGCTGGCGGGCGAGCCATCGCCACTGCTGGGGAGCTGGGGGGGGTGCAAGGTCGCACAGATCACCTCTTCCAAGGGGCAACCTGTGGCCACGACTCCCTGTGCTTCCTTTGGTCCCCACCTTCCTTCTTTCCTCCCTCCCTCCCTTGTTCCCCACCTTCCTTTCTTCCTCTCTTAGTTTCCACCTTCCTCCCTTCCTCCCTCCCTTGGTCCCCGCCTCCCTTCCTGTGGGTGGTTTGCAAGGGGTCAGTGGGTAGGGCTTATGGGTCAGTCGGTGGGGCTTGCAGTGGGGTGGCAGGGTCGGGGAGCAACCGGCCCGGACACATTCTCAGCCACCAAATCTGGCCCTCCTTACAAAAAGTTTGGGCACCCCTGCCCTAGAGTCTGCTCAGTTTTGTGAGTTTTAGCAAGGGAAAAAGACATATTAATTCAGTTGAACAGTGGGTTCATTATCCACTCTTTCACTTAACAGCTGCCTGAAAATACCAAATAACACACCCCACCAGAAATACTGTACACATGTGCAGTGGTATCTTGTATAAAGGAATTAATTCGTTCCAAATGAAATTATGTTAAGCAAATTTTCCTTTATACAAATGTCCCAAAAGAATGCATTGAAAACAGAGTGATCCCATTTTTATGTTGTACAGATTCACCCCATAGGCGATTATATTAAGCAAATTTCCCCTATCTCTGAATTTTTTATGTTGTACAAATTTTATGTTATACAAACCGTTTGTTATACAAGGGTCCACTGTATACTTTTTGGGGGTTTATGTTCCAAAACGGGCCACTAGAGGGAGAATATACAGTGTGTTCTAACCCTCCCAGTGGATACTGAAATCCACAGATAATAGCAAATACTAAATATTTAGTATAGTAAAAGGGGGGGGGACTCTGAAAAATATTTTACCATGAGTACTATTACCAAATGCCATGCTAATTGTAATATTTTCAGGCTGCAGATACTGAATCTGCTGATACAGGGATCTTGCTATATAGTGTTTGATGTCTGCATGGTTTTCAGCATCCGCAGCGGGGTGGGGGCTTGGAAGAGATCTCCCGTGGATACCGCAGTCCTACTGTATTTCCAAGTTCTGAGTACTCAGGGAGTTCATTGCAAACTTTCTGTACAATATTTACCCAAAGGGATCTATGATTCACTTATGACAAGGCACAGGAAGGCAAAATGGCAAATTGAAGTTCCATCCTGGCTTATGAGGCCTCAAAATAAATCATCTAAAAATGAATAAAATCATCTAAGATGAAACTGGAATGCACAGCTCGATTATCATGCTGTCCTCCACAGAACTAGCTGCTTAGTGCCAGCTGCAGAAAAGTGTATGCAGATAAAACAGCCTCATGTCTGAATGCGGCTTGAAGACTAATGGTTGAAGTTGAGAACCCACAAAAACCTTCTCAAAGTAGAAAGAAGGGCCAGGAGTTCCTTTCTCTCTAGGGCAGGCTCTGGCATTCAGACCGTAGTAAATTTGTTCACTGAATCTTTGCTGTTGGCTTGTATTCCAACACGGGTAATATTCTTTCTTAACAGCTACCCAGAGGGTCTGTTGGGTGGGACAGAGAACGGCAGTTCCCTCAAGGAAGCGCTCCAGTCCGACGGTGAGTGTGTGGTGTGCAGTTGTGTTGCCGGGCAAAGAAGGTACTTGGAAGAGTCCTCAGATAGAGATGGACTTTTGTAGAGGCCAGAGGCTTGCTGTTCAAACACGTCGGAAGCAAGGTTAAGCTGTCTTAAAAGGCACATGGGAACACAAAAACAACGGAAATGGCAACAAGTCCATTTTTAGTTGATTTAAACAAAAAGAATGATGTTAACAATGGTGCTGGAACTCATTCCTGACGTAAATCAAGCCAGGCCCTACCCTTCGGCAAAGAGATTGTCCCAGACAAGAGATTTTGGGTGGCGTGGAATGGTCGCTTCACCTTAACAGGATATTTACCTCCAGCATGGGGAGCAAAGCTTGTGCCACTTTCTGCCCAAATAATTTGCTTTTAGGGGCTCTGCCATTTGACGTGAATGAGACACACCACCTGCTGCTCTGTGGGCCTCAGGCAGCAAAATGTCTTGGACCAGCCCTGAAGGGAGTTGCCAAGAGTTTGCAAAGGTGGCAACTCACCGTTTTGTTATATTGTTTTATTTTACTTTATTTTGCCAAATCAATCAATCAATCAATCAGTTGGATTGAAACGGAGACATCCAGGAATGAGGAAGGAGGGCCTGAGAGTCACAGAAAGAAATGACAGGCGGGAGGGCAGGTGGGGACTTAGGACTCACTCTCCTTCTTTTAAAGGCGTGATTATTCTTTATTTGCCTGAAAGCAGAGAGGGACAAGGACGGGATGCTGGAAGGGGCAGAATTTGAGGAACGGAGCCCTGTGGGTGAACCCAAGTTGGGCAAACCAGTGGAAGAGTTCTTGGCTGATATATTGACGCTTTACAAACCTCGCCCCGTCGGACAAGGAGCCCTGGCCTCGGCTGCAGAGGAACGAGGTGCGCCCTCCTTCTCTTCCCCTCTTTGCTGGAGCTCTTTCTGCCCCCTCCACTCCACACACACACACACACACACACACACACACACACACACACACACACACACACACACACACACACACACACATATACAGGCCTCAGAGAAGGGTTTTAGGAATGCAACCTCATACCAGCCTTATGAATTCTCTCTCTCTCTCTCTCTCTCTCTCTCTCTCTCTCTCTCACACACACACACACACACACACACACACACACACACACACACACACACACACACACACACAGGCCTCAGAGAAGGGTTTTAGGAATGAACATAACCTCTCACTCTGCCTCTCTCTGAATTCACAGTGTCACACACACACACACACACACACACACACACACACACACACACACACAAAGGCTGCTCCAGATCTCAGAGAGGGAATGAGATTCTCTCTCTCTCTCTGTCTCTGTCTCTGATGCTCTTCACACAGGCCTCAGAGCAGATGGACAGCCCAGATCTCAGAGGACGGAGAGATGCTCTTCCCGTCAGAGCAGATGGACAGCCCGCCGGAGAACGGCAACCCCCCTGAAGGGGAAGAAGAGGGAGATTGGGACGCTGGCCACGCAGCGGAGAAAGGCAGCAGGAGCGGCAAGCGACACGGTGAGGCGCGCGCGCAGATGCACAAGCCAAAGCGTGCTGCTTATGCACCACCCCGTACTACTTAAAGCACTCTATGGGCGGTTTACGTGTTAATGATGCAGGCTACACAGTGCCCCCGCCGCCACCAACCAGCTAGGTGCTCAGTTGCCTAATTTCAGAAGAATGGAAGGCAGAGGGAACCTCGAGCCGGCTGCCTGCCGTTGGACCAGGATCTCATGAGCAGAGTTTTGGCTGCAGTACTGTAGTCGAACCACTGCCTCACAAGGTGCATGCTGGGAAAGAGGGGGACGTAAGAGAAACCAGGCCCATCAGGAAGGGTGAACCGGCGTGGGAAGCGAGAAGCATCCTGGAGACAAAAGCTAGGATGGTTTGAGGTAAAGAGAAGAAGGGTACAGTAGGACCCCGTATCCACTGATTCATTGTCCACTGATTCAGTTATCCACGGTTGGCAGAGGAAATAAATAAATAAATAATTCAGCTGCCGCAAAACAAGCTACTGTCACAAAGAGCAGCTGTAAAGCAAGCAACTGTCACAAAACAGCAGTTTTGGGGACATTTTGGCGTTCTCCCTTATCCACGGTTTTCATTATCCACGGGAAGGCTTGGAACCAATCCCCAGCGGATACTGGGATCCTACTGTATATTCTGGGAAAAGCCCAGAGAAGAACAGAAAGAGACGAGCTGTGGTCTCCAGGCTTTATTAATCAGGAAAGTTTTATGTTATGTTGAGAAGACTGTACAGAAAGAGATGCCACACGTAACTCCGGGAGTGTTTGTTTCTAACAGGAGACACCCCAAATGGACCCCAGGAACCCGACTGGGGCTCAGAGCACCTGGACAGGGAAGTGTCTTGTTCTCCAGTGATTCTGACCCACCAGCAGTCCGATGGGGTGAAGCATCACTTGCGGCTTCTGGAAGATGCCATTCAGGGTCTGAAGGTGAGAAAACGCTCGAACGACCCTTGCGTCGCAGGTTGGGAATTACGGGTGCCGTTTGGGGGCTGCTGCACTCGGCGTGCATGATTTCATCTTGACCTCCAGGGTTTTCATAGATGTTAGAAATAATTTGCAGTGTGCTCTTGCAAAAGAGCAAGCAAGGGTGGTGACTACACTTGCAGTTCTGGGAAGGCGAGCATGGGTAGAAACTGGGTCTGTGCTGGAGTGCAGAGAGTCAAGGGTAGATGGGCGGGGGTGCAGACACTGCAGTCCTCATGCTTACTGCTTTTAAGAAAAAGAATTAATTTCTATTTTTTATAAATGTAAATTTTACAGTACTTTACTTTTAATTCATTTTTCATAATGAAAGGTGTTTTGTTTTTAGTAAAAAGAACTATGGCTGCCATCTTTTATCCATGAGGACTAGAAACTTACACAGATGAGTGAGGGGCCAACAGTGTTCCCTTGTCAAACATAACCCAATCTATACTGTACCATTGGCAAGACAAATCATTTTGTAGTTCTGCAAATGTTCAAAAAACATAAAAAACCCAAAGACAGCTTTCCTTCTCTCTTTGAGGAAATGAACTACAAATATGCAAATAGATGCACTGCAGAGGGTTAAGTTCTTTCCCGCTTGCCTGTATCCTTGAAGACGTGTCTCGACCTGTTTGTCTATCCTCCTAGGAGATTGAAGCAGACTATTGGCGCCTGCAAGAGCTGATGGGAAAACTGACGTCCGCTCAGCAGCCCAGTTTCACATGAGGCTTGGCCCGTCAGGTGAGGTGACGGAGGAAGCAGGCACCCCTGCGGGGATGGGAGGCGGGGCTTGTCAACCGCATCATGGATGAAGGAATCCTAGACTTGATTCCCTTCTGTCCTCTGAACAAGTGTGCAAGTTAGGTTAGACCAGTGGTTCTCAACCTGTGGGTCCCCAGATGTTCTTGGACTGCATCTCCCAGAGGTCTTCATCACTAACTGAGCTGGCCAGGATTTCTGGGAGTTGCAGTTCAGGAACATCTGGGAACCCACAGGTTGAGAACCACCGGGTTAGACTGAGGTATTGGTGAGTGGCCCCTGGTTGCTCTATTGATCCCTACGGCTGAATGGGGAGGTGAGAGACCGTTTGGGGTGGGGGTTATGGTGGGAGCGTCTCACTCAGTTCCTTTCAGAGAGAGCAGAGCCCTTGCTGCTCTACCCACTAGGCAGTGTTGTCCTTTTTGCCAATCTTGCCATGGATAGGTAGGTAGATAGATAGATAGATAAGATGTAACAGGATTTCAGGCAGAGATAAGTGGAAGGAAACAGCCACCTCCATCGACAAGCCAGACCTCCTGATGAATAAAGCCTGAATCACAGTGGGGTTGGGACCCCACAAGAAAGGAACAAGCCTTTGGGGGACACCTTGAAGGCTAACAGGTTTTACTTGGCATCTTGTTTTGGGGGCCTGTACTCCAGTTCTTCACATGCACGCTTGGGATACTGTCCACGCAAGCTTACGCTAAATAAAGCTTCTGCATAGGCCCCAAGACTCTTAGGGCGCTTTTACACGACCTCTAAAATCTGCCTGCAACTTAAATCCGGACCAGAGATCGTGGGGGTTTGTCGCTCTTCCTGTGTTCCCACCCCTCCGCACTCCATTGTTCCTGTCTGCGTGAGGGGAAGGAGGAAAAAAAGGGGGGGAAATGCAGGCTCACCTCCATCTGCCAGTCGAAGCCGCCCCGAGCCGCCCCGTAGTGATTCCTGTCTCTTAAAGGGGCGGCAGGGACAAAAAAACAAGCAGAAGGGGAGGGAACCCGGCATTCACAGCTTTACAATCCGCATTGGAAGATTTTTTTACCTCCTAGAGGCCAGGTACTTGAAAAGTGTGCTGGGATGCGCTTAGGATGGGCGTGGTCGTACTTAATTTAAAAGCCCGGAGCTGGTGGGGAAACATTTTTAAGCTCCGTATCTGGGAGCCCTTTGCCTCGGATTTTAGGGGTCGTGTAAAAGCACCCTTAGTTGCTTTTGTTTCAACATAGCTGCCTCCATAGTAGGATGATGAGAAGTGGTTTCTACCCAGATCAGACTTGAGTGGATTTGCTCACCACCAGGATCCATGCAGTTGGATTAATGGCTCTCTCTCTCTCTCTCTCTCTCTCTCTCTCTCTCTCTCTCTCTAGGTTTGCCCTAGCCCAGAAGGAGGAGGTTTCTTGGTCACCCTACCTTCTGCCAGAGGGTCCTTCCCCAACACCAAAGTGGGACCTATGCTGCTTTTTTTTATTTTGACATTTTTGGATAGAGGATTTGTAGTGTAGGGAGAGAGAGGCCCCTGGGGTTTTAAAAATATATTTATATACTGCCTAGACCACACTATAGAGGGGGGGCATATATAGAGGCTGAGGAGTTGCATTTAGGTTTTGCGTCACAGCTTTCCTGAGAAGCAAAGGGTGGCTGTTCCACCAGGGCAGAAGGTTTCTCCAGAACTCGCCGGCTTTTTCTTTCAGCTGCCATTTTTGCAGGGTCGGGTCCCAGTAGGAGATGTCGTGTTTTTATTATTACTCCTTTTATGATTATTTACAAAATTAGGTTCTGGTGGCAGCTTTCTGGTGGCTGTAGATGAGGGCAGGGCCGTGGTGACTTTCGACCTGGACAGAGCTGGGGCTGTGAACAAGAAAGGAGGACGGAGCTCAGTTGAAAGCAATAGCCACCGAAGGAGAGACCGCCTGTCACCTGGAAGTGGCTGGCCAGAGACCTCAGGGAAGGTTCATAGGGGTTAACGTGAAAGTGGTAGTAACAGCTCCCGCTTTTTTTGTTCCTCTACCTTGTTATACTTCACTTGCTGGTGAAATAAGGTGCTTGGGAGGTCTCCCTTCTCATGTGTGCCTTCTGCGAATCCATTCCTTCCAAAGAAAAACCAAAAGAGGAAATCACTGGTGCCCGTAGTGGTAGGAAGAAGAAAGTTGCTGAGTTCTAAAGTTTGTTGTTTGTCTATTCCCAGCCTGATTCTTTTTCCCCCTCCCTCACCCCACCTTCTGCCACAGCAACACCCCACCTTTTAAAGACCTCCCTTGGTTGTAATTACACAAACCCCTTTCAGTTACCATCATTGAGGAATGCCAAAGTGTCTCCACAGCCTACGCTTTCCTGGCAATCTCCATATGAGAGCCTTTGGGTGCCGTAACTTTCCTTAACAAAGCCAAAAGCAAACTTTCCTTAAACTCAACAGAGCACTAAATCTCGCACACAACCCAACACGCGTACACACAGAGGAAATTCTTTGATAGTGAGCTTCCTGGGCAGACCGAATGGACGACCTGTGGTGAGTCCTCAAAGACCTCTGCCTCCTATGCTCTTTGTTGGACTCCAGACTTCACATAACTTTGGTCTCAGCTACGCGACAGTGACCCAGAACATGCTACTGTTTTGCGACCTTACTTGAGCTGAGTTGGACTAGTGGCCACTACAGCCATTTCTTGAGGGATGGAAGACGACCAGACATACAGAGGGCAGACTGGGTCAAATAGAGTTGACTTTGAAGAAAAGAGGTGGGGGGGAGGTGGGAGGGAGTCTTTGTTTTACTTCCCCACTTTGCTTAGCAATGCCTATGAAATTCGACATTTTGGGGGGTGGAGGGTTAAACACACGGCAAGATATTCCAAGAGGAGTCTTCACATTTAAGTGGCACTGCTCCACCGTCTTAGGAATCTGGTGACCTGCGACTCCGTTTCGAACCAGGATTCCCTGCACACATACCCTGTGCATTCACACACTCACTCTTGTAAGCTTTGCCCTCAGCTGCCCCAGACGGAGGGTGTGAAAACTAAAAGAGGGATGGACCGTAAAGGTTGCAATGTTAAGGATTATCTGTACCCAAAAGGTCAGGTTCTCAAATGGACAGCAGGTGGAGCCAGATCAACAAATAGCTACCACCCTGCCCGCCCCCTTCTTAAAACTGGGCTTGCCAGCCCTTTTGCAGTATTTTGGAGGAAGGTATGCCCATTCTTTCTCCGACCTCTGCCGTTCTATATGGCAGTGAGTTGTCACCAGGCCTGGTTTATCCCGTGGACGAACAGAGTGTCAGACCTGCAGGGTGCATTGAGTACCCCGGCTCTTGGTTTTTCTGATTTTTGGCACCTCTCATTCTACTTTCTGTGGCACCATGCCCCTTCATTTTAGTTCCCTGCAACCCACGCACACCTCGCTAGCAGCATTAAAAATCCAAACACACACCTTCTGAGAGAATGGTTAAGGTGGACACACTGGGAGAAGGAGGGAGGGGAAGATGGAATCTCGCCTGAGAGTAGAATTGTGCGTCCTTCCAGGTGTTGGGAGTGACAGGAGATGGGGGTCTAGGAACATCTGTTGGAAGGTGGAAGGGAGGTGGAGAAGGTTATCTGGGACAGAGAAGGGGTGGTGTGGGGGCTACAGAAAGGAAAGCAAAGACCGGGTACACCCAAAGGTGTCTGAAATCAGGCAAACCCAAGGTGCTATCAGTGTCCCCGTAGACCAGAAGGCTCTGTGGTTGCACATGTTCCACTTTTTCTAAGTGCCTTTATGATATTTTGTTGATAATGTGCTTGTATTTGTAAGAAAGCTTATATTTTGCTGGAATATTTTATATATATATGTGTGCGTGTGTTTTATACACAAATATAAGGGAGTGGAATTAACTCCCATCAGCTGGGACTATAAATCCAAAGCTTTTTATCCAGGCGGTATTATTATTGTTCTTGTTTTGTCTATTGCTGTACAAAGAACATAAACTTGTATCCTTAGAGATAGTAGACTGAGACTGTACCCTTTCCTTGTTTTCACCAATGTTATGGGACAGAGAAAAGTGCCTCTCAAATCCTTTAAGCAGATGGGGTGTTTTTGAAATCACAGTTAAAAATAATAAATCGGAATTAAGCAATACATAATTTAAAAGCAGGGTGGGTGGGGGTCTTTAGGGTCTGTTTCACAATTTCAGAGGTCTCTTAACATTTGTTGATTATTTTGTAAAGCTTCAAGATGTGTTGCGTTGGCTCACATAACCCAGTATCTGTTTCATTTTCTAATATTGGCATGAGAAACTGGATGCTTCGGTCTTCTGTGGGCTTCTTACACACGCAAAGATCAGGGCAGAGTGGGAGACAAATAAAAGCCCCCCACCCCACCCCGTTTAAAGTATTTACCTTAGTGGCCCTTAATGCCTTTTCTCTTCCTGGGTGCTAAAAATGCATTGTACTGATAAAGCATTTTTAATTTAATTTTTTCCCTGTGGGGAAAAGGAGAAGACATGCACACTTAAAATGTGGAGATTTTATTTTCATCCACTTGCATTTGGGGCCAGTTTCTTGGGGAGAGGTTTTGAGATCTTGCTAAGAGGAGAACATAGGCCTGAGTATTCCTCTGCTGAGTGTGGCAGCAAAGGATCCGGCCCATAGACCAGGTCACTGTGTTTGTAGCTATGGATGCGTTACTCACAATTCTATAAAGATGAGTGCCTCTGTTACAAGCTGGATCACCTGCCCAGAACACTGTTTCTTTGGATTATTGGGTAATTGAATGGCTGTTTTCCCTCCCCCTCCTCCCCCCCAAAAACTCCTTTTTTTCTAAGCAGCAGAGAACAGAGCTTGCATGGTTCCCCCTCTCAGTGGGGTGTAGGAACTCTGTCAAATCCTAATCTCTATTAAGCTATGTTGAGAACGACCTTAAAAGTGACCAGAGTTAGATATTTCTCCAAATGGGGTTTGTTTTTCTAGATTTCAGGTCACATTTCAAACAGGGTGTAGTTCCCCTCCACACTGCATGTTTTGTTTTGTTTTAAATGACTGCAGAAAAAAAATTATAATAAAAGGGAACAGGAGAGGGGGGTGGAAGAGGAGAAGAGATATTGGTTTGGCCAGTAGCGGGCAGAAGGAATGGGCGTGCCATATCCCTTCTGCAGTGGGTAACAGATGCATATCTAAAGCGTGTTTGAAAGCCTTGTGCATGTTGCAAGAGGGTTAAAGGTACGTGGCAGAGTGGGGAGCAACTGAACCAAAGACAACTCTTTGTAAAATATGCCAAATTAAAGTATCTTATCAATCACAATTTTTGCCAGTGCCTTGGTGGTTGAAAATACGCCTTATCTTGACACACACACTGTTCGTTTCTCAGATTTTGGGCTTGCCCTTTCTTTCCCTCGAGGTCTCAGAGCAGAAGAGGTGGCTTTGCTGGGTCTCTTCCATCTTCATACGTCCAGTCCCAAATGTGCTTGGCTTCCATTGTGAAATGGCAATTGCCTTGGGGGGGGGGTCCCCTTGTCTTTTCTCATTACGCTGAGTGGAAGGTGGTGGGTCCCTAAATGACGGACACAAGAGGAACAAGCAAATCCTTTGCACCCTTATGTTGGTGCTCAATAAAGATGGCAGTGGGGAGAGTGTGGACTGCTGCTTTTTCGAATCAGAGAAGTGGTACAGAGACTCCTAACAACACAGACTGGTTAATAAAAGAGCTGTTCCTTCCTATGGAATACTTGGAACTCTATTTTTGTGGGTGAAGAGCGATTGAGCCTAGTGGACTTGTACTTGTACACAGAATTTAAAAATGTAAGAGAAAAATCTCCAGGTGGTGAGGGAAGCTTGGTGAAACGTTGTTGTACTTGGTCGGCTGACTGGCTGTGTGTGGGTGACAGAATATTGGGAAGAAAAGGCAGGGAGGATGGACGGGGAATGTGGAGTCATCAGGAAGGTGGAAGAAAAGGCAGGGAGGTGGGACAGGGGGAAGGAAGTGAGACCTAGTCATCAGAAAGGTGGAGAAATGGGAAGAAAAGGCAGGGGGAGGGACAGGGGGAAGGAAGCAAGACCTAGTCATCAGGAAGGTGGAGAAATGGGAAGAAAAGGCAGGGAGGTGGGACAGAAGGAAGGAAGCAAGATGTAGTCATCAGGAATGTGGAGAAGTGGGAAGAAAAGGCAGGGGAGGGACAGGGGGAAGGAAGCAAGACTTAGTCATCAAGAAGGTGAGGAAATTGGAAGAAAAGGCTGAGAGGTGGGGCAGGGGAAGGAAGCGAGACCTAGGCATCAGAAAGATGGAGAAATGGGAAGAAAAAGCAGTGAGGTGAGACAGAAAGGAAGGAAGCAAGACATAGTCATCAGGAATGTGGAGGGAAGAAAAGGCAGAGAAGTGGGATGGAGAAGGAAGCAAGATCTACTTATCAAGAAGATGGAAAAGTGGGAAGAAAAGGGAGGGGGAGGGACAGGGGGAAGGAAGCAAGATCTACTTATCGAGAAGATGGAGAAGTTTGGGCGGGGGAAGGCAGGGGAAGGGACAGCGGGGAGGAAGCAAGACCTAGTCATCAGGAAGGCGGAGAAGCCTCTTCGTTGTCTGGGTTGCTTGTTTCCTGATTCACACAGAGAAGCTGTTCTTATATGTTCTCTGCGACAGAAACATTTATTATCTGGAAAAATCTTGAAGAATCTAAGGTTTTAGCATAGCTAGGAATGAATAAATGTGTGTTCATTTTCTGTGTCCCACCAGTTCCTCAGTGTTAGAACTGTAAAGATTAACACTGGTGGAGAGAGAGAGAGAGAGAGCCACACACAGTGTTTACCAAATCCAAACCGTGCTAAGCATCACACCTCTGGGTGTGCTGGTTTTTCCTGTGAATAAAGACAAAATGAGGAATAGATATTTTATTGCTTTAGAGGCCAGTGACCACCACTGGGTGTAAATTTCTTTTCCATCTGTGATTTTTTTCCTGTTCTTTTTCTTTACACTTCATAAATAACAGTATTTACAAAATAATAATAATAATAATAATAAAGGGTTGGGGGGTTAAAACAGCTTCATATCAACCACATAAATACAGTTTTGTTTTTCTTCAAAACACGGAGACACAAGCACAGTGATTGGGTGAAAACCTTCAGTGATTTGGAAGAGAGGAGATTTTTTTCTTTTCTTTTTTCATTTTTTTTTTTACAGAAAGGGTCACACCAGAGCATGACAAGACAATATTGCACTTTAAAAAGTGGGGTGGGGGTGGGGGTGAAAGGGTCTACTTACATCTCCTTCCTTTCCCCCCTCCCCTCCCTGAAGCTATAACAGCCTTGTTGTTTTAGGATGAAGGGTGTGGGTTGCCCGAGTTCTTTCTTGTGGTTCTATCTAGGGCTAGAAACCCAGAAGGATGGTTTTCAGACGGCACTGAAACAAACCCAAGAGCCTGTTTAAGATGCCACAATATCTTCCCATTCCCCCAACCTCCAATTTTGCTTTTCTCCTGCTGGCTGCTGGGATGAGCCCTTGGACCAATGCCATTTTACAGGTTAGTGTCAGGGGGAAGACCCCAAGTTAGCCAACAAGAACACATTCCTAAGCCGGAGCCGTGCAGTTCTAAAGGACCCAACCCTGTACAATGCTGCAACGCATGCTCAATGCATCCCCCCTACTTGCAAGGGCTCGAAATGCCGTGTGTGGTCAATAAGTGTCTTGCAAAGGGAGTGTGTTCCACCTGTAGGTGCTTTAAAAAGGCTGAGGGTCGCCACCAGTGAGTCGTCTTGAGTCCAGGTTCTCCATGGAGAAAAAGGCATCACTGTGGACCTGGGGAATAGGTGATTTCCCCCATAGGCTCATGAACCACAGCGGCTGTCTTTCCTTGCTACCGGCTGGGGCTGGTGGATGCCATCGTGCCAAAACGGGGCAAGAGAGAGAGAGAGAGGGAGACATGCCTCATCTCTGCCTTACAGCTTGCCCTTTTTTCACATCCCTGGAGTGTGCAAGAGGATTTTCAAACAAAGCCAGGTGGAATTGCAAGCAGGGGAATTGCAAAACCTTCTGTTGACATTTTTTTGCGCTAGGGGAATGCTGCGGTCCCTTGTGAAGGAGCAGGGAAGCCAAGGAGGGGAGGGAGGGGAGGAGATGGTTTTGGGGTTGGGGTGGGGGATTAGACTTGTTATATTCCATGAATAAAACTTTCCTATAAAAATAGAGACATCAAACAAACAGCAGGGTTTTGTTTCCATTTGTTTCCTTGGAAACCCTTTTTAAAGAATCTGGCTACGGATGGAGAAGAGCCGCCGGCTCCTGGCTCCCAGGATGGAGGATGGATTCAGCTGCCTGGCAGAGTCTTCCCTTCCTTGCTGGTGTTCAGGCTGACCTTGGCTGCCCCCTCGGGCAGGTCCGGCGTGGCTCCCGCGTTCCGCTTGGTCTCCAGCCGCTTGTAACTCTGCACCTGGCTCTCCAGCGCCTCCAGGCTGACGGGGCTGAAATCGCAGCCTTCATTCTCGGAGCTGCATTCGCTCAGATCTGTGATCTCCAGCTCGGAATCGGAGCCGGTGTCCTCTTTGGCCCCTCGGAGTCCGGATGGGCTCTGCGGCCTGGCACCCAGTAACTCTTTGTCACGAAGGCTGTTCCCGTTCCCGTCCACCCGCAGGGGTAAGGCGGTGCCATGGGGGGGCAGGCAGAGACGGGGGACCGAGCCGGCCCCGAGGGCGGTGCCTCGCTCAGCGCCTTCTGTCGGCAGCAGCGAGATGGGGGTCGGGAGCTGGGCCAATGACCCCGATAAGGGATTGGGGTAGAAATGGGGTGAGTAGAGGGAGGCAGGGAGCTTTGATGTGTTTAAAGGGAAAGTGCTGGATAGATAAGGGTTGAAATTCCAAGGGTAGTCTGGGAAAGATGTGTTTCGGCCATATGGATTCAGCAAATTGGGGGTTTTGTGTACCCGGCAACACCTGCAAGAGGAAATAAAGACACGTGATGCATCCTGTCCATGGTGGGTCTATCAACTGGCAAAAATGCCAAGGGACCACTAAATTCTACCTTAATTTGTGCCCACTTTTCTTGGCCTGGGTTGCAGCATTGTTATTTGTTAACATTTTGCCTCCTGTCCTCATGGCACAGTGGTTAAATGGCTATATGGCCACTACTATAACTGTGCTCACGACCTGGGGTTCAGTCCCAGGTAGCTGGCTCCAGGTTCACTCAGCCTTCCATTCTTCAGCTTTCTGGTGGTGGGGTGGGCACAATGTGTGCCATGCATAATTACTTGTAAGCCGCCCAGAGAGTGCTTTAAGTGCCATGGGGCAGCATAGAAGTCGCACACTTTGCTCCCCCCCAAAAAAAAACAAAATGGGTTCAAGGTATCATGCTTGGCTCACCCTCATCATTGCAACCCCTAATTCTTCACAGCAACCATGTCAAGCCATGCTGAGTGTGTTTTCATGGTTGAATAGAAATTTACCTTTCCCTGCTTCCTGAGTCTTAATCTAGTGCTCTTTAACTAGTAAACCACCCCGGATCTCATGCAGATGGAAAGATGTGGGCCAGAATCATAGACCCAGTCCAACCCCTGTTAAAGTACTCCTGGCAGATGGCCCTCCAGCCTCTGCTTAAAAATCTCCCAAGAAGAAAACTCCACCACCCTCTGTGGCAGCATATTCTACTGCTGGATAGCTCTACCCATCAGGAAGTTCTTTCTAATGTTCAGATGGAATCTATTTTCCTGTAGTTTGAAACCATTGCTCCGAGTCCTAGTCTCTGAAGCCATGAGAAACAAACCTGTCCCCTTTTTGATATGACATCATTTCAAATATTTAAACATGGTTATCATATTCTTTCTCAATCTTTGTTTTCTAAGGCCAAACATTCCCAGCTCTCTAAACCACTCATAGGATATTTCTTCCAGACCTTTAAGCATCCTGGTCTCCCTCCTCTGGATCCGTTTGAGGTTGTCAATATCCTTTTTAAATTGAGGTGTGCAGAACTGGGCACCGTACTCCAGGTGGGGTCTGACCAGAGCAGAATAGAGTGGTAGCATCACTTCCCTTGGTCTAGACCAGTGGTTCTCAACCTGTGGGTCCCCAGATGTTCCTGGACTGCAACTCCCAGAAGCCTCCACCACTCACTGTGCTAGAAGGGATTTCTGGGAGTTGCAGTCCAGGAACATCTGGGGACCCCCAGGTTGAGAACCACTGGTCTAGACACTATGCTTCTGATCTAGACACCTCTTTTGCCAGGAAAGGTGTTGTAAAAGCAACAGGACTATTTTTAGGGATGGAAACTAGAGATGGGTAAGAAATGCCCTCACCTGACCCAAGGAAAGGGAAGGCTGCATCCAGCCGTAGTTTTTCCATCTCTGGTTGACGTTCAAAGAGTGGGTTCCGGGTGGCGGGGTCCCCCAAGCGAGGGCTAGAAAAGAGGCTCTGGATGGCCTGAAGAAGGGAAGAGAGAAGCAAATGAGTCACCAACACTTTCTGAAATGAAGGGCATGTGGTAAAGAAGTGCAGTCAAAGGCTTTTTGGGAATTCAGGCACCTTGTCTAGTGCACCTCTAGTCCCGCATTGCAGATTGTTGATTTATAATGAAATGTATTATAAAGCATAATATTTTATAATAATGTAATTTTATAATAACACACACACACACACTATCTATCTATCTATCTATCTATCTATCTATCTATCTATCTATCTATATATATATCTATATATATATATATATATCTGTGTGTGTGTGTGTGTGTGTGTGTGTTTTGAAGGTGAATTTTTTCCATAATGTTTGTGTTTGTGAACATAAATCCCCCACCCCGAGGGCTATACCCTCTTGTTTTACCTCAGGAGTCAGTGGGGCACAGTCAGCCCCATGATTGCTCCCATTGAAAGGATTCTGAGCCAGCAGAAATGGGGAGTTGGCGGCCATGTCCAAGAGAGGGTAGTTGACTAAGACCACCTTGCTGAAGTTAAACTTGTAGGTGAAGCGCTTGCCTTTAGTCTTGTGCAGGATCCGCTTATTGTAGTAGTACCTGGTAGGAGAAGAAGAAGTGAGAGGGTGAGATTGGGGTAAACGGCATGTTGGAGGATTCTGCATCTCAGGGGTACACGAGGCTGCCCCCAAAAAAAAATTCAGTGGAATGTGTGGGGCTGGAGCTGTTCATCCTCAGAAACAGAACAGGAAGGAAGGAAGGAAGGAAGGAAGGAAGGAAGGAAGGAAGGAAGGAAGGAAGGAAGGAAGGAAGGAAGGAAGGAATAGGGATGAGGTGGTGAAGGAAGGGAGGGAGGGAGGGAGGGAGGGAGAGAGGAAAGGAAAGAAGGAAGAGGGAGGAGGTGATGCAGGGAGGGAGGGAAGGAAGGAATAGGGAGGAGGTGAAGTGATGCAGGAAGGAAGGAAGGAATAGGGATGAGGTGGTGAATGAATGAAGGAAGGAAGGAAGGAATAGGGATGAGGTGGTGAATGAAGGAAGGAAGGAAGGAAGGAAGGAAGGAAGGAAGGAAGGAAGGAGAGAGGAAAGGAAAGAAGGAAGAGGGAGGAGGTGATGCAGGGAGGGAGGGAAGGAAGGATTAGGAGGAGGTGAAGTGATGCAGGAAGGGAGGAAGGAATAGGGATGAGGTGGTGCAGGAAGGAAGGAAGGAAGGAAGGAAAAGAAAGGAAGGATCTAATTAACTAATTGCCCTTAGCAGAATTTCTGCCTATACTGTAGTTTAGTCCAGTGTAAGAAAGGCTCCTTTGCTACTGGATTTAAGAGGATAATTTCATAGAGTTTAGCAGCCAAAATGGGGGAAACTGAGGAAGAAAAGAAGAGGGGGCCTTGCTCCCAAACATCAGAGTTTGGGAAAGTCAGTTTTTTCAAACACAACTCTTGGAATAGCTGGCTGGGGAGGTCTGAGTGTTTTGTTTCTTTTTAAACGACTCTCTAACAGTTGCAAATTCTGGATTAAATGGTCCCCTTTCATCCTTGCTACCCAAATGCTTTGTACTGGCACGTTGTCATCACCCACTTTCCTCATGGCATGGTGCCACCAGAAGGTGTTCATGGAGAACTCGGCCGTGATTCCAAATGAAGAGACACCCCTTATGGATTGGTATCCTGCCATCAAATCTATTTAACTCCGTCTCGTCGCTCGCCAAAAACGGATGCCTTGGGAACGGAGCAGAGCTCTAGCCAGACGAGAACAGAGCAGAATTCCCATGCTGAGTTAATAGGAAGCGTCAATAGCGCTTAGCTTCTCATAAATATTAATTAGGGTGGTGGAATCTCAAGTGGCCAGAAGAGGTACAGTTAATTAATAAGCAATAACAAATATCACTGCCGATCAATTACGGTAGAAAGGTTGCTGCAGTGAGGGTAATCACAGAGCTCCCTTGAGTTCTACCGGAGCTTTGAAGAGAGAGCACCAAATAAACGGGGAGTGAAAATACTTCTCTTGCCCCAAATGTTTAGACGAGATCTGAGCATCCAAGGGGAAGTGATGATTGGAACATGAAGCCACATTAAACCAACACTCAAGGTAACAACAGCACTTATGAAGGCTGTCATCCCATTACATACAGAGATCTTATTGGGTCTTGGGTTCTAATTGACTAATCGATCGATTGATTGTTTGATGAAAAGTGCATATGGGTCATAATTCACTAAAGCAAGTAAGGTTGCTTTCTTTGAATTTAGAAAATGACGCCGCTGTCGAAAATGTACTAGACCTCGCTGTGCAGGGAGCCTTTCGGAATCTGGCCACCGTCGGACGGCTTGACAAACCCTCATATATGGCAGATGAAAACCAGTAGTTTAAGAGGAATAGACGTGCTGTCTGATTAATCAGGGTAATCTTTCATTGTGTTTATAGCAATTGATTAATCTAAATGATTAATTGATTGCGTGTCATAGATCTGAAGAGAAGCATGCTAGGTCTGGCCCCTGCCATCTGAGCTGCTGGAAAGAAGTCCCTTCTGCCTTACAAGAAAAAACATAAAGCATCCAGCCTGACTGCACCTACTGCCCACTTAATAAGCGTTATATACTATTGATATTGTACATGTTAAGTGGCCAAACCATTGCAGCTGGGGGCATACTTAACAACAGCCCTGAAAATTAGTCCTGTGTTTTTATTGCCACCACATTATTGATGGCAGGTTATTCCTTTGCTGCCTTCGATTTTGAAAATAATCGAGGAGTTTGCAGTGCAGTTGCCTCATACAGTAGGACCCCCGTATCCACTGCTTCAGTGATCCACGGTTGGCAGAGGGAAAAAACTAAATAAATCATTCAGCAGCCGCAAAGCAAGCTGCTGTCACCAACAGCCGCCGTAAAGCAAGCTACTGTAGCAAAACAGAAGCCGTAAAGAAAACTACAGTGGACTCTTGTATAACTATCAGTTTGTACAACATAAAATCTGTACAACGTAAAAAATTCTGGAGATAGGGGAAATTGCTTAACACAATCGCCTTTGGGGAGAATCTGTACAACATAAAAATGGGATTACTCCGTTTTCAATGCATTGCTATGGGAATTCGTATGAAGGAAAATTTGCTTAACATAATTTCATTTGGAATGAATGAATTCCTTTATACAAGTTTCCACTGTACTGTAGCAAAACAGCAGTGTATGTATTTCTGGCTTTTTAAATCAGTATTTTAAGGTAGTGAATAAGTGACTCAGCAGATATTGATCCCCCCAGATGGGACACCCAACTCTAACTGTGAGGTTCTTGCAGGATCAGGAGTTAAAGGACACCAACCTGTGGTCAAATCAGAGATTCATGGCACTGTAGAAGAAAAAAAAACCAAGGGAGGCATTTTGACAGGGATGTGCAGCATCTCAAATTACACCGTCCACCGACTTTTGCAAAGGAAAAGCCCAAATGGTGTAGCTGAGTGACTAAAGTGGTTTGTGCATTGTGCACCTCTACTTACATTTAAATAATCTGAAAGTCAATTCCAAAAGCAGCCCAGAGCATGTAGCTGGATTTAATGGATGTAAAGCCTACCAGAACAGACTGAAAAGCTGCAGCGCATGGATGGAGGGGAGCAGTACAGCACAGGAAACAGGGCTCACTCAGTGCTGTCCTCCAACTTAAGTGCTGAAATGAGCAAGATCCTTGTACTGCAACATGTTGGAAAATTACCGTACTTTTCCATCTATAAGATGCCACTTTTTATTAGACCCTCCCTACTTTTTAGACCCCCTAATAAATAAAATCAATACATTCTTCTTGATGACTCCTCCGCCCCCACCACCCACCACTGTTCCCTTTAATTTCCCTGTTTTAAACACTCCTCTTTGATTTGGTGGGTTTTTTTTTTTTTTTTTTTTTGCAGAATCAGGCTCTGTCAGGCTTGAGCAGCCCATTAAGACTGCCTTTTCAAGCAAAAAAACAAAAAAATAAAACAAAAAAGATTTTCCTAATTGGCTGTTCAAGCCCAAAAGGAGCCTGATCTGGCAAAAAAACAAACTCGCCAAAGTAGAGAGGAATGTTTACCATGGGGGACTGAAAGAAAACAGTGGGGTGAGGTTGAAGGTGGAGAACTCAAGGAAAGACCGAGCCCAATCCTGTGAAAAGCAGACCACAGAGGGGAAAAGCAAGGTGAGTTTGGGTTCTCCTCCATCCATCCATCCACCCACCCACCCACTCCGAAATGCTTACTTCTGTGTATAACACGCCCCTTAATTTTTGACGTCATGGTTTTAGAAAAAAAGTAGTGAGGGCTACATGGAAAATTACAGTACTTTGGGGGACTAGAGCTCTTAAGACCTGGCTAGAAGATTTTGCAGTTTACTTTGTACATCACAGTCCCCATGTCCTGTGACCCGTCCCCACCAGTCCCTCACCTCAAGGCCCTGCTCAGTTTGTCATAGTTCATGTGGGGCTTGCATTTACGAATGCCCCAAAGCCGGGCCACCTCGTCCGGATCCTTGATGACAAACTCCCCGTAGTCCCCCTGCCAAGCGATGACATTTTGGTATTCTTCCTTTTGCAGCAGCTCCAGGATAAAATGCCATAGCTGGATCTGTCGCGAGCCGGGGCTGGACTCGGGCTTGTAGGCCCAGTCGGGAAAGGCGAACCCTTGCAAGAACAAGACAGATAAAATTATTAATGATGCTCACCAAACTGAAATAAATTGCAAAGAGCCACCTCAAGGGCTCCCCCCCCTTATCCTGCCATCCGCTGTTAGTTAGCTTAACCAACATGACCTTTTACTGAGCTACACTCATTCGATCAGGGTGCACATGTTTTAATTCACTGTTGTCTATGTTTTGTATTTGTGTTTTTATATTTGCTGACTTGATCAGCTTTGTAAGCCACCCAGAGTTCCTTAGGGAAGATGGGTGGGGTATAAATCCAATAATAAATAAATAATAAATAAATAAAATCAGGGCCTTGGATAGATAAAATTCAAGTCATAACACCCTCTCCTAATGTTCCCATACTGTAGCCTCCTTAATCTGGTACCTTCCAGATATATTTGGCTGGGAAAATTTGGGGGCCATTACGTAAACCCAGTATGACTGAAGGACATCATGTTCAAAAGCCAAACACTTTCCACCAGCCACATATAAGTAGGATGTTTCCAGAGCCTGATGCAAAAGTCAGTTTTTGCACACACACCCCAATTGCAACATATAATCTGGATGGTGGGTGGGGGGCAGCGGCAGGGGGTCGGTAGGCAATTTGGCACCCCCTAATTGCTGCACCCGGGGCGCCCTGCCCTCTTACCCTCCCAAAGCTACGCCCCTGGTTGAGTCTCATTCCCCTTTGTATTGTGTGATCATTGGGGGAAAATGGAAATTTGCCTGCCCCAAACTCCCTGTAACATTTCTCACATTTTCCCCCAGACGAGTTACACCCTTATTTCTCTTAGAAGTTGCAGTGCTACACAGAGGCAGCTGGAACGTAAATTACATTAAAAGTGGTGGTATTTCTTTCTGGGTAAGGCTGTCTGTTTGAGGAAATGCAGCCCTCATTTGGGGAGGAAGAGAAGATGGTAACCTGCCAGGTATTTTCTCTGACAGCGCCTTTCTTTCTTTCTTTCTTTCTTTCTTTCTTTCTTTCTTTCTTTCTTTCTTTCTTTCTTTCTTTCTTTCTTTCTTTAAAAAAACCTCTTCCATATCGGTTTCCTAACCCCCTAACCCCCTCCAGCCTCTGGATCTTAGGAGAATTGCTTTGTTCACCTTTTTGTCGCTGATTACCCCTTGCATGTTCAGCAAGGAGGGCTAGAAAACTGTGTTAATCTTAAAAGGAAAGGAAATATCTTTGGGTTTTACAGAGCCCTAGTTCATGTTGAGGGTACATTTAAACATTTCCAGTACAACATGCTGATTGTTAGAGCATGCAGTTCTCCTAAGATGCAGCCTTGCCTAGGATTTACTTGGGAGCAAGCCCATCAAACACAGTGGGATTTACTTCTAAGGCGTGTGAGATCAAGTTGCAATAATAACTTACATTCAGAGCATGTTATTAAACCATTAGGTAGAAAGCGGCTTGAAAGCAGAGCCTCCTCCTGAGAATATACTTTAAGTCAACATTTTCACTCTCCCTGTGAAATTATTTGCAATATGATTAACTAATTACCATACAGATTCATTCCAAGGAGTAGTTGTATCAGTCTTACAGGACTATTAAAAAGGGGGAGAGGTAGAATCTTCACACACCACCCGGGCTGTTCTCGGGCTAAATGGGCAGTATAAAAATCAAATCAAATCAAATCAATCAGTATTTGAACATCAGTTTGAAAGAAGCATAAAATAAAAAGGCACTATTGTTATTTAAATAAATGTACATAAAATTACTGAGTTGTCTTTTAAATTGTATATGTAGCCATCTTAGCTATCTTCATCAATTCATCACTTATGCAATCTTTATCAGAAGGGCCTTTACATTTGTAATATTTTGGCATTACTTCAGTAAAATATGCCAAGTATATTTTGGGTGGTCTCCTTTGAGAGTTGGCTCTCCTCTGTTTTCCTGTTTGTGCCTTCTGGGTGGATGGGTGATCTTTGCAATATTTTATTATGCTCTATGAAATTGTGTTGGTTGCAAATGCCAGGCATGTGTGAACATGCATGGATGGAGCAGCATGTGCATACAAAAATGTTTGCACACTTAGCAAGCCTTCGGCTGCTGACGCCACTCAAACTACTTAGAAAATGTTGGCCACCTCTTTGAAACACTTCCCTTCCTTCCTTCCTTCCTTCCTTCCTTCCTTCCTTCCTTCCTTCCTTCCTTCCTTCCTTCCTTCCATCTTCGTCCGTCCATCTGTCCTTCCTTCCTTCCTTCCTTCCTTCCTTCCTTCCTTCCTTCCTTCCTTCCTTCCTTCCTTCCATAAAGTTAGGTTGTTTCACTCCTTATAGTTATTTCCACCGTCGGATCTTAATTCTGACAACAGTCCAAGACTTTGTTTGAAAGCCAAATTCTCCAAGGGATCCGTGATAGTCGGCTTGTTCACCTCCACCCCGACTAATTAATCATGGCTAAAAGCTGAGCTCTCTCTCAAGCTCAAGGGGGGTGGACCTTCAAGAAGGAGGGGCAGAGGAAGACCCTCTAGCCTCTTCTGCAGGGGAGAGGTCAAGCTGGCTGGCTCAGAACTGTGCCTCTATCTATGAATCTATCATTAACAGGCCTAATGAACTGCTGACCGATGCCTTGATTTTCGGTTATACAGTGTGTCCTTGGAGCCCCTCCAGTAAATTACATTTAGTCTCTCCAAGGTCCCTTCAGACGTGAATGCCATGGTCCTCGAAGCGCAAGATGGTGCTCCCTCATGAGAAACACAGCAGGTTGTCCCCAACACTTGTTCTGATTCCCTCTAGTTTCTGCAAAAAAGGAAATTGGAAATAGTCCCCCCTTTTTTTTTATTGACTTGAGGGGGCAGACATCATGTGTCAGTGGGTCTTCCGAACAATATAAAACAGAGGTGTGCAAGTTTGTGATTTATATTTTGGACTACCATTCCCAGAATCCTAAGGGATTCTAGGAGCTGTGATCTAAAAAAACACAATCCTGCATGCCTAATATAATCTGTTTGCTTTCTACCTCAGGGATGTATCAGCCTGAGACCCAGAGCTGACAGAAGAACCTGGTCATTCCCTACATGGCCAGAGTGTCTGAAAAGCTTAAAAGGGTTTTTAGCAAACACCACATCCCTGTTTATTTCAAAACCACGAACACACTAAGGCAGAGACTCATCCACCCAAAGGACCCGACACCAAAACACAAAAGGACCAATATAGTATATGTGGTCCAATGCAGTGAGGAGTGTACAGATCTCTACTTTGGAGAAACTAAACAGCCATTAAACAAGAGGATGGCACAACATAGGAGCTGCAAAAGCTCAGGACCATAATCAGCAGTACACCTCGATTTGAAGGACAAAGAGCAGTCATTCAAAGATGAAAATGTACACATATTAGACAGATAGGTGGTTTGAGAGAGGGGTTAGAGAAGCCATTTGTGTGAGTATTGAAAACCCCTCTCTCAACAGAGGAGAGGGCTCTGCAACTTATCAGGTGGTGATTTCAACAATACACAGACAAATCAAAAGTACTTCACACCTCTACCATCAAGGCCATAGCCAACAACCCATAATTTATGGGTTTTAGATCTTAGGACATTGTTCACCTAAAGGCCTATTGAAGTTATTGTCTACCTAATGGCCATTGTTCATCTTATGAGCCTATGTCAGACCAGAGTGACCTGAGGTCAAAGTGAACTATACAATGGAGGTCTCGCAACTAGCTTTCCTGAGACTGACAAAGCTGCTTGAATGAGCAGTGAAACGTTTCTATCTCTCAAGACAAGAAGTCCAGTTGCCATGACTCAATTTCCAGATACCTCAGGGATGCTAATACATTTTTTACAGCCAATCTTTTTTTTACCTCCTGCCAACTTTTTACTTTTGATAAACCCATCCTGCAAGTCCCTCTGATTATAAAGGAAGTTGCTGCCACTCCTGGTCAGTTATTTTAAATTATTTTTTCTTTTATTCCCAGTGTCCTAAATGTTGTGCTAGCTAGCTGGATTCCAAAGAACTCCAACTTTTCTGGCTTTTGTGACCTCATTATGGGATGTCATGAACCTAAATTGTATTTATGTTCAAAAAAACTTAACAGGCCAGGGTCACAGAATTATAAAACTGTATATTTTGAAGGAATCTCAAGGGCTTTCAAGGCTAAACTTTTGCTGAAGCAGTGCCAGCTGAAACAACCCTAATGAAGAAGTCATATAATTTCTATTTAAAACCCTCTAAAAGCTGTCTGGATAGCTCAGTGACTTAGGGATCTGATTCCCTCCTGTGCTTCTTGGGAGAAAAGCCAGCCTGGGTGGCCTTGGGTAAGCTGTACCATACCAGGATGGCCCCAGAAAAAGGTAAGAGTAATCCATTTCTGAGTATTCTCAACCTGAAAACCCCTGAACAGGGTTGCCATGAGTGAGCATTGACTTAATGGCACACAGTTATCGCTGGTTGAATAGCTCAGTGGTTTAGATATCTGGGGTTGGGGGGTTTGATTTCCCCACTGTGTCTTTAGGGAGATTTCTAAGCCAGCCTGGGAGACCTTGGGCCACATTGATTATGAGAGCCCACAATTCGTGCTGTTCAGTTACCACCTGTGTTTAAAGTTTCTTGCATTTTAGGATGCAGTTTAATTGAGCGTAGCTGCTCTGAGTAGTATAAGCAATTTAAATCTAAGTTCTTCGTTTTAATAAAAACAAAAATAACCCTCCAAAGGATACAGGTTAATTAGATAACAAGAAGAAGAAGAAGAAGAAGAAGAAGAAGAAGAAGAAGAAGAAGAAGAGAAGAAGAAGAAGAAGAAGAAGAAGAAGAAGAAGAAGAGCATATTAACTTGTAAGCCCAACTAGCTTTGATAGGCACCTTCTTTTAAGCAACCCTTATAAGCTAGCAAAACAAACACAAGGCACCAACACTTGAGTCATGGCAACTGGATTTCTTATGAGATCAAAACGCTTCCATCTCACAAGAAAAAGAAGTCCAGTTGTCATGACTCAACTTTCTGATAACCTCACCTGGATGACTGAGAATCTTCTTAAGGAACACAAGGCATGTAATATCAGAAGCTAAAAGGAGCCCAGCAAGATTGAGGGTGCAGATGGAATAGCGGACTGTGGTTCCTACCAGCTGGGGCACTGGATGGTGAGCCTTACAATATAGACGGGGTGGAGATATACAGTACTTTTCTGTGCAGAAGACTGTATTTTTTGTCTAAAATGGTTAGACTAAAAACTGAGGGTTGTCTTATACATGGAGGTATGCTCTGGAGAAAACTGCACAGTTGCAAAACTGTAATTTTGGGTTGGAAAAGTGGAGGGGGCATCTTATACATGGGGGCATATGCTCATCTTATACATGTGCTAAGACTTTTCCTTTGGCTGTGGGCCCAAGATGTCAGCTTCCGTGTATGGGGAGCAAAATGCAGTCAGCTGACTAATGAAGCATGTAAGCCTTCTGTCCTCCGAGGCTCCGCATTGAAAAGAGTGGCCTGAGGTTTTGTTTATAAAGAAGAAGAGGACGAAGAAGAAGAAGAAAAGAAAGGGAGCTCCTTTGATTGTCCCTCCTGCCCCATAGCCTTCAGCTTTAAGCTACAAACTCCAAAACTGCCTACACCCCTTGGGAAGATTTTGCTGGCGGGGAGAGAGAGTCCTTATTAGCGGCGTGAAATGAGTAGCTGTAATGAAAGTGTTTGTTTATGATTGCTACCTGGGAGATAACGATCTCAGAATACTCAATAATGATGCTATAGCTGTCTGCCGTCTGTACAGCTGAATTCGTACTTGCACCACACTCTCGATACTGAATCCCAAATCAATTTGCAAAATAAAATCCTCCATAGTGAATCTGGATGCTTCACATTTATCTGACATTCTCTGATGGTGTCAGTATTTACCAAACAGCCAAAGTGTGTTTTTCTTTTGTTATGAGATATCCAGTTGACTTGAGATTCGAGAAATGAAGGATGGGGTGCACAGACATTTTTTAAACACGTCAGGATTTGATGTTTGCGTTTGATAGCTTATCTGAGAAAACCATGAGGGAATCAGTAACAGGTAGTGGTTAGAGAACTGAAGTAGGATCCCAGGGGCTCCTGGGTTCAAAACTCCACTCAGCCATTAAACTCATCAGGTGTTGCTGGGCTCTCACACTCCCCCGTTGACCTACTATTGCACATGGAGCTGTTGTGAGGATCAAGAGGTGGGGAAGAAACTCTGGAACATAACTTTGAGCTCATGGGGCGGGAGACATAAGTGTGCTTCTGGGCAGGATAGATATCTAAGATGACAGTTTTGGGTTCTGTCTTCCCCCATGCTTTCCAGTTACCACTACCACCACCTCCACCACCACCACCACCACCACCACCACCACCACCACCAACAACAACAACAACAACAACAACAACAACGAATGGTAAAGAAGGAAGAGGCCTCATAGGTCACTGTTTCCAGCCTTGTCAAGCAGACAAGCCAGAGACATAAACTGCTGAGCTAACTGAACTTCTTTGGATCATCCCAGCAGAGAAAATAATGCATGTGTATTCAAGGGGAAGTCAGTTTCTAGTCGTGCTATTATATGACTTTTTCCAGCTAGAAATTCATTCAGCCTGGATCCAAACTGCAGTATATGACATTTGACTTTTTTAAAAATTCAGTTGCATTCTCATTGGGGAGTTGGCATACCGCTGGCATACTGCGCAGTATATTTTTCATACTTGTCAGTTTATTGGAGATCATTCTGGAGACACATCAGTATCAAAGCAACTGAAGAATATCACCAAATCTAAAGCTGTCCCATACTGACAGAATTGGTACTTTATAACATTTAAGTGTGTACAGTATTCTCAAAATGAAATTTTGCATACCATTTGTTTCAGCCTAGTGCTACTGTGATGCTGAAGAAGAGTTCATAGTATAGCAGGAAAGCATTATTTCCCCACTACACCAGAATGTATATGTGATGGCATGTGTCAGTGAAAGGTTTCCAAAAAGAGAAATCCTGTGACTTAATCTCATCTGTCCACCAAGATCTCTCCACGTAGGTGTCAAGTGAGAAAGGGGATCAAAACCTTCCAATAATTTATGAGCTGCAAATCTAAAAAATCTGCCTCTCAAGAGTGTCCAAAAGAGACCCAGGAGGTGACATTAAACTCCTTTGGGTATGCATTTTTGAATGTCTCAAGGAAGGAGATGAACACTGGATGATTTGATGCATTTCAGGTCCTGGCAGAAAGTCAAAATAACAACAGATCGCAGTGGTTAAATGCCTGTACTGCAGGTAAAACTGTGCTCACAAACTGTGCTCACGACCTGGGTTCAATCCCTGGTAGCAGGCTCAAGGTTCACTCAGCCTTCCATCCTTCCGAGATCGGTAAAATGAGTACCCAGCTTGCTGGGGGGGCAATGTGTAGCCTGCACACTGTAATTAAAATTGTAAACTGCCCAGAGACTACTTGTAGTGGTATGGGGCGGTATATAAGCAGAACACTTTGCTTTGCTTTGATTGCAATAGAATGGGTGATGAGCAAAAGACAAATAAGAGAAGTTCTTTTCTATGGAGATTATAAGAAATGAATTTGTTGTGTTCAAGGTCTCCACTTCTGCCTCTTGCCCTGAAATCTATTTTCCACCTGCTCAACAATTCTGGCATAGCCAAAGTGGTAACACCAGATAGCCTCTGAATGTGTGCAGATTTGCCTTTATGGTTGAGCACCACTCATCTGCAATTAGGAGGGAAAGACTTCCCAGACATGAATTCCAGGGGTTGCTGCTGCTTCTATCGCTGTTTACAATTCCACAGTAAAAATGCAGATTTCCTACAGTTCCAAAAACAGGTCTGAAACATGTGCAAGTGTGCATGAGAGAGAGAGAGAGAGAGAGAGAGAGAGAGAGAGAGAGAGAGAGAGAGAATAATGACTCTCTCATCACCATATGGATCTCATAAACTACCTTACAGGGCACCAGATTGGGTGAAGACGTTCAAAGGGTGGGGGGGGGAGAGAGAGGAGGAACCAAGCCTGCAATCCTCAACTCCCTAGCAGAACTCATCCTTAAATGTTACAGTGAAGAGATAAAGATCATTGGGAACCCAGGAAGGGTGTTTTAAAATATAGAGAGATCTAGGTAAAGTATTTTCAACATCATGTTAAGAAGGAGCATCTAAGTCTTAACAGGGACAGGCCTGGTGGTTGCCTCCCTACTGAAAGGATAGGTGTACAGTGCCTGCATTTCCATCCAGCTGTTTAGCCTTCTGTCTCCACCACCCCTGCAGCTTTTAGAAGCCCATTGAATGTAAGCTGTTGAAAGAGGAGACCTTCAGGCCCTGTTTCACCACCCAAGGCCATGTTAGCCGCCTCTGATGGTTGCGGAGGAAAGCACTCCAGGGCTGCTTGGTCCAGGCAAAAGCCAAGATGTTTACCTGGAGTCCAGAGAGCTGGGACGGGTGAAGTGAGCAGAAGGTCCGAGACACAGTTACAGTCCATGATGCGGGAAGGTTACACCTGCAGAGGGAAAGGCAGGGATGGCTGGTCAGATCGGAGAGAGGGATGTTAAAAAGAAAGAAAAGCAAGGGGGAGGCGAGAGAACTGGGGCTAGTAAATAAGAGGGAATGAATGCATTGAAAGGAAAATACATACATGTAGGGGGAGGGATAGGGAGAAAAGAGAGAAAGTTAAAACAAGTTGCTTCTCTGTCAAGCCAAGCCTAGAACGTGGGAATGTTGTTTTTTATTTATATTTATTTATTTATTTATTTATTTATTTATTTATTTATTTATTTATTTATTTATTTATGAATTTATATACTGCCCGTCTTCGGAGGAACTCCGGGCGGTTTACAACATTAAAAGCAAGCAATAGATAGCAACAATGCACTGCCATTTTCAGAAGCCCAAGGGATTTGAGGATTATGGGAAATTGCAGCCCCCCCAAAAGAAAAGAAAAAAAGAAAAGAAAAAGTAACGTTTTCCATGCATCACTTTTTCTTTAATAGCATCAAAAGCGCCCCTGCAACTTCACACACACACACACACACACACACACACACACACACACACACACACACACACACACACACACACACACACAGTACGACGAGCGTTTGTTCCAGGATTAAATCTCAAGGAAATGGGAGGAAAACTAGTGAAGAGTTCCCTGCCGGTTGGATTTACAAATCCGGTCTCCGTGCGCCACCCCAGTGCAGGCCCCTTCTCCCGGGGGCGGGCGAGCGCTCAGCTTAGGGCCTTTATACACGACCCCTAAACTCCGCAGCAAATGGCTGCACACTCCGGACCTTACAAGTGTTTTCCCACCAGCTCCGGAGTTTGCAGGAAATTAAGTGCTGACCCCACCCACCTAAGCGCAACACAGCTGCACTTTCTTGTACCTGCTTGAGGTGGGTGAAAATCCCCAGGTCCGGATTTAATCTGGTCAGTGGGGGGCTCTCCTGGCTTCTGCTTGTGTTTTTTTTTTTTTTTTTTTTTGCCTCCCGCCCCTTTAAGAGAAGAGGTGGGAGGAAAAAAGCAAGCAGAAGAGAAACGGAAGAGAAACGGGGCTTCGGGAAGCTCCTCCAGGTGAGCTGCATTTTTTCCTCTCTTTCTCTGGTGGGGAGGAAGGAAGAGCAACAAACCCCTAAGATCTTTGGTCCGAATTTAAGGGGCCAGCGGATCTTAGGGGTCGTGTGAAAAGACGTCGTGGCCTTTTGCACCCCGGGACAGAGCGAGACCGAGACCAGGGCGCAAAGGCCTCGGATTCCCAAACTTGTGGGCCAGTACATCTCTTTGCAAAAGCTCTGCGATACTTGCCTTCCTCACTTCCCTCATGGCCCGTAGCTCCGTTCACTGCAAATTTGCCTTTCCCTTCCACATTTAGAATCAGGGTCAGCTGAGACCAGCCCTTGGCTGTGCATATTGGTACACGCGTTTAGATATTCCAGGCTTATTCCTTAAAGATGTTTGAAAGAACGCACCCCGCCTCGTGGGAAGACGCGTTTCCCAACCCACGAAAGAAACGGGTACGCTCGTTAAACGTTGACGCTTCCCGCTGGAAAGAGAGGCCCGTGTAGATCTGTTGCGAGGAAAGGTAAGACATTTAGTCCCAAATAACGTTCAGCCGGCCTCTATCCAGATATGGATTAGCAGGGGTTTGCGGGAAGCGGATAGAGCGGAGGAAGGGACCTGTTACCCCAGACGGTTCCGCCTTGGCTTGGTCAGAAGCACCCGTGTCTGCTACGTAGGAATGCGGGCTTAAAGTTGTGTGAACACAGGTGCAGCGTGCAGAGAAGTGCATGGAGGGCATCATACGTTCTTGTAAGGCTGCTTAGGTGACTCTGTTTGTCTCTGCGTCTAAAATGGACATAAAGAGATCCCTATATAGACAAACCTGGCATGCCCTTTGTTTATACAGTGTATTTCCATAGCGCCGAGTTTTCGAAAATGTTTCCTAATTTTACATTGACATCTGAAGCTTCGTAACACCGCGAGAAATGGATGGATTTACCCATGAATGTCCTTAGCCTCTTTCTTTCCGTAAGATACAGGTCGCAGTTGAGTCTACTCTTCTAGAAGAGGGACAGCCACGTGGAAAGAGGTAGGCAGAGAGGGGCAACAGGGCTAGACCCGCATCCTTCCCACCCACGGTTCGTTCTGAAGCTGAGGCGACTGGAGAAGGCCACTTATTAAAACATTCTCCACACCCGCAAGCACATTTAAACTGATGGTTGATGCTAGCTCTGTCAGCAATAATAATAATAATAATAATAATAATAATAATAATAATAATAATAATAATAATAATAATAATAATAATAATAATAATAATAATAATAATAATAATAATAATAATAATTTCATCTGCAGCAACATTAACTCAGGAATAATAATATTTAAAAAAAAACAATGGAAAGAACATCGAGGCAATGTCAAACAATGTGCTGTCCAGTCAATTTTGACGTTAAGGCGACCCTCTTCGGGTTTTCCAGATAGAAAACACTGAGAAGACGTTTGCCATTCCCTTTTTCTTGAGGGAAGGGGAGGGTCCCGGGACTGTGTCGCTTCCCCAAGGTCACCCATGCTGGGTCTTATTGCAGGAGGCATTCGTGGGAGATCGGAACTCTCCCAATCTCTGGTTGCTCAGCCAGAGACCTAAACCAGGGAGCTCCAAGGTAAAAAGGAACAGAAGTCTCTGAACCCAACGCGCAGCCCAAAGCCCCTCCCTTCCCGCTTTTCTGCGGACCACTACCCTTTAACTGAGAGTCAGGCCACCACTATCCCTCATTCTTTCTCCACCACCACCACCACCCCTGCTACACACACCCCAACTTCTTGCACCGATCTTGGGCTACAAGCTCTCAAAACACGAGTCTTCCCCCTCCTCCCGCTGCTTTCACAGAGTGCTTACCTGTTTTGCCCTGCGACCCTAGGAAGGATTTCTCTTTTTAGGGTCCCAGGTCAATTCGTCTCCGCGTCCCCACCCACCCCAATCACCGGCAGCACAATCCCCTTACAATTCTCTCTCCCAACCCTTCTGATTCCCCCGCGCCGCCGCCCAAAGAGGACACCGGTTGCTCTTATACATTCAGCACCGCATCCAGGACCAAAAGCATAACTCTGCGATACTGATGAAATGTAAAAGTATAGGTCTCGGCTTCCCGGAGCTTAAAGAAGCAGAGAGTTGAAATTAAAACAAATGATGAAAATTTAAAAGTAAGAAGTAGCCACCTGCGTTTCAATATAGGGGAAGGATGGGAAAGGCGTGTTAAAGACAACAACAACAACAACAACAACAACAACAACAACAACAACAACAACAACAACAACAACAACAACAACAACAACAACAACAAAATTGCAACCTTGGGAACAGAGCTTAAATATTTTGTTTTCTCGTCTAAGAGAAACTCATAGACTCATCCACTGCACACCATTAAGATGTATTAAACCACCATCACTCTTTTCCTTGTCGGTCTTTTTGGGGGGCTCTTCCAAGGCTACGGATTTTCCTTTACCCACCCCCTTACCCCCACCCCCCACCGCCCTTTCCCCACGGATCCTCTTATTGCGCCTGGCGGTTTCGCGCAAGCTCATCCTTACCTTTCTCGGCCGCGTTTCCAACCATCGCGGGGAATTAGGGCTGGCGCTCAGAGCGGGGGCAATTTCCTCCCTAGTTGGCAAACCATCCTCAAGTGTCCCCCCCCTTTCTCCCCAACCCCCCCTTTTTTTCTTCCCGCTTCCGACAGCTTATTTGCTGCTTGCAAAAGGCGCCTCCTTCCTGCGCCCCACTTCCCCTCCAGCCACCCCGCGGCCGAGCGCGGAGGCCAGACAGCCAGGCAGGCAGCCAGGCAGCTGGTCGGCCGGCCTGTCAGATAATTACCGCGGCGGAGCCGGGGCCATCGGCGACTGCACGCGGCGCCTGGCTAGTGACACCCGGGCGGGAGAGCCGCATCATTTATGGATTCGCCTCCCGGACACCAAGGAGGGAGAGGGAACGGGCGTCTCTTTCCTCCCCGTCCTTCTCCTGATTGCCTTCTTTCCCCGTCTCTGGCTCATTCCCCTGTCCGTTTCTTTCTTTCTTTCTTTCTTTCTTTCTTTCTTTCTTTCTTTCTTTCTTTCTTTCTTTCTTTCTTTCTTTCTTTCTTTCTTTCTTTCTTTCTTTCTTTCTTCCTTCCTTCCTTCCTTCCTTCCTTCCTTCCTTCCACTAAATGCTGACTCTAAAGACACCTGAACTTCTCGCCTCTCTTCCACTCTCGGAACCTCCCATGCTCGTTTCCTCTCTCCTTCTCTTTTCCCCCCGTCTGTTTCTACGATCCTTCCTCCCCTCTTCACCGTTCCCTCTTCATCCGATTTCTCCCCGCATCCTCTGCCCTTCCTTCTCTTTCCCACGACCTGTTTTCCTCGCCTTCCTTTGGCTCTCTTCTTCTTTATTCCTCCCTTCTTCCCTTCTCTTCCTCCCCCCTTCCCTGCACACTCTTTAGTCTCCCTCGCTCCCTTCTTTCCTACAGTGCCCCCTACACCCCCTTTCCACCCTCTCTACCGGGCTTCGTGGCCTGCTAAGATACGATGGGAGGAATGGAGAGGTGGAAGTGGCGGTGGCGAGGTGGGAAGCAGCCTCCCTCCTGCTTAGCCCGGGCCGCCTGACCTCCCAACTCGGCTGTGTTTGTCTTCATTAAGGGCGTGAGTTTGCTTGAAACCATCTCCTCCACCCCACCCCTCCAACACGCACACAGCTTCAGCCTCCACCACAGGCATAAGGCGGGGTGGGTGGGGTGGGGTGGGGTGTGAGAACTAGAGACAGACAGACACACACACACACACAGAGAGACAGACTCCATCAAAAGAAGAGAAGCAAATAGAAAAACAGCCCAAGTTAAGGAGAAAGATTTACAGAGTTTCCCTCCTCTGGAATGGTTCAAGATTGTCAACATCCTTTTAAAATTGAGGTGCACAGAATTGGACACAATAGTCCAGGTGGGGGTCTGACCAGAGCAGAATAGAGTGGTACTATCACTTCCCTTGATCTAGACAGGATGCTTCTCTTGATGCAACCAAGAATTGCATTGGCTTTCTTGGCTGCTGCATCACACTGCTGACTGACTCATGTTCAATTTGTGGTCCACCCTGACTCCCAGATACCTTTCACGTGTACTATTTTCCAGCCAGGTGTCTCCCATCCTATATATGTGTAATTCACCCCCCCCCATGCAGCACCCTATATTTCTCTCTGTTGAAACCCATTCCATTAGCTTTGGCCCAGCACTCTAATCTGTCAAGGTCCTTTTGGAATTTCATCCTATCCTCTAGGGAATTAGCAACCCCTCCCAATTTGGTATCATCTGCAAATTTGATCAGCCTACTCTCTATTCCTTCCTCCAATTCATTAATAAATATATTAAATAGCACTGGACCCAAAACAGAACCCTGGGGCACCCCACTGGCCACGTCTCTCCAAGCTGAAGATAAGCCACTTATGATCACCCTTTAGGTGCGATCAGTCAACCAATTACAAATCCATCTAACAAAGGCACTATCTATCCCACATTCTACTGAATTCTGTAACATTCTGTAAAAGTTATGGAAGGCATAACTTGTTTATCAGTGCTTTCCTTCAGCACAACGCTTTAGAAACTGAGATCTGGGAATGATGGATGATGCATTCTGACAGGTCTGGAAACTTCCAAGTTTAAGGGTGGTTTAAGGCTGCTCTGGAGTGCCTAGATTGGGACAAAGAGAAGGCATGGTCTCCCCCCCCTCCCCCCAGGGAGACAACTAATTCAGGGACTGGTGTCTTTATAGAGGACATACAGCCATAGACAAACTTTCATTCAGTGGTACTCCATAGTCTATCCCTGACTATATATGCGTGCCTCTTTCGTGATTAGACTTGAAGTAGGTGTAAGATTTTGTTAAGGCGAGATGCCTGGCTAAAAAAGTGGGTGGGGTGAGAGATGGCGACGGAAGAAACAAAAGCAATCAGGAATTGTTGAGGAAGTGGCTTGGGGAAGACAGAGGGAGGGAGGGCGCACCTACATCGGGCAGTGGACCATTCTTCAAAAGGAGGTGTGTATTAGACGGAGCCAGTTTAAACTGAAAAGCAAGAACCGACAAACACAGAGGCTAAGGAAAACTGCCGGCTGGGCACGGTAGTTTTCCTTCAACGCGCAACTTCGTTCAGCACCATGGACAGCTTCATCCAACTGCGAGAGGTCTTTCTTTTATGATTCCCCCCCCCTCCCCTCAAAAACGGGACATACAGGGACATTTCCACCTCTTAGTCCAAGTGCCCCCCTCCTTTCTCTCAACATCCTCCAAACTGACCCCTCGCTTACCGCTTGGAAGTCACCAACGCCCACCCTCCCTCCCTTCCCATTCTCCGCTTCCCCCCCCCCCCGCCCCACCTCCCTCCTCCAGCTCCCAGCCGCTCATCCTCGGTTGCAGTAATTTTCCTTTTGATTTGGGAGGTAATGCATTTTTTACAAATCAAAGAGGAAGCTAGCAGATTCCCCCTGCAGGCCCCCAGGAGCCGGGGCCCAGATGAGAGGCGCTGATCATTTCCTTGTTAGTTTTGATTTCGGTTACTGAGGCTTTCAACTTCCCTCCAACCTCCTGGAGAAATGTTATAACAAGTAGCCGAGGGAATTTTCCCTTCTTTGCTTGCTTCCCTCTCTTCCTCCCTCCTCCCTCCCTCCCACTTGCCTCCCCTTCCCCCTCCCCTCCGTTTCGCCTTTCTCCTTTTCTCTCATCTCTGCATATTCTTAAAACCAGGCGAGGAGTTGTGCAGCGCAGCGCAGCGCAACATCTGGAAAGTGAGACCCAAGAAATCTCGGCCTCTCCCACTTTTGCGTCTGCTTTATAATAATCACAATCACCTCTTCTCTTTCCGTTCACTTCGTTTTTACCCAGGTCTCTTTGTCCTCAGGACACAGAAATAAGAACGGTTATTTAAGTCATCCTTTTTATTTAAAAAAAATCCTCTGAAATCAAGACAAATATTTATTCAACTTGCTTGCTTGCTTGCTTGCTTGCTTGACTGTCATTTGGTTTGTTTTTGGTAACTCTCTCCTTTCCTCCCAAACCTGTACATGGGTCTGAGAGACAGCTTATGATTCTTCCGTTCAAGGGGATTTCCATCTGTGCCCCACCATGACTTACTGGGAAGCAAAATCTTATCCAACTTTAGGAAGAGTTGTTTTGTCTCCTTCCAAACAGTTAAGGGGGAAAGGTACATAGGTCAAGGGTCACGAGCATTTGCTACTTGTGCAGATAAGCAAAACTGGGTCCCCATGTTTCCATGCGCCATGTGCTTGCATCCCATCAACCTATCATATACTTTGTACTAAATACTCTTTTAACTCGATAAAGTAAAAGTGAGCTTGTTAAGCTCGTGCGCGCGCACGTGACTTTAAAACAAATCGGTGTGTTGTGATCTGAAATGTGGGTAGATTTTATTAAACCCCAGTCTCCGCCATTGGTAGAAATGAAATACGTCTGCAGTAACCAAAATCTGATGCCTATAGCACCAGAATTTAGGGGTGGCGGCGTCTACAGGCATACTCTTGGTTCGCTGACCCCAGCATGCCATTGGTGAAATCAACAGGAGCGTCAGTTGATTAATCCACCGAATACAGTTTGCCGTTTATGTTCATGCAGAGAAAAAGAGAGTCGGCCCAATATGGGCTTTTACCGGGCATAAAATACAGGAGCGAGTCTTGTGCCTGGTTTGCAAGTAGGAGCTGACCGGTGTGCCGCGCACACTCTCACGTTACGACCTTCTGCACGTACACGCATGTCTGGGCTTGGGTTTGAAATACTCATTGCATTTAGCTTCTCAACGCAATAAATAAATAAATAAATAAATAAATAAATAAATAAATAAATAAATAAATAAACAAACAAACCCGGGCTTTTTTCTTGTGGTTTTGGGCGGACTGTAGAGCCTGTAGAATTTATATTTTAAAAAATGTTAAAAGGAATTTTTGACAATTTATCCATCCCCTCTCCGCCTTTTGGGCAATCGATAGTGTAAATTATTCATTGTCATTAATTATCGATTTGGATATCTAGCGGCGGCGTTTGGAGGATGAAAAGGTCTTTTCCTTCTCCCCTCATTGTTCCATAACCTCCGGCGAAAGGAGCCAGGGATGGAAGCCCCCAAATCACATCCTCCCCGCCCACCCCCACTCCACAAGGCCTGTTCTAAGCAGCCCCTATACACATGTTAGGGCAAACTCCGCTCGATCAATGAGGGATCAATGCGGAGGCATGAAACTAATAGCCAGCGAAGCCTCTTTGATCTGAAACCTCAGATCAAAAACTCAAATACCTGCTTCTAACAAGACAGAGAAGGGAGCCTAGGGAAAGCAGCGTTGGGGTTGGGGGGGGGGAGAGAAAAGAAGGGGGCAGGCGGGAGGGAGCCGGGAAGCTTTAAATACCGGACAAATATTTAAACATTCAGGTTGTACGTTTAACCACGGAGGATCTGCCGAGTTTTGGAAGTGGGAAGTGGGGGGGGGGAGAGAGAGAGAGAAGGGACGAGGGAATGCTGGATCCCTAAACGAGGAAAGTGGTTTGGCGTAGGATTTTGGGGGTCGGGAGGAGGGACCGAGGGGCAGATATAAGAGCCTCAAGTGTGTAAGGACCACCCTTGGGAATCAGGGTAACATTCTGGCACACACGCACGCGCCCTTTTCCCAAAAGAAAGAAAGAATGCTGATTGCTGAGTAAAAGAGGAAATGTAGTGAAAAGCTGTACTTGCAAGACAAACCAGGAAGAGTTACTGACAAGGGTGGGATTAACTGGGGAAAAAAGGCACAATTTATTATACAGCCCACGTTTCTTCTTCGCTGCTTGCCAGGAAAGAAAGCGAGCAATTTATTAAGTGAAGCAATTAATAATTATTTCTAGCAGTCTAGTGGGGCTTCTATTAACAGCCTAATAGGGATTGAATAACTTCAGCCTCCTTAATGTATAAAGCAAAGCTTTAATTGCTTGTAGTTCACAAATTTCAAAGCGATTATATTATAAGGTCCTTGGGGTAGGCTGGACTTTTTCTTTAAACATCCTATACAGGGAGGGTGCCATATAAATAATCAATAATAATATCTTCGTACAGGTCTGTTTTTTTAATTCTTCTGGAGTTTATGTTAAGATACATCACAAGTGAATGACTCACCTACACACATGGCCTGCAATATATATGTATATTAGTAATCTATCATGATACAGATTATAGGGGAGGATCATCATGTCTTTTTAGTGTCCCATTGATTTCAAATTGAGAATCAAGCTCCTCTTTGTCACCTCCTACATTAAAATCAGTGGGATTTTCAGAGAAGTTGAACTTGGTTGGGTCTTTTCCACACCTGTATCACTCTGTAGGTTTGATTTGAATCATGTATTCAGAATATAACACATTGGGAAATAAGTTATTTATTTATCTTTACACCACCCTTTTTACTTGGATTTCTAAACTAGTGTACAGTTGCTAGTTTCAAAACAGAAGACGTACAGTGTGTGTTGTGTCGACCCTTCATGTCCATGGAGTTTTCTCGGCCGGAATACTGGAGTGGCTTGCCAGTTCCTACTCCAGGCGCCTACAGCCCCTGGTATTCCCTGGTGGTCGCCCATCCAGGTACTAATCAGGGTCGACCCTGCTTAGCTTCCAAAATCAGGTGGATGTGCTTAAGGCATCTAGGCAGCACTAAGACTACTGTACTACAAGGTAAATCTACACCCATCTAAATCCCAACCAGTCAACAGAACTCCACCTCTAGCTGGAGATTCACAATAAGATATTGGCCTTAAGCACACCCGATCTCGCCTGATTTGGGAAGGTAAGCAGGGGCGGCCCTGGTTAGTATTTGGATGGGAGACTACCAGGGAATACTAGGTGCTGTAGGCACCTGGAATAGGAACTGGCAAACCACTCCAGTATTCCTGCCAAGAAAAACTCCATGGACATGCAGTCGGTCATGACTGTAACAATTCAACACACACACACATTAGCCTCAGAGTATATGTGTCACAAAGTGTTCACTGGTGTATTTATTCATTCAATTTACATCTCACTTTGAAGATGGCCATAAATACAGTAACAATAAAACAACACCCGAATTTCACGACAAAGCTCAGTTACACAGCAGAAAAGTTTTAACCGAACTTTTGTTTTTGTTTTTGGTAGTTTCATTGCCCCAGAGTGGTTGGAGAAGATCCTGGGGGAGGGCGTGTGGGGCAAAAAGGCAACCCTTTCCAGCTCTGTAGTTACACAGCAGAAGCACCACAACCAGAGACTGTGAACTGTACAATTTCTACATTCTTTTGGGGATGTCTAGACTTCTCTCTCTCTCTCTCTCTCTCTCTCTCTCTCTCCCCCCTCTCTCCTTTGAAAGGAAGTGTGGCTGCAATCTTAATTAGTGCATCCTTAATTGAGAAGAAGGTCCCTCTGAGCTCAGTGGGGTTCTTTTCTGAAGAATCACCTACAGGTGTCAAAATACAAGTTAAAATATGTTAACATGAAAGTGCATTTTGATATTCATAATAAAAGTCATAACAGCATGCCATCAAGTTAGTTCTGACTTGCGTGGACTCTTTTCAGGATCTTCTAGGTAGAGAATACTCAGAAGTAGTTTGCCATTCCCTTCTTCAAGGGGTGCCCTTGGACTGGGCAGTTCGCCCAAGGCCCCCCAGGTTGGCCTTTCCCTCATGGGACACAGTGGGGAATCAAACTCCCAAACTACACCTCTGCCACAGGATAACTAAGCAATTGAGCTATTGATGTTTGTAGTAGACATAATGGTAGCTGCAGAAGCAATGGGACCTCTATCCCCAGCAATGGCCATAATAAAAACACTTATCTAGCACTTCCCTCTAAATGTTCAAAGTGCCCCACTTTCTGTAACTTTCAATAGCAACTTTTCAACCCTGCTGAGTAGCACAAGCAGAACTTGAATAGGGGTCGGGAAAGCACTCTTTGATAGGGCAACTCATGGTACTGTGATTAGATGAAAAGCGACATGCTTAGACGGAGACACCCCACCCCAGTGTCCTAGCAGGTGTTGGCCATTGACTCCTGCATTGGCATGTGACTTGGCCTGCTTTCTTAAGTCAACTATGTTACTGCTGATGCTCCAACAGTAGGGGAGTATGCTTGGGTTTACCTGAAATCTAGACAACTACTTGCTCTTCTCACAAAGATCCAACCCCTACCATCTCTAGGCAGGGTTGGGAGGGGGAATTTACCTGAAAATCTGGAGAGCCTTGTAAGGGCCCCTAGCAATTTAGATGATCCAACTGGATATGAATCAACTTCCTACACTCTACCATTAAAACACCACAAATGTACAGGGCACTCTCTGGATTAACCTATCCCTGACTCAAGGGAGGCCTCTGCCCCAAACCCTTTACAATCTGAAAGAAAGTGGTGGTGAACTTGGGCTCCTCTAAACATTGTCAGATCATAGGTTCCATCATCCTAGTGTAGGCTTGTCCAAACTTCGGTCCTCCAGATGTTTTGGACCACATCTCTCACAGTCCTTTGCCATTGGCAATCTAAGCTTAGAATTCTGGGAGTTGTGGTCCAAAACATCAGGAGGGCCGAAGCTTGGACACGCCTGTCCTAGTGCTAGAACAACCCATCAATATTTGGAAAGCCATGACTTTCTTCCACTGGTACTGTCTTAATTAAGCAAGGAACAGCCACCCTGTGGCCAACATATACACCCATCTTGTGTTCCAATAAAGGAAGGCAGAGTTTGCACACAGGGAACAATGTCTAAGAGCTGCAGCCTTCTCGCTCCTTTGAAACTAATGTAATGGCAAAGGGCTGGATCTAACCCAGATGTCCCAGGGGGACAGAGGCAACAGGGCAGAGAATTGAGAAAGGAAGGAGGAAGTTGGGTGTCAACCATAAACAAAGGTTACGCTAAACCTGCTATAGTTATAAGCTCCCAAGTCAGTAGAGCTGGAACCGTGATCCTATACCTTACCCACTCGCTATAAAACAATGGGTGCTGTATACACATGCCTGAAAACAAATCTCATTGAACAGAAGAAGATCTGCATAGATTTACCCTCCCCTTTCCTCTCCTGGGTTTCCTCTCAAACATAAATGACTTGTATGGGACTGCATCCTTGGACTTTCTTATGTTAGCTACCTTCCAAGCGTGAATAGATGCTTAAAGCCACAACTTATGTGATCTCCCCAAGTAACAAAACCCAAAATGATCTGACAGTGAAGTTTTGCACAATCTCGCCTGCCTATTTTCTTCCAAAACCAAGGAGGGGGGGGCAGGTGATTTTGTTTTAAGAAAGTTGGGCTTCTGAAGTTTGAAACCAGTGTTTGAAGAGGACAATGTTTGTCGTGGAGCTCATGATAACCCTTCTTGACAAATAGCAGTGTTTTCTCTTCCTAAATATCCAGGGATAATGAAGCATATATTTCAGAAATAGAATCAACGCATGGCTTGATGAGTGCTTCAAGAAAAGAAAAGAAAATGGGGGGGAGGGTTGCGTGGAGTGAGAGACAGAAAGACAGAAAGGGGGTGGGTGTGCTTTCTGGGAGGCAGGAACAATGGAGAAAAAGAAAGGCACTCAGACTGAATAAAAGGGACAGCCCCAGTGATGCAGCCCATCTAGCGCCCCTGTTAACACAATCTTCTAAACTGAAATTAAAATTGATTTTTCTTTTTCTTCCCCCCTTCTCTCTCTCTCTCTTTCTCTCTCCCTCTTTTTTAAAAAATCATATTTTCTCTGATCTTTCTAAAATAAGGAGCGAGCCAGCGCCCCTCTCCCACAAAATGTCACTGTCATTGGGGAATGAGGGACGGGGTTGGGGATGAACCACACTGAAAGTTTTTAATTGAGGAAACCTCATTGAAATTTGTAATTTCTCGGCAGCTCTTTGCGACGATCCGGGGATATTGGTTCCCAAAGAGCGGGGAGACTCCAGACAGAATCATAACAATAATAAAAATGAAATAAATCGCATGTCGCCAATGAAAAGAGACAGGCAAATCTCTACTGCCACAACACCTTAGAATGCCTGGCAAAAAGAAATTACAGTCCGGGTTTTATAGAGAGATTTGTATTCACCCCCTGAATGCTAAGTAAAAGCACTATATCGGCTCGATCGCCTTTCAACATTCTTCTCAAATATATCTTAGTATCTTTAGTTTGAAAATCTTAAAACGAGCATATATTTTTAAAAATATATATCTCAGCCAGTCCCAGTAAAATAGCCATAAGTACAGTATGTACATGTATCAATCAATCCATTTTAAAATCCTCCTAGAATCGACTTCCATCCTTCTCTCCCCTCCATAACGCCCTTCCTCCTCTCACCCTCCCTTACATTTAATTGTGGATTACGCTTTTTTCCAGTTCTCCTCGAGAAAACAAAGGTAGCGAAAGAGCTTCAATGAAGGCATAAAGAAATAGAAAAGGAATCCCTCTGACCAGCCACGCCCAGCTTTAAAAGATGTTTTAAAATGGAAGTAAACAGGACGGTCAGAACGTTAGGCGGCGGACAGGTTGATAAAAAAATAATTTCTCTTAGGAGGAAAATGGGAAATAATGGATGGCGGCAGGTGAGGAACGGAGATGATCGATTAATGAGGAAAGGAGATTATACAGTACATGGAAAACAGGGGCAAGAGAGAAACTATAGGAGCGAAAAGGGGAAAGAACACAGTGGTGTGTGTGTGTGAGAGAGAAAGATCAACAAGAAAAAAAATGGAAAGAGGAAAGGTAAGAAGTGAAAATTGCTCCTGAGTGGCTTGATTTTTTTATTTATTGTTTGTTTGTTTAAGGAGGAGGGAAGAACCAAGGGAAACCATCAGCAGTTAAAATACTGATAAATTTCAACGCCCTCTCCCTTCGCCTGCCCCCATCCACCTCCTCCGCTGCTTAGGAGACTTAAGACACCACGAAATCCCTTCCGGCTACTTAGTTCCCTTTGAAATCTCCGCCTTAATGAACATCTCCCGGAGCACTCGAGTATCATAAATAAATATATACACTCTGGATCCGGGGGGGGGGAATAAAACCTTCTCCTCTTCCCTCTCTCCTCTTTCCACGATCTCCCATCCTGGCTCCTGGGCCCACAGCTAGGAAAGGCTGCCCCCCTCCTCCCCCAGCCCTACAGCCACCCAAACTGGGGGTGGGGGGAGAGGAGGACACAAAACTTTGGACCCTTCGGAGCAAATGAGAAGACTGTCAGAGAAACTAACTAGAGTGGAGTGGATTTGCGGACGCCCCCCCCCATATGCCTTAGTCAGAAGGGAGGTGCCCTCCAGAACGGGGGGCGTCCTCCGCTCTGAAGTGACCCCACACCCATGGGGTGGGGTGGGGAGTCTTGGAGGCCACCTCGGTATCTCCCCGCCCCCGCCCCCGCCGCTTTCCCGTGCCTTGCTCGCCCCATCCGTCTCTCTGCACCTGCCCGCCCGCCGAAGGCTGACATACCCCATCCATGAACTGAATGGGTGGACAGATATCTGAATGGTTTGGGGATCTGGTTGCGGAGATGGGGAGTTAGACGCCCCCACTGTGCATCTCAGAACAGCCAGCCTGGGTGACCTTGGGCGAGCTGGGCAGTCCTAGAGTGCAGTCCCAACAGAAGGGAAGGATAAACCACTGCTGAGTATTCTGCACCTGCAAAAGTCTGAGAAAGGGTCACCATAACTCATAATAGACTTCTTCTTCTTCTTCTTCTTCTTCTTCTTCTTCTTCTTCTTCTTCTTCTTCTTCTTCTTCTTCTTCTTCTTCTTCTTCTTCTTCTTCTTCTTCTTCTTCACCACCACCACCACCACCACCACCACCACCATCATCATCACCCCTTGAGCAGGGGATTGGACTCAGGGACCTTGTGGGCCCCTTCCAACTTCAGGATTCCAGATTCTATCGCTCACATCATCATCATCAGGCCAGAGGATGGTTATCTCAGTCTCCCTGGGGCCTTTGGTGCATGTTTATTTAAGTGTCCTATCTTACAAGACTGTGGATTTTGGGAATCATGTTTTGTGAGTGCTCTGAATACTCAGAAAGTACCAGATCTTCCTTTGCTACTGCCTCTATGTTTTGTCCTCTGACCTAGATATTTCAGTCCCTCCCCAGTGAAGTCTGTTTCCCATCAGCTCCTTTCCTCCTCTTTCTCCCCCTCCAAGAACTCCGGCCAACAGGACAGTCCACACATCTGTCCCTGTCCTATCACCCTGGGGTATTTTCGCCTGTCCTATCACCCTGGGGTGAATTTCAAAGAAGAAGAAGAAGAAGAAGAAGAAGAAGAAGAAGAAGAAGAAGAAGAAGAAGAAGAAGAAGAAGAAGAACAACAACAACAACAACAACAACAACAACAACAACAACAACAACAACCCGCTACATTTCATCCCCGGGGGCTCATCTTTATAATAGCAGACACAATAGTACATAACCGCGTGCCTCTGGGTATGTACAGAGCGCACTTCCAGCACCGCTGAGAAAATAAAACAAGCCTGCACGCAACTGGGGTTAGGAAAGATTGTCCTGTCACTGCTGGGATTTTCACCCTAAATAAATAAATAAATAAATAAATAAATAAATAAATAAATAAATCTATGCCCAGACTTTCTGTTCCTCTGCCTACCAAATTATATACCCATCCTTTCCATTTCTCGCCACTCTATCTCCCTCCTTCACCTTTCTGTGTTAACAACGTTATGTCCGCCATCAGACGTCTCCTTTTCGGTCTTCTTTCCTTCCTCATCCAACAAATGGATGCCAAAGAAGGGAGACACGGGGGTTTCTCGCCCACCTTTTGACCTTCGGTCTTCATTTCTCCTTCCCCGGTGGACTTTAGGCCTGGGTCTGTCTACGAAGAAGCGGCGCTTGCTGTCTTCGGGGCACTGGAATAGTCTGACCACTACCACACACACACACACACACACACACCCCACACAAGGGCTCCTTTGCGCCCTGGCGAGCCGCCCGTTTGCCAGAAAAGCGTCCGGCTCTGGAGCGGTGAGGGCTGGGGCCGGTGTCCTGTCTCTGCTGCATCGCCTAAGCGCACTGCTTACCAAGCAGCCCGGCGGGGAGGCAGGCAGAAGGTGAAGTTCTGAGAAGTGGGGGTGTGTGTGTTAAATGGGAAACCGGGCAGAGCTTATCCAACTGGAGGATGGAACAGGCGCACAATGCATGGGATACATGATAGAGCTCTGGTCATCTCTTTTCCAGAGGGCAGGCGCCATCCTCTCTCTCTCTCTCTCTCTCTCTCTCTCTCTCTCTCTCTCTCTCTCTCTCTCTCTCTCTCTCTCTCTCTGTGGCCTTCACTCTACCCCACCGAGCCGGATGGCCAACACACGGACTGCATATACTAATGTCCAGGTATGACTATACACTTTATGCCAACACGAATCTGACTTTCCAATCACTTAGGACGGCCATGTCCAAACTTCGACCCTCCAGATGTTTTTGGCCACAACTCCCACAGCCCTTTGCCATTGGAAATACAGGCTCCGAATTCTGGGAGTTGTGGCCCAAAACATCTGGAGGGCCGAAGTTTGGACGTGCCTGACTTAGGAGGATTGGTTGATAGGATAGTCTTCAATCACCAAGAACTATGAAAGGGGTATCCGGCGTTAGACCTCCCCCCCCACACACACACACCCATCCAGACACTAAACACAGGTTTGGGGCTCTGAGCCACCAGTTGATACATTTGCGTTGTTCTGCTTGTACTGCGTTCTGTACTCTTTTGATTGCCAACGCGGTGTTCCTCGGGTAGGCTCCGTTTTTCTGTGCGCAAGGGATGCCAGAGCGCACGGGGAAACCTTCCCTTCTGCCAAAGGAGATTTCGCAAACCCAAGCTTAAAAAGAACAAAGGGTCTTCGTTCTACAGGAGCTTGGGCCCCGGTATGTATTGTTACCTCCTTCACTGAAAAGAACAAGGAAACCTAGGATTGGAATCGGGGCGCGGGCGCATTTGCCGTGAGCCAATGTCTCCGCAACGCATCAAAGGCGTCGATTCTCTCCCCGGAGGAGGTTCCGTGAATTGATCCCGAAAGCCAAGAGAAGGGAAAGGAGACTGAACACAAGGACGTCTTGGGGATGCTCCGTGGAGATGCTCCGTGGAAGAGAGAGACCCCCGAAGCCGTTGGCCTGCCCAGCTGCCGGGGGGTGGGGGGTGGGGTGCGGCGAGAGTGAATTGGTATTAACATCCACAACCACTTTGCAAACACCCAGCGGGCTGCGAACCGCATCGATTTGCAATTAGGCCGCTCTAATACGAGCCAGATTATGGCAAGGACGCAAAAGGGGGTCGAGGAGCGGAGAGAGAGAGAAGACTGTAGAAGTGTTCCGTCACATCAAAGCCTCTCTCTCCACCGGGCTCGGAGCAGGAGAAGACCGCTCGCCACAGGCGAGAGAAAACCCAAAGCAAAGATTGATCTCCCCCGCTACTTTTATCCTTAGGTGACCCGACCTTCTTTTTTACTTTTCTACTTCCCGCACCCTCCTTCTATCCCAGAACTGGAACAGGATTGCCTCTCTCTGTATCTAAGATCATTCTAATATATACTCCTTGCTCAGTCACACACACACACACACACACACACACACACACACACACACACACACACACACACACACACACACACACACACACACACACACAGAGAGAGAGAGAGAGAGAGAGAGAGAGAGAGAGAGAGAGAGAGAGAGAGAGAGAGAGAGAGAGAGAAACTCTTCTCTCCCTCCCTCCTCCCGTTCAGTTTTTTAAAAACCGTATTTTTGCGATTGAACTGCTTCTCGTTTTAAATTTTGCCCCTTTTTCATTAGCATCTAGGCTGCTGCGGGGCTGTTTGCGCTGTCTGGGGTCCCAGGGGGAAAACCAGAAGAGGCAGGCGGATGTTTGGGAGAGAGAGCTTTAGGAAAGGAGGGGGTGGTTTAGCCTTAAGGTGAAGAGTAGTGTGGCGGTGTGTGTGTGTTTTGGGGGGGGGGTGAGAGGAGAGTAAAGGAGCTGCAAAACAAACAGGATATGAAATGAAGAAGCAAGGGGAAGGAAGGAAGGAAGGAAGGAAGGAAGGAAGGAAGGAAGGAAGGAAGGAATCTTTAGAATGACCACAATCCGTTTTCTGGTTGTAAATTAAGGACAGGTAATCCCATACATACAAGATATGTGGGTCAATAGCTCTTATAATTTATCCATTTTTCATACCAGCAGAGCCTCTGAGAAGGAGTTGTAATCTCACCCATCTGGAAGGTAGCAGGTTACCTACACTTGACTTAGAGTGAACCCTCTAGGCTAGATCAGGCTTGGCTTTTATGTAGTTTCTCTCTCTCTCTCTCTCTCTCTCTCTCTCTGTGTGTGTGTGTGTGTGTGTGTGTGTGTGTGTGTGTGTGTGTGTGTGTGTGTGTGTCAATTAGCATCCTAAAGAGGAGAGTTTGTCCTTCCAGATGTTTTGTGCCTCTGCTCCCAGAGGCCAAGTCCAGCTGGACGAAAGGCAAAGGACTTCAGTAGTTGTTGAAAACATCTGGAGGGCTAAAGATCTCTCATCTTTCTTTGGGAGAGAATATGATCTTCGAACTGCACAGCTGGGAGGGAACTTATGGATCTTTGAGTCCAGCAGGCATGGAGGGGTGGTTGGGAATTGAACTCCCAACCTTCCTGTGTTTAGAATCGTGATCTAGGATTGGTGAGTGCAGAGGAAAGCCAATTACACAGTCAGTCCAAGCAACAGGTTCTTGTCAGCTCACTTTCCCTTGAATGTGGAAATGGGTTCCTCTGTTCTTCATTCCCAGCTCCAGTCCACTTCATATCTGGTCAGACTTTTGCAGAAGAAGATCCCAATGGATCATAACCTTGAACAAAGAGCTTGTCCTTTTCCTATTCATTGAGATCCATCTCAGATAGCAGCTGAGAGATATTACAAACAGTTACCTTATTGGGCCTGGGTTCAAATGACTGAAACACTGATACTTCTTCCCTAGTAAGGAGGATGAAGTCATTTGCCACACCACCAGACTTCTCTGTTCTGTTAGTGTTTAACTACACCCTCCTGGTAAGTATAAAGTAGCTAGATAGGAAGCAACCTACTACTGTTGTAAGCTTCCCCTTTTGTAAGGCAAACTATTTTGGCTTGGCTTGGTCTTGGATGTGCCATTAAGAGCCGCAGGTTTTACAAAAAATCCTCCTTCTGGTAGTGGAGAAGAAAGTTGTGGCAGTTCTGTTGACATTAAAAGAGTTGCCAACAGTTTTCAAGTTTCTTGGAGGAGATGTGAAAGCTCACATCCAAAACCTACTGCTGCTCCAAACTCAGTGTCTCAGAACAGTGGATTGGAAATTCCCTCATTAGAACTCAATGGAACCTACTTCCATATCTAGATTCAGGTTGGGAGGGAGATTCCATGTTAGAACTCTCAAGTTATTCAGTTTTTTCCTCCCCAAAGAGAAGACAGTCTGGCCAGATAGCTGAATGAGTTAAGCATCTGGCTGCAGAGCTAAAGGTTGAGAGTTCAATTCACCAGCATGTCTCCTACAGCAGGCATGTCCAAACTTTGGCCCTCCAGAAGTTTTGGATCACAACTCCCACAGGCCTTTGTCATTGACAGTTTAAGCTTAGAATTATGGGAGTTGTGGTCCAAAACATCAGGAGGGCCGAAGTTTGGACATGCCTGTCCTACAGGAAAAGCCAGCCTGTGTAGCCACGAGAAAGCTACACAGTCCAAGGGCACCCCAGAAGAAGGGAATGGCAAACCACTTCTGAAGACTCTCTACTTAGAAAACCCTGGAAAGGATCTCCATAAGTTAGAATTGACTTGAAGGCAGGCAAAGAGAAGACAGAACACATTCTTTCTCAGGAAATGGGGAAATTAAGCAAGCAAGGAAGAAACAGGGGCCAGCAGTTCAAAAACAGCACTGCCTGAAGTCTGCCCAACCAGAAGAGTTCCAAACACACTCTCTGGGTTGCTCGTGGTAGCAAGGAGGGAAGGGCAAGCATTGGGGATGATAATTTGTTAATTTATCAAAGTGACGGCGGTTTGATCTCAATCTCTCATAATGATGGGACGTTAATTAAACTTGTAAGGTCACTTACGCCGATGGCTCACTCAGTGTGTTTGCTAATTGAACTCTAGGCTCCCCTTCGCACACCCAATTTGTCAGGGGCAGCGGTGGGGAGATGGCAAGGAAGGAGATTTGCAACCAGAGGTCTGGCTGGCAGGCTGATGGGGAGCGTGGGTGGGTAAGAATACAACTGGAATGCAATAGGAAAGAAATGTGAAATATGAACAAAGAAAGTAAAATTTAAATACATATATTTTGTTAAAGTCCAAGTTATCTTCTGTCTGAGAAAGTTACCTTGCCATAGGAGTGGATAACCTTCAGCCCTCCAGATGTTTTGGACCCAGAATTCTGAGACTATATGGCCAATGGTAAATGACTATGGGAGTTGTTGTCCACAACATCCGGAGAGCTGAAGGTTTTTTCCATAATATGTCGGTGTATGTGGCACATTGAGACTGTTCATTGTAACTCTACACATACAAGAGTAGACACATGGGGACCAGTCTAAGAGTGGCTCACAGATGCCATGCATGTAATAACCAACGATGCTTAGCCCTGTAATAACCAAAACAGGGTACCAAAAACACTTCATACCCACAAAGCAAGCAGGAGAGAGCAAACAAAGGGAAAATTCACACAAGCATGCACTTCAGTTGGGGATGTTGAGTGATGCATGGCATCTGTAGATGGGAACCACAGATGAATTAATCCTACAAGTATTGCTTTATATTTCTGGTAAAGTTTTGGGGCATTGGTTTTTGTTCAGGCCCTCAGAGGATCTTCATGGACTACATTTTCGAAAAGCCCTAGGACTTCTGAGAGTTGTGGTTCAAGAACATATGGGGGGGTCAAATTTGGAAACCACTGCCACAAAACAATACTTAAAATCCTTTTTTTACGGATCCAGTTCATTGTAAATACATTACAATTCAGTGAAGATTATTTTTGACTGCTCTGTTGAGGCTATCAATGGTTGGATGAGGGCCAGTAAATCCCTACAAGAGAGGGGTATTTTGGAGTGATGTGTCTATATGGAATTAGAAAAAAAAACTTCCTGTTGTGAATGGCCTTACTCAATTCATCTGAAAGACCAGGCTGTTGATTCTCTCTTGTCATTTGAAGTCCAGGCAAGGGCATGTTTCCCCCCCCCCCAGCTCCAAACAATACATCAACTATAGTCGTGCCTAGATAGAGAAAGTCTGGTCACCATAACCCATGATCTGCTAACCTCCTGATCAGTGGAACAAAATGCAGTCTGCAGGGAGATACCTTTGCAGATGGTGCTGAGGTGTGCACTGGAACTGCAAGTGGACTGACTGTTTCAGCTGTGCAAGATTATGCACACTCAATACTATTGCCTGGGATCCTCACACCTTTGATTGCTGTGACTTTGACCACTGTCCCCAACCCACGATGGGCACCATAAACCTCCTTCTAGGCATGCATAGGTTTATTGTCATTTGTCAATGGTGTGAAGAAAATTATGACCATGAAGCCTTCAGGCATTGCAACAGTAAACAAGTGAGACTTGAACTGCAGCAGAGGGATATACATTACAGCAAGTCAAATCTTTGCTTGTGGGCCCCTGGGAAATGGCCTTATGTTCATATCAACCTCCTTTTTTAGTTCACTAACAGATAGACAGACACTTGTCGAATCCCACTAATACACCATAGCCACTTGTGGCATGGCTTCAGAACCAACTGTTGCCCATTGCTATATACTGCCTTTGAAGATGGAGGTTCCAATACTTTAGGCTGTTGGCCTGGTGTTTGGAGAAAACCAGGTTCAGATGTCAACCTAGCTACAAAATCTTTTGGTAATGTTCTTCTCCCTCTGTCTGACATGTCTTACTAGTTTGTTTTGAGGATAAAATGGGAGAAGGAACCCAAAAAGGACGGGCCCATGCTGATTCATAGGAATAAAGCAAGATCCAAAACCCATAAGGGGGTAATACCATCATCAATTTTTCATTTTCAGTTCATTGAAAATGCACAAACTCTGCAAGTTTCCAAGCTCCACAAAACTGTCCATCAGGCTAGATGGTAAAGAAAATCAGGCTAGGGGCAGGCATGGAAATTCAAATCCATGGCTGGATGTTTTAAGCCATGGATATGCAAGACTATAAGGGAAATGTTTTTATTACTGTTCTGGGCAAGGGAAGACATGGCCATCAAAAGGTTCTTCAACACTCCATAAGAAGGAAGGACTATAGCAGTGGTTCTCAACCTGTGAGTCCCTAGATGTTCCTGGATGGCAGCTCCCAGAAATCCCTTCCAGCACAGTGAGTGGTGGAGGCTTCTGGGAGTTGCAGTCCAGGAACATCTAGGGACCCACAGGTTGAGAACCACTGGACTACAGGATATTGGTAACTCCCAAGGTATCTACAAATTTAAATTGCTCTTTAAAAAAACTTGGTAACAGGACCCCTGGAATGAAAAATTTGCTGATAAATGCTAGATCAGTGAATGGGAAATCAACATTCATTCAAGACCTGATCCTGCAAGAACATGCTGATTTTACTTGGATCACAGAGACTTGGCTGGATTGGGCTGAGGGTGTCAATCTCACTCAGCTCTGTCCTCTAGGTTTCTCTGTGGAACCACAGGCAAACCCGAGGTGGTGGGGTGCTAGAGTGCCAATCGTCTATCGCAACTCCATCCCTCTTGCTAGATGCCATGTTCCCCAAATCCCTGGTTTTGAATGTATGTTCCTAAAAGGAGGAGCCAGTAACATAATAGGAATCAACCATACATGGCTACACAGACTTTGTGTTTATGACCACTTATAACTTTGTGTTTATATCACTCCTTGTGTGATTGACACTATGTTATCAATGTTACATTTAATGTTGCCTTCTAATGCTGTAAGATACCCCTCAATTCCCTGTTTCTCAAACTGAATGTGTCTTAATTGTAATGGGCTGTATATTGTCTCTCCTTACTGTAAGCTGCCTCGGGTCCTTTTCCAAGAAGAAAGGTGGGGTAAAAATACTCATAAATAATAATAAATAATAAATAAATAAATAGCAAACAAAGTTCCAGGTTGGAAAGCGTAGTTGGATGAGTCAGATAATTGCAAAGGATTCACTTGACCTCTGGTAAGGCCAGGGATGAAAAGGACCCAAGAAAAAGTTAAATTCCCCACTTCTCTGCAAAGCAGAAACATTCTAAAATCCAGATCTCCACTTGCAGAGGTACAAAATACCCGAGTCCCCGTATAGCAAAGCTGATTAAATTTTAGGTTTAAGACTGGACAAAAAGGAAAGGGAAATTTTGATGAGGCCTTGAGTTCACTGTAAGAAAGATGAGAAAGAGATCAGCAAAACAAACAGCACACACACACACACACACACACACACACACACACACACACACACACAGCCCTCTGAGAGAGAATCACTGTGCCTAATATTTATTTTTAAGGCTCAGAAAGATAGGGCCACAACTTGTGGCAATGAGTTCTATAAGTTACAAGCATGCTTGTTGGAGGGTGAAAACAAATCACAGATGGGCTTATACAAGCCACAATTAATTTTTATCTTTCTTCATCCTCCCTGCACACAATTTCTTATCCTCCCAATGGGCTGATCCATCTGTTTAGATGCCCGTGGACCGCTCTATTGAAAGGATGGTACAGGAGCACGTCTTTTGAAGCAGCAGCATTCCTCCTCCTCAGTAGCAGTACTTGGCCATAAGCTACATCTCAGCAGGACTTGGATAAGATCAGAAAGGACAGCAGGCTATTGAAATAACAAGAGGCAGTTAAACAAACCCCCGAGGCTGGTTCTGCAGATGAAGCTGTTTGGTTGGGAGACTGGTTGTGTAGACATGCGTAGCAGGAGGTGAGCCTGGGTCTAAACTTTTTAGGTTCTGTAGGTTTCTGCGCTTTGAGGGAGATTCCTGCTTTGTCCCAAATTCTTCCATTCACTCAACCATGTCCTCTCATGTTCTTGTGTTGTCTGACCCTGGTTAACTTCAGTCAGTATTTTCGACTGCCCCAGTTAAAACAACACAGGAGAAAATGGTAAGAGTTCGTCATGGTTCCAGGCAACTCGGTTTCATACAAGTGCAAATTCTCCCTGGGCACTTTCTGGGCTTTATTCTGGTGTCAATTTCATCCAAATTTCTTCCATTCCTAGGAGAAAATGGCAGCTTGGAAAAGTGACCTTTTAAAAAAATCACACCTCATTGAATCCTTCAGTAACTTCTTTATTCTTCAGGGGTGAATTTGATTCTTTGGTTCGGATCAAAGCTGAATGCTGAGTCTGCTATACTGAGCCCTTATGTTTCCAAACTTGTCTCATATTCATATTGAAAGCAGGATATGGAAGGGGCCTCCCTAAATAGAGGGAAGGCTTTCAATGAATCATATTTCATTGAATCACAGAATCAAAATAATTAAGTTGTAAGGGGTCTATATAGGCCAGCAGGTCTAACCGCTGACTTAATGCAGGAATCCAAACCAAAGCAGAACGCATTGCCTGATCTTTCCATATCAGAAGCAACAATGAATTGCTTCCATCATGAACCAAGAAGAAGATTCATATCTAATAAATGGCCACTATAATTGGGAGACCATCAGTCAAAGCGACTTGGATAAGTAGCAAAACATTTCAGTCTCACAAGAAAAGAAGTCCAGTGGCCATGACTCAACTTCCAGATAACCTCACCTGGATGACTGAGAGTATTCACAGACATACTGTATAGTTAAGTTCAATCACAAATTACATTTGGGAAAGCAACTTTTTCCAAGTTCTATAAAACAGTATGTGAAGTACCTCACGTCCAAAACTGCCTCTCAACCTATGTGTTTTAAAATTGCTTGTGTGTGTGTGTGTGTGTGTGTGTGTGTGTGTGTGTGTGTGTGTGTGTGTGTGTGTGTGTGTGTGTGTGTGTGTGTAATCATTTTATTTGCTTTTAAGTGGCACTGTTTGATTCTTAGCAAGTGAATGGAAAAGGAAGTTGAAATCTCCATATCTGGTTCTGGTATGACTACACCACCAGGCAGTCTCCTGGTTACTGTTGGAAGAACACGGCCAAACAGCCCAAAAAACTCACAACAGCTATCAGATCCCAGCCATGAAAGCCTTCGAGAATACAGTATCCTGGTTAATCAGGGGGGAAAAGGCTTAGCAATAAATAGGCTTGCAATAAAGGCTTGGTGACAAGAAATAGGGCCTTCTCAGTAGTGGCACAGACACTATGGAATTCCCTCCCCTTTGAGTTAAGAACTGCCTCCTCCCTTGAAATATTCAAGTGAGGCCTTAAGACTTACTTATCTAGGCAAGCCTTCTGAGCCTCCAGCCTTTACACATTTTTATAACATCTTAGTTATTGGCTGGGGAGCTTTCTAAACTCTGCTGCAGCTACTGTTTTTAATCTTGTTTTTTATTGTACTACATTGTATAGTATTTTATAGTATTGTGTTGTTTTTACATTGTATTGATTTTATTGTACTTTTTTGAATTTGTTGTAAGCCACCTTGGGTCCCTCTGGGGAGAAAGGCGGCATAAAAATAAAGTTGTTGTTGTTGTTGTTGTTGTTGTTGTTGTTGTTGTTGTTGTTGTTGTTGTTGTTGTTCATTGGCTGGATCTGGAGCTTTACTAATATGGGGCTTATATCCCATTCCATTGTTTTTCTTCCCCCTTGCCTTTCTTTTATTCTTCTACTCCTCCTTGGCACCTTTCTGTATCCTTCACTTTCATCTCTGACCTCAATAAGCAAATAAAGACATTATGATTAACCTCACTGATGGGGTGATGTTTGCAAAATCCAGAACTTCAGAGCAGGCTTCGTAACGAGGCCTCCAACCAGTCGTACTCTCTGTAATTAAAGATTTTTTTTTTAAAAAAGTGATGTGTGAATGCATACAGGCATAAAAATCTCACAGACATACTTGGCAGGGTGAGAGGATTGACTTCAGTCTGCGCAGTCTACGGGCTTTTTTCCTCTACCACTGATTGAGGGTGGTGGTGGGAATCAGAATGATGAATAAAAATCTGAAATATAGCAATAAATTCACCGAAACAAGGCAATGACCTTAATAAAACCATTAAACCAACTGCAGCGATAAAACAGTGTGAGAACACAAGTATCCTAAAAGAGCCCTGACTTAACACCTTTTCTGCAAACCAAGATGAGGTGTGCCATTTTAAGCACAAAGAGGATGTATTGTACAATTTTGAAGTCACACCGAATTGAATGGCCCTCAATAAATGGAATGGCCAGGTGCCCATGGCACCACTGTCATATGAGCTATCACAGGATGACTGCATAATCTGAGAAAATGTAGATGTTTCCTTTGGAACAGATCATCCTTGGTTTTCCTCCTACTTGAAAAACAAGTTACATCTCTTGGAAAGCTCTCCCACTGCCTAAGAATGTTGTTGTTGTTGTTGTTGTTCAGTCGTTCAGTCGTGTCTGACTCTTCGTGACCCCATGGACCAGAGCTCGCCAGGCCTTCCTATCCTCCACTGCCTCCCAGAGTTTTGTCAAATTCATTTTGGTTGCACCGATGACACCGTCCAACCATCTCATTCTCTGTCGTCCTCTTTTCCTTTTGCCTTCAATTTTTCCCAGCATCAGGGACTTTTCCAAGGAGTCCTCTCTTCTCAGGAGGTGGCCAAAGTACTGGAGCCTCAGCTTCAAAATCTGTCCTTCCAGTGAACATTCGGGGTTGATTTCTTTCAGAATGGATAGGTTTGATCTCTAAGAATAGGCTTTATCAAATATTCCCCAGCCCATTGCCAATAAATAATAGAATCTCTTCACACTTGTTTCCCCCTGCTTGAACTGACATTAATTAATATACACTAATTACACCAAGACACTGCAGTAAATACAGTTATGCTGTGGAGCTGAAACAGGTTGCGCCGTTGTGGGTATGTGTGTGCCTTTAGCAATTTAGCTTGTTAACGGATGCATTAATATTATAACACTTACTGCTAGGAATACTGTATTATTAAAGGTATTAACAAATGTTAACAAATGCTGTACAGCTAAATATGCCCATTAAGTGGTTGCAGTGCTTTCAAAATTTTCAGTGTTTTATAGGAAGGTGGATTCATGGCACAGGTAAATCATTCATTGACCAAACTTCAAAATCAATCCAGCTGTGGAACATAATTAGATACAATCAACTAATTACTTGTAATTAATTCCTTTTCCCAGTAAGGAATGTATAATTAAGCCTCCTTGCAAGTATACGCTGACATGGTATAAGTTCTAAAAATGTAACTGTAATGCTGACTAGCTGCTTGTTAAAGGTCTTGGAATTATAACGGTAACTAATTACTTTGTAAAAAAAAAAAACCCTCTCCTGCCACTGATACCCCCACTGGGAACTGCATTTATGAATAGCCCTAAGAGAGTTTTGGAGGTGAGGATGGTAAGGAGAGTCATTTGGCACCTACCAATCTGGTATTAAGGATGAATTTGTACTGCCCTGTCAAACAGCAGTGTTTTACTCCAGGAGTAAATTCCTTCACTTTGGTACATTTATGTGGCCACATCAGAACTGCTCTAGATATGACACTGTTCATGCAGTTGGCAACCTTTAAAGGCTTTCATTAAAATGAACTGTAGGTATGGAGCCAGGTGGGAAGAATTCAGACTGAGACTCTAGCATGGATTGGGAAGTCCTAAATTCTTTACTCTTGCTGTGCTCATGATATGGACTATACTGAGGCAGAAAAATTGCACCTCCTATCTATACAAGAAAGGGGAACACTTCTATTCTGAGCATTAATCATAGACTTTTAGAATAATGGGGTTGGAAGGAACCTATAAGGCAATCAAGCCCAACCTGTTCCTCAGTGCAGGAATCCAAATCAAAGCAAAGTGTTCTGCTTATATACCGCCCCATACCACTTCAATTAGTCACTGGGCGGTTTACAGTTTTAATTACAGTAATGCAAGCTGGGTACTTATTTTACTGACTCCAGAAGGATGAGCCTGCTACCTGGGATTGAACCCCAGGTCGTGAGCACAGTTTTAGCTGCAGTACTGGCATTTAACCACTGGGCCAGATCTAGCCAATGGATGTCCATTAGAGCTAATGGTAAGTGCAGATGGTACAGAACTAAGGGACATTATAGTTATAGATGGGACTGTGAGGACAGTTTTGTTAAATCAACATTGACCAGCATTCTTTTTCTTGTGGAAGTTCAGGACCTGTTTGAGAGAAAGCAACTGGAATTCACAGCTATACTGTCTCAGAAGGCACAAGGTTAATTTAGCTGTTGCCACTGAAAAACTATCATCCATTTATTCAACGGACCCTGTTGTATTACAAGCCCTACTGTTAGGCCAAGTGAAGCAACTACCTCAAGTGCCAGATGCTGACAGGCAATGGTGGCAGGGATGAGCCTGTTTAGACCAAACGATTCAGGTAGTTCCCTCCATGGGACAACTCCACATATTTTGTTCTTGGCCCTTTCAATGAGCTTAAGATCTCCAGCATAGTCCAAAGAGTGGTGAAGAAGAAGGGGGATGTCACTCTGCCATTTCAAGAGGAAGCACCACCCTGTTTGACCCACAACCGTCCCGGGCCTTCAGGGACCATAGATGATGCTACATCACAAATGGTCAGAAGAGTCCATTTCTGAAGTTGGATGAATGATCTCCATCTTGTCCTTTGGCTCAGGCATCAACATTATTTGGAATGGTCATGAGCCTTTGAAAAGTGAGAACATGAACCACAGGTAACACCACAACTTATGGCAGGAAGTGCCATATGGCTCATCAGTTATGCATGATGAGAAGAGACTCTTAGCTGTGTCCACCAGTTTCTCTGATTCCAATGTTCTTAGATGAGAAGATACATTCAACTCTGCTTACCTCAAGGATAAATGAGAGTGTGGGTTTAGATTTATCTAGGTCAGTGCTGGTGAACCTTCAGCACTCCAGATGTTTTATACCGCAACTCCCAGAATTCCGAGCCTAGACTGCCAATGACTAAGGACTGTGGGAGTTGTGGTCCAAAACATCTGGCGTGCCAAAGGTTTGCCACCACTGATCTAGGTGCTCATCCTTCTGACATTACTTAGTTCTTCACTCTAGGTTTCTGTTTTCTAAACATGCCCTAAAATTAAGTTCTCTCTCTCTCTCTCTCTCTCTCTCTCTCTCTCTCTCTCTCTCTCTCTCTCTCTCTCTCTCTCTCTTGTATGCACACATGTGCATGTGTCTCAACTGATTTAAGACGAAGCCACACACACACACACACACACACACACACACACACACACACACACACACACACACACACACACACACACACACACACACACACACACACACACCATGCCCACACCTACACTTATAAAACATGAATGTTAGTGTCTGCTTTCCTCATCTAGTTCTGTTTATGGAAGAAGTCTTTCCCACAAGGGAACATATTCCCACCATAATTGAATGTGAGGTTACATTGGTCAGCCAAAGACTAAACAGACTGTAAATGGCCAGACTGGAGGCATGAAAATGCAATCATTAGCTCTAAGAACATTTTATAAAGCATGATTTTTAAGAATATGTAAATTATCTCTTAGAATTCAAGGACAACCCAGCCCTGCCTGCCTGCAAGTGAGAGAAAGAATAGTTTTTTATGTATTTAAATTTATAGCCTACTGGTTCCCAAAGGCTCAGAGGAGATGAAAAGCAAATAGAAATATCCTGTTAAAAATCAATTAAAACACATAAGAACATTAACTGATCTTAAACTCTTCCAGTGCTTTGCTGGCTGAAAGCCGCCCCCCATAAATCAAGTTAAGCAGAGAGGGCTTACAATGAGACAGATAGATGTTTGGCTTCTGTACATTCTAGACATAGAATTTTATTTCCTCATACCTTTGTTTTTTAAAAAGTATAAGCAGCAAGTTCCTAGTCCTCTGTTAAAATATTAAAGATTAAATGAATGGTCTACTGATCTGTGGATTTCTGTACTAGAAGAAGAATGAAGTAAGTAACCCTAGAACAGTGTTGGCGAACCTACAGCATGGGTGCCAAAGGTGGCACTCAGAGCCCTTTCTGTGTGCACCCAACATCACCCCTTCACAGCCACCTGTATACAGGTTAAATAGCTGTACTGGCACTTTGCGAATAATTAGTGGGTTTTGAATCGCAGTTTGGGCACTCAGTCTCTAAAAGGTTCGCTATCACTGCCCTAAAGTTCATTTCACCACTACAATTCTATGGTTCTTCATCTCCAGTTTAACAGGTTTTTGGAGTGACGGCTGTCAGATCAACCCACTAAATTTCTTCACTGAAAATAATGAGGACTGAAACTGGGATTTTCTGCACTGAACAAAGTTCAGTGAACACAGTTACAAAAATCCCAGTATGGTTTCCCTCCAGATGTTTTAGACCCTCACCGTTGACTTGTTAGCAGAGGTTGAATAATGTTGTAGGTGAAAACATCTGGGAAGCACAAACTCTGCCTAGAGGTCAAGGAAGGCTGTTCTAGGATATGCAATACAGTATAATGTGTACCATTATAAACAAGCATGCATTGGTAAGAAGCAAGAGAGTGCTTTACACACACACACACACACACACACACACACACACACACACACACACACACACACACACACACACACACACACACACACACACACACACACACACACACACCAAATCACCCAGAGCCTAGCATTTGCAGATGAACAGTTATAACGTCTCAAGTCATCTTGACTCATGGATCAACTGAAGATAAAGCATGCAAACAGAGACTCTGTGTTCTCAAACAATTCTCAGCAGTATTTCAAGGCTCAAATTTTCATAGCACATGGATATTATTTTGCCAGACCATTTGAGAAATAGATATGATTGGATGGCCTAAGAGTCTGCAGTAAACTCAAGGTCCTTCACAATTCTCCCGTGAGGAGGCAAGGCCTGAAAGGATACATGGAAATAAATTCTCACTCCTTGAAGGCTCTGTCATATGGCCAGCTGTCTGAAATAGTCTTGGAGGAGATGAGAATTCGGAGCTATCGGTCTAAAAATAGTGTATCCCTAGTAAAGGAAAGCCCAGATCTTATAATGGTCAGAGAGGGGAATATACAACATTCTTCCCTCCTGGAGGGCGCAGAAGACATTGGTGGCACAGCATTGCAAGCAGGGTGTGTGTATGTATGTGTGAGAGAGTGTGTATGTGCATATAGGTATTCCTCTGCAAGCCATGATTTATCCCTTCAGCAATGTGCAGAGGTTGTTTTGTGGTTCAAGTCCACTGAGGTGAGTAGAAATCCTGTGTTTAGCAAACCTAAACTGTAAATGAGAAATAGCACCTTCCTTCCTTATTTTTCTGCTCCTCAGGCCTGCTTTTTACTCCACGGTTATGAGTTCATGGCTGCCTATCTACCAAGTTCCAGTCTCCCTTTGCATCCTTATCCGCATCCTTAATGGCTCTGTCCCTTCTCCCAAACATGGTTCTGCTCACTAGGGTTTCCCTTCCAGTTTCCACAGCTCAGTTCTCTTTCTTTATAACTCACTTCAGATCTCCTTAAGCCTGCTACAGACTATTTGCAATTCTTCCTATACTCCTCCTTCCCATCCTTCTCTGCCCACTATCCTACCAAGCCCCCATGATTTCTGATCCCCCCCCAGTCTCTGCAACCTAGACCTCCCCCCTTTTCTCTCCCTTCTTCCTTATCTCCCCACTTCCTGAACCTTTCAAGTGTCCCTGATTCCTCTTTGACGAGTGTCTGTCTCAGCTGCCCTCTTGAACACCGTCCACTCGACCCCATAGAGACCCCTCCCGCACCGGTGGTCCCCTAAACAGCCGACTCCTGAGACCCTCCCTTCTCTCTCCCTGCCACCCCACACCCCGCCGCCGCCGCCGCCGCCGCCGCCGTCCGGTCCAGCCCAGCCCAGCCCAGCGCTTGCCCGTGTCCGAATCAATTAGAATTGAGATTGGAGGCGCTGCGCGGAGGGTAAATATTAAAGCCGGGCGCTTCGCTAATTCAAACCATCGATCAGGCGGGGATGAGAGCAATAAATTATTGTGACAAGATGCAATCCTCGCGCCGGGCGCCTCTGCCTCCATCGATCCATGCGGCCCGGCCTGGCTGCCTTGCGCCCTCCCTTGCCTCCAGCCGGCGCTGCCCGATCCGCCGCCGACGTGGATGATGAACTACTAGGCCCATCGCTCGCCTCTGGGCGGCGCCCTATAACCACCCATTCCTCGACACCCCTTCCCCTTCCCTTCGCTCCGGGGTCCCGCAGATCCTGTTGTCTCGCCCAGCCACCCACCCGTTTATTTTTATTTGCGCGAGCGCGTTCCTTCGGCTTCTCATCTGCACGCGCGCACCCTCCTGTTTCCTCCTACTTCCATTCTGCACACCTTCCGTCTCCATTTGCGCCCCACCGTCCTCTGACATCGGGACTAGAGCTAGACCGGAGCAAACTCGGCCTTGGCCCCGAATCAGGCACCAACGTTTAGAGGGCACCGAAATGCAGTGCCCTAGAGAGTTAAGAAGAATCTGGGGGCTGCAATTACAGAAAAAAAGAAAGAAAGAAAAAACAGAACAGAACAGAATAGGAAAGGAAAGGAAAGGAAAGGAAAGGAAAGGAAAGGAAAGGAAAGGAAAAGAAAAGAAAGAAAGGCAGGAAGGCAAGTTCTATTTGAAAAAGAAAGGAAAAGAAAAGAAAAGAAAGGCAGGAAGGCAAGTTCTTCCATAGTGACTAGAGCAGCTGCCCAGTCTAGCAGACAGAGTCACCTCTGGATCTGCAAATACCTGGGACTGGCCATGGGATTCCCTGCTTCCAGAGGATGCTCTCTGCCTTTAATGTGCATCCAGAAGCATAAGAACACTACCTGCGGTCAACTGCAGTTGAGAGGGGGCTTCTCGCCCCTACCCCTGGCCTTTTCTCTTTCTCAATCTGCATGGAATGAATGTGACAGGGACGAAGCATTCATTGGACTGCTCAGTCCTGAAACTAGGTGTGGTTTTGTATGTTAATGGAAGCCAGGAGACTGAAACATCGTCCCAGTCCTTGGAGCTTCTGCATGTCCCATATGCCGAGTGGGGTGTGAATTCTAGGGACGTGGGTCCTGTTGCAGGTGACAGCTGGAAAACATATATTCCACCACAACTGAGTTCTATCCCTTCCTGTTTCATAAATATGCCCTTCAGTGCTTTACTCGTTATGTCCCTTTTCTGGTTGCCATTCATGAAGACTGCAGTTGTGCAGGAGAGAGGAGTTTTCTATTTGTATTTTTTTTAATAGCTCTCGCTCTGCCATAATATTGCAGCTGCCCAGCAAAGCATCCAGGTGATAAGGTCACTTGTGAGAAGAAAAGAAGCTAACATTTGCAGAACATTTCACAAAGGCCGGCCCTACCTTTGGACAGCATGAAGGAGCCATCTTAGTAGCAGTGTTGGTTGTTACAAAAGGACAAGATTTTTTTTTTGTGTGTGTGCATTTTTACTCCCAAAAGGGAAGGGAGATATCGGTTGGATTTTCTGCCTTATTGCACCAAAATAAAATTAGTGGCTGGGGCCATTTTCTGCCTTGCTTCCAAAAATGAAAATGTCTTCCATATAATGAACAGAAAGAATGAACTGCAAAAAGACATATGAATGACTAATGTCCTAGATGGCTTTTAGAAGGATGGGACACATAAAGCAAAGCAAAGCAAAGTGTTCTGCTTATATACCACCCCATAGCACTTCAGGTACTCTCTGGGCAGTTTATAATCTAATTATGCAGGCTACACATTGCTCCCCAAGCAAGCTGGGTACTCATTTTACTGACCTCGGAAGGATGGAAAGCTGAGTCAACCATGAGCCTGCTACCTGGGATTGAACCCCAGGTCATGAGCACAGTTTTACCTGCAGTACAGGCATTTAACCACTGTGCCACAAGGCCCGTACACAACATTTATCAGTTGGTATGAGTTAGAATAGTTAATAGATCTTCCATATGCAAAGGTAATGTACCTTTTAGAACACCAGGTGCTGAAGGAAAATCAAAAGGAAGAACCCATCTCCCTTTTGTCTTCCTATGTGTGGTTTTCTGAAAAGATCTAGTTGACCAAGGCTGGCAATAAGGCAATAAGTTTTCATAAGCTTGAGCTAAGAAAGCTATTTTCCCATGTTCACATACTGGTTTGGGGATTTTATTCCATTATGTTAAGAATGAGCACCAGTAAAGCCCATGTGATGTACATGATGCTACAACCCCCAGTACAGTTTCAGCAGGCCTCCCCTGACCCCCCCCAACACCCCCAAAAATGTGAACCTGGAAAAAAAATTACATTTTCCTCCAAAAGCCTAATTGTATGCCCAGAAGCTGGAGAAGGAATGATTTGTCATTCAAATGTGATTCCCCATCCCACAGAAGTAACTAGTGATGGCAGCTAGCTTGGATGGTTTTAAGGAGTGGCAGATCCACAACAAATACCTGTTGTGGGGAGCAAGCATCACCTTCATGCCTTCTTTGAGGGTTTTCCAGAAACATCTGGCAGAAAGTTGTTGGAAATAAAATACTAGGTCTGATCCAGCGAAGAATTTCCTATGTTCTTATGATAGAGATACACTGATTAATTTTTTAAAGCATAAGCGGTTGTCTTTGCTTTGCTACAGGCATTATAAAAGCTGCCGGTTGCAAACACTCTTATCTATGCAACTGTGACCAGGCGAAGCTTCTGAGTAATGCTATGTGATTCACAAATCAGTGCACTAAAATGAACTTCGGGTTTCAGACAAACACCACGTGGGAGGCTTTCCCTAAATGTAAGGATTCAGATGCTTGAGCAAATTGTTTATGATTTGCATTTAAAACAACATCTGAATTGGTGCTCAGTATATAGCTACAACCTTCTTGATGCATATGCTAGTGTCTCTTCATTCAGTGTTGGCAACTGTCGTGGAGAACTCAGATGACTGAATCGTTTTTTTGCCACGCTGATTTGTGGCATTTTCTCAAAACCAACAGTAGAGACAAAGGTCCAGGAGCAAGCCTTCCAAAGGGTGCTTGGGGGCCTCCTGGATTGTCTACCTCTTAAAACTTATGCAGAACTAAAACTCTGAATAAGCCCTAGGAAACAGCCACTAGCCGGGTTGCTTGTAGAAATTCAAAATAATCTCTGGGTGAGCACCAAAAAAAATGTAATGGCCATAAAGTGGACAACTCTTGTTACTGATGTGCTACAAGCAACCGAGGCTGGAATTCTTTGTAGTCTAAGGAACTCAGCTGATCTAAATATGACCCAACTTCCCAGACAGAACATAAAGAGCACTTTGCTGGATCATACCATGGGCCTACCTGGTCCAGCTTTCTGGTTCCCACAGAGGACACCAAGATGTTTCTTTGGGGATCCAAAAGCAGGGCATGAAGGTAATAACCCGCTCTTGCTGTTGATCCTGGTAGAGGAAAATGGTATAGAGTTTAGAAAAGTTATGCTTTTAAGCCGCTCTCAGAAGTTCCCAGCCCTCTGGTCAAGCCTGGCTAGATGTAAATTTTCTAAGCTGTGAAGCAGCATATTGTAAATCATGACCCGTAGCTATTCATGGGCATATCTACAGTGAATGTGCTCATTCATTTTCAAAGCCAACTAGGTTGGTGACCACTTCCTGTCTTGTGGCATTGAATTCCACAGCTTAATTATGCCTCCTGTGAAGAGATGCATCTGGGGTTATACTGACCAGGTGTGATGGCAGCTGGAGGCTGTCATTGTTCTGAGTTCTGCACCTTGTCTAAGAGTCAGATGGCCTGGGTTCAGTTCTTTGCCTAAGTCTTGAAGATTAGTGACCCAGGGTTAATCACAATCACAGCATAAGCTATTTTGCAGGATTGTTTCAGGTGTAAATTTGGCCAGGGGAGAGAATCACGTGTATTGCCTTGAGCTACTTGGAGAAAAGACATAAATAAATAAATAAATAAATAAATAAAATCTTCCACGGTGCCTTAAATCTAGGCTAGTTGTTTCTCCACTGGGCTTCCTTTGACAACGCACTGCGCAGATATGTACAGCTGTTCTGGAGGATTAATATTACAGCCCGCGAAAACGGCTTCTTTGCTAGGCTTGATTTCACATTTTAAGGCTCTGCGTTTTCTTTGCTCTAGGACTCTGCACTGTTTCATTTTCGCTATTTTGGTGGGAGCTGCTTTCTTACTGCAATCATACAAAAAACAAACAATTGAAATGCATGTATCACGAGTGCAGGAGGAAATACTGGCAAATTACAAACGCTCACAGAAATGGGAAATCGGGGGGGGGGAGGCAAACCATCCAGCTTGCTTGAGCCTGCTGACTCTCCACACCTGCTTGAGTCAGCAGTAATGACGGTTGTAAAGAAGAGGGATGGAACCGGTCAAAGAGGAGATTGGTTCTCAAGTACAACATCCTGGCCTATTTCATCCACCCAACACACAACCCTCCTCCCTGACTGACTGCAGCCAGCATTGCAAGGCTGAAGGACACAAAAGCGGTGCTGTTGGATAAGGAAAGACATTGTGTAGACATTTGCTTCCGTTTAATCTCAGGGAGGATGAAATACTAAACGGAATGGTGTAGAATACATCTCTTTCTGAGGAGTGTGCAAGCACAGAGCTCTCCGTCAAGAAGGGTTTTTTTTTTTGGTGATTTGCCTTTTGGTTTTATATTTGTAGCTTGAGACATAACACGTTTTCCTTAGTTTACGGCACACTTAATTTGGCAAATAAGATGTACCAAGGCAATGCCTAGATTCCTGGAAATAGAAACACTGTCCAATCTGAGATGTACCTATGTGGTTCAACAGTGATTAAAGTATTCCAGATGTACCTTAAATCAATCAATTTTATTTTACAGCCAAAGGCCCGATAAGATGTACATTAAAGCTACTTACTACCCCCTTTGCCACATATCAGCATTCAGCTGTAATACTAAAGTAGAGGTTCTACAACTAACCCCTGTGTGTTCAGAAACAAAGCAGGTCCTATCTTCACTCTTCTCCGTTTCCTCTTCTGGGATAGAGAGGCAAGGATTAACTAAGGTGAGCAAGAAGAAGGCTAGCAAGGATTGAGAGGGAAAATTATCATCTGAAGTATCAGAAGGAATGGCCAGGTGTCCATCAGGAAGATATGAGACAGCTTTGTAATCTGGAGAAATCATGGCGGGGGGGTTCGGGTTTTCTGTTCCAGTCACAAAGTAAGTCATATTTTACTCATTTTTTTCCAGTTCACCATCAAAAGGAACTCAACACACAACAGTACTCTAGCGTCTCTCATTTCTGATCCTCCAAGCAACCCTACGAGATAGATTGTTTCAGAGGCATGGCCCCACAGCCGTCATTGCTAAGCATGGAATCGAAACGCACTCTTCAACATTGCCTCTGGCTAGGACAACACTCACAAGTTACTTGATACCTCCTCCCCAACCTAAATTCATAATACAGTACAGAGAACTGAGAGGGCCACAGGAGGCAAGCACAGAAAACCCAGCGAGGGAACCCCCACATTTCATTATACTGTTTACAATGCTGCTGGATAACTCCAGGGTTTAAGTAGCTGGCTGCGTAGCTATAGGCTGGGGGTTCGATTCCCCACTGTGCCTCCTTGGTGGTGGTGGGGGACTCCATAATCCAGACGGTCCCTTCCAGCTCTGCATTTCTGAGATTATTATAAATATTTATTCCAGTGAGGAGATTTTTTTTTATCATAGAGATCAAAGTAACAAGTAGAGTTACTGCTTCCTCCAAACAAGGACTGGCTAGATTTAGGCTTGGTTAGCTGGAACTGGCAAACCACTCCATTATTCCTGCCAAGAAAACCCCATAGACATGGAGTCACGAAGAGTCGGTCATGACTCTAATGACACAGCACACACAGCTTGAATTACAATGTGCCACTGTTTTCCTTCTAACAAGTTATGTCCCACTGTCTTATTGGTATTCTGGGGACCTTAGAGACCACTGAAAAACAGTATGGAAATTTTTCCAAGTGCAAAGCTGTAGGGTCATCTCCCTCCCTCACAATACTTTGCAGGCCTAACTTCACAACAAATACAAATTTATTTTACATCAGTTAAATTCCTGTGGTTTTACACATAAGACACCCAAATAACCCTGGAAGTTGCATTTTGCTTAATCCTTTGTCTGAGACCCCTGACTCCTCCATCCTAGGGACTAGAGATGGGCACGAATAAAAAAAATGGCATTTCGTTTGACGTTTGTCGTTTAGGGGGTCCGTTTTGGTTCGTTTCCGTTTTTTGCGAATTTTTGCAAAAAAATCATTTTCGTTTTCGTTCATTTCATTACCATTTATTTCAATTTTTTGTGATTCTTTTTTTAGCATTTAAAGCAGTTCAATATATTGCCGTAATGAAAATGAAACGGACAACAAAATTTCTGGTGTTTCTGTTCGTTTTGTTTCATTTTAGAGACAAAATTCATTTGTCATTTCATTACGTAATGAAACAAAAAAACAAAAATGGAAATGAAAAATTGTTCGTTTCGTGCCCATCTCTACTAGGGACCATGAGGAAATGAATGAAAACTAAATTAGCTAAAACTGATAGTAAAATAGGCTAAATGGCTTGGATGACCAATCATTGACCAAGAGCTGTTGGCTAGAACAACTACGGACTGAAGGTTGGGTAAAGCAGTGCCAAGATAAGTTAAAGATCTATGATTTCACTATGGAAAAGTTCCTTAGTCTTGATTCTAGTTCTATCACACTAAGGAACTGGATTTTTTGATATTGATACTTGTCATGATAGGGCCACAAATTTTTGAGTCTTGGTTCTCAATGTGGTATCCCAAACTCCAGATCAACTATTTGAGGCCACAATATTTTGAGACATTATCTTTTCCACAGCTTCACGGAGTCTTCATTGAAGTTAGATTTCAACAGATGCCCTCTGCTTATCTTGAAGTGAGATACAAAAGAATTCCAGTTATGGAACATTTAAATGTGTCTATGGCTGCCATCAGATAGAAGACATAATCCACTATTTACTCTTCTGCCCCCTTTACAAGAACCCTAGAGATAGATTTTTATGGCCTATCACCCAGATGTTCCCTAATTGCCCCCATGAAGAAATAGTAGTAAGGTTGCTCATTGACAACCAGCCATTCATTACTTATAATGGAGCACTCTTGTGCATTGGCAGCTAAGTTAAGGTCTGACTTTCTCAAGGACTTAAATGCCATCCAACATAAAGGTCCTTAGTTCAGTGGGAGCTGTTGCTAAGACTTTTGAAATGCTGCAATTTCTTTGGCACTGTGCATTGTGTGTTTGTAAAGGCCTATGGTCATGAACAATAAAGTTTTTGATTGGTTGGTAGTAAAATCCAGGGTTTCCCAAGGAAGTTATGTCTTCAAATCAGATAATTAGGACATTCCTTCCTCTTCATTCACGGAGTTGATTCATACAAATATTTTAACCGGCCAACAAAATGGAAATTATGGTGGCTGGTGAGCTAACTACTCCTTGACTTGTACTACAAACGATCAATGGGACAAAAATTTACAGCCTAATCCTACATAAATCTGGTTACATCTAAGCAAACTAAAGAAGGCCTAAGAACTCTGTATAGGATTGGCCTGACGCCAATGGAATCAGCTTTCTTGCTATCCTTTAGTTCCTTTATAACATTCTTTGTAATGTTCATAATGTTCTCAAATGCTGTTGTACTGAATTCTTCCATCACAAAACAGAAGTTGGTTTTTTTTTTTTTAAAAAAAAAGCAAATTAATCCTGGTTAAGGTCCTAACTATGATGGTGGAATTCGCAGGAACCTTCTAGGTATCCCGCCTTAGATTTTCATTTTAAAAACCTATAGCCATTTAACTCTCCAACATTCCATGGGAGGAATGCTTGCCAGTACCCAGTTTCTGAATCGAGATGACAGCGAATGTTTCATTCCATGGACAAGCTGTTACACATATTTGACTGTTTCAGCTGTGCAGCCCTTTATGTCAGATCACATTCTCTATGGATTTAAAAACCTAGAGAGTTTTGGTCTTTTATTGTAAAATGTACCAAATTTGTTGGAATGCAACTTTTATCCTTCTAAACCAGTATGTTGACTGGCAACAACCGTATTTGGAGTTCAATGCTCAGAAAGGGCTCTGAGTGGGAAAATGCTAGTCTATTGGTTGCGGAAAAGAATCTGTGCATATGTTATGACTAGTTTAAAACAGAGTTCAGGAGCTACAAAGTAGCAGAGAGTGGTAATTTTTGCTCTGTAGAATGCCTTAGCGTATGTGTGTTGAAATACTCACTCATGCATTTGCAGGGGCAAGTCCCAGAAATAAGATGCATCTGTTCAAAGGCTGAATCTCTAAAAACATCAGACAGGAACCAGAACATAGAATAATAGCACATATGGTTGTTCTTGTGCATCAATAGGTTACGGCTGACATGATGGCCCTAATAAAGTGTTCTGCTTATATACTGCCCCATACCACTTCAAGTAGTCTCTGGGTGATTTACAGTTTAATTAAAGTATGCAGGTTACACATTGCCCCCCCACCAAGCTGGGTACTCATTTTACCAACCTCAGAAAGATGGAAGGCTGAGTCAACCAGGAGCTGGCTACCTGGGATTGAACCCCAGGTTGTGAGCACAGTTTTACCTGCAGTACAGGCATTTAACCACTGCGCCACGAGGCTCCTAATTGGATTTTTAAGATACCTGTGAGAAACTTGGGCAATGGTTCACCATTGACATCTCCCAGTGAGTTGTTAGAACCTAGCAGGGATTTGAACCTATAATACCTGAATCCTAGTCACGCTGTTATTTTACACTGGCTTCCAATAGCAAATATACTAGAAATATTTGAATCTACTTCAATAATGCATCCCCAAAATGGGGAAAAATAGTGATAATTTCAGCTCTAGATTATATGATGCAACAGCTTCTCTGCTTTCCATTTACTCATAAAATTGAAGCATTTTCTCTTTCTTATGACTACCTTTACCAGGTTCAATTCCTTCTTCTTGAATCTCCACCACTTCCTTTTGCCCCAACTTTCTCTGATTCTTCTTAGTTTTTTTAGTTGCCAATCCCTGCTCTATTCCTTATCATTCTCCTAGTCTTTTTTTTTTTAAAGCAGCCTCAGCAATGCTAACCTTTAAGGCCAGCCCTGCCATTAGGCAGAAAGAGGAGGCTGCCTTAGGAGCTGAATTTGAATGTTATGAAAGGGCATTGAATTGTCATCTACGTACTCTTTTGTATTCTCGGTCTCAGGGAGAACTATTTTTGAGATTAGATCCAGATCTCAGAATAATTTGGACACTGTCACTGGCTGGAGAGGAACAGGAATGATGGAGGTATATTTCTGCTTCATCTGCTTTCTACCAACATTACCATCTGCAGTAGTCGTACACCTCAGCTTCATAGCTGCAGGGGGCTTTGAAAGTTATTCCATCATAAAACTTATTCCATGAAAATACAAGTTTGGGAACAAAAGTTGGCAATTCCAAACTGAGTGCAGCCTAAAGAGTTTTGCATTTGGGGTATAGTATTGTCCATATGAACGTATCAACAGATCTCAAGGAAACCGAGGACATATGAGAACTTGGAAACTTTACACTTTCAGTTACATTTCACAGAATCCCCCACCATTATGACCATTGGCTTTGCTGGATGGGTATTCTGGGAGTGACAGTCCAATAATGATGTTGTTTCAAAAGCGCGGGGAAAGCGTTGTCCCCCAAATATTCCATAATTTAAGCAAGTGGTGAAATGAGAAGAATTTTCTCCAAATATTCTCAGGGGTACAAAGGGATATAACTTGTCAGTTATGTGTACATTAAAATGCCTTTTAACTAAGACAAACTTCTGATGAGCTCCAGAACTCAAAATTATTCTGAAATTTGCTTTTGGTTTGTAATATCAAACTGATGAGAAGAATAGTTATAATTTAGTCAAGGGAAAATACCAGCTCACCAAGAATAAATCTATATAGAAGAAGACTTTTAATTCTCCCAGGACTGACTTTCAGATAAGTATTATAGGATCACAGCCTCACATTCTCTCTCTCTTTCAAATTATTTATGGAGTTTAACATCTTTTTGAACAGATTAAGGGAGGCTCCATTAGTAGCAAATGTAAACATATATACAGTTTGCATATAGGTTGTTTCTTGCACTGTATCTCCTTTTTCAGAAGAGTTCCTTATATGTTGACATCATACATTCAGCTCAGAACATATTTAATCATAGTAAGGTTAGAATTGAAGAATCTGAAGGGACCCAATTGATCACTGAGTCCATCCCATGTCAAGGAAGCACAGTGCGAAATTCACCTCCCAATCTCTGGTTATGGAGCCTAAACCATGTTCATCTCCTAATCTCTGGTTATGCAGAACTATCTAGCAGTCCTGAAAGTATGTAAAATTCTACATGCCCAACACTCCATTGAACTGAAAGGGACTTGTTTTCTGTGTAAGCATGGATAAAATTGAGTATCGTCATCTGCTGGATTTCGGTAGGATTCTTTTCTCCCCCCCCCCCGCCCAATGTCTATGGGTGCCAGCTAGTATAGTGTGTAGGGCAAAATGACCTCACAGCATAATCTGTGTATATGTATTAAGTATATATATAAGAACAAATCAGTATTCTCCAACCTGGTGTGCTCCATATGTGTTTAACTACAAATCCCATCATGACCTCTATAGGATAGCACAACTGGAAGGAGCTGGATTTGAAAGGAAAAACACCTACAATCCAGAAACGTTGTGCTCTAACAGGCTGAGACAGAAACCAGATGCATTGTAAAAGAACAGCGTCCCTATTATTGAGTCATATCAAAGCCTAAATCTTTCCTGTAATTTTAAAGCCTCATCCTGTGCTTGAGAGTTAGGTAAAATTTCCCCTGTCATTTCATACTTCTAGGAAACAGTTTCAGGAAAGTTGCCCTTCAGCCCATTTCTCAGACAAGGAGTGGTGACCCAGGTGAGAGAACTTCATGGCAGACATAGTTGAGTTTACATTTGAACCTAGGCAGGGCTTAACCTGAGTCCGGTTATCCCTTTCATATGCTAAGACTGCGCTTTGGTGCAAACTCCATTATTAAAATTAAAAACTGCTCTGAGCATTATCTGAGGAGCCTTTCCTTTGCAACTAGCTGTTATCCCAGGACAAATTAACTCATGACATCTGGAAGGAAGGAGTAACATATGATAATTATCCTACCTTTTCCCTTACCATCAAAATCTATTTTAGATACTCATCCTCTAATAAGCACAAGCATGTCTTATGCATCTTTTGCAGGTGGAAAATAAAATCTCATCTACATCTTCACAGGTGAAACCCTTCTAAACAGGAATTTAGTACTAACAAAAGATGTAGGCGCTAGATTCCACTACTCCCACTTGCCTTGTACTAGACTTGCAATAGTGTGTTTGTATGGAGATCCTCTTAGCAGGGGAACACTTAAAGTTGCATAAATTCCCCCCCACACACACACACACACCTGTAGTCTGAAGTAGTTTGGCCTAATGTACAGTCCAGTTCATTCCAGTTGATAAGGTTGGGGCTTACCAGTTAAGTTGAGGGGAAGAAAATTGCCTCTTTGCATATCCTAGGATGGTGGTGCCAAACCATTGGCCCTCCAGATGTTTTGGACCACAACTCCCAGAATTCCAAGCCTGTATTGCCAATGGAAAAGGACTGTGGGAGTTGTGGTTAAAAACATCTGGAGTGAGTGTCTTTATGGCAGGGGTGGGTGCGGGTGGGGAGTGAGATTGTCCAAGATTGTCCAGTTCAGGCTGAAGTCCTCCTAATGTGTGAATGATTTGAGGATATAGTCTTAACAATTCTCTACTTGAACAAAACTGGCTTCCCTTTCTCAGAGACAAATTCAGCCCTCTCTGTGTATGAAGCAGTTAACATTTCTATTTCAGGAATGACTGTTTCAGAGACAGTAACTATTATTAAAAGTTGGTGGTTCTGTTCTAGAGTAAATTAGGCTGTAGACATTCACCAGCGTTTACAGGAGCACTAAAATATAGCTGGTTTCTTCTACCACACCCATATGAAATAACATGGTCTGCAGAAACCGGATTGCAAACCTAGTGAGGACTAGTGGAATGATTAACCCAGGGAGAGAGACAAGGAAAACCGAAGACCTGTTTTCGTGGATGCAGTCCAACTGGTGCAAATGTGTGTGTGTGTGTGTGTGTGTGTGTGTGTGTGTGTGTGTGTGTGTGTGTGTGTGTGTGTGTGTGTGTGTGTGTGTGTGTGTGTGTGCTCACCCGGGCGGAGGTTGGGGTGGGTAGAAGGATGGAAGAGTTGTGAGTAAATTGCTTTCAACCCCCCCCCCCCCCAGAGTCTAAATAGAGAGCCCCTGGCTGCTACCCGGGCTATCCAGCACACAATGAGTACCTCCGGGCGATTGCTGAAGAGACTTGAATCCAGTCATTGCAATGGGAACCGGCCGGCTAAAACCCACTCCCTTCGGCTGAACTCGGTGATGGACCGGACTGTTTTGGAAGAGGATGCGGTTTTGCATACGTTGAGGGTCGCTTGTGTGGATGGGTGAACACGTTGATCACCTCCGCGCCCTTGGCTTCCCTTCCCAACGTCTCACCCCTCCACTTCACAGCTAACATGAAAAGTACCCTATTCGTGTTTAAAGGGAAATGATCTTTTCTTTTGTCAGGCTACAGTTGCGTATACATTTGCCGAGTTAAACTTCTGGGTTTCTTGAGTAGGGAACTCTCTCTCCCTGCTCTTTGACATATATTGATGGCGCACCGTGCTGGTTCATAATCGGATGCATACAAGATCTTTCTGGAGGAGATGCTTCCTAAAGTACATGCTAAATCTCAACCCCTCCCTCTCACAGGTGTACACTCACACCCGCACAGAGTTTTATGCCTCTTCCATGCCATCCATCACCACCGTGTTCACACTTTTCCTCAGCTGGGTGAATTGAATGCTTGTCTTTGGAAATGTCTCACCCGCCTCCCACCCACCCCCCACCCCCAATTCCTTCAACCTCTCTCCAGTCTCACTTCACTCCTCCGGGCTGTCAACCGGTATTTAGTTTCTAAAGGCAAATGGTTCTGGGTCTCAGGTCTTGTTAGAGAGCTCTGTGTCTTCCTCCAATATCAGACCTAGACGAATCGTGGGATGGAAGCTGGTAATTATTTGGAGGAGAAGGAGCAGAGCTCTGTACCTGCTTAGAGGCACCCTCCTACCCTCCTCCACCTGTTCTGTGGCTGAGCCTCGACTCTGGGAATAAACAGCCCACCCTGTAATATATGGACTAAGTCGGAGCCATATAGCTCTCCATCTGGCAGATTTGTGTTACCTGCTGTCAAGTTACTTTTCACTTATATTGACTCCAGTGGGTTTCTCTGGAGTCTCTCTGGGTTTCTATGTGAGAAGCTCAAAGTGTGTTTTTAGGTTGTCACACACGCCCGAGTAAATTTCCGAGGCTGAGCGGGGATTCGAACTTCTGCTTTCCCCAGCATTCCACTCGCTACCCCACAGGGGGCTCTTCCAAACCATCTCTCTAATACTCTTCCTCCCCAATCTATTTGCTTAGACATCAGGGTGGGAGAGAAGGGTCAGGGGTGTTTGACTTTACAAATCCCACGCTCACGTTTCTGGTTTCATGAACTTATTTTCAAGATTGCCTCGAGAAATGCAAATCAATGGACGAAGTTTGGCCAAGTTCTCTTCAAGTCCCACACGCCGAAGAAGTTGCCTGCCTGCTTGTCCGCCCGCCCGCCCGCCTCCTACCCCATTTGTAAGCTATCTCACTCTCCTACCCCTGCACCTCCTGCCCACTTCAAAGGCTCATCTCTCCGCCAAAAGTGGGGCGTCACTGGGATCACGGGGAGACGTGGAGCTTCACAGAGTCTACTTCGCAAACTAGGGCGTGAAAGACGGATGGGCTTAAGAAACCCCCCCCCACACACACACACCATCTTTCAGAGTTTCAGCTGCTGAGCCCCCAACCCTGCTTTTTGCCTCTGATCTTCCGGGTCCCTCTACTACGCTCTCGGCTGCTGAGTGAGCCTAATTTACCCACCCCCAGCCATATGGGTCTTCTTTCAGTCTCGTACCCCCCAAAGCCATTCCGAGTCAAATGAATGGGAAGCAACAGTTGGCAATATAGAGAGAAGTTGAAGGCGGGGGGGGGGACCCCAAGACATTAAGTTCTTTAAAACTCTTTGGGCGTACAGTTTCCTAGAATTCCTTCCCGCTACACATGCACCCACCCATTAAAAGGTATTGGGGGTTAAGCAAACCCCAGATATATTTTCTCTGAGACGCATCAGTCCTTCTGGATCCATGAAGCTTATTTCCAAGATCTGTGCTCCCAGGTCTGAAACCTTCGTTTTGGGCGCGAGTAAGTCTCGCTGAACCCAACGGGGCTTTCTTTTGAACCGGTCTGACCAGGATCGCTCTGTTTAAGCCATCTCCTGCTTGGATTCAGCCTCCTTGACCACCACCACCACCCCCTGTAAGGTCGCCCGCTCTCTGTTCTCCCCATTCTGCAGGTAAGGGCAGTAGAAGACTTAGGCCAAGGGTTAGTGGCTGCCCCTTAGTGAGCCCCCGAGGGCGGCGGGATTCGAACCCGGGACTTAATGGTTCACCTTCACAACTACAGATCCTCCAGGTCTGGGTGTCCTGCTGAGTCCCGGGGACCTGACAGGCTCAGCCTCCTTGTTACTTCTCGTCTATTTCAGATTTCCCCTCTGTGGTCTTGCGAAATCTCCCCAGACACCCTATCCATTAATTTTGGAGAGGGGGGGGGCGATAGATGCAGCCCCCTCGCCGCCTCCAACCCCCCCTTCCCCACTAAAAAAAAGGGGGGTGGAGAAGCCAGCCCGGCTGCCCCGGAGTCCCCGCTCCTGCCCTCCCAGAGGGTCGCGTCGTGTTTGCCATGCCAGGCGCGTCCGCAGCCCGGGCGCCTCTCGTGCGCAGGGAGGCAGTTTAGCGCTGATGGATACACACACTTGTCTCTTAATCTCCGGAGCCTCTGATCAATACGCTATTTCCCTTTGTTGCCAGAAATTTCGATCCCCTGCCCTGGAATTAGGTTCCCTGCCTTAATCTAAACGGAAACCGGCTTCCAGTTAGCTGGGGAGAGAGGGGAAAAAGGGGGGGAGGAGAGAGAGAGAGAGAGGAAAGAGAGAGGGGAAAAGGGGGAGGGTGAGTGAGCGAGCGCGGAATGGGAAAAGACAGGGAAAGAGGAGGGGGAGAGGACAGAGAGAAAGAGGGATCAGGGGAAGAGAGAAGGAGAAGGGAGGGGAGGAAGAGAGAGGAAGAAAGGACGAGGAGAAAGGAAGGAAGGAGGCTTACCAAGGCGTCCAAAGAGGCGAACAAGTTGATCCCTGCGTTCGGGAAGGAGGCCAGCCAGCTAGGGAGCTCCTGTAAACCCCCCCCCCCATTTCATCACTTATCACCAGCCCATAAACGCCACCACTCCTTCAACCCCCATGCCCCCTTCCGGCTATAAACATGCCCCCCGAGCTTTCCACTTTCCACCCCTGCACGCGCCCTCTCTGCCTCCCGGACCTGCTCCCTTCTCCCCCCTCTCAAAAAAAAAAAAAAAAAAAACTTTGCCCAACCTGAGAGGAAAAAAAAGGGGTACTACTCACAGTTCGCTCCTTCCACCATCCAGACTGTGTCCAAGTCGAAGTTGTTTGGGAGATGGAGTGGTGGGTTGGTTTTGGGGTGGTGTTTTTTTTTAAAATGGGAGGGAGGGGTGGTTATGTTTGTTGGGGGTTTGGGTTGGGGAGGGGGCAGCCTGGTCTGTGGAGGGAATGGGATGGGGACGCTCTTGCAGAGAGATGGGGGTGGCAAAATAAAGCCTCCCCTTTATTTGGGAAGGGAAGGGAAGGAAGGAAGGAAGGAAGGAAGGAAGGAAGGAAGGAAGGAAGGAGTCAGTCAGGGAAAGGAGAGAGGGATCCAAAGAGGGAATGAATGGAAAGAAAGGATGGATTTGAGACGACGAGAAGGACTTAACACAAGGGAGAAAAAGGGGACCTGTGAGCGAGAAAAAGCAAGGGAAGAAACAGCTCAGCAGAGGAGGGGAAGGATAAACGGAGGGTGGAAGAACAAGCCGAGAAGTGTGGATCTGCAATCGGGAGAATTACGAAGTGTCTGTAGCGGTGGTGGAAGTGGTGTGTCTCTTACGAACGCGTCTTTTCCGTCGATAGCAAGGGAGGGAGAGAGAGAGAGAGAGAGAGAGAGAGCCAAGGCTAGAAGCGGGGGGAAAATATATGTAGGCTACGCCAGTGCTTCGGATCGATGGAATATAATTTTCCTCAAACTCGGAAAATAAAGTTCATAGCTGATCAAATTTGAAAACAGATGTCGAATCGCGACTCTAAATAAGATTCGATCCTTCTGAATGGACTGTGGATAATATTTGGCCGGGCACTTGATGAAAATGACTGATTTCATTTAGACAGAGAGAGAGAGAGAGAGAGAGAGAGGGGCCGAGAGCCACCAACCTGTTTGCAGAAAATGGGATTTTGTGTGTGTGTGTGTGCGCGCGCGCGCGCGTGTCTCTCTCTGTGTGTGTTTCTGTGTGTGCGTGCGCGTTGTGTCAACCCCCCCTTTCCAATTCTGCCCCCCCATTTACCCTTAAATTTTGATGGATGGCTTTAGGGACGGAGCATGCGCCCCAGGAGACTCGCGTTAGAAAAGTCCCATCAGAGACAATACCAACAACACACGGATATATTTTGGAACCTTTTTTGAGGTTTGAATCTGCCTCTCAACTCAGATTCGGGGACAGGGAGCAGGAGAAGAAACTGTGGTTGAAGGTCTACAGGCGATGATGAAGGCTGTGTGTGTGTGTGTGTGTGTATTTGATACATGTGGGATTCATACCCAGAGGAGCAAAACTTAAGCAAAACATTTGCAGAGAGAGGAAGAGAGTCACCAAGGTCCCACTACGTGGGGGAGAGAAAGTTCCCATCCTACCCCGGACGAGTAAATCATGCTAGAATTCAGACCAAGTGCCTCTGGGCATGTGCAGACGGCCTTGCCTTTCCCCATGCACAGGCTGCTCTCTAGTTGCACTCCTACGCAGCAGGAGGCCTCCCTGGTTTGACGCCAAAGCAGGCCTGACCTCCCGTCTGCCTCTGAGTGTTTCTTTACGTTAAGAAATGGAGCCGTGCCCTCCAGTTTATACCTTTAGTTCCCACGCCTGCGGTTCTTTCCTCTGAAGAATCCGTCCCATTGAGTTCAATGGGACTCTCGGATGGGAGTGCTGCAGAATCACATTTTCACGGGTTATTAGTCTGGCGGTGGATCGGCCCCTCTAGAGCGCCTTTTAAAGAGGCGGGTCCACACTTGCTAGCCTCCCCCCACCCAACCTACCAAAGCAATGCAAAGTGTTCTGCTTATAGACTGCCCCATACCACTCCAAGTAGTCTCTGGGCGGTTTACAATTTTTAATTACAGTGTGCAGGCTACACATTGCCCCCCCCCAAGCAAGCTAGGTACTCATTTTACCGACCTCGGAAGGATGGTCAAACCCTATGCCTTCCTCATAAAGACACGTGTCCACGCTTACTAGCCCCCTAACCTAAAGAACAGTTCGCTGGGCACCATCGGCGCGTGTTTGCCTTGTGAATTTTCCCCCAGGGCTCACAAATAAAGTTATTTTAGGCGCCGGGTGGGGGTGGGGGGGGAATAGCTACGTCTTGTCCATCCCAGTTGGCTACACTTCCGAGGAGACCTGCCTAGGCTTGCACAGTTGCACTGGGAAGGGACTTTCCTCTGGAGTTCTTGAGGGTTGGATGTCTTCACACAAACACACCCGCGAGGCACCCTGCCTGGGTGCAGAGAGATGACGGGGCGACCAAGACCCCCCCCTCCCAACTAGCAGCAACACATACACCAATACAAATGGCCCAGAGTAGGCTTCCCTTCTCTCTCTCTCTCTCTCTCTCTCTCTCTCTCTCTCTCTCTCTCTCTCTCTCCCTTCTTTTTGCACTCCCTGCTTGCAATAACAATTAAATATCGACCGCTTTCCCACTCCAGAGGGTGCTGGAGAAACTGCCAACTGCACCCAAGGTATTTTCTTCCTCGCTGTGCGCCTTCGTGTGTGTGTGTGTGTGTGTGTGCGTGTGCGTGCGCGTGTACTATCGCCTCCCTTTTCAAAAAAAAAAAAAATACCTGGGCTTGGCTAAATTGGTGGGAATGAGGTTGAGTTGGAATGTATTTGCAAATTCTTTCCTAGGTAGCCAGGTGTGTGTGTGTGTGTGTGTGTGTGTGTGTGTGTGTGTGTGTGTGTGTGTGTGTGTGTGTGTGTGTGTGTGTGTGTGTGTGTGTGTGTGTGTGTGTGTGTGTGTGAGAGAGAGAGAGAGAGAGAGAGAGAGAGAGAACTAAGTGTGTGCCTGTCTCTGTGTACTATAGCCTCCCCTCCTTTAAAAACACAAACAAACCTGGGCTTGGCCAAATTGGTGGGAATGAGATTGGGCGGGAATATATTTGTAAATTCTTTCCTAGATATCTAGGCAGGTAAGTAAGTAAGTAAGTAAGTAAGTAAGTAAGTAAGTAAGTAAGTAAGTAAGTAAGTAAGTGTGCATGAGAGAGAGAGAGAGAGAGAGAGAGAGAGAGAGAGAGAGAGAGAGAGAGAGAGAGAGAGAGTCAATGACAATAAAGGGGTAACAGAATAAATATTTGGCAGGAGGATGTGAGGGATGCGTAGGAAGGGCAGAGGGACAAAGAAGGGGGGGATGTTCTTGAAAGACCTGAGTCTTTGGTTAAAGAAAGAAAGAAAGAAAGAAAGAAAGAAGAAAGAAGAAAGAAAGAAAGAAAGAAAGAAAGAAAGAAAGAAAAGGTGGCGCCAGCGGGGGAAAGAGCCGCCCAGAAAGTGCAATGCCACTCTGCTTGAGAGAGGAGAGCGCGCGCGAGGAAAGGAGCAGGCGGGCAATGGGGAGCCTGCGCGTGCGCCCGCGCGTGCGCAGGAGGTGGCGCGTGCCAGAGCAAAGGCGGGAAAGTGGGGGTATGGGGTGGGGAGCCCGAGGCCATGAGGGAAATGGGTGCCCCTGTGAACAGGGGTGTGCGCTGTAGGGTTAGAAAGGGACGCTATGGGGTGGTGGTGGGGATGGGAATGAAACTGTGACACTCTGTGTGTGTGCGTGGGGGAGAGAGAGAGAGAGAGAGAGAGAGAGAGAGAGAGAGAGAGAGAGAGAGATGCTAGTTGAGGAAGATTTATTTATTTATTTATTTATTTATTTATTTATTATCCATTTATTTATTTTTATTTATTTCTACATTTGTATCCTTATACATTTATATTCTACATTTACAAATAGATCTGGGAAAGGCTCCTGAAATAAAGGGTGGGCGCGTAAAAAGGAGGAGGAGAAGTCCTTCCTTGCTTCTCCAAGGCATGCCTGTGGCTTCCGGACATGGGTGCTGGGGAGAAGGAAATGGGTGCTAGGAGAAGGTCTCGCCTGTTAAAAAGAGGGAAGCAAACATCAGGCGTCTTAACCCCGGAGCTGGTGGGTAAACATTTTGAAAGGGACCGGAGCTGGGAGAAATGGGTGTCTGAGGGAGGGAGACGTCTTGTTCTGAGAGAAATGCCAGCCACGAAGGAAGAAAGAGAAGTGGGTGCAAAATGCAGGACGGCGACAAGAAGGCGCCCCTGAGGGGAACCTGGCGCGTCCAGGTGCGTCCGTGAGGGAAAAAAGGGAGAGCGCCTGAGGGAAATACCCGAGTGAAACTGTCCAGGAGGAATGCAGCCCTGAGTGTGGCAAACACACGTGTAGCAGCACTCAGGAAATACCGGGTGTGTCGTGTGAAACTCGCTTGTGCGAGTGTGTCAGAAGAAGTATTGTGGGGGGAGGGAGAGAGAGACCTGGGTGTGGAGACGCCTGTGTGAGGGCGAAAGCAAGGAGAGAGAACACCGGCGTCTCCCTGCAAGCAACGTGTGAATGGGAGGCGACCTGCCCGTGCCCTGGCTCCACGGGCTGTACCCGCCTTCCGCCTGTTCAGGAGGAGGATCTTCACGCGCGCTGCTCCTCAGGGCACTTTCGTGTCTCTCTCAAGCGGGGTGGTTGTGAGCCTCACATTAATGTGCGGTTCACACGACCCAGTTCGTGGCGTTTCTCCAAGCCTCTCCCAGGCATATTCCGGGCTGGATCCACGGCGTTCCTTCTCTAGCGAGCGGGAAATAAACCATCAGGACAAACAGAAAAGTTGCCCCCCCACACGCACAGACATTCACACGTGCGCTTCTTACACACGCGCGCCAGCAGCAGCCGCAAAGCTGGGGCAGTGGGTGGGAATGAGTAAGAGGAGAAAGGTTACACACAGAGAGAGAAGGAGAGATCGGGGGCACTGTGGCACTGTGCTTACATTTTTCTGATTTGAGTGTGTAGGGGATGGTTTGTGTGTTTCAAGAAAGATCGTTCATTTTGCAGGACGGCCTGGTTTGGGGGTAGGGGGGTTCAGCAGGACCATCTACAGCCCCCCCCCCACACCTCCTGTTTCCACGCAGGGAGACTGGAGAGGGTGGTGGGGAATGGAGCCAGTGTGTGTGTTTTTGTATCTGTCTGGTCTCCTGGAATTATGAAAAATACCCACCATCGACACTGGACTTCAACTTCGATTAAGGCAGATAGGACATGACAGGCTCCGATCAATAGCAGGCCCGTCCTATAAAGTGTCAAGTAATGAATCAATTTCGACTAAATTTTCCATTTTTCAGGGGCCGTTCCGAGAGAGAAGAATATCCTCTTTTGTAAAGATATTATTATCGATTTCGGCGGCAATTTGACATCAGGGGTAGTTAATTCCACTCAGAATAAAATTGAAAACACTTGAGAGAGAAAAAGAGAGAGAGAGAGAGAGACAAAGGAAGAGAAAGAGGGAGGGGAAAGGGGGATAACCATGGGGAGAAAGGCTAGAGAGGAGGAAGGGAGAGATGTGGACAGCTGGACAGATGTGGGTAGAAAGAAAGAAGGAAAGGAAAGAAAGATGGTGAATAACCTGGATGGATGGAAGGACCAACTGAATGGGGGTGCCTGTGTGTCTACTGTGTGGAAAGGCAGAGGGATGAAGACAGACGGACCATGGGCATTTGGAAACAGAGTGTATAGGTAAGGCAAAAAGAGAACAGGATGTAATGGGGTAGGTGCTTTCCAACAACAGCATTGTGTGACTACAAGGATGGCTTGAAGTTGACAAGGAAGGGAGGATTTGAGGAAATAACTGAGGCTTCTAATATATATGTAAGGAAAAGGGGAGAAAGAAGAATATGCCCAGAACCGAGGCACAGCAGATGCAACAAGAAGTAGGGGCGATGGCAGAAAAAGGACCGTGTGCCATTGCCAGCCTCTCCTGCCCAGTCTTAAGGACCTTCATCCCCCTCAGAAAATTCAACTCCAGAGGTCCTTGCCAGAACATCTGACCATGGCCATCTCCTTGTTTCTCTCTCGATGGAAAGTGGCTCCCGATCAAGACCACCATTGCCAAATGGAGAGGGAGAAGTGTGTTTCTTATGGGCAGCCTTTTGGGGAGAGCTCTGTCACAGTTCTGTACACAGTTTGAACCTCTTCCTAATAAGAGACAGGAAGTAATGAATTAACTAGAAGCAAATGGTCTTTCCAGAACATTTAGTATCCCAGCCATGGTGGTCTGGACACCAACAGGCATCTCTTAGGACAGTGGTGGTGAATCTTCAGCACTCCAGATGTTTTGGACTACAACTCCCAGAATTCCAAGCCTGTATTGCCAATGACAAAGGACTGCGGGAGTTGTGTTCCAAAACATCTGGAGTGCTGGAGGTTCACACCACTGTCTTAGGAGAGTGGGCCAATGTAGTCCATAATAAAGCTTTTCCCTGGCTAGGAGAGCCAACTCAAAAGGTTCAGCTATCTAAAACAGAGAACAAAAGAGTGTTCCCCCAGCATTCCAGATAAAGAAGAAGACTGAATTGCCAGTTGAGCCTTTCTTCAATACTAGCAATTTTATGGTGCACGTGAAGGCAGCAGAGAGGTTTATAGGGCAAGGATCATGATTTGCAAAGCTTAATTTCTGAGTCACATCTCCTAGAATCTTGTAGTAAAAAATGGGCACTGATGGGCTCTTAAAAACAATGCTGCAGAATTCTGGGAACTGTAATCCCAGAAGGGACATTGAAAAGCTTTGGGTCATAAAGCATCCATGGCTATGTTCTCCCAAAAGGGAATGGCTGGAGTTGGTGCACAAGAACACCCAGGAAATTTCTGCAGCCATTTCATGGCGTTGGCTGCATAGGGCAGTTGACTCATGTCACCCAAGAACAGGGCCAGCACTAGCTACCTCTTTTCTATCTTCCAAACAGGATCTCACCACCATCATCTGATAAAAGGAAGGGAAACAAAGATACAGTTTCCTTGCTATCACTTCCTTTCTCAAAGTCTAGTTAAGAGAGGCATAAGGTTGTCAGGGCCAACAAAACAAGCTGTATGGAACAGGGGGTTGCACACACACACACACACACACACACACACACACACACACACACACACACACACACACACACACACACACCACAGCCAAATATTCCTAGAGGGACTTTTTGATCAAATATTTAAGAGGTAGGGTGGAATCATACAACATGGCAGAAGTGTTGTACTGTAATTGCTTCATGTGTTATTTGTCCCTAAACAAACATTAATAGTATGCTCAAGTAGGGGAAAGTTAGCATGAAATAGGGCTTAAGCTGCAAACATATATGACAAATGGGAAGGGAAAAAATGAAGAGATTTTATGAAAGATGGCATTCATACTACGAGGTATACAAGGTCTTTGTGGGGAAATATATTTGATTTGGCACTACATGTATCTGTATAAATGGTGCAGTGGGAGTTTCACAGAGTTTTTGCTGCCCCAAGAGATCAGGGGTCAAAAGTATTAAAGAAGTCTAGTAAACAGAATTTATCATTATGTACTTTTGTCTGCTAAAATTATTAGTGCACTGCACCGAGTAAGATAGAGAGATGGAAGGCCTATATAAGAACCAAGTGTGTGCATAGGAAGATATTTATACAGAAAGTGGCTCTGTGAATATAATAGGTCCTAGAATAATTTGTAGCAAAAGTGTACATGCAAGGAATATTCCTGAATCAGGAGAGTACATATATGGGAAAGTGTGTACAATGTTTATATGTGAAAATACTAGGGGTAACATGAATGATGATAAGAATACATGTGCATAGTGTGTGCATATATAGTTGTAGCTATCTCTCAGTTTACCTAACGTCTTTGATCTGTGATGAATATACAGTTTGCCTAACATCAAAGATATTCATATAACAAAGTCTCTTATTATTGCTTATGCTATCTGTCCTGACATGAGACAGTAGATAAGGGCTTTTTTTTGTACTGCTATGTCCATAGGGATTATTGTAAGAAGTCCCTCTGGAGCTAAAGACTAGTTACAGCTAGCCAGGCGTGAGATATGAAGCCTGCCCATTTATCATAGGGACAGGTCATGCAGCGTAACCTTTCCACAGCCACAGTGTGGGAGGAAAGCTGTTTAACCCCATTGGGTGGGGGGTGGAGTAGGTCATCCTTTACTTATTTTATAGAACAGCCCAAAGGGATATAAATATGAAGATCTTGGTTTCCAGGGACAGATCCTGTTTACGTGAATGCAAGTGCAGCCCTGTCTAGGTAGCCAAGGTACAGTGGCTGGTTGACACCTGGTTAAACACACAGAATGGAGAATGGGGCTCTTGTACCTAGAATAATTGTTTGAAAGAGGACATTTTGGGCAGGTGTAGGAGACCACACGAAATGGAGTGTGTAGCTCCTGATATGGGAATTCCTTAAACAGTGAAGTAGTGGCACAGAAGAGGAAATTTCAACAGATATAGCTTTTCCAGTAAAGACGGGGATTCTGTCTTCAGCGCAACAGCAGAACCCCTGATCTTCACTTCACGTGGTCACATTAACTGGCTATCTTGCTCATCTAAAGGACAGAGAGTTGTAACTGCTCGTGGGACATGTACAAAAATGCTTGGTTGTTGGCCTCACACTTCAAGGAATCTTTGCCACATCTGTCTATTTCCATGTCCATGATTCATGTGGGCAGTCTTTCTCTCTTTAAGGTGACCTGACCAAGCACAAATCAGGCTAGTTGCTGTGTTTTTAACAGAGAAGGCATTTTAGTGAATTCAGCTTGCCATGTGGGGCAAAGGAAAATAGCATTTCCTAAAATTCTTTTTAGGTAAGAAGAACACAACAGCATCATGCCAGACGTGCATTTAATCTGACATCCTGCTTCCTATGGGACCAACTTGGAACATCCAGGAAGCTCACAAGCAAGACTTGAAGGTAATATAGTCCCCCCCCCCCAACTGTCTGCACCATTTCAAGATGTATTGGTGCCTAAGGCATGTCAGCAAACCTCATCTGTTTACATCAAGGTGCGTAGTACTCAAAGATAAGCAACATACTTTGCTATGGGAATTTCTATGGAAAAGCACATCTCATCATTCTGACAGTAAGTAAATAAATGAATACACTGAATGAATGGCGTTCAACGGTATATTATCACTGTACGTGTGGGATCCAAGTAGGCTCCATAACTAATAACAATTGACCTGTTTTGTTTTCTACTCATGGATCTAGCCCTTGACAAACATTTCAAAGGATAAAGAGATCTGGGTTTTCTCTTTAGTTTCCTCCTCTTTAAAGGAAAACTCAGAACACCAGAAAGATTGGTGACAGCATCACAACCTATGAGCATCCAGATGTTCTCAGGTTCCAAAGTCCATCAGTCCAGCCAGCTTGGCCAATGGTTGGAACTAATGGGCACTCATTGCGGGAGTGGACACAAGTTGAAAACTGCCTTGGTTACAAACTCTCTTGCAAGAAGGTCCAGAGCTCAACGGTCATTCTCTTGTGTCTACAATTAGGGCTAGAAGAGAGTCCTCCCTGAAATGTAGTAGACAAGGTATGGGCAAAGTACAGCTCTCCAGAAATGGTTGAACTGTGATTCCCAACAACCCTAGCAAGTACTGTCGGTATTAAGGAAAGATGGGAGTTGCAATCCAAAAAACATTGGGGAGGGGGGAAACTATTATTTGTCCATCAATTGTATAGACAATAGGCCGGCAGTCAGACATGCTGTAAGACAAAGTCCAATATTCCTGTATGGTCAGGATGCAACTCACCATTTGAATGCTGATGAACTATGGTATCTTCTATTTCCGTGATCCATATTGTACCAATAAAGAGTTCACACCATAGGTTCACCTTTTGCTCCATCTATTAAAATCCTGGTTTGTTAACCATCAGTTTATGGCAGCCTATGACAAGGTCACTTTATGGTGGTGGTGGTGGTTGGTTTGCGACAGATGTGTACGTGCAGAGGTTTAAAAGAGACAAATAAATCCTGTGCCAATGAATTTCCATAAGAAATTTATGTAGGAATTATCTGTTGTACACCAAGTCATATATCCTGGCATGCAATGAGCATTGTCTGTAGAGATTTCGTAACTTACATTATCTTCTAGAAGGTATACATTTTACTTAACTGTACAGCAGGATTTCAGCCAATAAAAACCACATTTTATGCAAAACAAAGGCAAAACCAAAAGTGAGTTCTGGCCTACATCATTTTAATCAAATAAATACCATTTACTGAATTTATTTTGTTTTTGTTGATCAATAGGGGTAGGGCAAAAAGCCATGCAGGATACTGAAGTTCCACCTGCAAGCTCCTGGGAATTTTATTTAGGCAATATTTTGTCTCCTGAGAGTCACTGGGCTTTTCTTGCAGTCACGAGGGCTAGAAACTAAAATTTTGGCTGTGGTACAACTGTGCTATGAGCTTCCATCTGTGTATTATGGTGGAGAAGCCATCATTTGGCAATGCAGTAGATTTCACACTGCTAGAACAAGGTGGAAGTAGATGGCTTATGAAGCTTTTTCAGCTCATGGTTCTATGTTGTTACATACTGTAGACTGGCAGTTGAAAACAGGGAGAAGGACAGAGTCTTAGCTCAAATTAAGCTCCACCTTCATTTGTCCTTCCTAAAACTTCATGATCTTTGACATGTTTGATCTTGGCTTAGTCAGGTTCAGAAAGCTCAGGGGTGACACTTGAGAATGCCCAGCTCAAGTTAGTTCACCTGGATGCAACACAACCCACTGGGGAGAAAGGGGGGAATACATCAAATCAAATAATGACACATTCCAGTACTCACCTATTCCCACACTTTTCTGTGAAAAGTAAATTAAGATTTTCCTGAGATTGGAAAGTAGTGGCTCAGTTAGGGTGGAAGGGTTGTGAAAATTCACTTACAGTAATCCATTAACTTGTGGCTGTATGAGTATCAACTGTAAAACTTTCTACTTTTCAGTATTGACAATGTTATTTTTTGAACACAGTCCCAGGACTTGGGGCGGGAGTTGAGAACTATAGTCAAATCATAACTTTTGTCAGCTCTGGATATTTGAAAGAATGATTTTGTATTATTTGGCAATTAACATTGGATTTAGAAAACTGAACTCCTTTGGAGAATGGGTGCAGGTTAGGGTAACTCAGATGCCCTTTTGACACAGCTAGATTCTATTCTGCACTCATGAGCTTGGTTATGTTGTGTATGCGAGAAAGAGAGAGAGAGAGAGAGAGAGAGAGAGAGAGAGAGAGAGAGAGAGAGAGAGAGAGATGAGAGATGAGAGATGAGAGATGAGAGATGAGAGATGAGAGATGAGAGATGAGAGTGTGTGTTACGAAGAGCAATACTTTTAGAAGGAGGGAAAAAACCTAGGTGGAGTCTGTCTCACCACAAGGGCCTCTCAAATGACCCCCTGGCTTGTGGAACATGTGAAGTGCAAGCGTAAAAAGGGGTACAACACACCTGACAAAGGTGGTGCAACTCATGCACAGAGGGGAAGCAGGCAGGGAAAAGACCCAAAGCTTTAGTGGAATCTCAGGGAGAGCTTTCTTCCATCCACATGCTGAAGTTTGGGTCGTTCACAAGGGTTAGAGGGTGTTTTGGGAAGGCACAAAGCAAGCCTCCCACAGACATTGCTTCTCTAACCGGTAGCGCTGGAAGGGTCAGAGGACCTTGTAATATCTCAGTCTGCAATCACCACGCTATTTGCCTGTCACCATGGCCATCAAGCTGGGCTATCAACACAGCAATTGCCTTTCTCTGCTTCTGTGTTCCCATATTGCTCTATTTCCAGCCCCCCCTTCTTTCGTTTCAGACTCCTATCCCCAGATCCTTCTTTCACTCTGTCTCCTGGGTGTCATAATTCCATTCACCAGCCTGTCTTTTGCCTTTTTCCCTATCAGCTGTGGACAATTGCCCCCCCTCCTTTCAATTGGATATGATATGCCCAAGGTGTGTTTGTGTGTGGGGGGTGGGGGTGGGCTCCAGAAACGGGCAAGCAAATTGGCTCAGGAATGAGGCGAAAAAGTCACAGATAGGGAGAGAAACCCTAAAACGATGCTATGTCTGGTCAGTGCTGTCCTTAGCAATTTCTATACCAAGTAAAGGCCGACGGTGAGAATCAGTGCCAACACAAATTAAGCATGGCTTTTATCATTAAGAAAGCTAGCTTAAAACCATTGTGTTCAAGCCGGACTAAGGAGACGCAAATTGTTCATTGTGATAGCTGTACTATCGTTTGGGGACACGCAGGCACTGTCTGGTTTTTTTCTGCTCAAGGCACCAAAACGTGTTGGAGAACAGCTAGTACTGCTTCTAAAACAGCAAGTTGCCTCAGCCCAGATAGTTTGCTAATGCTTAAAATATGCTTTACGCTGGGTTCCTGCCTCCCTTTTCAAATGTCTCCAGTTGCTTCCTCTTTTGCTGGCAACATTCAGAGGCTAAATGTGCTGCGTGGTGACTGGCTGCAGCCAGGAAGCCAGCAAGGGGCTCAAAAGATGTCCCCATGTCTGGCCTGCTTCTCTGGCTCAGCTTCGTTGAAAATGGACCTCTACCCTTCCATTTCTTTTCGTAAGCAAAACAACCGTGCAAACAACGCACCTCTCAACTTTGTATCTTTATGCGGTTTCATACGTTGTGTATTTTGTTATCGAGAAAAGGTATAAGTCATCAAAAATAGCAACTACACAGAATCCTGAAAAACATGCTTGCAAACATTGTAGCAGGTCACTGGGGAAGGTGAAATTATTATTATGGGCCCTGCTGGTTCGTGGAGCTGGGCCAGTCGATATAATCAAGTGTTAACATTTTCCTAAGGCATATATGTATGCCATTTCTACCTACAGAGAGCAGCGTTTCACATTGGAGAAAATCCCATGGCTAGAAATTAGCTTGACAGAGAGAACCTGATATACAATTCAAGTAAAGCTCTATTGTTTGGCACTCATTTGTTTATTTACTATAAAAACTAGTCTTAAACCACCTTTCCTGCTGGCCACTGCTCCCAAAGCAATGGATGACAGAAAACGTACTTCATAGGGATTTGTATATCTCGTAGTGCCAAATGGGGCTGGGTAATGGAGGGGATGGTGGTATATGACCCAGAGAGAAGAGGCCGCGGGCCATTCGAAATTTGTAAATGGGCCGCATTTGGCCCCCGGGCCTGACTTTGGACATGCCTGCTCTAGGCGGTGGCAACATTGTTTTCATGTTGACATCAAATGCCACCCAGTATCTATGGCTTGACTGAATAATGGACTTCTCTCTTTGCCTACAGGACATATCTTGTTTCAAGTTCTCTCTAAGCTGTTGATTTATATTGTTTTGAATTGCTTTAAACTGCCTGATGTTATTTTACATGCTGAGGTCTTTGGGTGTATTTTCATAAATATGTTCATTTATTTAGGCACCCTCACTCTAATGGTCCGTCAGTTATTAATTGGCCATTTAGATATGTAGGATTGTATGGGATCTTATCCCGGGGGGGGGGGATGCCCTCTTCATCCCAGACACATAAAAACCTTTATAAGTTCAGGGTTTGAAGTCTGGCTACTGGGAAGCAGACTATATAAAACATTGTCCAGGAAGAGCTTATTTTAAAATTGAGCAGCCTCTTCCCATGTTATTAACTATGCTGGTTAGGGAACATAAGGTGTATGTGTTGGATCCAAAGCAGAGTCCAAAAACAGTGGGTTACAAGTAACATAGTTACCTATAACTAGTTGCTTTTTGGAGTACCCAGAACCTATTGAAGACTGCATTTCAAAAGTAATGCAACAGTTGGGATAAAAGTTACTTTGTAAGTATCACATGTAACATTTCCTGGGATACTTCCAACATTTGCTTTTAAAGGACATAATATTAGGACATTTTCGAGGGATTCGGATGGTTCCACCCACCCACACATCCCACCCCCAGGTTTAAGCTGTTTTCTTATAAATCCAGTGTGCCATGGGGGTGTGCACAATGACAAAATAGCATTGGATACTAACACTATTCTGCGCCCCCCTCTACTGGTGTGGAGCAGCCGTGAGATAGTGGGGGGTTTCTTTCATGTATGAGGGTGGCTGATTGAGTCCAGACAGCCCCATACATGAAAGCGGGTAATCCTACTGAGGAGGAGGGGGCTTGCAGAATTTATCTTTGCCCTGGGTGATATATACCTTAGTTGTGGACCTGGAAAGCAATTCCTTTTTGAAACACCACAACACGTAATGGGAACAATTTACTTTAACAAAATAACTTCCCAAGCTCTAGTCCAGCAAATTTGGTGGCCAGGAGAGGAAGAAGAAAGGTAAATAATAAATCTGAACTGAAGTGTTGGACTCAGCAGTTTGGTTAAATCTCCTGCAGGCAATGATGTCATCAATGATACAGTAATAGATCTAGCCTTTTCACGTGTGCAGAAATATATAACTGGAGAAGGAAAGGAGGAATGTGAGAAAGCTTCCCACTAGTTGTGGGGAAGGTATATGAAACTTCTAGAACAGGGGTTCACAACTTTGGGGTTCCCCAGATATTCTTGGACTAAAACTCCCAGAAGCCTTCATCACTACCCACAGTGGCTAGGATTTCTGGGAGTTGTAGTCCAAGAACATCTGGGCTACCCAGGATTAGGAGCAACTGCTCTAACGCAACTCACAGCATTATCCACTTTCAGTCGACTGAACTCAGTGGTGCAGATAGAAGACCCCCTGCCTCACTGGAGTTGGAACTGCAGCCTAGCCTTACAAATTTTATTCCTATATGCTCAAACATAATTCTCACTAATTTGTCTTGTTTTGACACATAAAGTCCTAAATGGCTTAGGACCTAGATACCTGAAGGACCGCCTCCTTCCATATGAACCTACCCGGCAATTAAGATCTAGCCAGGGAGACCTCCTGAAAGAGCCATCCCTCAAGGAGGTGAAAGGGATGGCTTGCACGTATAGGGCCTTTTTGGCAACTGCCCCCAGACTATGGAATGCCTTCCCAAGTGAGACCCGCCTGGCACCAACATTGATGACATTTTGGCGCCAGGTAAAAACCTTCCTGTTCCAGAAGTTTTTAAACTGATGATTGTGGGTCCTGATGGCAATTTTAGTGTTGTGTTTTAATGTATTGTATTTATTGTATTCAAATGGTTTTATAGTTTTAATCTTATTGTAATTTTGATGTTTTAATTGTTTATTTTGATTGTGAGCCGCCCAGAGACTTCTGGGTAGTGGGCGGCATACAAACTGTATAAATAGATAAATAATAATCCCAAGCGAACTCATATAGAATAAGATTTTGATTCACGGGCGCTTATACACAGGAGACTTTTTAAATTATTGACCTTTCATATGGATATACTGTATATATGGCATTTTGGCCTGGGAGGGTTATAATTGCTTCGAATCATCTAGCTTGGAGGCCCCAATAAATAAATATCATTTCATATTGGTTTTCTGTACTGCCACCTAGTGGGATGAGCAGGAGTTGGGAAACCAATTCAGAACAGAGTCTGTGAGCATTTACAAAGCCCCCAATTCCATGCCTGCTGCTCAAAAACATATTTCCAAGCCGCCATATTGGAAACAATAATAAATTAGTCAGCCTTTGTCCATATGTGGTGTGCATCCAGTTCTCTATAGAACAACCTCTTACTATCTTAATCTGGTTTTAGGAGAAGGAAAGGGTATAGGTCAGTGTTGGCCAACGTATGGCATGGGTGCCAAAGGTGGCCCTTGGAGCCCTTCCTGGGGGCACCCAACATCTCCCCTTCACAGCCACCTGGATTCAGATTAAATTGCTGCATTGGCACTTTGTGAAAAATTAGTGGGTTTTAAATTGCAGTTTGGGCACTCAGTCTCTAAAAGGTTTGCCATCACTGGTATAGGTGTAGAGCAGGACCTGAGTCTGTAAGATGCAGGGTTCTTGAAGGCAATGCAGGAACAACCAGGAGGAAGGTAGGGATGTACAGGAGTCTTGGAGCAAGGCAGGAACGGGGCAAGGATGGAACAAACCTGGAGCAAGGGAGGAACAAGGCAAGGCAGGAATCTTGGAGGCACACAAGGAAATTTTGGGGCAGAACTCAAGGATGACCAGGATACTTGTGTTGTTGCTGAGGGAAGGAGGAGTAGATCAGGAAACCTGTATATATGCAGCTCTTCCAGAGTTTCTACCACATCACCTCCCTGCAGTTGTTCCAGCAAGCCTTGGCAAGAGACATTCCTGCTTCTGCCAAGACTTAGAGGGTCTCAACAATTCTGTCTCTTATTGAATGAGGCCCAATCACCACATTTGGGGAAAAATTCAAAGACACTGCATCTTCCACTCACCAAATGGAAAAAGGTGCTATCTTATCTTTGATCTTTGAGACAGCATTGCCTGAGCACTAGAAAATCAGCCCACCTCCCCACGTTCTACTCACGACCCCTTCTTTGTGCACTCCAACAGTTGCCTTGCCTCACAGGCCAGCATGATGGAGTACCAATTGGCGAGGACCATGTGATGCTCTGGTGTGCCAAGCCTCAACCTAGTTAGGTGTGTTTATGGACATTCTTTGCTGATTATCCTAGATGTCATCGCCTTCTTCTTCTTTGCCTTCTCCTCCTCCTCCTCCTCCTCCTCCTCCTCCTCCTCCACATTCTTCTTCTTCTTCTTCTTCTTCTTCTTCTTCTTCTTCTTCTTCTTCTTCTTCTTCTTCTTCTTCTTCTTCTTCTTCTTCTTCCTCCTCCTCCTCCTCCTCCTCCTCCTCCTCCTCCTCCTCCTCCTCCTCCTCCACATTCTTCTTCTTCTTCTTCTTCTTCTTCTTCTTCTTCTTCTTCTTCTTCTTCTTCTTCTTCGCCTTCTCCTCCTCCTCCTCCTCCTCCACATTCTTCTTCTTCTTCTTCTTCTTCTTCTTCTTCTTCTTCTTCTTCTTCTTCTTCTTCTTCTTCTTCTTCTTCTTCCTGCACTGGTGACCACCATAAGAATGGACCAGCAATCTGCCTCCATTTATTTATTTATTTATTTATTTATTTATTTATTTATTTATTTATTTATTTATTTATTTCCATTTTTATTCCACCCATCTACTACCATCTAATAAAAAATAGACATCCCACAACATAAACTCAGGAATGATTTTCAAAAGAAAAGAACAATGAAAAGCACACCTAGGCGATGGCAAACAAAGCTCAAATTAAAATGTCTGGGTCCAAGATAATGTTACAGAGGGGGATGCCACCAATGGCCTGTTTGAAAACATCAGCGTTCAAAGCTTTCCTGAAGGTCAGAAGTGAGGGAACCTGGAAGACATTAACAGGCAATGCATCCCATAGCATTACAGCCACCACTGACCAAAACTGGTTCCTAGTAGAAGATTTCTGAGCTTCTGTAGGGTTGAATACTCATCATGGCAAAACATCTGGAAAATTAGGTGGCCCAAGCAGATTATTTTAATCAGAGATGCTCCATTGGGGAGCAAAGTTCAAAACCATGAAGGGCTTTAGAAGTTAACAGCAACACTAGTAGCTTTTGTATGTATTAGTGGTAGTTTGCCGTGTTGAGATCTATTCTATAGTGCAATGGACAACCAACACTGGTAGGTTGGTTATGCCAGGTTCTTCCTCCATGCCACCCTTGCTTTCCCCTCACCATTCCCCCCCCCGCCCAGCTAATGCCAACGCACAGGGCCAGTCTCCTCGGGGAGAGGAGTGAGGCGCCGCGGCTGTCCCACCGCGTATCATTTAACAAAGGAGCTGGTGGATCAATGCTGACTCCCTGCCTAAATGTGGCAGGCCCCGGGCTGCTCTGGTGTCGCTGTGCGTTGCCCTCCGGCAGACAGCTTGAGTGATGGTACACATTAAACAGTTAATCCGCCTGATTGAATGTTTGCTTCCTCCAAATTGAAACATTAAACAACAACGGAGAGAGAAGAGGCGGCGACAAATCAGTCATGAAAGATTCATTTTCTCCCGAATAATGTATCTCATGAGCTCGGAATATACAAATAGCCTGGCGCGACCGGCGGAAACCCCACCTTCCCCCTCCTTCACCTGCCAAGATGGGCATGGACCACCCAGCTGCCTTCACCCGGCTGATCTGGACCTTCTCCAGGGAGGAGCTCAGCACCTGGCAAAAGGCACACCTCAGTTGTCCAACCCCACCCTGAGGCTGCTTTGCATGACATTAAAGGAAGCCTGGCACTTTTTATCTAAAGGGAAAAGAAGACTGGACAGGCATAAAGGCTTGAAAGCAAGCATTGAATATTATAAATATTGAGCCATGTATAGTCATGCTAGACAAAGATGCTGTCAAGGTAGAGGTCATGGGCCTCCCTCAACAGACTAAGCCAGGCATGTCCAAACTTCGGCCCTCCAGATGTTTTAGACCGCTACTCCCACAGTCCTTTGCCATTGGCAATCTACGCTTAGAATTCTGGGAGTTGTGGTCCAAAACATCAGGAGGGCCAAAGTTTGGATGTGCCTGGACTAAGCCCAACCCCCCAACCCCTGCTTGCAATACAGCACTGTTATCTAAAGACCTCCCTCCACCAGTAAGCTATGCTTGGAAATGTAACTTTTTTTTGGATATTACATTAAGCAATAGAAGTGCAAAACACCCTGGCTAGGACAAAATGCCCCCATGTCCTCCTTACTGAGAACCCTCCTTTGCTTGAAGGGCTGCCAGGAGACGGCCCCTTATTAAAGATAAGATAACAGCAGATCTGGGCAGGCACACAGCTTGCAGGTCACAAGTAAGATCCAGTCTTGATTTTGGAAAAAAAAATTTTCCTAGTTTTTCAATCTATACATCTGCAATGTTGTGATGGGCTGCAACTTGTGGAGACGCTAATAAGTTGTTGCTGCTGCTGTTTAGGTTGTCAGCGATTCAGACAGTAGTTTAACTACTGCTGCCTGTCAGTGAGTTTTCCATGGCTGAGTCAGGATTTGAACCCAGGTTTCGTAAATCCTAGTCCAATATTTTATCTATTACGCCACACAGCTTCTCACATTAGTTTCCATAATATGATGGAGACTAGTGCCCTCGTTGAGTCCTATGTTTTCTGTGGTTGGTTGTCCTTTTTGGAGGGGGTTAAGATGGATAACTAACATCTTATGTCTGGTGATGACTTTTGGTGATGAGCCCTTGTAAAGGCATGGATCTGAGAAGGTGCCTAATTCATAGCAGTCCTTATGTGCATTTTGGCTCATCGGCTATAAGATTTAAATTCCTGGTTGGCTGTGAAGCAGTTTGCGTGGGTGGCCTCCCTGTGTAAAATCCTCTCTCTCCCAGCTTACCCTATTTAATCAGGTGGTTGTGAGTTTAAAAAATGAGATTAGGATATATTGTCAGCCAACTTTGTGCCCTTGAGACAGGGCAGGAGGGACACCTAAATAATCAATCAACGGTAATTACGTTTGGAATCCTTTGTGTTGTTATGAGCTATCTGTCCAGGATACAACAGGTGGGTGTGTAAAGAAACACAATTCTCTCTCTCTCTCTCTCTCTCTCTCTCTCTCTCTGGTCTAGAAAGTGAATGGGACTCTGGCCAGAGACAAAACAGACAATTTTGGCATCTTACTGGGAAGAAATGCCTAATTTGGGAAAGAAGCCCCAACAGGTCTTAGGAAATATAGCGTTGGGTGGATTTCACCCCATTTATTTCTATAGCATCCAAGCTTTGATGAAAATAAACCTAAATTCTTCACACCCACCTACCCACCCACCCCATCCCCCCAGACTACACACACACCGTGATCAATCTCCCCAGCTCCTCTAATTCCAATCCACACACCCCAGCTCGTTAAGCACCCATGTAAATCAGCTGTCGCAGCGATGCTGGCAAATTGTAGTGCTAAATTTAATGAGGATGCACAAGATAAACAAAACGGGTGCCATCGCTCAAATCCTTTCTGGTATTTGCTACTACAAACAACACACACACTCACAGGCAGACGCTCCCAAACACAAAAGCATCTCTTTGCCAATGGATCATTAAGGCTTGTCTGTAATTCCAAAAGAGCTTAGTCTATTATCACTCCCCCGACACACACATTTTCACTTTTTTTCTTCCCCCAGCCTGGTCCTATAACTTTGCCTGGTGAGCTGGAAAATGGGAAGCAAGTGGTCTCTGGCAACTGGCATTCATTCTCATTTTATTCTCTATTCTTGTCAGCTTTGCTCCTGTTTCTATGATTCCCTTTCACTCTCCGGGCACTCTCGTATTGGTGGAAGGTTCACCTTCGGCAGCAAACCTAGGATTCAATTTAGGAAGCAGAAGTATGGGGAGGGGGGAATTACCCTAACACCTCCTACCTCTATCACTTTAAACAGGGGTCTCTTCCAGCAATAGTCTCTCCTTTTAAAAATAACATTTCCAAGGCCTTTTTACACGACCCCTAAACTCCGCTGCAAATGGCTCCCAGCTCCAGAGCTTAAAATTGTTTACCCACCAGCTCCGGAGTTTACTGAAAATTAAGTGCAACCACGCCCACCTAAGTGCGTCCCAGCGCACTTTTCATGTACCTGCTCTTCGAGGGTGACAAATCTTGATGACGATGTGCTGGGCTCTCCTCGCTTCTTTTTGCTGTTGTTTTTTGCCTCCCGCCCCTTTAAGAGAAGGAATCACAACGACGGGGCGGCGTCCACTGGCACCGGAGGTAAGTCTGCATTCTTTTGTCCCTTTTTTTCTCCCTCCCCTCATGCAGCCAGCAGCCAGGAAGTGTGGAGGGGGTGGGGACGCAGGAAGAGCGACAAACCCCTAAGATCTCTGGTCCGAATTTAAGGGACCAGAGGATCTTAGGGGTTGTGTAAAAGCGCCCAAGTTTTTTTAGCATTCCAGGTAATCAGAAATAGTCAACATTTTCCAGCTTTTTTTTTTTTACTTTAGCCATTCAGAAGGTGAAAACGAAGTTTCAAATCTTCATCCCATTTGGAATGTGAACTCGTGCCTCAACACTCAAAGACTGAGTGTTTTGAAGATCCATTAACCTCTCATGTTTTGACTCTAGCATGGATTAAATAACATAATTCATCACCACTGAATACTACAGGAGGTCAGCGCATGTCAGCTATCAAATGCCACCAACAGCGGTATGAATGAAGTGTCAGAAACAGCACCTGATATCAAATATTTACTGAATATCTGGCTAAGTGTTCAGCATAAACATTTGTAGGAAATAATTTTCTAGGTACTTGATTCACTTCCACTACTACATATACTCAGTCGTTACTTTCCCATGCCATAACTATGATGGGGTTTGTCAAAAACGGGCTTGTTGTTACATGTAAAGTAGAAGTCCTAGTTTGCTAACAAGCCATGGTTTGTTAACAATTCAGAAACCTCAGTCCCAAGTCCAAGTCTTTGGTGCCAAGTCTTGAGTTCAATTCTGTAGTACCAAATTCCAAGTCCAAGTCTTTTGTGCCAAGTCTTGAGTCCAAATCTTTGGTACCAAGTCACAAGTCACAAGTCTTTGGTATCAAATCTTGAGTCTGAGTCTTTGGTACTGAATTCCAAGTCTAAGTATTTTGTATCAAGTCCCAAGTCCACATCTAAGTCATTAGTCCCAAGCCAAGTACCTATTAAAAGCAAGTTTCTCCCCACAGAAAAAAGGAAGGGTGTGTGGGTTACAAGTCATGCATCAAATCCAAGTCATTGGAAATAACCATCAACTTGAATCAAGTCGAATCACCAGTGCAACTTAAGTCTGATTTATCTGTGAGTCGTCTGACTCAAGTCTCCATCCCTGGTAACAAATGATCACTACTGGGAATTGATCCTTAGCCTGATGGAATTTGCCCTGACCCAGTACTATGGCCTTACATGCACTGGAAACCTATATCGTTACATATATGGCTTGTGTGATTCATTCCCCTCCTGGTAGATCTCTTGTTCACAATCAGCTAGTCCTAAGTGGATTTAGGAATAGTCTTCCAATGAATTCAGTCTGGTATACCTGCATAGAGGTGCAGCAGGGAGTGTACTGACCCAATCATGCTTTTAGACTCCAGCGACCTTCCAAAGGTATTTGTCTGATCTGTGTTGGAGGCAGAAGGCTGGGCTCAGTGGACTTTTAGAATTTCATACCAAGAATTAAGTGAGACTGTTTTTACATATTTAGCAAGATGGGTTCCCACCCTCTCCTCCCGGGCAAAGAGTACAGGATGTCACATTGGTCTGCATGACAGTGGTTATTCAAATATATGCAGGTGAGTTAGCAAAAAAATAGGATATGTGTGCATCACAAAGAAGATAGATAGATAGATAGATAGATAGATAGATAGATAGATAGATAGATAGATAGATAGATAGATAGATAGATAGATAGATAGATAGATAGATAGATAGATAGATAGGAAGGAAGGAAGAAAAGGATGGATGGATGGATGGATGGAGAGATAGAGAGAGAGGGAGAGAGAGAGAGAGAGAGAGAGAGAGAGAAAGTCTGTGCAAACATGATAGCTAAACACAAAATAAAGATAACATGAAATAAAAATAAAAAAAGAGAAAAATGTGATGGCACCTTATATGTATATATAAGGTGACCTTTTATATACTCATGTATATATAAGGTGCCACCACTTTTTTCTTTTTTCTTTGTTTTTATTTCATGTTATCTTTATTTTGTGTTTAGCTACCATGCTTGCACAGACTAACACAGCGACCTCTTGTATAACTACAGTCATAAAGCGGAGTTTGCAGTTAGGATTTGCGGACTCTCCGAACCAACATGAACACCGCCAGCCAGGAGGTTTTGGATGTTGTCATCCAAAACGGGACTTCCTTCAAGCTATTAAAGAGCTGGAATCACCTTGGGTCTCGCAGTTTCTACAAACACAAGCAGAATCAATTGCTGATGACTTTTTCTTTTCTTTTTTAATTCTGGCAACTCACATTCAAAGATTTTTCCTGGTCGTTGGCTTTGTGAGTTGTCTGTCGTAGGAAAGGACTTGGATTTTGCTGCTTGGATAGACAGAGAACACAAACTTCACTTGAATGTGTTTTTTTAAAGTTTTGTTTTAATTTTCCATGCACCTCACTCACCTTTGGGGTGGGGGGAAGCCTTCAGGTTACACTTGTTGTTGTTGTTCAATCGTTCAGTCATGTCCAACTCTTTGTGACCCCATGGACCAGAGCTCACCAGGTCTTCCTGTCTTCCACTGCCTCCCAGAGTTTGGTCAAATCCATATTGGTTGCATCAATGACACCGTCCAACCATCCCATTCTCTGTCGTCCTCTTTTCCTTTCGCCTTCAATCTTTCCCAACATCAGGGACTTTTCCAAGGACTCCTCTCTCATCATGAGGTAGCCAAAGTAACTGGAGCCTCAGCTTCAAAATCTGTCCTTCCAGTGAACATCCGGGGTTGATTTCTTTCAGGATGGATAGGTTTGATCTCCTTGCAGTCCAGGGGACTCTCAATACTCTACCCGGCTGGATACTTAATAGCTCAGCAAGTTGTGGTTCCTTGATGGTTTGCTCAACATTATAAATTCTTTGCTATAAGCAACAAGCATATCTGGATTGTGGCTCATCCCATGGCACCAGAGCTTTCTCTAGATGTCCTGATGGTCTATGGGGAGAAACCACAAAGAGCATACACTCAAATTGAGTGCTGGGAGAGTGAGAACAGACAAAAGAAAATATTTTTTCACCCAGCATGTTGTTAGTCTGTGGAACTCCCTGCCACAGGATGTGGTGATGGCATCTGGCCTGGATGCCTTCAAAAGGGGATTGGACAGATTCCTGGAGGAAAAGTCAATCACAGGTGACAAACCATGAGGGAGATGTGTCATCTCCAGGCTTAAAAACAGGGTACTTCAAGGGCCAGATGCAGGGGAGTGGGATCAGGAGACAGATATTTAGTCTCGTGCCCTCCCACACGCATTTGGTGGGGCCACTGTGAGATAAAGGAAGCTGGACTAGATGGGCCTTTGGCCTGATCCAGCATGGCTCTTCTTATGTTCTTATGTTCTTAAGCATATGGGACAGTAAAGAGCCTCATTCCAGTCCCCAACAGCCATTCATTGGGTGGGAAAATTCTGGTACCACAAAAACATCCCCAGCTGCTGCATCTCTTCATGAACATGGTATCCAAGGGGTATGCGGAGAAAAGCAATGGGATCGTAGGACTACCACTTTGCTACAAGTATGCGGGTACACTCTCAAATTTTTCTTTTGAATTTTTTTCCTGTTGAAAAAAGCTTTCCAGGCTTTGGGAGACTATATTTCCAAGCATTCTTCACCAGTTGGCTATGATAGTGAGGTCAGTTGGGAGCTGATCTCTACCAACATCTGGAGAGGTGCACTTGGACCATCACTGATTTGCAGTTAGAGTGCTTGTAGGAGGAACGGAGACTTGAGTTGTGGACGTCAAATGTAAGTTGACCTGGTGACTTGACTGGGTTTCAATTCAGGAGGAGGGGAGGTCCTTATGATTCAGATCTGACACACAACTCAGAAGCCAGTGAGTCCTCCCCCCTTTTTGGGGGGGGGCTTTTTTAAATAGGGACTTTGCCTTTGGACTTGTGTGTCTATCTAGGCTGGAAGGAACTCCTGTTCTCTTAATTCTTGGTAAGACAGCTGTAGTGGAAGAGTAGCAAAACTAGGATGGAACTCCTAGAATTCCAACTTGAAATAAGCGGTCTTCAGTTCTGGGTTTATTTTAGCATTGGGCTTCAGTACCTTGGATAGCTCCTGAACATCAGCAGCCAAACTTGGCCTGCATTCTCTCCTGTCTAGCACTCCTTCCCAAACTTGGGTATCACTGGTGGACATGGACTGCAACTCCCAGAAACCCAGACCAGCACAGCTACCAGTGAAGTCTTCTGGGAGTTGTAGTCCAAGAACACTTGGCTTACCCAAGGTTGGGAAGCACTGCTCCATAGGACTGAATTTGCCTCCAGCCTTCATCAAGCTATAGCCATTAGCCATCAGGAGGACTCTGGATTTGGTACCAAAGACTCAGACCTGCCAAAAACCCTGGCTTATAGATTGTTAGGAAAGTAGTTGAATTCTTCTAATAACAAGAGCAGTCTAAGGGGAGCGAGGTCAATATCTCCGGCATCAGGTACAGGGTGGCAGGAACAACAGGTTCTTGGTTAAACCTCCCTTTTGGAGGACCCAGATGCATTACACTGTGGAATTGTAGGAAAGGTAAGGAGGCAGAAGTGTACACAGCACTTGTGTGACTAATATTATTTTAATCTGGTTTAATCCAAATCTCCTTTATCCCAGTCCAGTAACCTAACAACCACTGGCTTTTCCCACACCCTCTGTGAATTATTTCTTAACCAACAAGTTTGGTATGATGATGTCGCTATGGAGCAAGCCTGGAAAAGGGTCTTCCAGGGTGTTTATTTTTTTTAAACTGTCAACATTGTTTTTGAACACAGATGCTTCCTTTTCCTTGGATATGGAAAAATAACTTTAGAAACCACCTCTGTGCATGCACGGAGTGCCTTTTCTTCCTTGCAACGTGAGAGGCATTCTGTGTTTGTGCAAAGGTGTGGTTTCTAACCCACGTCTACCTCAATAGAAGGGACAATTTTCTATAAAGAATTTCTGGTTGCCTACAGTTCCATTTGCGTGCTTTTTAAATCATAAAGGAAGTCCTGAAAGATAATGGTGGCCAGGAGGAAAGGCAGACCAAGCCACGGCAGTCTGAGCCAAAAATCAAGCATATTTCCTCCTCCATCTTATGTACAGAAAACAACTACATTGTTTTAACGACACGAATTGTAACACCTTGCCCCTACTCCATGTGATGCACCTACCTCGCTCTACCAAATGGTAGGGCCGGCCTTGGAAGAAACTGGCACAGGGGTGTAACTTGAGCCAACGGCCATGGAAACTATTTGTGTAAGAATTTTGCAGTGGAACATGTGCACAAAGAGTATTTTAGAGTTGGGGTTCTCAACTTTGGGTGCTCCAGTGTTTTAGACATCAACCCCCAGAAGCTCCCATCAATGGTCTGGGATTCAGCTGAAGTCCAGAACACATGAAGGACACCAAGTGGGGAGTCAGAGATCTGGAGTAGTGTTGGGTGGCGAGTCCTAGCTTTCTCCTGCCACACCAAAGAAACAGAATTGGGGATGAGGTTTTTGTGGTACATCTAAAAATCACGACTACTTCCTAAATCCTTTGATGAGTACATTTATGCATGTACCCAGTGCCCCTTTCATTCTAGTCCAAGAAAGGGTGCCCTGTCTTATCTAAGAGACAGACATTACACAGACATATCTCTTAGATAAGGCATCCTCAAAGTAAGGCAGTGGAACTCTTAAAACTCAAAATTAAAAGGGCCAGAATTGGTGCATGTCTTGAACCCTCCTCCAGGAATGTAAAGAAACACTGACCTCAAATTTGTCCTGGCAACTGGTTCCACTCAGTAGGGGAAAGACTCTTCACACATGCTCAGGGGCACTCTTTGTTTAGCGCAAGAGGCAATATCTTAAAGGAAGAGATCTGGGGCGAGTTGAGGTGGGGTGCAGTGGGGCGAAATATCCAGGCCTCTTGCAACCCTTGGACCTTTTTCAAGTGGAGGGGGTGTTGGAAAGGAGAAGAAGAAAACAGCCCTTCTTACCACCCTGGGACCCAAACAGAGCAGGAGCCCCGATGCGAGGATGTTTGGGAGGCGCTGGCCGGGGTGTCCCCAGTTCGCCTCCGACCAGCGCGGCCACCACCTTGGCGGACGTGGGGCAGCCGGGCAGGGAGGGGGCGCGCGCGGAGTGGGGAGCGCGCCGTGCGCCCCAGCTCAGGCAGCGAAGTGGAGCCGACTCTAGAGTTGATCAATATTCGATTTAGGTGCTAATTCGCCGCTTTTCTGCAGCTGTCAGCGGGTGATGTATGGGGGAGGCGGCGAGGGTCGCCGAGAGCTGGAGCCTTCTCCGCAACTTAACAATAGAGCCGCTTGAATATTATTTATGGGCTTGGACTTTGGACGCGCGCGGGCTGGGCGGATTGGGGCTCGCGGGGTGGGGTGGGGGGGTTGTGGGGGTTGTGGGGGGGGGAGCCGAGGGAGGATCGGAGATCTGGGAAGGTGGGGGGGCGGGCGGGCGTCCTGGGCGAGCGAGGAATGAAGTGAAGAGTTGTCTATTTGTGATGTCTCTTTGTCCCGTGAATGACAACAGGCTCGCCGGATAATTTAACAAACACTGCAGAGGAGAGGGCGACAACAAGGCGCGCGGGGGAAAAAAAGGGGGGGGGAGAAAGACACACACACACACACACACACACACACACACAGAGAGAGAGAGAGAGAGAGAGAGAGAGAGAGAGAGAGAGAGACGAGGGAGGGGGTGATCCCGGATGGGGCCCCCTCCCCAATCTGACAACTTAATCCTCTTTTTATGCCTCTGGGGAAGAGCCCGAACCAGGAATTGGGGAATGAGGGGTCCTGGGTAGAATAGGGCTATTTATTAGCCCTGTCCTACCCAGGACCCCTCACTCCCCAAGGAGGCAATGAAAGAGAGGAAGGAGGCATTGTAAGAAAGACCTTGGGGGCAAGGGGGGAGGGGCAACACAGACACAGAGAGATTCACCTCCCATTCCAAAAGTATTTCTCAAACTTGGAACAAAGTCAAGATCCATCTAGATAATTAGGATGGGGGGAAGGTGGGGTGTGGCTTCTCCTGAATGTGAGAGGGAAGCAGGCAAAAGAGAGAGACTGGAGGGCTGGTGAAGCTGAAGGGGGTGAAGAAATAAGGGGTGAGCAAGAAGAATACAAGGACAGTTTCTCTGTTTTCCTGACATCTCCTGTGGATGTAGATGGATGGAATCCAAGGAAAGGCTACCAGGCCTCTCTGTGATCCACGGAGCTCAATGGTAGACCTTGGCCTAGGTCAGGTTTCTAATGGTGCTTGACAGGGCAACCTGTTTAATGCTCAGAGGTCCCACCCAAACCAAATATCCACAAATCAGTCAGAAACAGAGGATGGAAATTGCTCCCTCACGCACACCCTGAACACAGAGTGATATGTGGGTGGAAATCATAAATGCACAACAAATCCCTTGTGTGTTGATGAACACACTTAGAACACGTTAACACATTGCATTTTTTTCTCTTGGTATCCTGTTGTAAACTGCATCAGGATCCTTTTGGGTGTGGGAAGCAATTCAGATAGTTAATAAACTAATTAAACTCCACCCTGTGGGTATGGGTTGGATTATCTTTGTCCCACCTGCCCTCACTTTTGGATTTCACTTACAATTGACACATTCTTTTCTCTCTCTCCCCTCAAATGCAACACAACATTAGGGTGTGGAAGGGGCAGGATTGAGAGACAGCAGTGAAATGACCCATCATAAAGCAGACTGGAGAGGAGAGGAGAGGAGAGCTGTCAACACGGCAAAGATGCCAAAAGGGAAAAGGCAATTAGGAGAAAAGGATCTTCCTCCACAAATAAATCTCCCCCCCTTAAAAATAAATAAGCAGACAGTTTCCAATCAGAGCCACTGAAGGGAAGCAGCTTTGAAGAACAAAAAGAGAAAGGAAGGGGGGGGGGGTGGGGGGAGATTTACATAGTAGCATACAATCTTGCCAGTAATTTGTTTTAATTACTATTAAAATCTGCTCTAATCATACAAGTGGGGTTTTTATTAGCCTTGTGAGAAGGGAGCTAAATGACACTTGGCAGCCAAGTTCCTCAGATAAAATGGTTGCTCAGGGGATTAACTGGAGTGGAGGCTGAGCCCTGGAGCTTATACCGACTGCCAGAATTGTAGCCCAAGAGCATGAGATGTAAATTGGGATTAAATTTTGTGAAATGAAGAAGTTTTCTAATTTGAATATAAAATATAAGGGTAGGATCACCGCATTTTCCTTCCTTCCTTCCTTCCTTCCTTCCTTCCTTCCTTCCTTCCTTCCTTCCTTCCTTCCTTCCTTCCTTCCTGCTTTGATTGCCTGGAGTAATTTAAAAACAATAATAAAACATTATAAAAACAATACTAAAACAACAGCAGCAGCAGAGTTAAAAGGCTCCCAGCCAATGACTGAATATTAAGATGTTATAATTTTTTTAAAAAAATTAAATGCTGGAGGGCCAGAAGGCTTGCCTAAATTAAAAAAAAGTCTTAAGGCCTTGTTTAAATGTTCCCAGAGAGGTGGCAGTTCTCAGCTCAAAGGGGAGGCAGTTCCATAATATTGGTGCCACTACTGAGAAGGCCCTATTTCTTGCCTCTGCCCCTTGCACTTCCCTGGGCCGCGGCACTTGTAGAAGGGCCTTCTCCAAAGGAGAAGATGATCAATATTTGTCTTAAGAAGATGATCGTGATTTGTCTTAAGAACCGCTGAACAGCTTGGTGGTTTAGGCCTCGGGAAGTAGAACCAGAGGCTGGAAGTTCAATTCCCCACTGTGTTCTCAGAATAGTTATCTTAGAAGTCTAGAGTTAGATGGGACCTTATTGATCATCGCAGCTGGACACAATGATCGATAAGGTCCCATCCAGCTCTAGACTTCTAAGATGACTATTCTGAGAACATTATTTGGTGCTGATTGACAAAATCTGTGTTCTTCGACAGTTAAAAGGTGATTTGCATGTCCTTCAGGAGAGACTGGCTCAGGGACGCATTACATGCTTTACAGACAAAAAGTTGAAGGTTCATTCCCAGATCTCTCTAGGTTGGAAGGAATTACAGTATTTTTCCATATATAATACTATATTTTTGTCTAAAACTGTTAGACTAAAAATTGAGGGTCGTCTTATATGCAGAAGTAAGTCAAGGAGAGAACCGCACAGTTGCAAAAATGTCATTTTGGGCTGGGAAAGTGGGAGTTGTCTTATACATGGGGGTGTCTTATAGCTGGGAAAATATGGTACTGTTCTCTGAATTCTTGGTAAGCCACTCATAGTGGAAAAGTAGCAGAGCTGGGACGGAACTCCCAGTATTTCAACTTGAAAGGAGTTGTCTAAGTTTGTGGGATTGTTTCAGGAATAGGCTTCAGTACCTTGGATAGCTCCTGGACATCAGCAGCCCGACTTGGCCTGCAGTCATTGCTCCACATAGCACTGCTTCTAACCTTGGGTATCTCTGGTGGTCCTGGACTGCAACTCCCAGAAACCCAGACCAGCACAACTACCAGTGAAGGCTTCTGGGAGTTGTAGTCCAAGAACACTTGGTTTACCCAAGGTTGGGAAGCACTGCTCCATAGAACTGAAGTTGCCACAAGCCTTCATCAAACTATAGCCATCAGGAGGTCATACGCAAGTGACGAGGGGACAAGGACACATCCAGATGGATGATCAACACTCCAAGCTAATGTCTTTGTTGAAATTTATCAGACTGTGGAACTCCCGTCCACAGGATGTGATGATGGCATTTGTCCTGGATGCCTTCAGAAGGGGATTGGACAGATTCCTGGAGGAAAAGTCCATCCCAGGTTACAAACCATGATGGAGGTGTGTAATCTCCAGCCTTAAAACTAGGGTACTCCAAGGGCCAGATTCAGGGGAGTGGTATCAAGAGACAGATATCTAATCTCATGCACTCCCGGACATATCTGGTGGGGCCACTGTGAGATACAGGAAGCTGGACTAGATGGGCCTTTGACCTGATCCAGCATGGCTGTTCTTATGTTCTTATGTCTTCAGGTACAGGACTCCTGTGATGTGTGAACAGGAGGTAGGTTGAAATGTGAGATTAAAAGTCCCAGCCTCTCAAAGCCATGCCGATGTGAGTCTTGTGAGAGCTGTAGTCCAAAAAAGGCAGCTTCAATAGTGTATGAACAAAACCAAATCATTTATCTCAACTGTCTCAACTTACATAAACTTTGACTTGCCACTGCTTTGGTGGAGTTATTCTTTGAATTAATAAGTAGGTTGTGGTTTATGTAGTTTACACACAACCTGCTGACAGCACACGGCATGGACAGGATCAAGAGGAATTGGGGTGGCGAGTTTTACTTCATAGGGCTGTTCACACAGGAAAGCAGCTCAGTTTTCATACCCACTTATTACCAAGGATTGTAGCTTAAAGCAGTTGGTGTTTCTGCTCCATCATTTCATAGCTATACACACTTTGTGGGCTTTCTCTGCACAGTGGTTTTTAGAAGTAAACTCACCTTCCAACTCAAGGATAGGAAAGAAAAGGCACTTTTGATCAGTTTAGAGTGCGTCTACACAGGGGGCTTAACACAGATTAACAAAACCATATTAAATTCACCCCTTCGATACAGGTTAATTAACCTGCTTACAAACCTCACATGCACTGGGTCTTGATCAATCAAACCTCACAAAACTTCCATGAATTCACTTTCCTCAGTTAAATTTAACTACAGGTTTGCTCAGATGAGCCAGCCATGAGGTTGAAACAGCTCATCTCTCACAGGAGAATTGTGTCTGTCTGGAGCTCCAATTTCAAATGGCTCTTTGTGTACCCTCAGTTGTGCATAGATCTATGAGACTGCATGGATATCAGAAAGGGCATATGCCCACATGTATGGGCATAATGTTCTTTCCCTGATTAGTTAATTACTGTTTATGGCATTTTCAGTTTTTCTTCTGTCACCTTGAGGACTGTGTTGTGTGTGTTGTGTCGTTACAGTCGTGACTGACTCTACGTGACTCCATGTCCCTGGAGTTTTCTTGGCAGGAGTACTGGAGTAGCTTGCCAGTTCCTACTCCAGGTGCCTACAGCACCTGGTATTCCCTGGTGGTCGCCTATCCAAGTACTAACCAGGGCTGACCCTGCTTAGCTTCCGAAATCAAGCGAAATCGGATGTGCTTAGGGCATCTAGGCAGCCACCTTGAGGACTAGAAGTACTGTATTGTTTCTTACTTCTGTTTTTAACAGAAACCAAGGACCCAGCAAATGTGGTGATTCTTGTTTTTGACGTCTTCAGAAGGCATACATTTGGTACATGTCTGATCCACAGCTGTAGCGTTATTAATTACGCATACACTGAGTTTTGGGTTACAATCATCTGGTCCCAGGCTGCGTCTCTCTGTGCATGGGTGTCTCTGTGTGTGAGAGAGAGTGTGTGTGAGAGTGTCTCTGAGCTGTGCCTGGGACACAGAAGTCTTTAACCTTTTTGCATGCCCAGGAATATTTTCCTCCCAGTGCCACATTTTTGTGGCAAAACCCACAGTCTAGCAATAGCAATCATCATGATGGACACTTGCTTTTCACAATTTGCCCCAATGCCGATGGATAGGTTACTGCTAAAATGATTAGTTTCAAGTAAAAAAATGAACAATTCTCACCTGATTAGCCCATCTAGGCTCTCAGCTTTGAACTAATAGCGGCACAAGGGAGGTGAAAGGGCCCCCAGCCTCATGCCCCAACTGCCTTCCTTCTCCCTTCCAGCTCTACTCTTTTAATTAAGTATCTGTCTGTGCTAATTGATCATTTCTTCTATTAAATTCTCAGCTCTTCAAGTAGCTGCTTTAATTGCACTGAGGAAGAAATTTTCCTTCATTTCTTGGCTTTCTCGTGAGATGGCCTGCCCTTCCGAAGTCCAACTCTTGGGTTAGCTTCTGTGTCTCAGACAGAGGGAGAGAGAAACAGACCGTCTTTATCTGAACCAAACTTTGTTGATCAGAATTTTGCCAGGATCTGTCAGACACCCCCCCAATCCCTCAATGAGCCCCAGCATCTGCGTGTTTACAAAAAAGTTTGATTGTGTTCTGTGGTGTTTACTCCTAAGCATATAGAGACAGATTAAGACATGCTGAAACCCGGGTTAAATTGAAGAGAAGACCAGCACATAAGAAAAATCCAGATGGATAAGATCAGAGGTCTAGTTAGTCCAACATTCTATGCAAAGAGTGGCCAATCAATTTGCCCATATTTTTTTTGTAAAAATATTCCATGTTTCTGCTAATTCAACATCCTTTTAAAAACAAAGAAGGAAAATTAACAACCTATATAGTACTGAACTGGCGTAGCAGTATATCAGTGCAGTGCAAAACTTAAAACAACCTATCATTTCACCAAACCCCACAGTTTTTCAAGACATAAAAACAGAGGAGATATTGCTATCCTGACTCCTGTTGTTTTTATCCTCTGTGGATTTATCTCGGGCCCTTTTAAAGCGCTCCCATCTCACAGCCATCGCTACACCCTGTGGCGGTGAATTCCACAGTTTAATGTTACATTTTGCAAACAGGCACTTCTGTTTATCTGTCCCAGATCTCCCACCCTTGAATTTGCATGGATGATTTCTTTGTGTTATAGTATTAGGAATGAGGGAGAAAAGTTCATCCCCATCTACTGCTTCAATTAAAAACTGTTGGCTGCAAAGTTGGCAGCTCGGCAGTTCAAATCCCAGGTGCCACACAGTGGAGCGAGCTCCCGCTGATCACCCCAGCTCCTGCCAACCTAGCAGTTCAGAAGCATGTAAATGCAAGTAGATAAATAGGCACCGCCATTAAAAAAAAAAGCGGGAAGATAAAACAATGTTTCCTTGCAGCCATGCCAGCCACGCGGCCATGGACTTGTACAACACTGGCCCTTCAGCTGGAATACGGAGATGAGCACCGCCCCTAGAGTTGGACACAACTAACACGTATGTACAGGGGGAACTTTTTAAGCTATATTTTTCATAATTTTCCTTTGAATCTGGCTCATCTTTCCATCCCTTGCCTCTCTTATACAGTTCTTCTATTAGCCCTCAATCTTCCGTGATCCTTTTGGCCTCCTCTGTTACCTGCTTTTCTTTGTGTTTTAAATCATGTTCTTCTCCTCTGTTTCTGAAACTTACTTTCCTCCGTTTCCCTGGGCCCTCTGGCTTTCTCCTTCTCCCACTTCTGCCTTATTTTTTTTCTCCCTCTCATCTCCCTTCCCCCCCTGCCACAGTTTTCTCTTCATCGCTCCCACCCCCACCGATCCACAACCCCCAACAACAACAACACGGCTCCTCGACAGCCGAAAGTCCCAATCAATCAATGAGCCAAGGATGTTATCAATAACCCAGAAGATGGATAAAGCCGCACGTCTTGATTACAATCCCTGTCTGCCGCACTTTAATTAACACTTTAGTTAATTAGTTCGGGACCATTTACGAGTAAAATGTTTTTATTAGGGAATTTGCATGATGGTGCCATTTGATGAATTGATGTGTTACCCAAACTATCCGACTGTTCTTAATAGATAATAAACAGGAATCAATCAGCCAGCACTGAGCAAGACTCCCACGACGCCGGTGCATCGTCTCCGCTCATTAAGACAGGGCGACGAACAAAGTTTCCTTTCTCTCAGTCCGGGGGGGCAAAGCATCAAGAAAGGTCTTCTTGAAGTCTACGCCAAGAAAGGACTACCAGAACCACCAGGAAGTGCCATGTGTGGGACAACACTTTCTGTGGTGGTGGTGGTGGCCATTGTGGTGGATGGGGCATCATCAGAGCCAGGGGCAACTGGCAAAAGCAGGGGCAAAAGGGGGGGCAATAATTCACTATCTCCATCTCTCTCTCCCTCTCTCTCTCTCTCTCTCTCTCTCTCTCTCACACACACACACACACACACACACACACACACACACACACACACACACGTAAACTAGTACCGGCCCTAATATTAACCAGGCAACTTTGGACATGTGGAAAATACAGGACATGGATAGGGATTTGATCCGTTCTGGGTTTAGCTTTATTGCCAGGGTTGAAGGGAGATATTTGTGCTATTTTTCCCACAAAATAGCAAAGCAGCGGCTGGCTTTTGACCCTCCATAATTTGAATTGGGGAAGTGAGTGGGAGCCATCCCTACTTGGCCTCAGAAGGTAAAATGTCTTGGAACTGCCCGGATAGTTCCACATTAGAGGCAGGCACAAAACCCGCCACTATCCACCAGCCAGAAATGTTCTAACGCAGCTCCTGGTCTTGTCTCCATTTCTTGATTATTATTTTTTTTTCAAGCATTCATACAAACAATGAGGGGTGGGGTTCAGCAAGAAGGCGACACAGGGAGTCCCCTGTCCTTCCTCACCTCAGCCTAGGAATGAGCTGGATGAAGCCATTCTGGAGTGTGAGGTGGACCAGAGTCCCATTTGACCTCACCAAGCAGCCATTGTCAGTAGCCCAGGCTGGGAGGACATTTCAACACACCACCAGAGAGAGTCTACGGAGGACTGGCCACCATGTGGTCTTGGCACCTTCAGTCCTCATGGTAGACTAAATTGACTGTGGCTCTTAAGACACTTGCTAGCCATATATCAGAATCATTTCTTCTTTCTTCTTTTATTTCTCCACAAAAGGGAGGTCGCAAAAGTGACTGTGGGGGCCACACACCCAGAACCCCTCCTAGAAGAAACCATAAAACTGACCTCGGGAAATCACTCTCACTCGTACTGGCCTACCTCACAGGGTCGTTGTACACCATTCCGAGTTCACCAGAAGAAAAGTGGGCTAGAAATGTAACAAACTTGAGCTCAGCTTGCATAGGCTGTGGGCCAGGGCCTATGCACAGGCCACGCAAAGGCCTCAACTTTTTGCCTGAGGCGTTTTATCTTTAAGTAAGACTTAGACCAATGGTTTCTAACTGCGGGTCTCCACAGTTAGGACTAAAACATCCAAAAGTCTTCATCACTAGCTATGCTGGACAGATTTTATGGGAGTGAGTTGTAGTCTAAAAACATCTCGGGTGGGGGTGGGGGGTGGGGCGGGGTTCAAGGCTGGGAACTATTAAATTAGACTGTAGCTCTTAGAAGGAAGGGCAGCTTAGGGTAGATGGATCTTCTTTTTAAATTGGGGGGGGGGGATGCTACCACATGGAAGCATGTCCTAGGGCAGTGGTGGTGAGCCTTTGGCACTCCAGATGTTTTGGACCACAACTCCCATAATTCCAAGCCTAGATTGCCAATGACAAAGGACTGTGGGAGTTGTGGTCCAAAACATCTGGAGTGCCAAAGGTTCGCCACCACTGTCCTAGGGGAATCCTGGTAGCTGTAGAAAAGTAGATTTTCCCCATCTCTCAGTGACCCTTCAAAGGGACATAGGAAGCCAGCATAATGCCAAGTCATATTCCCTGTCCACCAATGTATTTGTCAACTCTGTCTGTGTTACCTAGATGGCTGCCAGGTTTTTTTTTTTATTCTTATACACATACTCTGGTGGAAAGCAAATGTGGGAGAATCGAGGTGCAAAAGAGACAAACACTGATGATTATCTCGACAGTGGTTGTTTAACAGACAGTTAACAAATGACCAAGAAATTTCAGCTCTGCATGACACACAGCCGGCCAGGTTGGTATCACTTCTATTCAGGAAACAGTGCTGACACCAGCATATTAAGGAAGGCCACATCCCGCTAGTTCACCAGCAGCCCTGTTTTCAACGAGTCTCCAAAGGAGTTTGTCACCAGACAAGCCATGGCGGCTGAGATCTGGCATGGAAGCAGTAGCTTTCCACCTTTAGTCCTCCAGGTGTTCTGGAGCAGCTCCCAGAAGTCTCGGCCAGGATGTCCAAGGAAGTCGAAGCTCAAAACATCTGGAGGACCAAAAGTTAAAGACCGCTGAGATGGAATGTCAGATTCAGATTTGGAAACTCCATGTTCTTGTCCTCATGGAACTCACCGAGTAAGCCTGGGCCCCAATCATTCCGTCTTTCATCTCGTAGTGTTGTTGGGAGAAGAAAGAAGGGGAGAAATAAGAGACAGGTATCCTGTGTTGACTTCATCTGAAGAAAGGTAAACCATAAGTATAAGTAACTAATGAGTTCTATAAGTAACTAATGAGTTCTATGAGTTGGGTTGGAGTGCTGGGCCACAGAACCAGCCAGTTAAATCCCTACTGCTCCTCTTACAGTTCTGTTGTTCTTACTATGTGCCACCAAGTGGCTTCCAAGCGATGGTGACCCTATGAATTAATGACCTCCAAAAGGCCTTCCTAATGTTGTGGCTTCTTTGATTGAGTCAAGCCACCTCTTTGTCCAGTGTCATCCATTTGTTCTCATCTAGTCTTCTTTTTTCCAGTGTCTTCTCTTCTTATCTTGTGTCCAATTGAAAGGTAGTCTCAATTAATTAATCCAATGATTCTAAGTTAACATAAGAAGAGCCCTGCTGGATCAGGCCAAAGGCCCATCTAGTCCAGCTTCCTGTATCTCACAGTGGTCCCATCAAATGTGTCTTGGGAGCACATGAGACTAGATATCTGTTTCCTGATCCCACTCCCCTGCATCTGGCCCTTGAAATGTCCCAGTTTTAAGCCTGGAGATGACTCATCTCCATCATGCTTTGTAACCTGTGATGGACTTTTCCTCCAGGAATCTGTCCAATCCCCTTTTGAAGGCATCCAGGCCATATGCCATCACCACTTCTGGATGAGGATGAAGAAATGAAGAGGAGGATGAAGAAGAAGAAGAGGAGGAGGAGGAGGAAGAGGAGAATGAAGAATAAAAAAGGAAGATGAGGAGAAGGAGGAAGAAGAAGAGGAGGAGGAGGAGGAGGAGGAGGAGGAGGAGAAGAAGAAGAAGAAGAAGAAGAAATTCTGGTTTATGATACTGTGGGCCCTGACTCCACCATATATTTTTATTTATACAACACTTGGTCATCCTTTAGCCACAAAGTAAAGGATGTACATGTGCCAAGTATCGGGGGTGGGGGTGGATGCATCTTGCCATTGTGTTCAACAGATATCTGCTCTCTGTAAATCAACCAAGAGCTCAGATGATTAACTAATTGCTGTGCCATAAACTAATGTCCAATTCCACAAGGGCTGTTCAAACGCTGGCAATTCTCTCCAGGCTGTGATCTTTCAGTGCCAGTACGAGCACCAGTTCAGAACCCTAAACCAGACACAGCTCAGGTCACATCTTTGGCACATACACCTCCACACTGTTTTCCCACAATGCAACCCAGTATAGGCCTGCCTTCACTTCTGCTTCCCACTTGACTTTGGGGAAACAGGTTGGCCACATGAAGGAGAAGACAGGGCTTCTGGACATTCACTAATTGTTTAGAGGCAGGAATTGTCATCCAAGGGAACGCAGCTGAAATTCCGTCTTCTCCACAGCTATTAAAGGTACACCAGCTCTGTTCTGTTGTTGTTGTTTTCCCCTCTGCAGCCCCCCTAGGGAAGACACCTTTTCCCCTCCTGTGGTCACAAATGCTAGAGAACCTCAGTCAATCACAAGAGGCTTTTAAAAATGTTTGCCTGGTTGCACAATTGTAGTCTTGAGAGTCTTTTTTTTTAAAGCATATTAATATTGATCAACGAGCAAGGTGACTAGACACAAAGGGGGACTCCTAATAACGTTGAAAAGAAACAGTTTCATGGCTGCATGAGAGAAGCTGTGCCCAATTAACAACCCCCTCCTCTAAGACAACGCTAAAGACCCGTCTTAAATAAATACATATTTCTTTGTACTGTGTGCTATGTGCTTCCCAGTCGTTTCTGTCTTGTGGCACTCCTATGGATGAATGACCCACAAAAGATCATGTCATCACAAGCCCTGCTCCAGTCTTGCAATACGAAGGCTGTGGCTTCTAGTATTGAGTCTCTGCATTTTGTTTCAAGTCTTCCTTTTCTCCCTATGATCTGCAACTTTAGCTAGCATTATTGTCCACACTGGTGAGTCGTCCTTTCTCATGACCCATATTTTTTCCGTCTATAGGACGTTCCCCATGCATAAGACACACACACCCCTGCTTTTCCAACCCAAAGTTAGTTTCGCAACCTCTTAGTTCTTTCATCGGCTTACTTCCACGTATAAGACGACCCTCAATTTTAAGTCTGATTTAGACCAAAAAATAGTCTTATACATGGGAAAAGACTGCATATCCCACTTTTCCTAAAATAAACTCATTTGACATGCTCCTTGTTCTCAAAACATGTTCACAAAAGCGGAGCTGATGCAAGGTCACCAGCTGCCTTTTATGACCCATAAGAACATGAGCCTGGATTTCCCATGGGCTCATCTAAAGATGACTATGTCTGCTGTTTATCTCCTTTGCATTTATTTGCACTGGTTTGTCAACAGTACGTCTAAAGACAGTTTGCTATGCAGACCTTAGCAAGTGATTGTGCTTACCGGCTGGTTTCTGTGTAAAAAGTAGCCATTCAAGCCATAGGACCAAGGCAGTAACTCTTTTTTCTGATCACTCAGTTACATCTAAACCAGCGTTTCCCAGCCTGTGGGAACACCAAGTGTTTTCTAGGGGGTTGTCAGTCTGTAGCCCTGGTGAAATAAATTCTTCCTTGGGCTTTCAGAGTGGGATGTTAAAGTCAACGCACATGAGTATGTTGAGAAGCAAACTCTTTGGGGGAAGAAAGAACCCTCTACTTTCTGAGAAGGGATGATTCTACGCCATTAAAAATCACTTTTCGTTTAAACATGGAGGCAGGGAGAGTCACAGATCACTTGGCTGTTATAAAAAAAGGGTCACAATAAGAAAGAGGCTGGGAGCCACCAATCTAGAATTTGCTTATTCCAGAAGAGTAAATAATGAAAGAAGATCATGACTCAGTTCCTCAGGTCACCTGCTTGCCAGAAAAATAACAGTCTTTCTTTCTTTCTTTCTTTCTTTCTTTCTTTCTTTCTTTCTTTCTTTCTTTCTTTCTTTCTTTCTTTCTTTCTTTCTTTCTTTCTTTCTTTCTTTCTTTCTTTCTTTCTTTCTTTCTTTCTTTCTTTCTTCCTTCCTTCCTCCCTCCCTCCCTCCCTCCCTTCCTTCCTTCCTTCATTCATTCTCTTCCTTCCTTCTTTCCTTCCTTCCTTCCCTTCCTTCCTTCCTTCTTCTTTCTTTTCTTTCTTCTTTCTTTCTTTCTTTCTTTCTTTCTTTCTTTCTTTCTTTCTTTCTTTCTTCCTTCATTCTCTTCCTTCCTTCCTTCCTTCCTTCCTTCCTTCCTTCCTTCCTTCCTTCCTTCCTTCCTTCTCTTTCTTTCTTTCTTTCTTTCTTTCTTTCTTTCTTTCTTTCTTTCTTTTAAATTTAACAGAGCACAGTATTCCGAAAATTAGCAGACAGTGCAAGCCTACTAATTGATCGGAAGGAAAGATACAGCTACAGAATCCAATTCAAACTAGCATCTCACTTTGCACCCAACAGTGCATGAAGAGCCTGCTTTCCTTCGTATCTCTTATAAAACCAACCTAAAAAAAAAAAACAGGGAGAGAAAGGGACATTTAACGTAAATAGTTTTTGAGACCCAACTTCTTCCTTCTCCCAAACAGACCTTCTCAGTTGATACTCATGAGAGGAGCGCCATCAAGTGGTCATCGGGAATTATTATGCAGAGATACAGAGAGACAGCTGCCTAGGTACCCTAACCTAAGCCTATCCGATCTCACCTGATTTCAGAAGCTAAGCAGGGTCAGACCTGGTTAATACTTGGATGGGAGACCACCAGGGAATACCAGGTGCTGTAGGCGCCTGGAGTAGGAACTGGCAAACCACTCCAATACTCCTGCCAAGAAAACTCCATGGACACGGAGCCACGGAGAGTCGGTCATGACTGTAAAGACACAACACACACAGGGAGCACAAGTTTCACCGCTATCTGATTGAGAAGCCCGGAGCTGGGGCTTCAGTTGCCCCACTGTGTGTCCCAAGCTGCACAGACTGACAGAAACCCCCCCAGATAAACCACTCTGGGGTACCCATAGGTAGGAAACCCCGGAAGGAGTCGCCGCAAATCACAACTGACTTGGTGACATATTATCATTAGGGAATTTCCATTCCTTGGAGATAATTTTTTATGAAGGACTCATCAATAGAAGGTGTGATTCCCCTTCTTCCCTCTGTCTCCCTCGTTCTAGTGACCTTCCACCTCATTCTGCCTCCTCTCTCTGTTCAGTAGGCTTTCAGATGGTTAATTCTTGCCAGAGGTCTGCACAGTTGGCTTTCAGAAATCTTTTGAGCCTAGGAGGATGAGGAGGGCTTGCTGGGGCTTTTTGAACCTGGCAAAGCTGCAGGTTGCCCACTGATTTTTCAGGATCACAGAAGGACTCCACTTTCCAAAGCCCATGGAAGCACAGCAAGGATCAACGTGCAAGTATTCAATCATGCACCCTCTCCCCAACACAATCAAACCCATGGGGGAATTCTGCTCAGTCCTCTGCAACAGATTTAGAACTACCAAGATATTGTGAAAAATCTAAGCGCTCTACTACACACAAAATGGAAGTAGCCTAATGCCCACATCTCCCTAGGAGTGATACAGAACCCCAGAATTTATTGCCTTTCCGATGCCTAGAGGCAGTGATGGCTTTTGGTTAGCATAGAATCAGCCACCTTCATTTTATTTTCGTGCGCCTCCTATCTTTTTACCAGCTGCAGAAGACATTATTTCAGGTAGGTAGGTAGGTAGGTAGGTAGGTTAGGTAGGTAGGTAGGTAGGTAGGTAGGTAGGTAGGTAGGTAGGTAGGTAGGTAGGGGTCGGTCGGTCGGTCGGTCGGTCGGTCGGTCGGTCGGTCGGTGGGTCGGTAGGTAGGTAGGTAGGTAGATAGGTGGATGGATGGATGGATGGATGGAAGGAAGGAAGGAAGGAAGGAAGGAAGGAAGGAAGGAAGGAAAGGAAGGAAGGAACTTGACCACAGACTCTTCACAGCTATAAATCAGTCAATTAATCAGTCAGTCAGTCAGTCAGCCTATCTATCTATCTATCTATCTATCTATCTATCTATCTATCTATCTATCTATCTATCTATCTATCTATCTATCTATCTATCTATCTATCTATCTATCTATCTATCTATCTATCTAAAAGCCTTGCTAGGAAAGCAGGTCATCGCCCGTCATTTTCCTCTTTCATTCCTCCTCACCTTAAAAGAAGAAGGCAGTGGGGCTATATCTTGCTAATCCTGGACAGAATCTGTGACATGAAGTGACTCTTGATCCCTCATGTAGATTGCATCTGTGTACTTAATGTGTCCTGCAGCCAGTCTGGGGCAGCAGTCAAGGCTTCTCCCTTATAAGACCATGCACTTGATTCGGGGAAGGACAAATCATTACAATCTCTTTTACCCTCTAGGCAGAATGATAGACACCCCAATGGTCTCCCAGAAAGTTAGATCTTGCTGCGAGGCTGGATTGCTGGATGTGAAGAGTCTGTGGCCAAATTCCATCCTTGCCCCTCCCAGACAGTCGTAAGCAGTAGTCCTAGTCTTAAGTGTCTAAAGTCCAGATCTCTTTTGAGACCTGATTTCCAGGAGGTTCAGGTGCAGTTCTGGTTATTTCTCACTGACTAGGCCTGATCAGAGTGGTTGCCCCTACCCTCCCAAAAAAGAAGACCACAAGAGTTCAAGTTGGTCATAGACAACAGTAAGATTATCAAATTTAACAGCAGCTTGGTCAACAAACATCAGCAAGTGAGGTGATGTTCACAACATGGAGGCAAATCTCAGCCAACATTGCAAGCTTCAGTTGGCTAAACTTGAAAGGCAGTGAACCTCCCTTGTACTACAACTCCCTTGCATTCCTTCATTTCTCCACATGGTCCTTTATAAGGTGATTTGCAGTCACAATGTTCTTGAGAAGATAACTTGGTCTTCACTTCTGCTTAACAGCAAAGCAAGCCAAGTCCACTCCTTAAGCGGCAGGAGGAGGAAGTCAGCAGTATTTATAAATCTTTTATTTTCATTGAAAAAGGCCATAAGAAGGACAATGTGACTATCCCAGGTGAGTCTGGTGCCTGTTTGATCCCCAAGAACAGCTATGGGGTCCCATTGGCTTTCCAGATCTTTTGACCTACAGTGCCCATCAGCCCCATCTAGCACGGCCAATGGTCAAGCGTCATGGGAGTTGTTTCACCAGCTCCAGCCAAGTGGAATACGGTCCATGAGGGAAGAGCAGCTACTATTTTCACAAGCCTGGTCCTGTTGACTCAAAAATAAGCACCCTTCAGGACAACTTGGCCTACTTCAAGAGAAGTGTGCATGAGATTCCTGACCATCCCCTGCCAGTTATGCAGCCTCGGGCAATCTGCAAAGAGTCCCTGACAATCACCAGAAGGAGGGCTGACATTGGTCAGTTGATCTGTCTATTTTATATTTAGTTGGCATGACAAGAAGAAGAAGAAGAAGAAGAAGAAGAAGAAGAAGAAGAAGAAGAAGAAGAAGAAGAAGAAGAAGAAGAAGAAGAAGAAGAAGGTGCAGGAGGAGGAGGAGGAGGAGGAGGAGGAGGAGGAGGAGGAGGAGGTGGTGGTGGTGGTGGTGGTGGTGGAGGAGGAGGAGGAGGAGGAGGAGGAGGAGGAGGAAGAAGAAGAAGAAGAAGAAGAAGAAGAAGAAGAAGAAGAAGAAGAAGAAGAAGAAGAAGAAGAAGAAGAAGAAGAAGAAGAAGAAGCTCATTTTGAAACATGGCTACAGCATTTGTCTTCTTACCCACCCCCACCCCAAAAAGTCACCCGTCATGAATCAAATAGAATGTTTAGGATTGCCAAGTCCTGAAATAAAACAAATCAATAAATCAGTGCTCGTTTCTGTCCCGGACCTGAGGAGCATAGTGTCCAGACTAAGTTGATGAACTTGGAATAGAGTTTGGTCTGAAGAGTAGCTGATTCTTTTCTTTTCTTTTCTCCATGTCCCAGTCTGAACCTCTACCCACTACACCACACCAGAGAAGTGGCTGAACAAAGAGGGGAGAAAAAAATCCGGACCCCTTTATTTTCTGCCCACTGGCCTTAAAGAAAATCAGAAAGCCCTAACAAAACAAGTTTTCTTCTGGCTGGCCTGCAACCTTAGTATAATTTATTTTTTAGGGTTTACACATTCATATTTATTTGCCCTCTCAGTGCTGTGGGCCATCTTCTATTCTTGATTTTCCCCCTTTTCCTTTTCTCCATTTCAAAAATTTTGTTGTTAGATTTGTTTCTCCAAGTTTCAGATAAAAATGCATGTTAGAAGTTGGTTGTAATACTAGCTGGACCTGGGGGCGTTTCTTTTTAACATGCTGTTTTCTTTGCCAAGCTGCTTTTTCCATCTTCTAAAACTGTCTTCCCTCTTTCTTGCACCCTCCCCCCCATCTCAGGGAGAGATATCCCTCCAAGTTATTTGTGAAATGTCCTTCTGGGTGGTTATGTAGGAGGCTTCCCACCACCACCCCAGTGTTGGAGTTTAAAAAGAACATTGCTGCAGATTTATATAAAACTGTTTCTAGTTATTATGTGGGCTTCAAATTGGCATTCTCACTCAGTCATTAAGCCCCACCATGGCAAAACCAAATAACAAAGAGGTTTTTTTTTTAATTCTCTCTCTTCGTGTTGATTGTTGTATTGGTTTCTTTATTGGGTTTGTCTTGCCCTCATTGTTAACTGCCCGGAATTCTTTTGGGAAGATGGGCGGTAAATAAATAAATAAATAAATAAATAAATAAATAAATAAATAAATAAATAAATCTTTGGCTGCTTGTGCAGCCAGAAGTTTTGATGTTCAATTCCCCACTGTGCTTCCTTATTATTAATTGATTAATTAATTAATTAATTAATTAATTATCACACAGCAGAGAAGATAACTACGCTGGATTTTTTTATTATAAATCACTAGTCGAACACTTTATTATTATTATTATTATTATTATTATTATTATTATTATTATTATTATTATTATTATTATTATTATTATTATTATATGCAGAGTGTCTTGAATCGGGAGTTAAGATTGAAAAGGTGGGGAACACACTCATGAGTTTAAAAAGAAGGGAAATACAATTTTCTGGGAAGTGTTGTCCATGCACACACAGTCTCAAGAATATCTTTGCAGCAATAAAATGTGCTACCAACTTTGTGCGTTCAACAGCGCTTTCCAAGTTTCTTATTTTGTTTTATCGTGGTGGTCCTTAGCGGATCACATTTCCCAAGAATCTGAATGGCTAGTGTCAAACATTTGGGGGTTGTTTTCATTTTTCTATATAACTGCATGCATACAACCCTAGGAAATTTCATTTGCAGGTGGGTTTGGCTTGGAAACGGTGTAGCAAAGTACTGCTGGGTTGATGGGTGGCTTCAGGGTTTTAGGTCTCTGGCTACGAGGCTGGGTGTTCGATTCCCCTCTAGGCCTCCTTTACAAAGGGCTGGACTTTCCAGCTCTGGTCCTTCCCAGTTCTAAGATGGTTATTCCAACCAGAGATGCTTCCAAACATTGTAATACAAATTTGCCCGGCTCATTGCTACCATTGTATTATATGAATCAGTTTTGTCTAGCAATTCTTTTCTGCCTTGACGTAAATCAAGATTCTGCATAGTCAGTGTTCAGTCTGATTAGTCTACTTTGTTTTACCGGCAGCTGTACAAACATTTTTTTTAATATTAGGCTCTTTTCATTGACTGCTGTGAGAGGTTTAAACCACCATCATCACCCATCCTGGTTTGGAGCAACACCTCGGTGGCCATCCAAACAGTCGGAGGAGATGATAACGAGTTCCACATTACTGAAAACAGGAGAAATATGTCATGTTTGAGATGACCTGCGATCACTGAGCAGGAATACGAGACCTCTCGCCATAGGATGGAGAAGGCCATGATCAGGTGACCAGTGGGGAAACCAAGGTCTTGTGAGGGTGTGGCTGGACTTGAGAGGTTTCGGTTCGAGTCCCTGCTGAGCTATGAAAAATCAGTGGGTCTCTCCTTAAAAATGACCTGCTTCACAGGGCTGTTGTAAGAGGAAGAGGAGGGTTACATAAACCACCCTTAGCGTGCTGAATAAATGTGGGACGAAGAGGTAACAAACCAATAACAGTTGTAGGTCCACACAGCCTGTTCTCCAGGCACTGTGCTTCCTTAATTAATTAAGGGCCCATCATTTATTGTCCTAGGTGTGTTGCCTTTAAACCCAATTTGAGACTGGGCTGTCCCTCTTCAATGAGAGGAGTGCTAACAGCACAAAGGGCCACTCCCTTGAGGTGTTCTGGGAGTTGCAAGTTAAAAAAAAACACGGGCAGTTTCTTCTAGGTTTGCCCAATGCAACATCACTTTGCAGGATTAGCTCATAATATGGCCTTTTCTTTGACGAGGGTGGGTGTCCTGTGAATATTCCCCACTCCTCCCCTAAATGGCCACTCTGTCTTCAGTCTCTGTTTCCTCTTCTTGCAGGTTTTTCCCTCCCCCCCCACCTCCAAGGTCATTCCCTTGTTCCTCTCGCAGCAGCCTGGCATGCAATATTTATGCCACTAAGAACATGGGCAGCCTTCCTCCATGGTTCCACCAGGACCCTCCGTGGATGGAACTGTGGAAGAAGGGAAGTGAAATTTTAGCCTGGCATTGCAAGAAAAATGACCTGTGATTCTTGGAGCAAAAGGTTGGGCCGCGGGGAGAAGAATGATAGAGTAGGGAACAAGGGCTGGGGACATCTGGTATATTACAGGATCTCCTTAAAGGCCCATCCGTTTCTCTGATCTTGGCGGGATTTGAGGGATGGATGGCGAATTGAAAGGAGAGCAAATAGCTAGCAATAAGCCATTGATCAGTGGCAGGCGGAGTGGCGACAGGTTCTTAAAGGAGAAACGGGGAGAAAGTGTGCGGGTACAGGCGGGAGAGGAGTTTTTGAGGAAGTGGGGGGAAAGTGAACTCAGCAAGACTAGTAAAGGCAAAAAGACCCAAATCATAAAACAGGCAGTGGTGTCTAGTGGTTAGGGTCTGACCTCAGATCAGGCGGCCATGGGTTCACATTTCTATCGGACACACAGCTGGGACCAAGGGTGGTCTCTCAGCCTGACCTGCCTCATTTGGTGGCCATAATAAATGTCACGATGGAAGAGTGGATTAAAATGTACCTGCAGTCATAATCAGAATAATAAACTAAACATGGAGAAGTGATTGGAAGTGCATTCTCTACTCGGCTCAGCCTCTTTTTAAAATTTAGAATGTAGCCTTTAAAAGGAGAAAGAAAAGCTAAGAACAACTTTAAACATGGGTTTCATCCATCCATCCATCCATCCATCCATCCATTTATTCAATTTATAAGAGGAGGAAGAGGTGTTACAACCAAGACACTACTGTAGGCCATTCACAATAAATACAGCATCAAATCAAAAGTTACGATAAAGACACTAACAACCAGAGTAAGCCATTGTTAAAAGCAGAGGGCCCAAACCACTCATACAGAAACCAGGTGGACGACAAAGAAAAATGGGAAGTCAGATATGGGTCAATGCGGTAAGCCTTCCTGAAGAGCCAGGTCTCCTAAATATCAACAGGGCTAAGCGAAGCTTCTATAAGGTTGGAGCCACCATAAAGAAGGCCGTACCTCTGGTAGAGGACTGACCGCCCCCCATGGTTGCAACCCAGAAGAGCCTCGCCTGAGATGATGGGGTTTTTTTTACTATATTTTATTCATTTTCTACAAAAAAAAGAAAGAAAAAGAAATACAGTGGACCCTTGTATAACAAACGGTTTGTATAACATAAAATCTGTACAACATAAAACATTCCAGAGAGAGGGGAAATTTGCTTAACAGAATCGCCTATGGGGCGAATCTGTACAACATGAAAATGGGATCACTCTGTTTTCAATGCATTCCTATGGGAAATTTGTATAAAGGAAAATTTGCTTAACATAATTACATTTGGAACAAATTAATTCCTTTATACAAGGTACCAAGGTATATGTGATATTTGTTACACAAAGTGTTACATGGGTTATTATGTTACAACCATCTTTGTTTCTTTTTGATAGCCATTGATAAAATAGATTCCATACTTTGTGGTAATACTCTTTTTCCTTGATTCTCATTTCAGTCTATCCATCTCGGCACATTCCAAAATTTTCTTAACCCTCATTTCATCTGTTGGTGTTTCTTCATTTTCCCAGTGTTGTGCCCAAACTATCCTTGCCACAGTCAGAATGTGCAGTGCTAAATAAGTATTTTGTTTGTCTAAATTTTCTGGTAGTATGACTAGTAAAAACAATTCTGGCCTAATGCCTACATATATTGTTATCATTCTAATAAGCCAAGTATGTATTTTAATCCAATATTTTTTCGCTTTATCGCATGTCCACCATGCATGATAGTAAGTCCCCGCTTCTTGTGCACATTTCCAACATTTGCTAGATAAGTTTTGGAATATTTTAGCTAACTTTGCAGGTGGGAAATGCCAGCCTGAGAAGATCTTGTGAGTCGGGCAGATGACATCTACATACCTTGACATTTGAGGCAAAAATCCTGATACTGAGGATTTTATATTCGGATACATTCATGTCAACTCACCATCTCTGGCTTGGAGAAATCAAGCTCCCAGTTGGGGATGTGAAATGACATTGAATACATAAACCCCCAGCTTCCTTTATTCCGTGAGAGTTTCTTTCTGCTCAGGGCCTAAGAAAGAGAAGGTGTGGACATTAGCAAAGATCCAGAAGTGCATGTTGAGGCATGCTGAGGCTGGAACAGGCCAACTGAATGGTCAGGTGAGGCTATTACACTGACGGAGGTGCCAGAATTCTTCAGGTTGAAGGAGGAGGAAGAGGTGGATGATGATGATGATGATGATGATGATGATGATGATGATGATGATGATGATGATGATGATGATGATGATGATGATGATAATAATAATAATAATAATAATAATAATAATAATAATAAGAAGAAGAAGAAGAAGAAGAAGAAGAAGAAGAAGAAGAAGAAGAAGAAGAAGAAGAAGAAGAAGAAGAAGAAGAAGAAGAAGTCTAGGATAATCAGCAAAGAATGTCCATAACCAGAAGTAGCTAGGTTGAGGCTTGTCACGCCAGAGCATCACATGTAATGCCAATTAAATTGTGTAACAGGCACACTAGACCAAGAACATAAAGAAGGTAAAAATTAAAAACATTCTTATTCCCTTCCTCCCTCTCCTCCATTCTTGTCCCTGGTTGGGTGGACTAGGAGGCCACTTGCCCCAGGTGCCAAAACCACTCCATAGGATTCACACCCAAATCTCCTGAGTCAGAATCCAATATCAGATGGACTTTCTCTCTCAAACACACAGAGAGACGCACACTAGCCTCAAAAAGAGAGCTATAAACACACACCCATAATGCACAGTGCATTGCACACCAACCCACTAGAAAACCAAAACCAAAACAAGAGAAATCCACCAAAAAATTAAAAAGAGAGGGGTTGAGGCTGAGAGAGATGCCACCCTCTTTGTCACTCGCCAGCTCGCTCTCTTTTATTTTATTTCAAAATACATTTATTTATTCATTTTCCTCCCCTCCGAGTCCTATCCCCCCCACACACGCATACACACACACTCACAAGTTACTCCCAGTCTTTCGGGAGCGCCTCCTTCCCCCAGCGTTATGACTTCATTCCAGCGCGGGCTTGCCGGCAAGGAGAAATAAATCTTCATAAAGGCTGGGTTGTGATTAATCCGTGGGCCAAGGCTCGGGAGCGGGACCTTTCCCATTAGTGGATAATGGGAAGATGGAAAGCTCCTGTCGCCGGCACTAGCTGCCCGTCATTTGTTCCACTTTGCAGTCCATTTGGCGGGGAGAGTACAAGGCACTCCATCAAAAATATTTTCAGAGTTAATTTCCGTCCCTTAATCTGCTTGATTCTTATTTTGTATCGAATGGCAGAATCGATTTTCGTGGCGACTAAATTAAATAAGGCCTCTTTTCATGCATGGGGGAGCCCGGGAGCTAAGGGGAGGCGGAAGGTGGAGGGGGGGCGAAGGAAAGTGAAGGAGCGAAAAAGAATTAGAAAGGAAGAGAAAAGCTGGCAATGAGGACGCAGGGCATTGGGGGGGGGGTCGAGGTCCAGATACATGGGGATTAAGGAGGTGAGAAAGCCAGTTTAATTCCAAACCCATGAACGACCGTCGGTAGTCCTGTCCCTCCTCTCATCAGAAAAAGAGGTGGGTGCTAGCAAACGCATTCACACAACCCTCCGGATCTTTTCTCTTTTAAGTTGTTCTGGAACACGGAGAGGATTCTGTCTCTCCCCTCCTGCTTGCCCTAGTGTGGATGTTTTTTAACTTCAACCACCAGAGGCTGTAGGCACCTGGAGTAGGAACTGGCAAACGACTCCAGTATTCCTGCCAAGAAAACTCCATGGACATGGAGTCATGAAGAGTCGGTCAGGACTCAACACAACACAACAACAGGAGGGGACAGGTGCCATGCCCACGGCTGAAAGAGTGAGCACTGGGCATCTGGATGTTTCTTTGGTGAAAAGCTGCAGCCCTGTGAAACGAGTTGCCCTATTCCTTGTGTGTGTGTGTGTGTGTGTGTGTGTGTGTGTGTGTGTGTGTGTGTGTGTGTGTGTGTGTGTGTGTGTGTGTGTGTGTGTGTGTGTGTGTCCAGCATACTAGGGGTGTGAAGCTTCCCCTGATAAATATTTGCCTCTGCTGAAGGAAGAGAAGCAGAACCATCCGTAAGATTGACAACACTACCACGAGATGAGATGAGATGAGATATCATATGCTAACGATAACAGACTTTTTTGTGTTGTGCAATACTTTGGACTTATGTTTCTGCGATTTGGGAATTCCCCGATGTCAACCAGACCAAGGCGCAACCAACTTCATCTCCTCGGACTATTGCAAATATATGGATTCATACCGACACACATAGAGACAGAGGCGTAGATCTCCAGGGATGGGAGCAAAGCAAAACAGAGGCCTAGGTCAGATTTTTTTAAAAATGAAGGAGACCACAGCCGACGCAGTTGATGGATGCTGAACAGACAGACACAAAACACACAACGGCTCCCCCGTTGGTATAAGCGTCAGATTCCCTGTCCCCCCACCTCCATCAGAGCTTTCTGTGTTCATTCCGCCTGCCATCCTTCTTGCCTTGTCAAATTGACTCACACAGCCCTTCTCTCTGTAGCCCCATGGGAAAAGAGAGAGAGAGAGAGAGTAAGGGGGGAATAGTTCCTCTCCCTTTTCTTTAGATCACCTCACCCTTTTGCCCAGCGAAAGGAGAGAGTTCATTTATTCATGCGCAATCCATTTATCTCTTTTTGCATCCCTGACAGTTCAACATGAGTTGGCTCCCACCAATGCTACGCCCTGGCTGCTTCTCCTCTTACCCCAAGCCCCCACCCCCTATCCATTCTGCAAGCTTTTTAGAGCTTTGATCTGCCGTCCCATTCAACAGACAATGACATCTAACAGGGACCTCTTTAGAATCCCCATGGACACTGTTCAACAGGAGTTTTATCAGCATTTCTTAAAACCTGTCCTTGCTTTTGATACTCAAGTTCGTTCCATTCCATTCCATAACCCTTTAATGGCATTGAAACAAAGGAAGTACACAGATAAAGACTAAACACTGACACAGAACATTATGAAATAAATCTCATATAAATAAAGTTCACAGGGGTTTGCTCTTTTTTCCTTTTTAATACAGCTTCTGTGAAGATTCTCAGTCATCCAGGTTCGTTTAACTGGGAGTTGAGTCATGGCTACTGGACTTCTTTTTTGAGAGATAGAAACGTTTCGCTGTTCATCCAAACAGCTGTTAGAAATTCAGCCACCTGAGCAGTGACTACCTCAGAATTGTCCTGAAGGAGAAAACCCATTTATCCTTCTGGAGGGCCTGGGAAATCTAGAAGGATTTGCTCCAAGAAAAGATTGTGCAGCTTATTATGTGCTGGACAATGACACAAGATGTGGGAGACTGTGTCGGGTTCTAAGTGGCAACAGTTACACATCCTCTGAGAAAGAGGGATATTGTGGTATCGTCCAGACAAAACAGAAGAAGGAAAGATGTTAAGTCTAGCTAAAATAAAGGCACACCTCTTGTTTGGGTTTACTAACTTGTGACAATAACACAAGTCTTGTCCAAAAGAGGGGGGTAAATTAAAATAATGTGGGGGGCAGGCTGAGTTAAGACAGAGGTAAGTGACTGAGTTTCTGCTTCCAGTAATCTTGTCTTTATGATCAGATATAAGAACATAAGAACATAAGAAGAGCCCTGCTGGATCAGGCCAAATGCCCATCAAGTCCAGCTTCCTGTATCTCACAGCGGCCCCACCAGATGCCTCTTGGAGTGCACGAGACCAGATATCTGTCTCCTGATACCATTCCCCTGCATCTGGCCCTTGAAGTACCCTGTTTTTAAGCCTTGAGATGACACAATTCCATCATGTTTTTTTATTTGAAATTTGAAAAAAACAAATGACTGAAAAACAGATGGAAACATTTGTATATTTAGGGGGAAATGTTTCCATCTTTTTTAAAAAAAACTTTAATTAACAGAATAATTGAATATTATATTAGGTGTTAATGTAATATTTTTACAGTATTTTAATTTTTCTAACCATGCATGCATTTCCTGAAATGATCCACTGAAAGCGTTTTTTCCTCCTGAAAGCCTTCTAAAAGGATATTCCTCATTTGCTTTCTCTTCTTCCTCTAAGGAAGGCAGGTTTTTTTGTTTTTTTTTTTTGTTGTTCTTGGTACATTTCTATATACATATCCATGTTATGAAACTTTCTGTTCCCTGCTAACAGCACTAGTAAGGAATTTCACAGGCTCTGTTGTTGACAAAAGAAGGAAGGTCTTCATGACATCTTAAGGTCTTGCAAAGCTATTATGACAGATTTGTTTACATTTTTTGGAAGTGATGTTTTAAATTGTTAAGGCGACATAGTTACTACTTGATGTCAGGTTGCTTCCAGTTTATGAAACCTGTATGAACTGTTGTCCTCCAAAGTGTCCTATCATTCACAGGCTTGCTTAGTTCTTTCAGACTAAATATTTTATTTATTTTATTTATTTATTTTTGCTTATATGCCGCCCACTACCCAAAGGTCAACAAGGAATTAAAACAGTTAAGACATAAAATATCAATAAATAATTAAAACAACAGTAAAACATTATTAAAATCATCACTAAAAATGAGTTTATCAATTAAAAAACTTCTGGAACAGGAAGGTTTTTACCTGGTTTTCTATAATGAGTTACTACATCTCATGTTACATCTTCCTCTTTTCCCACTGCCTACACATTTTCCTACCACTTTTCCAGAGGGTGTTGCCTTTTCTTACATTATCTCCAATGCATACTGTGGATAGCCTCAGTTTAGTCAATGCCAGATAAATACATATGTCAACCCATAATATTAGCCAGGGAAGAAGCAAGTGAAGTCTTTCAAAGCTTGGCCAACACACCAAGCGACTTGAAAAAAGTTCAGTTCCCAAGATCCTGCATTCTCGGTTTTGGTTGTGAGAGTTTAATAATATCTGCTGAGAGACATGGATTATTCACCTAAGCTGTAGACCAGTGGTTCTCAACCTGTGGGTCCTCAGATGTTCCTGGACTACAACTCCCAGAAGCCTCCACCACTCGCAGTGCTGGAAAGGGTTTCTGGGAGTTGCAGTCCAGGAACTTCTGGGGACCCACAGGCTGAGAACCACTGCTGTAGACCTACTTGCAATACTGTATTTTAGATGCATACACTTGACTTTATTCTGTTTCTCCCTTGCTTTGAAATCTTCTTCCACTGAAAACCAACCTGTAGCTGTCAGTCCATCTTCACCAACTTGGTGCTTTCCAGATGCGTTCAACGTACGGCTCCCATAATTCCACAACTAGCACTAGATTCTCCAACATGTCCAGTGACTCCAAGGTCACATGGTTATGAGGTATCTGTTTAGTGTATGATTAAGGCTGGGCCCAACCCACAGAAACCTAAGAGTAATTTTTCAATTAAATTTTCTTTGGCATCTGTTTGCTTCTTATACAAAACAGCAAATAGTATTCTCTCTGTATCGGTTGGGTAAACACTCTATGTCAGTTCCAGCCTCTGGGAGACCTACACAAGTCCAAAGTACAACAGTGGTGCCAGTGGGGAGTCTAGGGAGAGAGAGGCCTACAGAGACAAATATTGACACCTCTATGGGAACATAGCTTGCTGGACAGCTCATGACTACCTGTATTATTATGGGAACAGAATCGCCACTACCCCATACGCTCAGTTTGTGATTTGCTGGCTTTGCCCTAAAATTTGTAGCAAGGACCATTGTCCTTCTAGGGAAGGAGATTCTATGATTCTATGAGAGACCACAAACGTATGAGGAGGACCAAGGCCCTGGAGTGCAAGACAGTTCTTCTCTCTTGCTTTGCTCTGGGTTGTATTCATTATACTCATCTCCTGGCTTTCTTCCAAGGCAGTGAGGAGTAGCCAGTGGTTCTAAAGCTCTCCGTGGATGGCAACTCTCATAACCCTTTCCCCATCAGCTGGGTGGGCGGTAGGAACTTTAGTCCTCCAGCATCTGGGGAACCTCAACTCCAAATTAAAACAAGTTCCTCCATCAGGGCTCCTTCCAATTATGTTTGACTACTGTAATTCCCATGCTGGCCTGCAGGGTTATGGGAGTTCCTGTCCAGCACAATGGTAGGTTGTGTCCATTTAGGAGGAACTGCTTTTAAGATAGCTGTGTATTGTACTTCCAACACCTAGCCTCCACACATGCTCCTTATCTTTGCCACAGCCCTACAACAAGATTAGGTTGAGAGGATTCAGATCTGCTGGTAGATTTCCGCATGAAATGCAAGAGATCCACAAGTGAGACGGTAAACAACTGTCTTCTTCCATATGTATGTGAATGTGAACCTCTCTGTCTAGTCCTATAAGCATATGGTAACGGGGGAGCGGGTGAATGGCAATGTTTCTCTTGATCCCTGTCAAGGCTGGACTTGTGTGTTGCTTTGCTTATCTCTTGCCTCATTTCTCGCTTGTGTAACGTGTAATTAACTGGTTGCCTTTGGCCACGTTTTTGTGTAGCTTTGCTGGCTTCTTCTATAGCACCTTTTCTCCATGTTGTGCCCTTCAGATATGCTGGGTGACCATCCCCACCATTTCCAGAAGTGAGACAAATTGGCTGTTGACTGAATTGACCCTTAGTTATGGGATGGTGTCCTCCCCCCCCCCAAGAAACACAATGGTTAGGACTTCTCCAGCTCCATTTCTGTGTGATGACTGTCTCAGCTGTGTTCATTCATTCATTTGTTCATCCATCCATCCATCCATCCATCCATCCATCCATCCATCCATCCATCCATTTATAAACCACACCGTCTAGCAACACAGCTATTTTGGGTGGTTTACAAGCGACAAACAAATATCAAAATACAAAAATCATGAATAGTAAACTATAAAGTGAATAAGCAATGTGTGTGTGTGGTGTCATTACAGTCATGACCAACTCTTTGTGACCCCATGTTCATAGAGTTTTCTTGGCAGGAATACTGGATTAGTTTGCCAGTTCCTACTTGCCCAAGGTGTGTGTGTGTGTTGTTGTGTCATTACAGTCATGACCGACTCCTTGTGACTCCTTTTTAAGGAGAAAAGTAGGGTAAAAATATTGTAAACAACTAAATGAAATAAGAAGCTTTCACACACTATTGTGGCATTTTGAATGGCCTTTTTGGCTAGTAAAGGCATTTCCCAACTGTGGACTTTGAACTTGGGTTGACTTTGGCCATTCCTCAGCTGTTCTTGCTTATAACTCCTACCACGCCGTATTGGCTCAGCTAATGGACAAAAGCTGTAGAAAACAGGAAAACAACTGTAAAGTCCAAGAGCTATCCTTTGAAGTTGGTTTTTTTTTTTCCTCCAAAGGGTGGTCACTCACTCTTAAGGCGGTGACAGTGTCTCCTATTGTTTCCTTTATTTGTCCCTTTTACACAGAGGCTGAACACACCCCCGCCCTTCTTGCTGACTATATATAAAGCACACCAGCCAAACCCCACCCAACTGGTTTCTTTACCTACAGCGGTCGGGTCAACACGAAACCTGAAGTTCTAGAGGGGGAAAACCAGGTAAGACAAGAAGCGTTATTATTATACCAGCAAACTTTCCCCTCTGTTTAGTGGCTGTTTAGGATTGGTTTATGGGCCCATGTAATGCACAAGGGAAGGAGCAAGCTAGCATGTAAAAATGATTATTTAAAAAGTGTTCTGCTTATATACCGCCCCATACTACTTCAAGTAGTCTCTGGGTGGTTTTACAGTTTAATTACAGTATGAAGGCGACACATTCCCCCACCCCCCACCCCAGCAAGCTGGGTACTCATTTTACCGACCTCGGAAGGATGGAAGGCTGAGTCAACCATAAGCCGGATACCTCGGATTGAACCCCAAGTTGTGAGCACAGTTTTATCATGCAGTACAGGCATTTAACCACTGCGCCACGAGACCCTATTAGCAAGTAATTTTGTCGGGCTTTTGCTTAGGGGTTGTGTCATTCCCCCCCTCTCCCCTAAACTAGCGCATGGCCAGCCAGCTAGAAATAAGACTGCTGATTCTGACTTAATTTTGATATATTAACTTAAGAGGTAGAAGGATGAGTACAAAAACTGAGCATTTGGGCAATTGGCTACCGAATCTACATGGGCATGGGTTTTCTGTTTGGCTAGTATGTTTGGAACCACATCTCAAAGGTCTAGAAGTATATAGAAGCTGGGAGTGAGGGGGTGTACACAACATAAACTCAGGTGTAGTTGGCGTTTAGTACCATGGTGTCGCCTGAATTAAAGGATAAAGCCTAAGTGCCTTGCTTTGGCCTCACTGTTTTCTAGCTTCCTAAAGCACAGAAAGTCTGAAGCAGTGTCATTTGGGCGTTCTCCTGATAAGGATGGAGGTTGGAGTCCAACCACTCTGGAAAGGGGCTATCTGTCAGGGATGGGGTAGGGAGTGGCCTGGTAGACCTGACTGTATAGTCTAGCATCTTGAGGCTGGCCTTTAGAGGTAAGGAACACTTGCTTATGGTCTGAGGCGTTCTTCTGCTATGGCGGTTACTTCATGTCCTTCTTTGTTCCGCGACTAGTTTTGTACCGTGACAGAGTTGGTCGCGATCACATGGTTTTGTCCCTGTTTCAGTGTTCCCATTGTCATGATAACTTGTCGCATGACAAGTGTTACCTCACGGTCTTGTACTGTGACAAACACTGAATTTGTCTAGCTTCCTTTTTCCTTTTTGGGGGGCTTAAAATAATTCTTTTTCGCTATTTCGCTTCTGAAAAGTCAAAATAAAACAAACAAACAAACGGACACGGGTTTCTGAGAGAAACGAATGCTTTGTTGCGTGAGAGTCATTACTACACAGTGTCTTGTCTTGGAACAGAAAGCGGGAACAAAGAAGGACCAGGGAAAACCCTACCCCAGCACCAGGGACAGGATTGTTCCTCTTAGCACCCGTTCCGGGGGCATGGTCGAGACAAATTTCAGTAGTTGCGCAATGGATGTGAAGTAAGATCTTTTTGTACCGCTCCTAAGCGCAACATGAACAGAGGCAAAATGGACATGAAGTAACCGCCTATGAGAACAGGGATCGGAGAAGATAGATGGGGTTCTTTTGCTAGATTCCCCAAATGACTTGTTATTCAACAGCAAGGCTTACTTGTCTGTGATTGTTCAGCTATAAATAGCAACTGTGCAACCAAATCTCCCCATTCTCCTAATTTACACTGCTGATATGAAGAAAGCTTGGGCAACTTCCCCCCTGGAAGGCCTGTGAGTTCTGCTCAGTTGTGGAGCTCAAAATGAACTCCTGAACTTTGGATTTTTTTGGTTTCAAGTCTGGGTCTCTCTTGCCAAGGACCAGGTAAAACAGGCATGTCCAAACTTTGGCCCTCCAGATGTTTTGGACCGCAATTCCCACAGTCCTTTGCCATTGGCAATCTAAGCTTAGAATTCTGGGAGTTGTGGTCCAAAACATCAGGAGGGCTGAAGTTTGGACATGCCTGAGGTAAAACATCTTTTTGTTGTAGTATAAGCAACAACAACAAGGAATATGATACAAGTATGAAGCCTACGTTCCTCTATAGAGGAGCATACCACAGACAGTATTTTTCCATTTATAAAACTATATTTTGGTCTAAAATTGTTAGACTAAAAATTGAGGGAAGTCTTATACACTGACGTAAGCCGGGGAGAGAATTACACAGTTGTGAAATTGTAATTTTAGGTTGGAAAAGTAGGAGTCGTGTTATACATGGGGGGCATCTGATAGATGGAAAAATACGGTGCAGTATTTGTTTTGTGTATGCTACACTTCAGAACTTAGGAAAGTTGCTTTTGTAAAGTATAACTCCCCAAACTAGCCATAACTGGGGAATTACAATGGCAAATGGTAGATTTCTCACCTCTGCTTCTTTGTGGGCGTGGTGGGGGTCTACCACCCAACAAAGGCTGTCGTCCACACCCTGTGCCGCCTTCTTATATAAACCCATGGCAGCCACAAGTGGCCAGCAAGGAGAGAACTTTCTCCAGTTCTGTGTCACTCATGGAGAACACACAAGAGTTCCCAGGAAGAAGGACACTACAACAGGACATTGCAGCCCTAACCTGTTCACCAGCAATCTTCTTTGCTTGCCATGCGTGTCTGTGTCTTTATTTTTTCCAGATTGTGAAAAGGCATGGCAACTCAACTTCATTTTCTGGCCAATAATGAGCAAGCCCTCCGTCCTCAACCTTTTTTTTTCCCTTTTGCAAAATATTTGATCTCTAAGGAGAAAGAATTAAGAAGATGCAAAATTCCTCATTGAAATCCATTGGTTCTAGTGAATGGGGATACCACTTTGGTGGGGGGGGGTTGAGGGGCATTTTCCTTTGTTTGTTTACAAAACCCACTTGGTGGAGGGCTTCCACAAAGCGCAGGAATGCTGCAAGTCTTCAGCCAGGATCCAGCTGGTCATTCTAGCGAAAGTCAGCCCACCGAATCTGTGGAATTTGCACAAGGGTTGACTCACCATTCTGCAAATGATTCAATGGGAGTAGCAGTGAGACTTAGGTTAGAGATGTTTGACCGACATTTAAAGCAAATAGAACATGACGGAGAACAAAAGGAGGTACCCCACCCAATTTAAAAGGAGGAAAGGAAAGGAAAGTTCAAAAAGAAGGTGTGACTATGGTAGTCTTTTGATAAAAAACAGCAGCAACCAAATAACAGTTAATCTTTTATGAAAAACAAAGCAAAATGCTACAAAATGCATAAACTTAGATAGATAGATAGATAGATAGATAGATAGATAGATAGATAGATAGATAGATAGATAGATAGATAGAGATATAATTTATTATTATTATTATTATCACATGTATTTTAGTTTTATTTAGTGCAATGAGGAGTTCTGTAGAACTCATAAGCTTGCACATGTTTGGGAACATTCTGTAGATTCTAACACACACAATGGATAATCTCAGTTGCATAATCTGTAATTGGTAGATATCACCTACTTAAGAGACTTGCAGAGAAGAATGAGGAGATGTATTAAGGTATTTGCATGCTGGCAGTGCAGCCAAGTTTGGGGTTGGGGGGGAGTATTCTATTGTGTGAACTAGTTTTTTCTAAAGACAAGTTTCTAAAGAGAGGTAGAAATTCATATTAGTATGTTCTGAAAAGTTCGGGCGTAACCTGAAGAAACCTGCATTAAAAGCTGAAATACCCAGATAAAGAGCTTGGTGGTGGGGGGGGCAATTGCTTTTTTGGACTACAGCTCCCATCATCCACTAGCTAGGCCTAGGCACTGGGATTCTGGGAGATTATTATCCAGAAAGTTACTCTTCCCAGCTCTGCCTGGAGGAAAGCTGCCTTGAAATCAATGGGAGTTACCTTAAAGTAAACACTTTTAGGATTGAACGTTAAGCTCATTGATTTCAGTGGACCAGAAGCACTTAAGTGCTTAATGCCCATTGATTTCAATTGGAATCTCTCTCCCATGCCATCCTATAGCATCTTGGAGACTAATTGGCTTACTGTGTCCTCAGGATTTTCCTATTATAAGGAGATACATCTTCCTGAAATCCACATCTCCTAAAATGAGGTTATCCCCCAAAGCAATTATAGAAGAATAAAATAAAATCTGTCTGGGTGTGATGCTACTGCTCCTGAAGGCGGCTGATATGCAGAAATCACAGCATGATTGCAGCAGATGAAAGCTCCCTGTCGCAGAGACAGCCAAGCCTAGTTCAAAATTGCACAAAAACCTAAAAAACCCCAAAATAACTATACTTAAAATACAGAACATTTGACAAATAATTGTGGCCCGAGAGGATGGTGATGAAGATGTATTCTGTGGATAGCGTGTGATGCAATAAAACGGTATCACAGACTCGAGATCAAGGTTTTGTCTTTGGTTTGGATGAAATTAGCGGCACTGTAGGCTCTCTCTCGCTCTCGCTCTCTCTCGCTCTCGCTCTGTGTGTGTGTGTGTGTGTGTGTGTGTGTGGTGTGGTGTCATGACAGTCATGACTGACTCTTCGTGACTCCATGTCCATGGAGTTTTTCTCATCAGAGGCAGGCCATCGCACTTTGTTTCCTGAAGAGAGGGACAAGATGGTAGCCTTTTTCCTATTCCAAAAATTTGAATTTTTCCCAAGATTTGGGCTGGGGGGAACTAGCAGGACATTTCACTGTGTACAAGTATCTGGCCGTAGATGCAGGGTTTGGGGGGTTTGGTTCCTCGCTGTGTCTCCTGGAAGAAGAGCCAACCTGTGTAGCATTAGGCAAGCTGCAAAGTCCCAGAGTCACCCCAAAACAAAGGATTGCTAAGCCATCTTCAAATTCTTCATGCTTAGGAATCCCTGGTAAAGGGTCACTACAGGGCGGGATTGACAGCCCACTCTTATGATAGGCGGTTACTTCACGTCCCGTTCATCCCTCCTTGCTGTCCCGCTTGGGACCGGTAAAAAAAAACTTACTTCACATCCATAGCGTGACAGCAAAAAGGTGTTCTCAACCACGCCCCTGGAACCGGGAACAGAGTGTGACAAGACGTACCTGCCCCTGGGCTGGGGAATTCTTTTCTCTCTGTTCATGTTCCGGGACAAGGTCCCGTGAGGTAACAACTGTCACGCAAAGAAGGCAATCTTCCGCTCGTGAACTTGCGTCCGTCCATTTCTCTCGTACTTTTGAGTGCTGTGGATTGACATTTCAATAGACGAAGCACAGAGGGTGTGGTGCGCCCTTTATTTTTATGTGGGTTTTTTTTTCAAAAAAGCAGATCTTGCCACGAAGCAAGGCTGTGAAGTAACACTTGTCACGAGACAAGTTATCACGACCGTGAGTAAACAGAAACAGGGACTGAAAAGGGACAAAACCACGTGACTGCGAACAATGCTGTCATGGTACAAACGTAATTGCGGAAGAAGGTAGGACGTGAAGTAACCACCATTGTTACAGGCACTAGGGATAACATTCTTTACTGGACATAAAGGCAGGCGGCTAGGCTGAGCGGCACCCATCTTGTTTCATCTAGCGCCTTGCTGGCCACCTTCTAGCGCCAGCCTCCTGAAGCAACTTGTTCACTCTATCTCATGGTGGGGCCAGCCTTCAACAAAAGTCTCCATGTGTACTGTCATAGCAAAGTCATAGATTCCTCTGAGCAAAGAATCATAGAATCATAACAATAATGGAGTTGGAAGGGATGTACTGTATCATGTACCATGACAGGTTTTGTGGACCACAGTCCGCAAGAGTTCAGGTGATACAGAACCCTGCTCAGTTTTAAGGTGCAACAAGATTCTTTGGTGATTTTAATGCAGTTGATTATGTTCCAACATATCAGGCAAAACCCTGATTGGGTGAGTAGTTAAAGGCTTCGATCTCAGAAGAAAAGAAGTCCAGTTGCCATGACTCAACTTCTGGATAACCTCAACTGGACGACTGAGAACCTTCACAAACATTTTGGGCTATAGTAACACACCCCTTATTTGAGACACTAGTATGAGTTTTTTCAAGTCTGTACCCTCGCGATATATTGAGTTACACTCCTTATCCTCAGCCCTGCTGTGGATTATGGGTGTCATGAACTGACACAGTTGAGCAAAGCCTTCAAAGACATATTTCAGGTGTCAAAACAGAAGGCTTCAAACTGTATACAAAATATGCAGATTGAAAACTGCAGTATCTAGCTCAGTGGTTCTCAACCTGTGGGTTCCCCAGATGTTCCTGGACTGAAACTCCCAGAAATCCTGGCCACCTCAGCTAGTGAGGAAGACTTCTGGGAGTTGCAGTTCAGGAATATCTGGGGACCCACAGGTTAAGAACCACTGATCAGCAACATGTAGTCATACATTCAATTGTCTTTCTTTCAGCAACTGCTGTGTACTGTTGTTTTTTTAGACTAAGACCCAGCACCAAATAAAATCAATCCATTTTCTCTTAAAAGGAAGTTCAACCCACTTTATCAGCAGGGTATGGACAAAACTCCTGATACGAGCTGAATCATACACACTGTGGTTCTCTCTCAGTTCCTGCTTAGTGTATCAAATTTTTCCAGGACTCAGTTCAGATTATTTCACGTATTTCGTCCAACACGGTTTATATGCAGAGCTGAGAAATGTTCCCTCTTGAACAACACCACCCAGCTTCCCCAGCTGTGTGTCTGTGAATAAATTAAGTTTTAAAACTTCTCTTGGGCAAGCATGGAGCAGCATGTAACATTCGAACAAATGCCAGAAAGGTTCCTCATAAGAGTATACTTCCATGAATCCACAACCAGCATTGCAGAGAAACATTTCCACAAAATGTTGGAAAATCCATTTGCCCTGTGGCTTGAGATAGTAAAAGCAGCAGGGGGAAAAACGTTTGTCTCTTTTTTGTGATCAGTCCCAAAGACTGATCTTTTTCTCTTGCTGTGTGTGTGTGTGTGTCCCTGTACTTATGTACATGTAAACATGCAAAGAGAAACATTTCACATGGATTATTGAGGCCAAGGAGAAAAAAATGGTCTCACAGCTTTCATAATTTCCTAACAGGGGTTGGAGGTCCCTCGTGGAGAAAATATTTTTTTGTTGTTGTTGTCGAGCTCTATCTGACATGGTGAACCCAACAGGGTTTTTTTAAGTATGCAAGATATTTAAGGAAGGGATCTGCCTCTGCCACCTCCAGTGACTTCCCATGGCCAGGCAGGGACGTGAGCTCTCAAAATTTCTCATGAGGGTTGGCGGTCGGTCCCTCAGGGGGTTGTCTTGTTGAGGAAATGATTTATCTCAAGGACCACATTTCCTCTTCATGAGCTTGCTTGGGTGTTAACTTTTGTCAGGAAAGGCCTTTCTTCCTGGTCCCATCGCCATCATAGGTGCATTTGATGGGAACACAGGAGAGGGCCTTTGTTGCTGCTCCAAGACTTTGGAACTCCCTCCCACTGGAGACCAGGCTGGCCCCATCTTTGCTGTCTTTCCTCAGATAAGTGAAGACATTTCTTTTCAGGCAAGTTTTCTCTCAGTGACAGGCTGCCTGAGTGGAATTTTTAATGGACTGTTGTGCCTTACTGCTCTGAAATTGTGTGTGTGTGTGTGTGTGTGTGTGTGTGTGTGTGTGTGTGTGTGTGTGTGTGTGTGTGTGTGTGTGTGTGTGTGTTGCTTTGCTTACTAGCTTTTAGTGTGGTGTTCATTTGATCCTCTTTTCGTATTTGTATCCTTACTGTTTTTAGCTCCAAATATGGTCTTTTAGTGTTGTCAGCCACCTTGGGCCCTCTTGATGGTGAAGGACAGGCTAAAATACTTTTAAAAATAAATAATTTTATTATGACATCCCTGTTATACCCTATTATACCATCATATAATGAGCAGTTTGTTTAACAGAAAATCCACTTAAAGGAAAAAAAATTTTCCAGAGATAGGGAGAAATCACTTAACAGAATCGCCTATGGGGCGATTAGGGATTACTCCATTTTCAATGCATTCCTATGGGAAATTTGTACAAAGGAAATTTTCCTTAACAGAATTTCATTTGGAACGAATTAATTCCTTTATACAAGGTACCACTGTGTATATGGATGGATAAACTTGGAAAGCAGAATGTTGTGCGAAATTCAACAGATAAATCTTGGGAGTCCATTTCGTGTCATTTCAGGGTCTCACAGTGGCTTTTCCTAGGACAGAGGTAACTGTCCTTGCCTGATAATACCCTACCTGCAGATCATACCGATGTTAATAACAATAAGATAAAAAGTTTATTAGTAATAAGGAAAAAGTTGGCAACCGTATGTCCCGAAAACAGACCTGGCCTGAAACGGTGGTGATTCAATAGACCTCTCAAGTTGCCTGAAATCATGCAGGCGGGGTGGGATCAGAAATGAGTCATGGAGTCCAAATCCAGGCTTATTGTCTTCTTTTCATTTTCCAGGGGCTGACATGGCATATCAAACAGAGGTGGTGGTTGGTTCCCAGCCTCAACCCATGGGCACCAGCTACACTTTCAGCAGCCAGGGGACCTGGACCTCAGATCTATGTGACTGCTGTTCCGACATGGGCATCTGTGAGTCAACAAATGCTTACCTCCATGTAGCCAGCCAATGTGGTAGTGGGGTTTACCTGCACTTCAGCACTTCAGCAAATGGTCCGATCCTGTTTCATTTATGTTACATAAATTTATGTTACATTTATACTACATACATTTCAGAAGTAACATAACTGACCATTTCAGAAATACTTGACTTTCAAAGGTTTTTATCTTTTTTATATATTTTTATATTTTTATCTTCATTTTATCTTGATTTTTAGTTTATTGTTGTTGATTTATGTATATTTTGTTTTATTATGCTCCTTGTAGTTTGGTTTTTTGAAATGTATTCCTTTGTCATGTGGTTCCATGCTGTAAACCGCCCAGAGTAGCCCTAGGGCTAGATGGGTGGTATAAAGAACAAACAAACAAATAAATAAATAAAATACTGTTCCATATGACTACAGGGAAAGATGCATTTCAGCCTGCCTGGATGACACTTCATTTTTTTAAAGGCATCCTCTCCACCAATGAGAACATTATTATCTACGGCTAGTAACTTAGTAAGCAGCAGGGTTGTAACATTACATTTCAGAAGTAACATAACTGACCATTTCAGAAATGCTTGACTTTCAAAGGTCACTTTTAAAGGGAGTTTTGACAGGAACATTTCATGCTTTGTACCATTTTGGATCAGCCCTAAGTTGCAAAGGAATTACGGGTACTATTTTTAGAAAACATTTTCAAAGTGCAGTATCAGAACTGGCCACCAGAGCAAAACCAGAGAGCACAGTCCAAAAACGCCCAACTTGACTGGGATATAGAGAAAAGATAGCAAAGATAAGGAAATCTGGCTTACCTGGTGGCAATAAATGACAACTGCAAAATAGCTTTCAAGAAAAGTAGCCCATATTCTAGGCATGGGTGAAAGCTGTCTAGTAAAGCAGAAAATTAGCTAAGGGTCAGGGAGGGTGTGAAAGGGCGGATGGACATTCCTGGGAGCACGAGAGGTCCCCACCCCACCCCAAATGACTTGACTGTGTGTAAACTGTGCAAACTCCTATCTCACTCTCCCACAGGTCTCTGTGGCACCTTTGTGCCCTGTGTCCTTGCATGCCGTGTGTCAGAACAGGCAGGAGAGTGTTGCTGCCTCCCATATCTGCCTGGCACTCTCATTGCCCTGAGGACTGGTGTGCGTGAGAGATACCACATTGAGGTGAATCGTGGGGAAATCAAATACAGATGGCATTTGGGGACAGGGCTTGTGGGGGGGGGCAGAAATGACAGTGGCATTCCTTGTCAAAAAGAAAAAAAGGGTGGGAGGGGTTTGTCTATGTTGAAGATTATTTTTTTAATAAACTCAAAGAGTTTGGTAATAAAAGAAGAAAGAGTTTGATAATTCCATACATGACCTTAAGTTTTAGACTACAATTACCATGACTGCATCATAATAGTTATGCTGCCTGGAGATTGTTTGGGTAGTAATCCAGCATATTAGAAGCTGTCAGGTTAGAGGAGGCAGCCCTGACTCAGTGGATTTGAGTCTGGCCAAATGAACTCAGATCAGAAATGTTCGTCACCTGTCAAAGGTGTGGATTTTGGGGGTTGTTGTTGTTTTGTTTTTGCCCTCAATTAAAGAAAGGCCACACAACTTGTTTTAGGCTTGATTTCAAAACCATCCCTATTAGAGATGGGCACGAACCGAGCAATTTTTCGTTTTCGTTTTCGTTTTTTCGTTTCGTTACGTAACGAAATGAAAAACGAATTTTGTCTCCAAAATGAAACGAAACGAAATGAAACAACAGAAATTTTGTCGTGCGTTTCATTTTTGTTGCGGCAAATACAATGAACTGTAATGAATGCTAACGAAACAGCAATTTTTCATTTTCGTTTTTGTTTTTTCATTTCGTTACGTAACAAACGAAATGAAAACGAATTTTTTTGCAAAAAATTCACAAAAAACGAAAACGAACCGAAACAGACCCCCTAAACAACAAACAAAACACCTTTTTTTGAGTCGTGCCCATCTCTAATCCCTATCATTAGGCACAGTGAGGCAGCTGCCCGAAGCAGTGATTTTGAAGTATGAAAGTGTAATAATTTCTCCCATCTATTCATTGATTAATGTACGGTATTTTTAATACTGGGGAGTTGGGGGTTGGGAGAGACAGAAGACACAGGCCAAAAATGTCTTGGCTGGCCTTAATTCGACGTATCTTCTGACAGGATTTCTGGTTGTTCATCTGCCTCAGGCAACAAAATATATTGGGGTGGTCATGCCTGAATTTCCATTCTAACCCAGACTTTTTTTTTCCCCAACCAGGGATCCATCTGTGATGACTGGGTGGTCATGGCGTGCTGCCCACTGTGTGGTCTCTGCCAGCTTGCACGAGAACTGAACAACAAAAACTGAGGTGGAGAAAAAAAGGGCTGGACTCTTACTGATCAGCTGGACAAACGGAAAGTGATGGGACAAGCCCAGTTCCAGGGCAGGCAACCTCATTAAGTCAAATAAAATAAAATAAAATAAAATAAAAGTATAATCTCTCCAGAGATAACCCATGTAAAGGAACGGGTTCCTTCCCCATGGTCCCTACTGTTCTCCCACCTTGATCGGTGTCACCTAATAAAACAATCCTTCATCTAAAACTGTCCATTTGGGGGGGGGGGGTTGGTGTCAAGACAAATCAAGACAGTGGAGAACTACAGCTCCCATAATTCCATGGGAGATGGATACAAAATCATGGGAGACTTGATAAATATGATGTCTGTAACTAAGCCAATGTGTACGAACAAGGTATAAACAAGTATATTGACACCTGAAGTAATATTCAGATTGGTTTTTCCAAGACACAAGAAAGTGTGTGTGTGTGTGTGTGTGTGTGTGTGTGTGTGTGTGTGTGTGTGTGTGTGTGTGTGTGTGTGTGTGTGTGTGTGTGTGTGTGTGTGTGTTCATATATGTGCAAAACCTGACATGATCCCTTCCAGCTCTGCAGTTCTAAGATGACAATGATTTTTCCAACAGTATAAGCATTGAAAAGTATCTGAAAACAGAGTCAATCCCCAAACAGATAACTTCTGTCCACTTCTAGGATGGCTACCCTGACCTTTCAGAGCCTGAAAAACCCCACCACCACCACTGACATTTTATCAGAGTAATCTTATCCAAGTATCTCTTCTACAGAGACTGTCTTCACAGGCACCCACTTTCATGATCTCATCATCTCCAGAGAAGGGGAGGGGGTGACGTGGACGCACATTCTTTTCGCTTGTCTAGGGAAAGGATGAGTCATCTTCACCCGGAGGCCATTTTAGCTCATATTCCGAAACAAGGGTGTTCATTTCAGAGAACAAAACAAAACCCAGCGACAGGCAATGCTTCTATTGCCATCAAGCAACTAAATGTCCCGAAGAGTGTGCAAGGTTTGGAGTCCTCCAGAAGTCTTCACCGGGCAAGAAAAGGGTGGGAGGAGGAAGGACATAGATTGTTCAGGTGCACACTTCAATATATTATGCTTTTATCAGATAGCGCTTGCCTTGGGGCAACACACTGCACTCACAGAAATTAGGTAGAAAGAAAAGAGGTTATATCAAAGGCTTATCCCAGGGAGCAACTGGTTTCCACAGTGGCCAAGGACAGGCCACTTTAGAAGGTGCACAGGTAGTAGCTGGCAGAAGCAAAGCCCTCAATCCTGGAGGCAGAATACTGTACAGCCTTCAGAACTTGTCCTGGTCATTAAATATATCTGCCTGATCAGGCTCATTTTTGAAGCTGACCAGGTTGGCAGGCATCGCAAAAGCACATGGCAGGGACAGCTGCCGACTTGGAGAACATGAACATCCAGAACTCAAGAGCTGCGAAGGGTCATTCAGACCAGCAGCTCCAATTGTCATGACAGATTGTTATCTTTGGCGGTTAATTCACGCCCGTTTTGTACCGAAACTAATTTTGTACCATGATAAAGTTTGTTGTGATCACGTGGTTTTGTCGCTGTTCTCACGTTCCCATGGTCGTGACAACTTGTTACGTGACAAATGTTGCCTCATGGTTTAATACCGAAACAAAATGATGGTTTTCGATCATTTCTCCCTTTTTTCTTTTGGTAAAAAATTACAAATGCGATATATCGCAAAAATGAATAATCAAACGCCATTAATCTCTCATCGGTTACTTTTATTTTCGCATTCATTCCACTTGAATGTCATTTTCCATAGCGAAATCACTGCTAATTGTTTCTACGGCCCAACACCACTAGATGGCCTCAAAAGTTATCCTATATGTATCTGTGAGTGGCTATTCCTCCAAGACACAGATTTCAGACTAGCTTAGGGAACGTCCCCCAGATTTCAAGTACTTCCGGCTTGTTCGATTTCATCTTATGTTTAGTTCTTGCATATCCTTTGGACCGCCTGCGAACATCAAGTCCGTGAATTCTAAATGCACTTCATTGAGCCTCGCAACTGAAATGCCTACAGATCACTTCAGCTTACCCCCAGGCTCTTGCTACTCACTTCCTCTTGTTTCCATTGTGTTGGGGATAAACAGGAGCCTGTTTGTGTGTGTAGGCACTGATGGTGGGTATTCATAATAATATAATAATCACGAGCCATCAAGTCCATTCTGATGCACGGCGACCTTTTTTCAGGGTTTTCCAAGTACAGTACTGAATACAGAAAAGTGGTTCGCCATTACCTTCTTCTGAGGATGCCCTGAGAATGTGCCGCTTGTCCAAGATCACACAGGCTGGTTCTTCTTCCATCCAGATACCCAAACCACTAGGATATCCAGTCAGCTATTGTGATACTACTGCACAAATCCCACTGCATACAGCAGAGCTCACTTATGAGTAAAAATACTCCAGAGTGGGCCTCTCCTCAATTAAAAAAAAAAAACAACTAAGAAAAAGATTTTGTATTAGAGCAAAAAAAAAAAAGTGTGCTACTTCTATGCTTCCCCACAGCACATAACCCACTCTTGGGGTGGTTTACAATTTAATTATGCAGACTACACATTGCCCACCAAACTGGATACTCATTTTACTGACCTCAGAAGGATGGAAGGCTGAGTCAACCACAAGCTGGCTTCCTGAGACTGAACCCCAGGTCATAAACACAGTTTTGGCGGCAGTACAGCAGTTTAACCTCTGCACCCCAAGGCTCCTGTTTCTGTAAGCACATCCTGATTTCAGTAGCTAAGCAGGGTTGGCCCTGGTTAGTACCTGGATGGGAGACCACCAGCGAATACCAGGTGCTGTAGGTGCCTGGAGTAGGAACTTGCAAACCACTCCAGTATTCCTACCAAGAAAACTCCATGGACATGGGGTCACGAAGAGTCGGTCACGACTGTAACAACGTTACATTCTGCCTATGCTTACTTGAAAATGTCTCACGATGTCCGGCGGTTGGCTCAGCAATTCTGGGAGCTGCAGTCTTTTTTTAAAAAAGGAACCTTTCCAGTCTCAGGTTAAAAGGTTGCAATTTTGTACCTTCTTATTTGGGAGCAAGGCCCCATGGCACTTCTGAACAGCCACCAAAGGCCTCCCTACTCCTTTGAAAAGTGAGGTTTCGAAAGGTGAGGAAAAGATGACCATATATCTTCTCATACAGGCGACAGTTGCCTGAAGTGCAGCCAGTGTATTCCTCCTGGGAAAGCATCTGTTTGAAGGGCTGTCCAGCTGGAGCTATAATTCAAAGCCAAAGAAATGTAACTTTGGAGGCAGTGAGAAAGTCCCACTAGCACCTGGAAAGTATACTTAGCAAATTTCCTCCCTCTGTCGCTGGAGATGACATACAGATAATACAACCTAACAACCCTCACTAATAGCCAAATATTCCCCATCCACAGATTTCCTAAATCTAGTGTAATGTAAACCATGTTGGATTACAACTCCCTTCACGAGGCTGATGGGACTTGTAATGAAAACACATTTGGGGTCGGCACGTTGGTACAGATTGTAAGAATTAATGGCAGGCGGTCAAATGGGACGAACGTCTTTCTGTGCGCATGGGGCAAACGTCTAAATCTCTTCTGCAGCACTTTCTCCCATCCGGATGGGCTGCAGATCCGTGGGACTACACCTCCCATAATCCTAAATCAGACTGCTGTGGCATTGTGGTCGTTGTAGTGCTGCCACCTGGACCTCCAGTCCTCAGGCTGATCTAGGTGAAGAACGGGGCAGAAGAAAGACGTTCGCCCCATGCGCATTGATAAATATACTGTATAAAATACAGCGCAAAACGTTCCAAATATATTTGGGGAGGCAAAGAACACATTTTCTCCAATGTGACCATTTAGACCTGCGCCGCCCCCACCCCAGTGAAAGTGCACTAAAAACTACATTTCCCAGCAAACCCCGGCGTCCACGGAAAGTAAACATCCTCTTTTTGCCCACCACCCTCCCTTTGCCACGCAGACAAGGCGCTTCCGGTGAGGAGCTGGACCGGGTCCTGAGCGAGGGAGGCAGGTGAGTGGGCCGCCTTCTGTTGCCAGGGGCAACCCTGGATGCAGGGGGAGACCCGGGCGCGGAGCATCCTCTTCCCTGGAGAGCAGGACTTTGGGGCTGGACGGGGGTGGGGGTGGGGATGGCGGGAAGAGGCCGGGGTTTTTACTGAGCCCATTTTGATGCCCCGTCCCTTCACAAGGGGACCAAGAACTGCCCAGACATGAGATACACACCCTGTACGACTTAGGGCTTAGCCATTCCCTCTGGTGTGGCATCTGTGATCCATAGCCACAGGTAAAATGTATGTATGTATGTATAGTGATACCTTGTATAAAGAAATTAATTTGTTCCAAATGAAATTATGTTAAGCACATTTTCCTTTATACAAATTTCCCATAGCACTGAAAACAGAGTAATCCGATTTTTATGTTGTACGGATTCGCCCCATAGGCGATTATGTTACGCAAATTTTTTATGTTGTACAGATTTTATGTTATACAAACTGTTTGTTATACAAGGGTCCACTGTATGTATGTATGTATGTATGTATGTATGTATGTATGTATGTATGTATGTATGTATGTATGTATGAACACGTCTCCCCATTTGGCCAAATAGTCACTCTGGGCAGTATACATACAGTAATAAAGCCAGAAACCCAGCACAAAATTAGAGTAACGTAACATACAGTATAATAGATAGACCAAACTACAGTTAATTAGATGGGTGCAGATGTTAAAACTCAAAAGACAGAGAATTTGAAGGTAACAATTTTTTAAGAAGCTTGCCAGAAAAGAAACATTTTTAGGGACTTCTTAAAAGTCTCTGGGGATGGAGCTACACAAATCATGGTGGCCGTTCATTCCAAAGCAAGAGGGCTACCATGGAGAAGGCATAATAAAATGGCAACCAGTGCCAGATTTCAACATGGTGTCTACAGTTGTTTAATTGTGTACAATTTATCGTGTTTTGTCATGTACAATTTATCACCTGAGGTGGTTGCCTCACTTCACCTATTAGTAGGACCAGCCTTGAAGTTCAGTGTCCTATTTTTGTCTGTGATCAAGCAAATTAATCTTGCCTAGCAACCCTGTAAATTAGATTGGGCTGAGCAGTCACTTCCCAAAGCCCATATAGGTTCCAGGGATCAGAACTTTTCACACATATACATTACCTTTTTAATATATTGCTTGTCGTCGCAATCAGGCATTGTATGCCTTACAAGCATAATTAGGCTAAGTAAGTTATGTTCTCATCGATGCAACCCAAATGAATTTGACAAAACTCCGGGAGGCAGTGGAGGATAGGAAGGCCTGGCGAGCTCTGGTCCATGGGGTCACGAAGAGTCGGACATGACTGAACGACTGAACAACAACAACAACAAGTTATGTTGTTAATAATACAAAAGGAAGTCTATACCCATTGCCACAGACCTCATCTGATATGACCACAGGCTGGTTGATAACACCAGGAAATGTCCCAGTTCCATTTGGCCTTCCTTACTACCAGGGTGTATGTGTGTATTTTGCATATTTGCATAGCTGCAAATCTCTCTCTCCCAGAGGGTTATAACTGCTAGCTTACAATACAACTGCATCTGGGTTTTTTTCTCCTTTAAAGTAATTGGTGAGGTGTTGCAGTTGGCATGGATCAATCAGGAGACTTGTTTGATGAGGGAATAAAAAGTGTGCAAAACAAGACAGCTTGCAATGCATGCAAAATCCTTGTTTGCCTCTTGAGTTCTACATGAAGTACACCCAAACTTTTCCTGTACAAAATATATTGTGAGGTGCCTTTCTTTCCAGGCCTCGCCTGTCTCTGCAGAGCATGTCAGCATTCATAAAGCAAAGCAAAAAGCTAAGCAAAGTGGTCTGCTTATATATTGCCCCATGCCACTTCAAGTAGTCTCTGTGCAGTTTACAGTTTTAATCACAGTATGCAGGTTCTCTGGGACTGTAATCTAAAGTGGGGAATCTTAATCATCTAATGCATTCTTTCATTACATTGCCAGTCATTTGCAGATGATTAAAATAATAGTTCTGAGGGGAAAAGAAGAACATCCATGATTGGTGATTGGAGCCCCTCAGAGAAATGAATAGATAAAAAGGAAATAAATAAAAATACTTTTAAAAATAGTTAATTATGTATTGCTCAATTAGTTAAAGCCAAAAGCAAAGCATCTTGCTTATATATCACCCTATAGCAATGATGGCAAACCTTTTAGAGACCGAGTGGCCAAACTGCAATTCAAAACCCACTAATTTTTTTTTTGCAAAGTGCCAATACAGTAATTTAACCTGTATACAGGTGGCTATGAAGCGGGAATGTCGGGTGCCCACAGAAAGGGCTCCGAGTGCCACCTTTGGCACCCGTGCTATAGGTTCACCATCACTGCCCTATAGGACTTAAAGCATTCTCTGGTGGATTATTAATAATGATGCAGGCTACACATTGCCCCCCCCTGCCCAGCAAGCTGGGTACTCATTATACCGACCTCAGAAGGATGGAAGGCTGAATCAACCATAAGCTGGCTACCTGGGATTGAACCCCCAGGTCGTGAACCAGACAGCTTTGTATGTCTCTCCCATCATAGTCCTTCGCTCTGTCTTTTCCCTTTTCTCTCTCCGTAGCTCCTCTGTCTTCTCCAGCACTTCTGGAAGCAGAATGGCAGGCAAAGCAGGACCAGAGCATCTGTTCAACCCAGCTACTGAGATGGAGACAGCAGGGATTGTGCTGGGTACCAAGTAAGAAGCCCATTGCTGGGGGGTGCGGGGGGGGTGTTCCATAGTGGCAGGGCCACTTTGTTCTAGGTTGTTAGCATCCACAATGGGAACCCTAGACATGTTCTTGGGCTGCCATTCCTGGGAGCCACACATGTCGGCAATACCGGATCGCACTTTGGGAGCTGCAGGCTGAGAATGTTAGGGGCCCAAAGGCTGGGAACTACACCTTTGTGGGAAAGACCTAGAACAGTGGTTCTCAACCCGTGGGTCCCCAGATGTTCCTGGACTCCAGCTCCCAGAAGTCTTCATCACTAGCTGAGCTGGCCAGGATTTCTGGGAGTTGCAGTCCAGGAACATCTGGGAAACCACAAGTTGAGAACCAATGACCTAGAAGCTTATAATGGGGACATTGTTTTGGAAAGATGGCTGTTCACATCCAGCTGACCTGAGCTTTTCAGGCAGGGCCTGCGTCACCCTCCTCCCATGACATGCTCCCTCATCCTTGGACTTCTCACCTTCCCCACTTCCAGGATCAACATCCCAGCTCTCTTGCCCCAAGGCCCAGCGAAGGAGTGGCTGGATCAGCGCCGAGCCACCATCCGGCCCTGGGCCAACTTCGTTGACCAACGCCGCTTCGGGAAGCCTCGCAACTTTGGTGAGCTTTGCAAACGGCTGGTGCGCAACGTGGAATACTTCCAGAGCAACTACGTCTTTGTCTTCTTGGGACTCATCGTCTATTGCCTGTAAGTGCTTTGTATCTCTCTGTGTTTTAACTTGCGCTGTGTTTAAACAGGAAGGGAAGCACGTCATTAAATATACAGTGGTACCTTGTAATAAAGGAATTGTTGCTCAGTCGTTCAGTCGTGTCCGACTCTTCGTGACCCCACGGACCAGAGCTCGCCAGGCCTTCCTGTCTTCCACTGCCTCCTGGAGTTTTGCCAAATCCATTTTGGTTGCATCGATGACACCGTCCAACCATCTCATTCTCTGCTGTCCTCTTTTCCTTTTGCCTTCAATCTTTCCCAACATCAGGGACTTTTCCAAGGACTCATCTCTCTCCTCATGAGGTGGCCAAAGTACTGGAGCCTCAGCTTCAAAATCTGTCCTTCCAGTGAACATCTGGGGTTGATTTCTTTCAGGATGGATAGGTTTGATCTCCTTGCAGTCCAGAGGACTCTCAAGACTCTCCTCCAGCACCACAGCTTAAAAGCATTGATTCTGCAGTGATAAGCCTTCTTTATAGTCCAGCTTTCACTTCCATACATCACTACTGGAAAAACCATAGCTTTGACTATCCTGACCTTAGTTTGTTCCAAATGAAATTATGTTAAGCAAAATTTCCTTTACACAAATTTCCATAGGAATGCATTGAAAACAGAGTAATCCCAAATCGTGGCCATTTTTATGTTTCAATGGATTCGCCCCATGGGCGATTCTGTGAAGCAAATTTCCCCTATCTCCGGAATTTTTTATGTTGTACAGATTTTATGTTATACAAACCGTTTGTTATACGAGGGTCCACTGTACAGTATCTGTTATTACATACATTACTACATGCTGCATAATGCCACAGAAACAGAATCTGGTATCATGTAGGGCTGCAACTTTTAAGCAATTAGATTAATAGTTGTATTTTTTTTAAATAAACCCAATGCTAAGATACATCCCTAACTACATCCCTAACAGTGGTTAAACTATTGCACTGCAGCTGTAACTGTGCTCACAACCTGGGGTTCAGCTCCAGGTAGCCGGCTCAAGGTTCACTCAGCCTTCCATCCTTCCGAGGTCGGAAAAATGAGTTCCCAGCTTGCTGGGCAGGGACAATGTGTAGCCTGCATCATTACTAGTAATCCCCCCCCAGAGAGTGCTTTAAGTCCTATAGGGTGATATATAAGCAGCATGCTTTGCTTTTGGCTTTAACTAATTGGGCAATACATAGTTAACCATTTTAAAAAGCATTTTATTTATTTCCTTTTTATCTATTTGTTTCTCTGAGTGGCTCCAGTCACCAACCATGGATGTTCTTCTTTTTCCCGCAGAACTATTATTCCCTCAGAACCACAATGGACGTGCGGTTAGATTTCTTCGTAGTGGTCCCAAGCGGGACCGCGAACAGCAATGAAATGGACGTGAAGTATCAACCTAACTAATGATATTTTCCTTTCTCCTGCTAGCATCACATCTCCTCTTCTCCTGATTGCACTTGCTGTCTTCTTTGGGGCCTGTTACATTATCTACCTGAAAACCCAGCAGTCACAGCTGGTGGTGTTTGGTAAGTAGAAGGATATAATTCATGCCAATACATCATTTCCATGGGAATAATGCAGCATCGCAAGCAGGGAAACAGTAGCAATGAATACAAAGTACAGTTTTCATGTTTCATGTTTATTATTTTATAGTTTTGAATATCCAGCCTCCCACATTAAAGATGGGTCCTTTTCCAAGGAGAAAGGTGGGGTAAAAATAATCTAAATAAATAAATCTTTTCTAGAAAAGTAGCTCACAAAGGAAGAGGCTGACCTAAAACCTTGACAGACTAGCCATCCATAAACAGGGCTCCTGCTAAGAAGAACAGTTCTAATAGCGCTTCTAAAGTACTAACAGTCTGGGCCTAGCTAACTTTAACCCTAACCCTAACCCTAGTTCTAGGCTGTGCAGCCTGGCTACTACTTTTCTTTTAATCTGTCCACGGCATGGCTGTAAACATTGCCCCAAAGTCATTCTCAGGTGCCATGGTCATTGGAAGTTGCAGTGCCGAGCGGAGCCACCGGATGGCGTTGCATCAACAAGGACTGTACAGGTCCTTGGCAAGCGGCCACATCTCGATAATGCAATTCCTGGACCCCAGAAAGGCACGTTTCTCACATACATTGAAAGCAGCTAGACAGATCTTTGGAGTCAGGCCTGTGATCAGTCTAATCAGGCAATGAAGGCCTCCGCTTTTGACTCGAACATTAGAACATAGGGCTTGTGTGCCAGTCCTCTGTACTCTCGCCCAGTTTATCTCAGTGGTTTAGGTAGGTCTCTGGTTGCAACCAGAGATGGGAGTTTGGTTTCCCGACTGTGCCTTCTTAACAGGGACTGTACTTAATGATCCATAGGGTCCCTTTAATCTTAGCAGTTCTAAGATGATGGTGACGATTTATTTATTTATTTACAGTGGTACCTCGGATAACGAATTTAATTCGTTCTCCGAGGCAATTCATTATCCGAAAAAAAACATTCGTTATCCGAAACGCGGCTTCCCTTAGGAATGAATGGGAATCCAATTAATTCGTTCGGAGCCTAGGAAAATGACACAGACACCTGTTTTTTTGCTCAAAACTCTTTATAAAGGGCACTTTAAAGGTACAGATATGATGCAGCCCAGAATAACTCTTTTTTACTTATGCATGCTGGAAATTTGTAATCCGAGGCAGCCCATAGGAAAATTCGTTGTCCGAAGCAGCCGATAAAGAAAATTTGTTATCCAAGGCAGAACTATACCGAGAAATTGCGATTCATTATCCAAGGCAGCCTATAGGGAAAATCCGTTATCCGAGGCAGCCCTATACCTGGAAATTGTGATTCGTTATCCAAAAAATTCATTATCAGGGGCACTCATTATCCGAGGTATTACTGTATTTTGAATATTTTTACCCCACCTTTCTCCTTGGAAAAGGACCCAAGGTGGCTGACAATAATGAGGGGCAACATACAGTCCAGCACATTTAAGACATATTCAAGTTAGGAACAGGGAAATGTTTAAGAGGCATCTTAGAACATTAAAAAGGTAACATTAGAGCTATCAAGAGCAGGCAAGAAGAAAAGAAAAATCCATGACGAGGGTGAAGAAAGCAACATGGAAAACACTGGTGCTCTTATGAAATCCGTCAATGCAATCATGTACGGTAATCCGTACAAAAGTCATCTAGTAGGAAGTCCATCCTTCAGGGAAAGCTTGCCTGAAGAGGAAGGGCTTTGCCTGCTTCCAGAAAGGCAGCAGGGATGGGGCAGTCCTGATGGCAATGGCGGTGGCGGCGACAGTGACGACGTTTACAGTGACAAATCTCTTTTTCTCCCAGGGCGGGAGCTGAGCACCGCCCATCAATATGGCCTTGCCGGCGCCATCTCTTTCCCCTTCTTCTGGCTCGCTGGAGCTGGCTCAGCCGTCTTCTGGGTGTTGGGTGAGTAGATACCCCTGCCACTTTTCTGCCACTTTCCATTCTCCATTTCTAGGGAATGATAAGACATTGGCCCACTTCTTTGAACCCTAGAATAATTGAACTGGAAGGGGACTCTTAAGGCCATCCAGGCCAACCCCCTGCTCATTGCAGGAATCCAGATCAAAGCAGACCTGGCAGATGGTTTCCCAGTCTTCTTTTGAATGCCTCCAGCGCCGGAGCACTGACCACCTCCCAATCCTGTGGGTGACATTGTTGTATGGCTGTAACCGATACCAAGCTTTTTCTGATATTCAGCCAAAATATCTGGTTTCCTAGAGCTTGAGCCCAAAGATCTGGATACTCAGGTCATGGTTGTTTGAGAAGGTTCACACAGCCAGGGACAGGAGATATTAAGTTGCTTACTGGGACAGCAACTCTGGAAGAGAGATCTCGCTTCCACCAGAGCTGGAAAAACGATGGTGGTGGTTATTCTTGTGACAATGGAATTCCCAGAGCACCCTGGCTGGTTTTGCCACCAAAGTAACTTCTCCAAGTTTTGCCTTCCATGTTTCTCCCATTGTTACTCACCCGATGTGTCCTGGTTTTAGTTCCTTCGCCCTCTCCCCCACAGTGGTCCCAAAGGAAAGAGGCTTTTGATCATGGGGGGGACAGGGATAGGTAATCTGACTTGGTGTTCCTTTCTTGCCTCCTGCAGGTGCCACTTTGGTGATTATTGGTTCACACGCAGCCTTCCATGAACTGGAGTCTGCCGAGAGCGAGGAGCTCCAGATGGAACCGGTGTGAAGAGCGTGGAGAACACGCTTGTTCCCTTTGATCTCCCATGCATCCACATGTCTCCTCTGCTCCTGTGCTGCTGTTCCACAGGCGTTTGTATATCTACCTATCTATCACAGCTATTCCCTTCATCTTCTCTGTGCCATTATAAACTATGTTGAGTTCTTCCAGATTTAATATCTAGCTTGGGGGACTCTTCTAGGTGTTTGAAACCATCAGTGCCCACCTTACGTCTTTAATTGTCTGGTTTCTCCCTATTGCCCACATTCCTACACACCCTTCTCTTCTCCAGATGCCTCATTTCTTTGACTTTGGGGTTCCTAAAACAATGGACCCAAGATGCTCCATATGCGCCACAGTCATCAACCCAAAAACCAAGCCCTGGCAGTTTCTTACAGACCCCTCTGAGTTCATCTTGTATTCTCTCTCTTATTAGTAGCATTAAAGAAACGAAAAGTGCTAATTGGAAGATTCTTTTGAACGTTTAGTACATCTTCTGAGTGTTTCGTGTGTGCTACCCAAGAGGCCACAGTGAGTTGAAACATGAGTGTGGTCACCCAGAATTGCTCTGCCATTGATTTATGCCCATGTAGGTTGGTTTGCTGAGCAGTAAATGGCAGCATTACATAGGAAAGGTGTCAAGGACTCCCCCCATTGCTTGTTCCAGTTGCCTACTGGAGGAGGATGGTATTTTAACTGGAAATAAAAAAATTGTCCAAGTCTGTGGCCAGGGGGAACTAAATCTCTTTCTGTTGCCGGAAGCAGAGTAAGCTAAGCTAGTTCTGCACATTTAGGGTGGCTTGATTTGATCAATTCTTTCTGATTGATGCTGACCTTTGCTGTATTGATCCCTGAGGATGAAAATCCTAAGCAACAACAGTGCCACTATTTTACATGGGACACTGAAGTTATTTCCCTTGTACAGATTCTTCTTAGCCAGAGACCTATTGCTAATGTCAGCTGGAGTGGATCTTGTGGATCTGTAGGGCACGGATATGAGTTGAATCACCATTCAGCAGTCGAATCAGTGGATCTACTCTGTTTGGAACAAACAGTAAGATTTAGGTCACTGGAATTTCTGGATCTACCAGGATTGTTTTCAACCTCTAGTTTACCAAGTAAATGCAGTGACTTAAGCTCCTTTGCCTCTTTATATTCCCACCCTGTTTGACTCTCTAATAACAATTATAATTTTATGAAGCACTCCCCACCACTGTTTGCCATCTCTAAATCTGTCCTGTGCTGTAAATTGTACTGTTTCCTAACCATTATTCATCCATTGAAGGTATGCGACACCATTTACAAGTGACTAATATTCTGGCAGCTGTTAATAAATTCTAGACGAAATCAAGCCATTATTTTGCTCTTTATAGCAGGGCTTCTTGGGACCACCCCGGGAGACCGTGTCCCTTGGGCCTTCTGTGCCATTTTAAAATCAGGGATGGTGTGCTATGATATATCTCTTTCTCTGCCCCCAGAATTGGTGTGTGTGCATATGTGTGAGAAAGAACCGACTGATGACAGAATTGCTTTCACCCCCTTTTCTAGGAGGTTTGGTCCTAAGGTAGGTGCACTCCAGATAGACTCTGGTCCTTATTTCCAGCCACCATGACTGCTGTAGTCGAACATCTGGCTGCAGCTGGGATGAGGGAGGCAGGGATAGATCTGCTGCCAAGTCATTCACATTTCTTGTGAATCAGATCTCTTCATCTTTTTAGGGCAGTGGTAGCGAATCTCCATCACTCCGGATGTTTTGGACCACAACTCCCACAGTCCTTTGCCATTGGAGATCTAGGTTCAGAATTCTGGGAGTTGTGGTCCAAAACATCTGGGGTGCCAAAGGTTTTACAGTTTTACCTGCATTACAGGCATTTAACCACTGTGCCACAAGTTTCTTAATGACACTTCTTTAAAATGTGGCCTACGATTCTCTTTCCATGGACCCCACTCTGTCCTCAGCAACAGCAACAATCTGAGGAGGTAGGTGGTGCTGGCAGATTCCGATGTGCCGTTGAAGCAAGCTTCAAGACAGGCCGGCCTTCCACAAAGTAATTCAGTACTGTACCCTTGTTTTGAAGACCAGTATACCATACATCGTTTTGAGTATTTGCCATCAAGAGTCCGAACACCTCTCTTCAACCTGCCAGGAGGAGGAAGCGGAGAGGGTATTGAAGCTGTGTAATTCCTGACAGGATTATATGCCTCGGATCGGGGTGGAGGAGGACTCCTGGTAATTACTAAATCAGCCGTCCCTGAGGGTCCCTGCTTTTTGTATCGGGTATGACAGGCCTATTTAAGTTCAGAAGTTTCCATCTCACCAGGAAGGGCCCCTATTCTTTGGCATTTACTCATTCTTCATGAATGGCAGGGCTACCTTTCAGAAGTCAAAGGCCATGTAAGGACTTGGTGCTTGGATCCGTGCCAATCTCTTTCCCTCAAGGGCACATCATTAGATTGTTTGAAGGTTAAGAATACATGCCAGCTTTTTAAATACAGTGGACCCTGGTATAACAAATGGTTTGTATAACATAGAATCTGTACAACACCAAAAATTCTGGAGATAGGGGAAATTTGCTTAACATAATCGCCTGTGGGGCGAATCCGTACAACATAAAAACGGTCGTGATTAGGGATGACTCCGTTTTCAATGCATTCCTATGGGAAATTTGTAGAAAGGAAAATTTGCTTAACATAATTTCATTTGGAACGGATTAATTCCTTTATGCAAGGAACCACTGGACTCAAAGCCTTTAATGACTGTTCAAGGGGTGCAGACAGAAAGATATCTTAGCCCAAGCTCATCCCTGTTTTTTCTGCAGACAAGATCATTTCACCCACAGAGCCTGGCTTTTTAAATTAAAAAAAAGCACAGGAGCATACATAATTAAAAAGCTGGTAACAATTTTAAAAAAATGGGGAAAGAAGCAAACTCTAAAAGCGTTTTTGGAAGCCTTCATGGTGCTTCGGCAGGCAGTGTCCCACCGTCATCCACTTCAGCTGCTTTGTCGCCATGGTGATCGCCTTTTCTCTCCATCCTTTAGTTGCCTTGGCGATGACCTCCTCCTCCTCCTCCTCCTCCTCCTCTCCTTTTCCCCACCCAACCCATGGGAGCCAGATGGGAAAGAAAAAGCAATCCGCTTAAATTAGCTGGGTCAAACGGTATCTTCAGAGGCGGAGGCCATGAGGGAAGGTGGGTGGGTGGGTGGGTGAAGAGTTGCAGAGAGCTGCAGCCTTTAAAACGGAGCATGGGAACGGGTGGCAGAGATAGGGCCTATTCCAGGATAAGACAATGCCATATTTATTTACAATGGCACCTTGTATGAAGGAATTAATTCCAATTAATTATTGGAAGATGTGTCTTCGCATCCTCTTGCGGCCAAATGCAAGGTGGCAAAACTATTTTTCAGCCACGTTGAAAACGCCACTGTACCACCATTTCACTTGTTGCTGCTGCTGCTGCTGCTGCTTCTACTCCTGCCTGCGGATGGACGGAACAGGCCATTCCTCAGTCTGCGGATCAGGCATAAAACTCTAAAAATAAGCACAATCCAAGCGTGGCCCCAAGTGCATGCTGTGCGACACTGAGCTGGGCAAAACACTCGGTCCAAAAGGATGCAAGAAGGGCTGGATGGTTCAGTGGTGGTGGGGGTTGTGGCTGAGGAGCCGCAGGGGGAAGAGTTTGATGATCCAACCACCTCCTTCCAGCTCTGCAGTTGGGGGAGGATGAATCTGCTGCAACCAACCACGTGCATGCTAGCAAAATGTTAAAACATCAGTTTCAGGCCATTTGGATATCCCTGCCATGGGTTTTGTGGAAGTGATGGAACTTTCCGATATGTATGTGGTTTTTCTTATTTTAAACCTTTGTGTGTTTTCTTTGAAAGACAGAGCCTTTTTTAAAAAAAAAAAGAAAAAGATGTCCAAGAAATCGATGTCAACAACCACAACAATAATACTGATGGTATTACTGATAATTTGTGTGTGTGTGTGTGTGTGTGTGTGTGTGGAATATCCTTCATATCTATTATCTCAGTAATACTAAGCTCCAGCCAATGTTTGCAATAGGTACCTACCGGTAGGCCTCTCTTGACTCCTGGGTGAAATTAGGACACACCGTTAGCCTTCTCCCGAGCTAACTGACTTGTATTTAAAGTGATGTATAAGAAGTTTAGACTGTACCGCTTTAAACTGCCAGAAGGTGGGTGTTGTTGGTCAGTTTGTTTTTTTAAAAGAGCTTCTCTTTGTAAAAAATGGAATAGACGGTATGTAGTAAGCTGGCCTATCCCTAGGGATACTGTTCCTCTTATTATACGAAGTTATTGTGTATGGACTTTGGTTTTAACATTGGAAACCGATTCTGAAAGATACTGTATAACGTACCATTAGTCCTCCCCTCCGAATTGATAGCAGTCCTGGATTTCTCCACCTCTGTTTATCATTTCATTCTGTGTAATGGGTAGATGGCTGCTTGCGATATGTTCCTTCTTGCAATATAAATACAGTGGACACCTCGTATAATAAACGGTTTATATTACATAAAATCTGTACAACATAAAACATTCCAGAGATAGGGGAAATTTGCTTAACAGAATCGCCTATGGGGCGAATCCGTACAACAGAAAAACGGTCACGATTAGGGATTACTCCGTTTCAATGCATTCCTGTGGGAAATTTGTACGAAGGAAAATTTGCCTAACAAAATTTCATTTGGAATGAATTCATTCCTTTATACAAGGTACCACTGTAGCTGAGTGCTCAGACACAGGCAATGAGGCCGCCACATCTCCCTTATTAAATATTACACATCTGGTGTTGTTTTTTTTTTTAATTTATTTGTTTATTTGTTAAATCATTTCCCCCCATTGTTTTGGTTGGTTCACACGACAACACAATCCTGAAACGGGAAGAGGAGATGGGGCAGGACAGAATAACACCTTCCCCTTGCCCTTAGTCCATTGTGTCCTCCCAGCCTCCCTTCCCAAAAGACAAAGAAAATAACAGTTTATGGGGGGGGGATATGGGAGGGGAAGCCGCCTTGCCCAGTGAGGGAGTAGCGGAAAAGCCTCCCTTACTTCTTCCACCCCGGGAAAGATGAGAAAGGCCAGGCTATGGCTAAGATCTCCTCCGGTCTATTACCACGCGTTGAGCTTGGAGGGACACGGTGGGGAAGAGAGCTGGACTAAGGAGAGGGGACGGTGTTAAGCACCAGTGGGAACAAACACGGCCAGGAACGCCCCTCGTTCTTTGAGCGGGTTCTTCTGGAATAAGAAGGGGATGGGGACACAGCCCCTCCGGCCACACACACACACACACACACACACACACACACACACACACACACACCATGTGCACACAGATGGGAGGATGGATGGGCGGAAGCTGTTTGGCATGTCCAAACTCCAGCCCTCCTGATGATTTGGACCACCACTCCCAGAATGTCAAGCCTGTATTTTCCAATGGCAAAGGACTGTGGGAATGTTGTGGTCCAACACATCTGGAGGGCAGAAGTTTGGACATGCCCGAGAGGCTCCAGACTCCCTGGGTTTCATTTGGACATATCCAGGCAGGAGTCAAGAGTCAAACGGATGGCGAGGTTGTCAAGGGACAAGGGAGGGGGAACAAGGAGGAAAGGGAGCAAGTGACGTTGCGCTGGCTCACCTCCGTGCCCGCACACTCACAACCCCGTACGTACCACACACAAAACCCCCAAAAGTGATGACTAGGTGGAAAACAGAGTTGAGCTAAGGTATTGTCCCCCTGTCTCTTGCACACTTACAGAGGCACAGTCGCACGGCGCGCAGGCCTGCACGCATGCACGCATTTTCCCCATAGGAAGATGGAGAGAGAATGACTGGGGAGGCATGAACCGAAGGAGTCAATGCCCCCAGACGGGGGACAGGGGTGCAGAGGCAAAGGCTGACTACAACTAACCAGAGAACAGGGGGCCCTGCCTTTTCCCCTCCCTCCCACCCCTAAACCCAGCCCTGAACTGACATGTGTCTCCAAGGCATGTCCTTCTGGGGGTGCTGCCGTCACCCCCACCTCCAGGTCCACCCAGCTCTGAGAGGAGATTTGAAGTCGGCAAGGGAAATGGGGGGATTTGCAGAGGTAAATAAATATTGCCCCATCTTCCCCATTTTCTCTCGGTTGTGTACATCTGCTCTCCCCCCCCCAAGCTGCTCCTGGGGGGAAAAGGGAAAGGGAAAAATGGGGGGGTGACAGATGGGGGGGCATTCCCTTCCCCACCCCTCCAGCCTGGGACACGCATGCAGAATGAGATGGGAGAGGCTGCCCGTCTTAGTCGCCGGGGGGGTGGGGGGATGAGCACGGGGGGGGGGACTTGGCGTGTTGTTTCTACGTCCGAGCGTATGATCCCGGCATTACAGCCTCTCTCATAATCAGGGAAGGGGGGTAGGCAGAATTTTAGAGGGGGGAGCATTCCCTCCCAGCAGGGGAGACAACCAGCAACAGAGAAGGGAAGATACTCAATAGTAGGTTTCTTTCTCCACCCATCCTGAAAAAGAAACAGAGAAAAAAAGGGGCCAAATTAACACCTTACAAAGCAAAGCAAAGCAAAGTGTTCTGCTTATATACCGATCCATACCGCTTCAAGTAGTCTCTGGGCGGCTGACAGTTTTAATTACAGTACAGTAGGACCTTGGTATCTGCTGGAGACTGGTTCCAGGCCTTCCCATGGATAATGAAAACCGTGGATAAGAGAGAACGCCTGCTCACCCACCCCCAAACTGCTGTTTCCTGACAGTAGCTTGCTCTATGACTGCTGTTTTGAGACAGTAGCTTGCTTTATGGCCGCTGTTTGTGACAGTAGCTTGCTTTACAGATGCTATTTCTCACAATATCTTATTTTATAGGTGCTGTTTGTGACAACAGCTTGCTTTACAGCTTGCTTTGTGGCTGCTGAATTATTTTTTTTCCTCTGCCAACCATGAATAACTGAATCAGTGGATACAGGGGTCCTACTGTATGCAGGCTACACACTGCCCCACCACCACCAAAGCAAGCTGGGTACTCATTTTACCAACCTCGGAAGGATGGAAGTCTGAGTCCACCATGAGCCGGCTCCCTGGGATGGAACCCCAAGTCGTGAGCACAGTTTTAGCTGCAGTGCAGGCATTTAACCACTGTGCCACAGGGCTCCTATTTCACCCATTCCCCCCAAATCCTCCTCCTCGCTGTGCAGTTCCATGGTGAGCAAACCCAGGAAATGGGCATGCCTGGATTTGACGAATCCTCCCTCCCTTTCCCCACTTACCTCCAGGGTTGCGACGCAGTATGAGCTTACGGATTTCATCATACACAAAAATGAGGAAACTGTAGGGGAAGGCGCAGAACCACCAACTGGGCCTGGAGAGAGAAGGAAGAGCGGCAGGCACCAAAGTTAGAGGGTATATGTTGAGTAGGACGGAGGATCAGGCTTCTTATGACTGAACCATATGGCCAGAGAAGTGCTGTCAGTTCTCCCCTCCGAATCTGCCACTGGGGGCAACTGAGATGCTCTGCTGAACGGTAGGGCCAGATTTAATCTTGAAGGTGGCCCGGCCTGACCTTCTAGATTAAAACTTTGCTCCCTGCCGTCTCCATCTCCACCCTGCTTGAAAGGGACCCGTTTCATTTCTGTCCATACTCACTTTAAGGGGTACATCCTCAACGCTACATCCATCCCGGGACAGTAAGAGAGGAAGGCAGCCAAGGCAGTCTCTTCAAATAGGCCAAAAATAAGGATCTTGTTTCTGAAAGTCAGTGTGTGTGTGTGTGTGTGTGTGTGAAAACAGTGTGTGTGTGTGTGTGTGTGTGTGTGTGTGTGTGTGTGTGTGTGTGTGTGTGTGTGTGTTTGAGAGAGAGAGAGAGAGAGAGAGAGAGAGAGAGATTATTAACACAAAGAATGATTCATTTCACAACCCATAAGGTTCCTTCCATTTACCAACACCTATTCCTGGAACACATGGGGAGGGAAGATATGTATCCCTAAACCCTTGGTAGCCATGTCCCAACAATGCACCATCAACCAGAGCTTCTCGGGTTGGTTGGATCAGGAGAACATCCTTGCAGGTACCACTTCCCACCAGCTTTTTAGGACAAGAAAGTGCCTGCCGTCGAGCCAACAGGAGTAGAGTTACTGATCCCCTGGGTAGCTGAAAAGTTTTCTGTCTGTGTACTGTTATTGACTGCAGTTGCGAAAGCCCCTAGCTCCTTCGCACATTGCATATGAAATGAAATGAACAGGTGTTTGGCAATACATATCTCACCGAGCTAGACTCGTCATGAAGCCAGAACTGGGCTGCTGCGTTCAATGCCAACTCATTAATTTAAAAAAAAAAGAAAAAAACTAATTTGTCACCATGTGATGTGGTAGACAACCCATATGCGCTAAAAAGGAAAGTGTCCTTCTGGGAGATAACCTGGATCTTTCCATTTAAGGGTTCTGATTGGGAGATCACCACTCCTGAATCCCAAATCCCCCCGGAGGCAAATCCTTCATCATCTTTCAGGTCTGGGTCCTTCACCTCTGTGTACCTGTTGCCCACGATGACTTCACACAGGCTACCTTCTCCTCTTCTGGAATTCTCCCCCCCCCCGCCGCCCTGCCTTGCAGGATGGAACTGCCATGTGTCTATTTTGTAAACTGCCTTGGGTAGTGCCATTTGCACTAAGGGGACAGTATAGAAACCAAAATAAACAAATGTTTTCAGTAAAAGGCCAATCCAGCCATCTTACCTCATACCCTGCTGGAAGACTGAATTCCTTCTGGTTTTGCAGATGATCAAATCCGCCCACTGCACCACCACAATGCTGACGAAGAAAGCCGTGTGGCAGGTGAATTCAACCACCTTGCGCTGTTCGTAGGTCTAGGAAAGCAACAGGGAGTCCAGTCAGGAAGGCAGTGAGCAGCCGGAGATATCACAATCTCCCTTTGTTGTGTGTGCCTCCCCTTAGAATTAATCCTCCTGCATCTTGGTCAACAAGATATTTTTCCATCCAGGGTGAACAAAACGTGGGATAAGACGGCATGTAGCTTCAAACGTCCATTGTGTGGCAACCAGATAGATACACTTTTTCTTCTGGGGGCAAAAAAAGCCTGGTGCAATGTTTGATGTTTTATATTCCTTGAAACCTTCAAGTGCTGCAGTTCTTGGATCCCCAGATGTTCTTGAACTAAAACTTCCATGAGCCTTCACTACTAGCTGTGCTGGCCAGGATTTCTGGGAGTTGTAGTCCAAAAACACCTGGGGACTCAAGGTAGGGAACCACTGTGATGTAATGAAAAGAGCCACCAATGCCCAAAACCCACAAAATCTCTCTCTCTCTCTCTCTCTCTCTCTCTCTCTCTCTCTCTCTCTCTCTCTCTCTCTCTCTCTGTCTATGTCCATCTATCTATCTATCTATCTATCTATCTATCTATCTATCTATCTATCTATCTATCTATCTATCTATCTATCTATCAAATTTGGGAATGGCAGATATTGTTGGTTTGGCTTGGAACATAAATGGATATTTATTTATTTATTTCTATAAATATATATATTACAAACCCTACTAAGGCAGGCAGTCACTGAGGGAAAGCCTGCCTGAAGAGAAAGGCCTTTGCCTGCTTGCAGAAGGAGAACAAAGATGGGGCCTGCCTGGCCTCCTATGGGAGGGAGTTCCACAGTCTGGGAGCAGCCACAGAGAAGGCCCTGTCCCGTGTCCCAATCAAACATGGTGTGTAGCAAACACATCTGAAGGGCACCCAGTTAGACTGCTTTACACAACGGGAAGTGATTTAATTCTTGGTGCTGATCCGGAATATGTCTCCTGATATGAGAAATTAAACTACGTAATAATGCATAATATATAGTTCAGAAGTTCCCATGCTCTGAATCGGAACAATAAACCATCTCCTATTCCAGTGCCATTCCCTCTGATCAACAACAGCTCCTAAGGTTTCAGGTGCAGGTCTCCTCACCTTTATACCTCTAGCTGGTTATCCTTAGCAATTCTTGGTCATCTTGCACAGAAGGACCGAGCAGCCCTGACCCTGCTTATTAGAGATGGGCACGAAACGAACAATTTTTCGTTTCCGTTTTTTTTTTTTGTTTCGTTATGCAACGAAACGACAAACGAATTTTGTCTCTAAAATGAAACGAAACGAACAGAAACACCGGAAATTTTGTCGTGTGTTTCGTTTTCGTTACGGCAATGCATTGAACTGCTTTAAATGCTAAAAAAAATCACAAAAAAATGAAATAAATGGTAACGAAACGGTAATGAAACGAACGAAAATGAAAACAATTTTTTTGCAAAAATTTGCGAAAAAGGAAATGAACTGAAACGGACCCCCTAAACGACAAACGAAACGCCATTTTTTATTCGTGCCCATCTCTACTGCTTATCTCCAAAATTAGATGTGTTTTAGTTTGTTGGCGATGATATGGCGCTATTCACAGGACATGTGATAGTCTAAGGAAATCAGGGACATGGTTTGTTTTTGTTTGGGGCAAAAAAGTAGGTTTTCAAGATTCTGAATTTTAGCTACTAGAGCATTCATAGCAATTCCCTATATCATTTTACCTAGAAGCAAAAGCAAACTAAAGTCTACCGCTCCATAGGACCTAAAGCTCTCTCTTGGCAGTTTTCAACTTAATTATGTTGGCTACACATTGCCCATAACCCCCAGCAAGCTGTGTACTTGGTTTACCAACCTCAGAAAGATGGGAGGTTGAGTCAACTTTGAGCCAGCTACCTGAGCCCAGGATGCAAACTCTGGTTGTGAGCAGAGTCTTCACTGCAACACTACAATTCAACCATGGTGCCATGAAGCTCCAAATGACATTGTCCTACTGACAACGAAGCTTATTCCCAGGTTCATAGCCTTATCTGTTGTAATTCCACTAAGGAGGGAATCCAGTACAAATTCTGTTGATTACATGCAGGTGACCTCTGTTTATTTACCCATTGCTGCCCATAGGAATCTTCCAAGTCATTGACGGTCCGATCGTCCCAGTTCAGACGGATTCCCACCAGGACAGAGGGAAGAAAGCCGTTCTCAGCCAGGATCACAAAGTATGAGAAGAAACCACCCAATGCCTGAATCATTCCTGCAGAAGAAAGCGGGGGTGGTGGTGGGGAGGAGGTTGCCGTTCCGTCACAGTTCCTCTTGTTTCAACCACAATAACAATCCTAATACTTTAAAAAAAAATCCCAGTCTAAAAAAATCAAAATGCCTTTGCACTGCAGATAAGAACGTTCCAGCCATTACCTCATTCATCCGCATAAATAATATTATTAGTCATCTCTCCAGCATTCAAGAAGTACAAATGCTGCAAAGCAAAGAGGATTGGCTGGCATTTCTGACCTATCACAAGAGACTGAGCGAGTCGGTCTTTGGAAGCCTGGGAAATATTGGAGATTTATACAACAGGAGATTCAGCTGTGCAGCCTGACAAGATGCCCTTTACGTGCCTGGTCTTATAAGTGGCAAGCAACATCCTGTATTGATTACTGTAATGCACTTTACATGGGGCAGCCTTTGAAGATGGTTCCCGCGGTTGCAACTGGTTCAGAATGGTGCGGCACGGCTGGTGAGTGGTGGGGCTGCCAGAGACCTGTCACACTGATTCTATATAACCTTCATTGGGTACCAGTTGTTGCCTGAGCCCAAATCAAAGTGCTTGTTTTGACATATAAAGTCCTAAACAGCTTAGGACAGTGATGGCGAACTTTTGGCATGGGTGCCAAAGGTGGCACTCAGAACCCTTTCTATGGGCACCCGACATCACCCCTTCACAGCCACCTGTATACAGGTTAAATTACTGTATTGGCACTTCGCAAAAAAATTAGTGGGTTTTGAATTGCAGTTTGGGCACTCGGCCTCTAAAAGATTCACCATCACTGGCTTAGGACCTATATACCTGAAGGACCGCCTCCTTCCATGTGAACCTATCCGGCAAATAAGATTGAGCCAGGAGGCCCTCCTGAAAGAGCCATCCCTCAAGGAGGTGAAAGGGATGGCTTGCAGGTATAGAGCCTTTTCAGGCTATGGAATACCCTCCCAAGTGAGATCCGCCTGGCACCAACGCTGATGACGTTTCGGCGCCAGGTAAAAACCTTCCTGTTCCAGAAGTTTTTAAACTGACATAATATATATTGTGGACCCTGATGGCCATTTTAGTGTTTGTATTAAATGTTTTTATTGTTTTAATAGACATTTTAATCCTTTAATTGTTTAAACTGTTAGTTTTAACTGTAGGCTGCCCAGAGACCTTTGGGTTGTGGGCGGTATATAAACTGCACAAACAAACAAACAAACAAACAAACAAACAAACAAACTCTGTGTGACCAGCTCTTTATCAGAACACCAAGGCAAGTGTCTCTAGTTGCAACCACAGCTCCATAACTATTGCTGGCTTTCCTGGATCTCCCTCCTAATTATATTGAGTGATGAGCTAGTCCTTGAGACAGACAAACAGCTGGCCCACTGGTCGAGGCAGAGAGGCGGCTATAGACAAATGCAGCACCAAACTGAGAAAATTAATCCATCCAAAAGCAAAGGAGATTAAGTAATTAAAGGACAGAGATATTTATAGGAGGTTGACTCCATTTGCAGGAGATTGATTCCAGATATGTTACATCCCCACGTTGGACAGTCATTCAAATGTATAGGAAACCATCATATCAATTCTCAGAGGACGTCAAAAATTCCCTTTTCCTATCCCCACAATTTGCACATTGAGTTGAATTAATTGGTGGCTGATTAATTTGGCTTCTTGTTTCTGGAGAAGTGAGAATCCACTGAAATAAATTTGTTATTAGGGAAAGTGCCTGAATCCTTCTGTTTAACCTTTCTGCTTTTGTTTCTAAGTGCTGCCAATTTAGTAACGCAATGCTTTTGAGCTGTGGTGCTGGAGGAGAGTCTTGAGAGTCCCCTGGACTGCAAGGAGATCAAACCCATCCATCCTGGAAGAAATCAACCCCGAATGGAAGGACAGATTTTAAAGCTGAGGCTCCAGTACTTTGGCCACCTCATGAGGAGAAAGGACTCCTTGGAAAAGTCCCTGATGTTGGGAAATATTAAAGGCAAAAGGAAAAGAGGATGGCAGTGAATGAGATGGTTGGACAGTGTCATCGATGCAACCAATATAGATTTGACCAAACTCCGGGAGGCAGTGGAAGATAGGAAGGCCTGGCGAGCTCTGGTCCATGGGGTCACAAAGAGTTGGACACGACTGAACGACTGAACAACAAGCTCTGATTTGCAGCAGATCATTGGTGTCAGACACCAAAAAAAAGGTCTTTCCCCTCTCATCACCTACTAGTGGATATGCCAGAGTGATCTGTAAATGGTCTGCAGGCAAAATGTGTACCCAAAGGGACAGTTTGTTTTGAACATTATAGTACCTGCTGTAATACTGGCTGATTACCTGTCCTTGTTGTTGTTGTGTCATTACAGTCATGACTGACTCTCAGTGACCCCATGTCCATGGAGTATTCTTGGCAGGAATACTGGAGTGGCTTGCCAGTTCCTACTCCAGGCGCCTACAGTGCCTGGTATTCCCTGGTGGTCTCCCATCCAAGCACTAGCCAGGCCCGACCCTGCTTTGCTTCCGAAATCAGGCGAGATTGGATGTGCTCAGGGCATCTAGGCAGCTGACTACCTATCCTATTCCATGTCAATTATTTAAATAAATAAATAAATAAATAAATAAATAAATAAATAAATAAATAAATAAAAGAGGCTGGGGACTCTGGTTTCACAGGAGCAGTGAGTTCATTCTGGTCTCAAGTCTGGATTTTATAAGGTGCCGAATCCTGTCCCCAGGAATAGGTTGGGTATCTTTTAAGTTGAGGTTATTGTCTGCTTCAGATAGAGGTTCAACACATTAAATACAGTTCAGCACCTTGAAAAACCTCTTGTGAAGTTCAGAATAAAACACAGAGTAGATTCACCACTTCCACAGAATTGATCACGGACTATTCTCCAGATAAGTAGCATAGGATTTTAGCCTTATAAAATATTTTTTTAAATCTCGGGAGTTAATTGTTACATTTCATCTTCATTATTGCTCAAATGTGTCAGGTAGTTTTCTTTAACCCTTTAGGCAGTTTTATATGTAATGCTGCTTATGGTGATTACTGCATTTGTTTGCTTACTTGCTTGCTTGTTTGGAAATAAATTACTCTCTAAAACCAAAAGAAGTACAGCTTACATGACAGAAATAAGGCTTCTTTTTAAATTCTCTCAAAGTTTAGGTTATGGAAACAAAAACAAAATACAGAACATAAGCAAAATAAGACACATAGGTGTAGATATCACTCTGGTAAAAGAAAGGTTAAAAATTAAATAAATAAATAAATTTAAATAAATAGTTTGGCTACTTTGTTCTTATCCTCGGCCTTTCTTCCAGACGAAGGGAAGGTAACAAAATATTATGAGACAAGAGGCTGAAAATCTTGAAATGAACATGAACATGCTCTAGGACTAGGTTGTATTATAAGATGGTAATTCAATGTATGGAAACTTCAGAGTAAGTACTTGTAAAAGGAGTAGGGCTTACTTTTTTGTAAAGATGTTCAGGATCAGCTGCAAGACTTTTAAAACTATGTCTCACTTGAAGTGTCTTGCTACTGGTGCCTTGTGGTTGATTGTCCCTCTCTTCTCCCAGTGATATTCTTGCGCAATGTCCCTTACACTTCCTTGGGTTCACACCTCGCTGTCACTTGGGTTTGTTTACTTTATTTCATTGGAGCCAGCAACTAGATATCAAATAACTAAACCTGCCATGGGTGATTGGTGGGCATCCAGGTCTTTGCCGATTCCAACTTCCATCAATCCTAGCCAATCCTAGCAAAGTTATTAAACTCCTAAGGAAGTGGTTGAAGGGTTCCAGCGCAATCCCAAAATCCTAGTGACCACTCTTTGCCCATCCTAACCTGCCTGGTATCATCATGTTCAAGACTTATCCAGTAACACCTTTCTCCTACCTCCGGTAAACCATGCTCAGTCCACCTCTAAGGTCGCACACACTCTCGTACACGGACGCACCACTGCCTCATCCTCACTCACCAATTTGCCCGTAGGCCATGCTGATAAGACGTTCATTCACCAGCTTATCCGTCCTGGGGTTTCGTGGCTGCCGCTTCATGATGTCACTCTCAGCCGCTTCGTAAGCCAAGGAGATGGCTGGCACCTAGACGGAAAAAAACCAGAGAGTGAGGCAAGGGTGCACCTGAAGTTTACAATGAAGATTTTTTTAATCCAGATCATTTGGGGAAGGAGAAAAAGGACCGTGACAAGAATATAGAATTGAGAATCAAGGCTTGGAAAAATGGTTTGCTTCCGTCGTTATCTAAAATCACAACTTTGACTTGTTAACATTGGCTTTGTTAGCTGGGATGCGGGGGGGGGGTTGCTGTGAGAAACGGCAGCCCAAAACAGTGAAACAAGAACATGTTGGCAACGGCTGATCTGTATGGTCCAAAACAGAACAGCCTAGGAGCAGGCTTATCAGGCTAGGGGTTGTGAAGATAAACCATGAACCAAGGTCTATCCTTGGGGTGGGTAGCAAAGGGGAGTGGTTTGGGGAAACGAATGAGCACTGGAGTTTTTAGGGGCAAAAGGGGGCAGGTTTTTGGACTCACCATGTCCGTGCCCAGATCAATGCAGAGAATCGTGATGGTTCCCAAGGGCAGAGGGATGTTGGCCATGATGAACAACAGAAAGGGGGTGATCTCAGGGATGTTGCTGGTCAAGGTGTAGGCAATGGATTTCTTCAGGTTGTCGAAGATCAGGCGTCCTAGTGGGAGGGAGACACATGGGCATAAGGGGGAGAGATGGGGGGCACAGCTGGGAGGCAGGGAAAGCAGGATTCCCGGAAGTCAGAGCCAGCCGGACCTGTGCATCCACTGCCGTGATCTTGGGTGTCCTCCCATTAGCCCCGCACACCCCCTCCTCTCTCCTGCCTGCTCCCCGTCACTCCGCCATCATAAACAGAGAATAAAGGCAGCCTTTCCAAAATCTTAATAGGATCTCAGAACAGTTGTGGCTATGGCGGCGCCAGTCTGTCAGACGAAGGGGTAAGAAGTGATTCAACCCCTTTGGCTAATGAGCGCAATGTAATGTACACCGAATGTGAGAAGGAATTCCTCAGTGAAAACATTTTAGCCAGGGGCTGTAGGGGCTGGTAGCACTGATGGCGGTGGATCTTCTCTGGGATTGAGCCAACGGGCATGAACTCTCTCTCTCCAGAGACCAGCACAAATCTCGGTTCAGATGTTTGTGCTGTCTCACGGGTGCTGCACATCATAGGTGCGACGTGTTCCCCTGCCTCCCTGGCTTATGACCCACTCACCAGCCAGAATGTGCTCCTGTCCTCCCCTCTTCATCGGCTGTTTGTCCAGTCCCCAGAAGGAGCACAGGATTTCCCTGCCCCACTGCCTTGTATGTTCACCCACTTCAAGAAGGAGGCACGACAGGCAAGGCCATGCTCCTGACAGGGAAAGGGAAGTGCTCTGGCTGGTGAGTGGGTCATAAGCAAGGGAGGCAGGGGAACATATGGACACCTCTGGTATATGCTGGAGAACAGACCTAGAGGTCAGACTAAGACACCTCAAAGGGAACCTTCAGGTTGACAACCAGGATATATTGTAGACCAAGGATGAATTGATCTGTGGATTTTGTTTTTTCAGAATACAAACCCTGAAATCTGGGAACTATCACCTGAGATCAAAAATAACTCTCCTCTGTGCTATAGCTGTTACCCAGATTTCTTTCAAAAATGGTTGGACAGTCCTCTGCAGGGAATATTTTATGTCATCCTTCCCAAACAAGGTGGCCTCCAAGTCTGTTGGGCTACAACTTCCATCAAAGCAAAACAAAACAAAACAAAGTGTTCTGCTTATATACCTCCCTATACCACTTCAAGTAGTCTCTGGGGAGTTTACAGTATAATTGCAGTATGTAGACTACACATTGCACACACACACACCCGCCAAGCTGGGTACTCATTTTACTGACCTTGGAAGGATGGAAGGCTGAGTGAACCTTGAGCCTGCTACCTGGGATTGAACCCCAGGTCGTGAGCACAGTTTTACCTGCAACACAGGCATTTAACCACTGTGCCACGAGGCTGGTCATGTGTCTCAACAGTTATGAGAATTATAGACCAGAACAGCTGGAGGTCACCAAGTTAAGAGAGGAGACTGGATGTTTCTTTCATGAGACGTGGTTGGACATTATTGTCCATGGGTTCCTCTCAGTGTTGTCAAGCATGTAGTTTTGTTTCTCAGGAGCAAAACTGCCATCATCCATAACTAGAACACCATCTTAGAACTGCCAACCGGGAAGGGACACTATTGGTCAGTAGTGGTGAACCTTCAGCACTCTAGATGTTTTTGGACTACAACGCCCAGAATTCCAAGCCTAGATTGCCAATGACAAAGGACTGTGGGAGTTGTGGCCCAAAACATCTGGAGTGACGAAGGTTCTCCACCATGATGAGTCATTGAGTTTTTGCCTTCGATCTTAAGTATCCCCCCCATTTTCTACCCCACCAGACCATTCCCCCATGCCTTACCCTCTTCAACTCCAGTGACAATAGAGGCAAAGTTGTCATCTAACAGGATCATGTCCGCTGCCTGCTTGGAGACATCGGAGCCAGCAATGCCCATGGCGACCCCAATATCAGCCTTTTTCAAGGCAGGGGAGTCATTCACTCCGTCACCCGTTACAGCCACAATGGCACCCTGTGGTGGGGAAAAAAGGCAGGACCAGAATGAAAACGTTGCCTTCGGTGGGGACATTGACGTCTTAAGGAGACATGCACCCCATGCAGCCCTCCGTCCAGGTATGGTCTGGGTGTTGATTTCAAGCTTGGGAACGCTGTTGTAAGCTTACATTAATTGAAAATTAATTTCTATCATTCGTCATTAAAGATCTCTAAGTTTATTTCAAATTGTTAACACATTTCAAGACTTCTGGGAAGCAGGAGTAGAATGGGTATTTCTTAACACACACCCCACACTGTGGTTAAACTGAAAAGAGGAGGCACGTCCATCAGGATCCCGATAGTTGAAATCTTGAAATAGAAATCTCCAAATCCTTCTCTGAATTTTCCATGGGTTAAAGAAGCAAAGATGCTCCGTAGGAGGTGCCAGCAGGGGGTCATTTTGATTTAGCAGGATGGGACGTTCCACGCGGAGCTACGCTGGGCAGCTCTTACCTGTCGCTGGCAACCTTCCACGATGATCAGCTTCTGTTGAGGGGACGTCCGAGCAAAGACAATCTCGGTGTGGTTCTGTAGGATCTCATCAATCTGTTCGGAGGTCATGTCTTTCAGATCTGTGCCATGGATCACGCAGGCTTTGGCATCCCTGCAAGAGGAAGATAAGGCAATGGAGTTGGGGGGTGCAGTGGGGAGAGGAAAACATTGTAGACAGACAGACAGAGAGAGAGAGAGAGAGAGAGAGAGAGAGGGAGACTGCTCCTGCTGCAATAAATCAAGAGCTCCGTCAAGGCAGATTGCAACAGCTCCATCTGCAGTGCCAGCAGGACCACTGAAGATGATGGAACTGGAGCTTAGTTTGTCTGGAGAACAACAGTCCAGAGAAGGCTGCTGCATGCCTCACCCATTCTCTCTCTCCTAGGGCAGCGTATCATTTAGTATTTCATAACATTTTGTATCCCAGCTTTGTCCTGAGAAAAGCCAAGAACAGATCTATCTATACTCCTTGAAAATATTTAAGAACTATCCCTGAGGCATTCAACCAATCCCTCTCTTTGGGGGACCTGTAGTCCTGTTTGGGACCTTGTCAAAACTATAATTCCCAGGATCCTTAAACAGGGCATTGTTGGGTGCAGGCATGACACTTAACAGATATCACACCTGCACCAGCTTGTACTGTAGCTGCACAGAAAGTGAGTTTCGATGAGGTCTCCCCTTAGTTAAACCCAGCCCTGCTCTGCTTCTCAGAGAGCGGTCATGGTGCATCATGGTTCTAGTCTTCTCTGAGTCCTTAAATTCACTGATAGATCTTGGGCCAGTCACAGTCTTTCAGCCCTATGTACTTTCACAGGACAGTTGTAAGAATGAAGTAGGAGAGGAGACGAGCTGGTTATACACTGCCTTGATCCCATTGGAGGAAACGTAGGATACAAAAATAGATGGGAAAGTATGATTTAATAACAAGCAAGCAGAGAGAAAAGTATAATGTAAATACAATGGACCCTTGTATAACAAACAGCTTGTATAACATAAAATTTGTACAACATAAAAATTCCGGAGATAGGGGAAATATGCTTAACATAATCACCTATGGGGAGAATCCGTACAACATAAAAATGGGATCACTCTGATTTCAATGCATTCCTATGGGAATTTGTATAAAGGAAAATTTGCTTAACATAATTTCATTTGGAACGAATTAATTCCTTTATACAAGGTGCCACTGTAACAAAGACAGGGAATCATCTCCTAACAAAATGGCTGAAACCAGCTGCTTCCTCAAGTGTTTTTCTTTCTTCTGTTATCAGTGGTTTCCAAAGCTTCATTTTCTGCCTTCCCCTTCCTTCCTTTCCTTCCCTTCCTTCCTTCCTTCCACATTCTTCCTCCCATTTTCTTTCTTTCTTTTTTCTTTTCTTTCTTTTTTTCTTTCTTTCTTTCCTTTTCTTTCTTTCTTTCTTTCTTTCTTTCTTTCTTTCTTTCTTTCTTTTCCTTCCTTCCTTCCTTCCATATTCTTCCTTCCTTCCTTCCTTCCTTCCTTTCCTTTTCCTTCCTTCCTTCCTTCCTTCCAAAATCCTCCCTCCATATTCTTCCTTCGTTCCTTCATTCCTTCGTTCCTTTGTTCCTTCGTTCCTTCCTTCCTTCCTTCCTTCCTTCCTTTTTCTTTCTTTCTTTTTTCTTCCTTCCTTCCTTCCTTCCTTCCTTCCTTCCATTTTCTTTCTTTCTTTCTTTCTTTCTTTCTTTCTTTCTTTCTTTCTTTCTTTCTTTCTTTCTTTCTTTCTTTTCTTCCTTCCTTCCTTCCTTCCTTCACTTCCTTCCTTTGGCTCACTTCTTCCCCCCTTTGCCCCATGAATCCAGTGTTCCCATACTCTTGCTCCTTCCCTCCCTTGTTCTCCTCACCTGGGGTTGACCTGACTGACAGGGATGTTGAGTCGTGCAGCAATGTCTTCCACTGTCTCGTTGCCCTCCGAGATAATACCAACACCTTTGGCAATGGCCTTGGCCGTGATGGGATGGTCACCGGTTACCATGATAACCTGGTGGGGAGGGGGGGAAAGCATGGTTACCAAAGAGACCGGAAAGCCATCCAAGGAAATTCCCAAGCAAATCACAAAGGCCTACCCAGCCCATTTCATTCCAACCATCTGTTACGAGAGTTAAAGTGTTTTTTTTTTGGGGGGGGGAGGGAGGTGGCAATTAAAGGGTCCTTTGAGACAAGGGGTCTCTCCAGTATATGAAGATCAACTAGCAGATCTTCGGGTGACCACTAAGGGAAGTGGGTTAGATAAGTTCTGACTCTTATTTGGACAAAACCAACTGGCTCTTTCCACTTTAACTGGGAAAATTTCACATAAACAGAAATGGATGTCCATGGAAGGCCTGTAAGTGATGTCCAGTGATAGGGCTCGAAATGAATTATTAAGTTCCAAATCTGTCCAGATTTTTCCCGTTTGTCAACTCCATGTCTTTTGCCTCTGGCTTAGCTTGCTGGGTCATCGCCCTCTAGAAAAATACAAACCAGGCATGGAAAACCTGAAGTCTGCACACTCCTCCTGACCTCACAATAAACAAGAATTGCTAGGGTGGCTAAGACACTACAGCAGGTATGTCCAAACTTTGGCCCTCCTGATGTTTTGGACCACCAGTCCCAGAATTCTAAGGTTAGACTGCCAATGGCAAAGGACTGTGGGAGTTGTGGTCCAAAACATCTGGAGGGCCAAAGTGTGGACATGCCTGCACTACAGGTTTCCTCCGAATGAATTAACAAAAGACCCTTAGATTCCCATTGGCTTGCTTGCTGTGACATCACAAAGGATACAGTAACTCTTGGGCCAATCTGCCGACTGCCTAGGGACAAAGAGAATTGTTTATTCCCTGGAAAATTGCCATGCATTCCCTTTGTCCAGAGATGTATGCCGTTGGCTTTCCATTCGCCTAGTTCGCGTCCTTTCACTCAAGACCGAAAACGCTTAGAATATTCCTATCTTGCCACGCCTGCAGCGCAACACATGGACAGATACCTTGATGCCTGCGCTTCGGCATTTCCCGACAGCATCTGGGACAGCGGCACGGGGTGGGTCAATCATGGACATCAGCCCCACGAAGCAGAGGTTGTCGGTGCAAAAGTTGACATCATCGCAATCAAAAGCAAAACCTTTGGGGTACTGCTCCTCGGGCATAAAATAGTGGCAGAAACCTGAAGCGAGAGAAGGACATTTTAAATCAAAGAAAAACCACATGGGACTGGCTTTGTAGAACACGATGTGTCCGGGCTGGATGAAAAACCTTGACTTGTCTCTTCCAGAGCCTGGCACGCCCTCTGCCTAGACAGCAACACAACACACCGTGTGTTGTAGCAGGCAGGAAATCTGAGTTTTTAATCCTCGAGGGCTCATGAAACTCAGCGGATTATAATAGGTCCTGACCCCCTCTCTTACCCTAGCCTGACCTACTTTAGAAGACTGTTGTGACAAAACAATTATGTGGGTCAGGACCAATTTATACCACTTCTTTGGATCCAAGATGGGCTAGCAATAAAAATAACATTAACAATACAGACAACAACTACCGTTTCTTCTACTTGGATTCTGGAAAATGTCAACCAGCACCTACTTTTGCCACTGTGTTTATTTCTCACATTTCTGTCTCACTTCTCAAGTTTGCTCAAAGCTGGGTGCGTACATTTCTGTCTTACTCCTTTTTACAATTCTGGAAGGTACGCGAGGTTAGGTTTCCTGGCTGAATAGGGAGTTGAACCCAGATCTTCTCAATCATAGTCCAACATTCTCACCACTACACTATACTGGGTTTTTTCAAAAAAGAAGAGTAGTGTCCCTATTCATATCTGTAGCATATTGTTCACCCCTCTCCTAATTTCTCCCAAGTAACCAGTTTTCTCCCTACCCCACCCCCCTTTTAGGCATCCATACCCAGCACTCGCTCGCCAAGCCCTCCAAGCTCCAGGTAGGCATTCTGGAAAGCTTCCTTCATCTCCTCGTCAAGAGGCTGTTCTTTGCCTTGAAACAAGATGGTGGAGCATCTGTCCAGGATGCGCTCGGGGGCACCCTTCATCACCAACAGGTAGCGGTTGTCGTTAGGGTCTTCCGTCTCATGAATCGAGAGCTATAGGAAGGAAAGAGGGAAGGAACGGGCTCTCAAGAGATGCCCTAAGCCACAGGCATGGGGTGCTATTTGAAAACGTTGCCCATGACACACACAAAGTGTTGCCAGCAACACATGCAAGTGTGCCCTAGCACCAAGCTAAAGCCAAGTTGAAGAAGAGGAGGAGGAGAAGAAGAAGAAGAAGGTGGTGCAGGAGGAGGAGGAGGAGGAAGTGGTGGTGGTGGTGGTGGTGGTGGAGGAGGAGGAGGAGGAGGAGGAGGAGGAGGAGGAGGAGGAGGAGGAGGAGGAGGAGAAGAGGAGAAGAAGAAGGAAGGAAGGAGGAAGGAGGAAGGAGAAGAAGAAGAAGGTGCAGAAGAAGAAGGTGGTGGAGGAGGAGGAGGAGGAGGAGGAGGAGGAGGAGGAGGAGGAGGAGGAGGAGGAGGAGGAGGAAGAAGAAGAAGAAGAAGAAGAAGAAGAAGAAGAAGAAGAAGAAGAAGAAGAAGAAGAAGAAGAAGAAGAAGAAGAAGAATTTCCTTGCATGCAGCAAGTTAGTAGCTCAAGGAGAAAGCTGCACATTTAACTCTTCCCCACTGTACGCTAAATTTCAACATATTGTAAGGTGTAGCTATTTTTCATGTGGGCAGAACTTTCAGTTTCACATCTGCTTTCTTCCAGCAGGTGCCCGTTTGACAGCAACACCCAGAGAAGGGAGGAGGAAGGGTGGGGTGATGCTGCTGAATGGGTGCCTACTGGGGGGGCAGGGTGTCATACCGGAGGTCCACGGTTTGGCCAGGAAACACCCCACACACTCAACGGCCAAAACAGCAGTCGTGCCCATCTCTATTCGCAGCCCATCCTCTACTTACTGAGCTACATGCTGCCATCGAGTGGAACAAAAATGGCAAGAGTCGAAGCCAAAAACTAAAAGAAAAAGAGTTACTTTTGTGGACAAGAATCTCCAGAATTCTGGGCAGAAGGCTGGGTGTTCTAACCATAAAAGGTAGCATTTCCAAGTTGTGTGTGGGAGTACATTTCGGTACAAGCGTGGTCGGATGCTGCAAATAGAATGTCAAGGTGCCCTTCTGTCCTTCAGTTCAGGCAGAGAAACATCTTGCACCCAACCTGCGAAGACCGGATGCCCCAAGTGATAAAGTGATAGGGACATGTTGACCCTGGCCGACAGTGATGGAGATAGGCAACAGAGCTTGGGTGGGTGGAGGAACACCCCCCCTTTCTGGCTCCAGAGAGGGTTGTTCATCAAGACCAATCATTCCGCTCGATTGCCCATGGGGAATCCTGTCTAATCCTGCCCAGCTGTCGATGAAAGAGGCAGGATTAAGGCTGATGGGCCTGGGAATCCTGGAACGAGGTGGTGTATTGGGAGCAGTGACACAGTCCTCTCCATGGGAACCCTCGGCGGAATACAGAGAGCTTAGCAAACAGGAGACGGGCTGGGATCTCCCTGCACTGCACTAATGTTTCCAGGCAGACAATGTCCCAGATTTTCAGAAAAGCAGGGTGTGGAGGTTGGTGGTGTAAAGAGTTCCCGCAGATGTAAACGGAAGATGTATGGGAACCAGGCTTGTGCCATCTGTATCCGAAAAAAGCAAACTGGACAAGGAAACTACACAAGGCATGTTCGACAGGGAGTAGATTCAAGCCAGACAAATGGGAATAAATTACTCCCGTGCTACAGAACGTCAAGTAATATTGGCCAGACATTTTTAAAAGACGCTCTGCAGAGAGGCAGCAGAACAGCTGGGAAGATGGACTCCCGGTTCTGTTTGATCTAGCTTTCCTCTCTGGCTGACACAAGAGATGAAAGCTCTTTTGATCAGAGCCCTCGAATCCCAAATATAGAAGCAGAAGGGATGCTTTTAACATGTGGTATTTGCAGGGCTTTGCTCACCAACAAAGAAAGGGAATGGCTATTAAAACACGATCTACCTACACTCCTTCATTTGCACCATCCAAATAGAGTGTAGTTTTAGGGTTTGGAGAGGAAAAGTGCAATCAATGTGAACATTTCCAGTCTGGTCTAATTTGGTAAACTCGGCTTACAATACCTCCCACCATCTGAGGTGCACAGTTCCCTGCTAGGGGAAAGGGGGTCCTTGCCTCTCCCCCTCAAAAATTCTACACATATTTATGATTTTCTGTACCCAGAGAAATGCATGATATTTTCATGGTGTGCACCAGGCAATCAAATTTTGTTAATACACCCTGTACAGTCATCTGCACAGAAACAAAAGCACTCCTGTGAACCATAAGAACATAAGAAGAGCCATGCTGGATCAGGCCAAAGGCCCATCTAGTCCAGCTTCCTGTGTCTCACAGTGGCCCCAACAAATGTGTCTGGGAGTGCATGAGACTACATCTCGGTCTCCTGATACCACTCCCTTGAATCTGGCCCTTGAAGTACCCTGGTTTTTAAGCCTGGATATGGCATATCTCAATCATGGTTTGTAACCTGTGATGGACTTTTACTCAAGGAATCTGTCAAATCCCCTTTTGAAGGCATCCAGGTGAGATGCCATCACCACATACTGTGGCAGGGAATTCCACAAAATAACAAAATGCTGGGAAATTTTTTTTTGTCTGTTCTCACTCTCCCAACCCTCAGTTTGAGTGGGTGTCTCCTAGTTCTGGTATTTTGTGAGAGGGATAAGAGCGTGCCTCTATCCACTTGACTCATGCCCTGCATTATTGTGTACGTCTCAATCATATCCCCTCTCAGGTGCCTTTTTTCCAGACTAAAGAGCCCCAAATGTTTTAGCCTTTCCTCATAAGGCAGGTCCCCCAGCCCAGTAATCATTTTAGTTGCTCTCTTTTGCACCTTTTCCAGTTCCACTATGTCTTTTTTGAGATGTGTTTGTCATGGCTTGTTTGGGAAGGTGACCAGAATTGTACACAATACAACCCCAGGGCATAGTTGTATTCCATTTGAAAAAGTAGGCCAGGAGGCAGCTGTAGCCAAGCCTGGGGCTTCATGTACTGAGAAGTACACACAAATACTGTGCCTCTAACTCTTTGATCCAGAAACGGCCAAAGCTGCTGTGTGGTTAAACTGTTTGAGCGCTCCCTGTAAGCCACATGTCAAGATGGCCATAATCTTGTACGCCGTCTTGTCCCAAAGGCTGTGGTCTAAGACTGAGGCAGTAGGAGTACCAGCATAGGAAAGCTTGGCGATTTAGCTCTTCCTTCCCTTATAACCCAGATGGGAAGGCAACCCGGGTAAATGAAAGACTGTGTATGTTTAAAGATAATTAAGGATGGATCAGTCAGGAAGTGGCATTTGACAAGGGAGTGATTTTCTCAACAGACATTCCTGCCTTAAATGAGGAACGGACCAAATTACACTTGCTGCCAAAGTCACGGTTTTATGTGTCAACCGTTCAAAGGCCAAGAGCCAATTACTATATAGAAAGGTTTGTTCATCCATTGTATTGGGAACAAGACAGAAGGTCGTGGTTCTCACATTGAAAAGAAAATGTTCTAGAAAATGAGATCATATCGGGACAGAAGGTAGAGCATTGTACCTTCTGGAAGAGGAGAAAAGCCATATGGAGGATGAATGTGGAAGACAGAAGAGCGACGAGGTGGAGTTATATAAATAAAGTTGAGTGTAGTGTATGTGGATGGGCTTTCTAGGGGAATGCCTTGAAAATAAACTTCTAGAGAATGTGAAGAAGGCCTAAAAAGGACCCACAGAGGAAGTATGAACCACGCTGCTTCCTACCAATGGACTGTACCTGTTCCTTCAAGACCTCCGATGCAGGAAGACGCTACCTTTGTGTACCTCGGTTTTGTTGAAGAGGATCGTGTCTTTTGAAGGGGAAGGAAGGCCACCCTCACAGCTCATACCTGGTATTTGTTGGTGGAGTTGAAGGGGATCTCGGCCACTTTTTTGTTCTTCTCCCTCATCAGCTTGACAGACCCAGAAGAGAGCTCAATGCATTTCAACAAGGCTGACTCTGAAGCATCTCCGGCCACGTCACGCTGTGGGGAAGAGAGAGGGGGCCTTTTAAGATGGCGGCGCCATTGGACCTTTCGCAGTATCCCTTTCCTCCCAATGCTTTTCACAGCTGCAGCCATAAGCCACCACTCTTTCCCCTTCAAACTCCCATCCTCCTCTCAATCAGTTCTCATCAGACTGAAAGGAGGAGGCAGAAGCGGATGCCCACTGCTTGACATTTTGCCACCCTGTGGCTGTCTCAGTCTAGCCACCAACGCTTTCCGATTCCCGATTTTTCCATCTAAGAGCAAACATGCTGACCTTCAGGCTCTCCCACAGGCTGTGGGTCTCCTGATCTCACCTTGAGGATGGGCACATTCTCCTGGCCACCCTTGAACACCGCCCGGTTGCAAAGCCCAGCAATCTGAGACAAGGCCACCCAAGTGGCAGAGCTCTTATCGAAGGCCGTTCCTGCGAAGTAAACAGAGGCCAAAGAGTAAGCATGCAAGGTTCACGATGCAACAGGGACCAGGACTAGACAAAGTCACTAAGGAGACGAGAAAGTCTAGGTGAAGAGGAAGAGTCTAGAAAGATAGTTCTCCCCTTGTTCGGCCATGCCCAAGAAGAGTAAATATCTCAGCTTCGTGACGGGTAGCAGGTCAACTTTGGGCTCCAAGGCCAATAAGGAGAACTTTGAAGACCTTCCTCTTCAGACAAGCTTTCCCTTAATGCTGGACTACCATGCACGAACACCAATGCTTTCCAAGTTAGTTTCCATCCCTCACAATGGATTCCTTTTTTTCTTTTTGCGTGCTCTTTGTAGCTTTAATGTCACATTTGAATGTTCTAAGACGCCTCTTCTAATTCCCCGTTCTTAACTTCAATATGTCTTAAATGTTCCAGACGAGTGGTTCTCAACCTGTGGGTCCCCAGATGTTCCTGGACTTCAACTCCCAGAAATCCTGGCCAGCTCAGCTAGCAATGAAGACTTCTGGGAGTTGCAGTCCAAGAACATCTGGGGACTCACATGACGGGAACCACTGTTCTAGACTGTATATTGCCCCTCTATTGCAAGCCTCCTTGGGTCCTTTTCCAAGGAGAAAGGTGGGGTAAAAATATTCAAAATAAAAAAATAAAAAAATTGATTGCACACAAACACACAATCCTCACCCGATTGATCCTCAGTGGTGTCCGCTTCATGGATCTGGTTGTCGAACCACATGTGGGCAACGGTCATCCTGTTCTGAGTCAAGGTCCCTGTCTTGTCCGAGCAGATGGTAGAGGTAGAGCCCAAGGTCTCCACAGCCTCCAAATTCTTCACCAAGCAATTCTTGCGAGCCATACGCTTGGCAGTCAATGTCAGGCAGACCTAGTGGGTGTATAGGATGGGTCAATGACTTTAGTAGGCCCAGGGGCCAATGGGTGCCCCTAAGATTCTCTATGGGCCACTCAGAACACACACACACACACACACACACACACACACACACACACACACACACACACACACACACACAAAGGCTCCCAGAATGCAAGGAAGGAAGGAAGGAAGGAAATAAAGAAGACAGGCAGGCAGGCAGGCAGGCAGGCAGGAAGGAAGGAAGGAAGGAAGGAAGGAAGGAAGGAAGGAAGGAAAACTAGGAAGGAGGGAAGGAAGGAAGGAAGGAAGGAACTGATGATGGGGAGAAGGAAGGAAGGAAGGAAGGAAGGAAGGAAGGAAGGAAGGAAGGAAGGAAGGAAGGAAGGAAGGAAGGAACTGATGATGGGGAGAAGGAAGGAAAGAAGGAAGGAGCTTATGATACATAGGAAGGAAGGAAGGAAGGAAGGAAGGAAGGAAGGAAGGAAGGAAGGAAGGAAGGAAGGAAGGAAGGAAGGAAGGAAAACTAACTAGAATCGCTAAAAATCCACCTTCCATTTTGGAAAATGAGTATTCTGTATCTCTGAGTGGTGGGGAGACCATTTGGGACAATTCTAGAATTTCTAGATTCCTTCTCCTTTTGAACCAAAGCCTCCAAGGGAAATGCGCAGGTCATGTTCTTTCATATGAACTAGCTCCTTTCTCTCCTGTTTCTCTTTTTTAAAATCCCTGACAGTCTGTGGTACTTACCGTGACAGTCGCCAGAAGCCCTTCGGGGACATTGGCCACAATGATGCCGATGAGGAAAATCACAGCCTCCAGCCAGGAATAGCCCAGAATCAGGGAAAGGACGAAGAAGGAAACACCCAAGAAGACAGCAACCCCAGTGATCAGCTGGATGAAGTGTTCTATCTCCCTGGCAATGGGGGTCTTGCCAACCTCCAGGCCAGAAGCGAGGGTGGCAATTCGGCCCATCACTGTGCGGTCACCAGTGGCAACGACAACCCCACGTGCTGTGCCTGAGGGGAGAAGTTGATATTGGGTTGATGCTCAGTTTGTCTTCTACTATATCATCCTGATGTAACTTATCTCACCTGATTATTAATTTTTTGAGTACTAAGGAAGCTTGGCACTTGTTAGTACTTGGACCAAAGACTAGGGTAACATGGAGTCCAGCTGCAGAGCCAGAAGTTTGATTCCCCACCGGTTTAATTCCCCACCAGGCCTCCTTGACTTGATGACCTACAGAAGTGGTTCCCAACATTCCTAATGCCGCGGCCCTTTAATACAGTTCCTCATGTTGTGGTGGCCCCTTGCCCTGCTTAGAAGAGGCCACAAGCCCCCTTTGGCAGGCTACTGCTGCAGGCACCATAGAGAACTTCCCTCCATAAGCACCCTCAGCCAAGCGCAGCCTCCGGTGCCATTGACTGACATCCCCTCCAACCTATCAAGCTGTAACTCACTCTTCCCCCTCCTCCTCCAGAGCCAAGCTGTTGGTGCCTTTTTCTACACTGGCTCATGGCAACCCCTGTGAAATGGTCGTTCAACCCCCAAAGGGGTCCCGACCCCCAGGTTGAGAACCACTGACCTACAGAAAACCATCCAGCTCTTCAGTTCTGAGGTGATAGTGCTGCTGGTGGTGGTTGTTACTAAAAGGATCTCCAGGCAAGGGTAAGAAAGAATATTTGCCTGAAGGCTTTTCTATCAATAAAACATTGGCAAGGCAACAACTTTGTTATAAGACCATCTTCCAAATTCCTCACTTTTGTCATGACCATCCAAAAAGAAATTTTAGGGATTACAGTTTGCATAGGAACTTACCTATCTATCTATCTATCTATCTATCTATCTATCTATCTATCTATCTATCTATCTATCTATCTATCTATCTATCTATCTGAAATATTCATCCCACACGGATCCTAACGGAATTGGCTGTTGAAAATTCAAATATTTTGGAAATAATCTGTTAATTTTTAAAAAATGCTTAATTCATTTGAAACTGGTTAGCTTTTAATGCTTAAAACACCAATGAATGTTATTCTTCGTCACAGTCGTGACCACTTGTTGCAGTCATGTTCAGCAGTCAGTGTTTGGATTCTTCGAAGCTTAGCTAATTAATCCTTAAAAAAACAACTAAGCAACAGATTAACTAAAAAATCGGGTTTCTCAGCATTTCCAGTTAAACACATTAATTGCCTTAATACAGGCACCAGCTATTTCCAAGTGTGCAGGGACCATGTTTGCCCTTCACAGGAACTTGGGAGTATCATAAATACATCCAGTCACCAAGAACCCAAATCTGGTGGGACCAAATATGGAAGTCATGCATATATTACTAGTGTTCTCCCATCTAGAGTTTCATTCTTTCTTTCTTTCCTTTCCTTCTTCCTAGACTTCTGGACACCAAGAAACCCCTTTTAAGTCAGCCATTGGGGGATGAAATTGAATCTGCATGATTTGCATCTAGAGGTTAAAAAAATCAAGTGTTTGTCATAGGGAGGCCAGGAAAGGACTGGGGAGATGCATTGTGTAGCACACAGAACCCCTGAGTTCTCTTTGTTTGCCTTTACCTTCATGGTAATGTTTTGGTACTATTGCTAAAATTTCCTAGCTCTACCCCCCATTCACAGAACCACACCCCTCCCAGACATTCTTGCTGAGAGAAATTGACCCATCATGTTAATTTAAGAGTATGTTCCATGCAGAATCCATGAGTGCATTCCAACTTAATTTGACCAGTTGCCCTGTGTGTCCGAGTTTCAAAGAGGCTAAATCAGGTATGTTCAACCTTCAGCCCTCCAGATGTTTTGGACTACAATTCCCACAGTCCTTTCTCATTGGCAATCTAAGCTTAGAATCCTGGGAGTTGTGGTCCAAATCATCAGGAGGGCCAAAGTTTGAACATGTCTGGGCGAAATGTTGGAACACCTCCCAGAATCCCGCAGCACCAGCACGGCCATGCTTGGCAGGGGCATCCTTGGAGTTGTATGTGAAGATTCTCAGTCATCCAGGTGAGTTTATCTGGAAGTTGAGTCATGGCAACTGGACTTCTGATCTTGAGAGATGGAAACTTGGCACTGCTCATCCAAACAGCTTTGTCAGTCTCTGGGAGTTGTAGTTTACAAGTTGCCTACATCCTTTTCAGCAGCCTCCCCACACCACACATGCACAAGGAGAATGAGAGAGAGGGGAGAGAGAGAGAGAGAGAGAGAGATATCCCTTGTACCTTCTACACAGTTGGTAGAGAAGAAAGTAATATTCCTTGTTTCCAGAGGATTGTCATGGGTGCAGTCGGGAGAGCGAGTCTGTGGTTCGGACTCCCCAGTCAAGGAGGAATTATCCACCTGGAGAGAGAATGCCACACAATGGGTCCATGCAGTGGAACACATGTTGTGGAAGACTTCATAACCCAATAATCTAATTTCAACAACAACAACAACAACAACAACAACATAAACAGAAAGAAACACAATGTGTATGGAGGGGTGCATGAATTTTGCAAAAGTTTATTATTTAACCTTAGTGCCACATCAAGGGCACTTCAAGGATATGGCTTTGAAGAGTCTAGATTTCTTCTCTTTTATCAGGACTTAACATCCCAAACCCGTCGGAATGTGAGGGTCCAAATGAATGTAATATTCTGATGGAACTCCTGCAGGGGTAGTTAGCGAAGATATTATGTGGGGGAAACAGCACACTCAGACAGACACGTTGTGGCACTGGTCCAGAGGTTTCTTCACTGCCAAGAGAATCCCCATCACAGGCTGCAAAGATCTAGGTGTGTGTTACTCAACCCCACAGCTGGTAACACAACCTCATTTCTGATTTAGTTCAAAATGGGAGCAGGAGAGGGGGGAGAGAGAGAGGCCTTGGCAAATGGCCACGGAGGGCCAAGATGTTGGATGCTGAAAAATAATCTGCTAACCATGGGAGCACGGCTTCACATCTGGACAGTGATGGGGGTCTCACCTTGCATCCATGGGCTGAGATGATCCTTAAATCAGCTGGCACCCGGTCTCCTCCTTTCACCTCTACCAGGTCACCAACGACCACATCTTCGGCATTCAGTTGCATCTTCTCTCCTTCCCGGATGACCAAGGCTTGCTATGGAAGATTTACATAGACAGACAGACTTTCTGAGTTCTCAGACAATGATGCATCTCCTCCAAAATACAACACCTTTAAAACATTGTCTCCCAGAGAAAGTAATAGGGCTTAAGGTTCATATTGCTGCTATTTATCCCATCGGTCTCTCTTAAATTTTTGAAAAGCCCCATATATAACAACAATGTATTCTCAAAGGCTTTCACGACTGGGATCTGATGGCCGTTGTGAGTTTTTCAGGCTCTTTGACCGTGTTCTAGAAGTTTTTCTTCCTGACGTTTCGCCAGTCTCTGTGGCCGGCAGAGACTGGCGAGACATCAGGAAGAAAAACTTCCAGAATGCAGCCAAACAGCCTGAAAAACTCACAACTATATCAACAATTGTTGATGCATCATTCAATCAATCCTCACAACCTTTTAAGATGGCCCATTACTGCTGTTGCCACTTTACACACAGGAGAGCTGATGTACATTGAATTTGTTCAAAACCTGTTGATCAGTTCATGGATAATTGAGCTTAAATCTGTATTTAGGTCTAGAATTTTGAGTGACACAATCTAAAGCAAGTGTTCTTTGAATCTGCAATTCTTCAGTCTGTTATATTTGTAGATCATGGTTTTTCATGCTTTTTACAGTCTTTTTACACTAAAGAAATTTCCGCCCCTTCTATATGTAACTGAAGATAAATATGGGATGCTGGAATGATATAGAAAATATTTGTACATTGCAGAGACGTATAACTTTTATCCAACAGTGGTTTTGCTAACCCTCGAGTTTTGTTTTATACATTCTTCAATGTACGATTTGTGGGGAGAAAATGTTTGCATGTTATTTTAACTTGGCTACTGGATTTAATGCATTATGCCATGCATAAAAACATATTGGCATGTGTATGACAAATGCAGATAATTTGGGTCTATTTCTTCATTTAAAAAGTTGAATATGTGAAGGCACAATGCAACATGAGACAGAGAGGTGACCCATTCACCTTCATCTGTGAGGCTGGCCAAATGGTGGCCATTTTCAGGTGCTGGGTCAATAGCAAGCTTATTAATAGACTCCTTGTGGTCATCTCATACCTGAGGCACCATGTTCTTGAAGGACTCCATGATCTTAGAGCTTTTGGCTTCTTGGTAGTAGGAGAAACAACCGGTGATGATGACAACAGCCGCCAAGACAATACCGAGGTACAACTGTAGGAGGCAGGAGAAGAAAAACAGAAAAAGAACTTGGGAAAGTTATTTTAAAAAAAAATTAAGCTTCACTTGCCCATAGAGAAAAAATAAGTTCAGTCCAAATACATCATTCCTCCAAAAACTCACATTGTCCCCTGCTGGATCGTCCTCCGTCCCTGCCTGGATGCCATAGGCCAGGAAGCAAAGGATGGCCCCGATCCACAGGAGGATGGAGAACCCCCCAAAGAGCTGTCGGCAAAACTTCACCCATTCAGGAGTGGTGGGCGGTGGGGTGAGTGCATTGGGGCCATCTCGGGCCAGAATCTCTGCAGCTTTGCTGTGGGTTAGACCCTGGTGAGAAGGGAGAGAAATAACTTGAATGTCTCCATGGCTTCTAAGAGCGCCGCCCTCAAGAACCTCATTACCTCTTACTGCTTCCAAATGGTCATCTTTTCAGCCTACTCCTCATGCCTTCTAGCAACCAATCTGTGTCTTGCCTCTAACTCACCTATCCAAGTACCTAAGACATGGAACCCTTAGGTCAGGCATGCCCAAACTTTGACCCTCCAGATGATTCGGACCACAACTCCCACAGTCCTTTGCCATGGGCAATCTAAGCTTAGAATTCTGGGAGTTGTGGTCCAAAACATCAGGAGGGGCGAAGTTTGGACTTACTTGCCTTAGGTACCAAGATCTCCACCTCCAACATGGCACCCACCAAATGTTCCAGAATGCATTCCCCCCAATCACCAAGTATCTGACTTGGAATGGTGGGAGTTGTCATCAAACACATTTTGGGTGGTGGCTCTTTGAAGAAGGCTGATTGTCCTTCCCTCTCAATCTACTGTCCTCTAGCCACCTGTCTACCCACACCCATACAAGGCACAAAGCCGTTCTAGCGTCAACTACGTGACAGGTATAGCACGAGGGGAAAAGAAAGGAAAATAGCATGTCTTAGAATGCTTTAAAGAGAGGGAGGCTGATAGTGAGGAAGCAACACCCTTTGGCTCCCATTTTTTTTTTTTTTTATAGACCAACACATTTCTTTACAGGTAGACTGATTCAATCCCCAAATGCACCACATGGAAAAGTCTGTGATAAATGCATTTCCAATTTCCCATCTGTTGTTTTCTCTTCTTTTGATTTGGATCCTGGCTGGGGAATGGTTCCTCTCATGTGGTTCTCGTGTTCTGTGCCAGAGGTTCAACCCCTTGCTATTGTAGACAGTGGCACCTAACCAGGTCCTTGAGACAAATTACTGTCTTCTTCTTCTTCTGCATTCCTCATGAAGTCAACAAGTTGCTTCTGTCCGATCCATCATGCTAAGGAAGGACAACTGCCACCACCTGGACTCCGACCCACACCTTTGGAAAATAGAAATATAGCACCACAACATGAAGAGAATGCTTTGCCAGCGTTTCTGTACCTGCACACAGTCTGTGTTGTATTTTCGACACACTTCCTCGATGGACATTTTGTGCTCGGTCTGAAAAACACAAAACCGGGAGGGCATTACCGCTTGCGGCATCCCTGAAGGGACATGGGAAGGAGACGTCGATGTCATGGGATTGTTCATCACTCACCATCGCCACTTCCTTCTTGAGATCATCCAGATCTCGGACCTTCTGCTGGGCTTTGGTCTTCTTGGGCGAGGAGCTCCCTTCATTCTTGTCTTGCGTGGTTGCCACGCGGTAGCTATCTGAGCGCCCATACTGGATGGAGGAGAGAGCAACAGAGATGATCTCAGTCTAGAGTCACTTCTTTCTGCTACGGTTTGCCAATATTCCAATGACAACCACCACCACCTCCACCACCACCACTCCCTCCAAAAATGAACTCGACTGGGTCATTTCAAGGTCATTCAAGGGCTGTTTGACTCATGGGCTATGTAGATACAGCAGTTGGTGATACAGTAGTCCCCCGCCCTATCGCAGTTTATATACTGCGGTCCCGCTATATTGTGGGACCATATTATATGAAAAAAAAAACCTTGGTTAAGGGGCAAAGGCTGTTTCTGGCCTCCCATACTTACCCCAGGACTGACACTGCCCGAATGGGCCTGCGGGGGCCTTCCCAGGGGCCTCCAGAAGGCCTGGGAAGGCCCTTGCAGTCCCATTTGGGGCAGCGCCAGGCTGGGGGTAAGTACAAGAGCCCCCAGTTAGGGCCCCCACACCCGACCTGACTTGCATCCGCATATCACAGATTTTCAGTTATCGCAGGTCGGGTCAGGTCCCTAACCCCAGCGATAGGCAGGGGATCACTGTACCAGTATTCTGAGGGCAGTGGATCTGTCCCCACATTTCCTCCATATTTTCCCAGGAGCTGTCCAGTGTGCTGAATTTATTTTGGAGAATATTGTTCAGGACCTTGGATAGCTCCTATAACATTAGGAGTGAAATCTAGAATAGCTGTATTGTCCAGCAAAACTGGATTCAGTAGTATCCTCTAATTAGATAAAAATGAGGCCTCCCAAATAGGATTTTTTTTTAAATCTTGAACTTTAGCTTTGTAAACCATGTTTGGGGTAAAAACATGTGATGGGATCTGTTGGTCAGAAAAATCCTTATTCCATGCTTCATTAACCTGGTCATGCCAGCTGAGGTTGATGGGGGTTATTAATGGAGAAAGTAAGCATTTAAGGGTGAGAAGGAGCAGAGTCTTCTTGGGGTCTTACAGCTGTGCAATTCCATCCCTTAGGGAACCTGCCAAAATCTGAGCCCGAAAGTTTTCTGCAAACACCGTAAAGACTCAGACAGAGCTTGGTTTGTTTATACAACACATCATGTCATAATATCTGCCATCTTTTACTCTGTTTAAGAAATATCACACAAAATTCATGGAGAACAGGCAATGTCAATGGCATTTGGAACATCCATATTCAGAAGCAATGTTCCTCTGATTACAAGATAATGGATGGATACAGTAGGAAAGCCACCCATCTTCCCATCTTATTTATAAGCCTCCACAACTTTAGCCAGTTACTGTTGGAACAGAATGTCAGATTTTCTACATCAGTGGTTCCTAACCTTGGGTCACCCAATGTTCCTGGCCTAAAATCCCCAGAAATCCTAGCCATCGCTGCTGGCAGCAAAGGCTTCTGGGAGAGTTAGTCCAAGGACATCTAGGGACCCAAAGTTGGGAGCCACTGATCTAGTTTCTTGAAGAAAACCAATCACACAGTTTTCGTGACTTAAACAGGCATGGGATTAAACACATTCCTGCAATGTTTTTATTTTCATATTTTATTTACTCATTGGTTTTATTCAGCTGTGGTTTCTAGTATCGTCGTTCTGCTAGAATTCTAACAACATAAATTAGGATTATTATTTTTCCCCTATTTCAGCCCGTGGCTTCATTTCACCCACTGTACAAAACAATGACTACCCACTAACCACTAGGATCATCTTGTTCTATCTACCAGCCTGGGAATTTGTTAGGGGAAGAAGAGGTTGCGGTACTCCTCCCAGAATACTCCCATCTTAGAAGTCCACTGGGAGTTGCAGTCCTTCCTTCCTCCCTCCCCTTCCCTTCCCCCTTCCTCCCTCCCTCTCTTCCTTCCTTCCTTCCTTCCTTCCTTTCCTTTCCTTTCCTTTCCTTCCCTCTCTCCCCCTCTCTTCCTTCCTTCCCTCCTTCCTTCCTGCCTGCCTGCCTGCTTGCCTGCCTTCTTTATTTTGTTCCTTCATTCCTTCCTTCTTTCCTTCTTTCCTTCCTTCCTTGCCTGTCTTCTTTATTTCCTTCCTTCCTTCCTTCCTTCCTGCCTGCCTGCCTGCCTGCCTGCCTTCTCATGTTGCTATCTCATTCCTGAGCTGCAGGTGGTCCTACATTGGTTCTCCTCCTCCTCATATTCTACAATACCTGTGCAGGTGACTAAGTTGAGATACAGGGGGGGGGATCTGATCCATAATTACCCACTTAATTTTATGGCTCAGCAATGACTTGAACCTTGTTCTCACACATCCCCATTCAGTGGCGAAACCATGACACCTCCTGGCATCGGGCTAGGTAACCAGTGATTTTGTAGTTTGCTAGCCGAATGATTTGTATACATAAAGGCCCGCATTGAGGTCCAAGCATCTCATCCTATAGTCTCAGGCTGACAATGGCAGGCGAGATAAAATGGCAACCTGTCTTCCTGTGAGGCTGCTTTTGCATGTCCCTACACTGGACTTAGAGAAGTTCCTTTTGGAGACCCCAGCGTCCAGAATCACCCATTTGCATTGCCCCCAAACCCTCAACGCACATGTGCAGATGAATGCAGGCTCACCTGCTGGTTGGAAAGTCCATCATTTTGGAAGGCCACCTCTGCAAGATCAACACTGCAACACAGTACGTGAGTTTCCCCAGACAATGCTGGGAACTGCAAGTGTGCTAAATGCAGACAGGATGATTGCCACGTGGGGGACTGGACGCTCATGTGTTAGCATCCAAAGTGCTGCAAGCAAAGTTCCTAAGAACCCAAGAGACATCTGCTGGCTTGCAGCCATGGATGGAGTGCACATTTCATGGATTTTCTGGGAAGCCTCTATGATAAGCATCTGTGAACTCAGAAACTAAGTATACTAGGCTGCCTTGGGCAAAAATCTACCCTCTCAGCCTCAGTCCCTCGATCTCTCTTTGGCCTCATTTCCAAGGCTGGACGAAACCATTCCTGAAACTAGATGTGCCAAAATGTGTACAAGTAATTGCGGGGGGGGGATTCCTTTGCGGGCAGAATTTGCAACAACGTTTAACGGCAGAGCTCATTTTCTATGCCACACTTCTGGCATGAGTGAGAATGCAAAGAGCCAAAAGAACTTACTTATATTTTAAACTGTGAAATTTTATATTATTTTATATTTTTATATTATATTTTATAATTATGTTTATATTTTAAACTGTGAATATCTTAGCAATAGTCCTACTGGATTTGTAAAAAGTAAAAATATCTATCCAACCTAATTACCATATATATTTTAGTGTCTGTCTATAAGCCTTTTATCAGAATATACACGACTTATTTTATAACATTTGCTGTATAAGAATAATAGACATTCATTGGTTGTCCCTTTGTTTTAATGCAGATTAACAATTGAGGGCTGGGAGAGTAAGAACAGACAAAAAGAAAATATTTTTTCAACCAGCGCGTTGTTAGTTTGTGGAACTCCCTGCCACAGGATGTGGTGATGGCATCTAGCCTGGATGCCTTCAAAAGGGGATTGGACAGATGCCTGGAGGAAAAGTCCATCACAGGTTACAAACCATGATGGAGATGTGTCAGCTCCAGGCTTAAAACCAGGGTACTTCAAGGGCCAGGTGGAGGGGAGTGGTATCAGGAGACAGATATCTAGTCTCATGCGCTCCCGGATTTGGTGGGGCCACTGTGAGATACAGGAAGCTGGACTAGATGGGCCTTTGACCTGATCCAGCAGGGCTCTTCTTATGTTCTTATAGCCCCTGAAGAAGGCTTTCCAAGCCAAAACGCGTTGAGTTTTTGTTTCAATAAAGCACCTTTTTGCTTAGCATCCTGAGACGTTTTGTCTCTTCTAACTCGTTGATGAGTGAGAATGCCCCCAAGCATCTCCAAAGTTCCTTTTCCACACAACGAGAGAATTATCACATGGCTAGGGAGACACAATGTCCTGTCACAAGGCGAAATGGATCAGAAGGAAATAACAGTCTAGGCCCGATATTGATATTTGGCTGACTCTTCTTATAAATACAGTGGTACCTTGTATAAAGGGATTAATTCTTTCCAAATGAAATTGTTAAGCAAATTTTCCTTTATACAAATTTCCCATAGGAATGCATTGAAAATGGAGTAATCCCATTTTTATGTTGTACAGATTCACCCCCATAGATGATTCTCTTAAGCAAATTTCCCCTATCTCTGGAATTTTTTATGTTGTACAGATTTTATGTTATACAAACTGTTTGTTATACAAGGGTCCATTGTATATCTTTTAAACTATTATATCCTATTTGTTTGAGGGGTTTTTTTGTTGGTACACACTGCATTTAGGGGTTTAGGGTCCCACAAACTTCATAAAATCTGAGATTTGCAAGATAACCTATCCTGATCTTTGCTTCCCCTCCTCCATTACTTGCTCAGTCTGCTTGGCGGAGGACAGGGAAGTGTCTTCTACCTTTTTCAGAAATTGCAGCGTCTGCATTTTATTTTTTTTAACCCTTCTTTCACTATGCTCAAATAGATTTTATGGGTTTCCAAAGCCTTTCAGAAAGCCGCAAAACCTTTTAAATCTCACTTACAATATTTATCCAGAGCAAAATAATACCCCTGACATGGCTGACAATTTTTTAAAAAAAAATACTCTATACTACAGGATGATAGGGAAAAGACAACTGTGTATGCTATAAGAAGTGACCATATTTCTACTGTGCTGCCATCAGTGAAAAACCACCCTCTGTTCTGTATATATCTCACACCACCTGTCTTTTTATGATTACTATACAGAGGACTCCCCCATTGGTGAGGGTGAGTCCTGGAAGGGGTCACCTTCTGAAGGATTATTAGAGGACCAATCTTCTAATGATCACAGGTGGGCCTAGCCACCACCCAGCGATGAGAAAGGATGGACAGAAGCATAATGACTAAATCAAGGCCCAAGGAGTATGTGTCGTGACCTTGATTGACCTTGAGGTGTCCTTCTCTGGCCAGAGAGAACATGCTGGGCCCTGCTTCATGGCAGCAGTTTGTGAACATCCCACGTTGAGAAGAGACATGAGAGAAGGGTGAAGGACTGGGGACAAAACGGCTATTCTCAGTCTGTCTGTTCCTGTGGGAACACCTGCTATGATTTTAAATCATTGCCAAGAAGCTGGGAGATTTGGGAAGAGCCAGGAGACGCCATGAGACCAGCCTGTAACCCAAACCACCTGTCCTTAGATGCACAAGCAGAAAAGTTCATCATCATTGTCATCATCATGCACACACCTCTTAGTGCAGTGGTGGCAAACCTTCGGCACTCCAGATGTTTTGGACCACAACCCCCCACACACAATCCTGTATCACTGGCAATTTGGGATCGGAATTCTGGGAGTTGTGGTCCAAAACATCTGGAGTGTTGACAGTTCACCGCCACTGTCTTACTGGCTGCATTTTCAACCCCCTGGGGTTGTATTGTTTCATTTTTGATTGTTTTGCTTTCTTTTGCTTTGTTTTTCTAATGCTCACATAAATTCACGCCCTGCCTGCAAATCTGTGCAATCCTATGGGCATATCTATGCTCACATCATCCCACCCAAAACACTGTGTGTGTGTGTGTGTGTGTGTGTGTGTGTGTGTGTGTGTGTGTGTGTGTGTGTGTGTGTGTGTGTGTGTGTGTGTGTGTGTGTGTGTGTGTGTGCCCAGAAAGACTCTTTTCCCACCTAAAAGGAGGCACACCGTTGTGTATGCGTGCGTGCTTGCACTCACACGTGGGTTTATGCTGTAATGTCATATCTCTGAAAAGGAAATTAAGTATCCCATTGTCCAGTAATCATACTTTGAATTCTGGGAGGGTGAGTCAATAATAAATTCTCTACTTACACCTCCCATTGCCCCTTCCTCTGAAGGGAAACAAAGGGGCTGCCTCTCCCCCCCCAAAACAATCGAGTAATAAAAGGGACAAACAAGAAACAGGGATTCTTCCACACGGGACCAACGCCTGCCATTCTCCCCCTGAGAGGTGACTTTAGGAGAGAGATTACCCCGAAGTATATCGGTGGAAGTAAGAAGGTGATTTTCTGGGGGAGGGGGGGGAGCGATGAGTTTAAGGGATCCCTGGGGCAGTGCACCCTACGAGGTGTTCTCTGCTGGGGGTGACCGCCACCCCCATATTCTGCAGCGCTGCGACGGAAAGAAGAGGAAGAGGGAGGGAGGGGGGGGAAAGAGAGAGAGAGAGAGAGAGAGATCTGGCATAGTGCCAGCGCTGCAGCAGGGCAAACCAGCTGCAGAGGCCCATGCCAAAAAGGAGAGGGTGGAGGGAGAGCAGGGATGAGCTGCAAAAAGACCTCCTGGGCCCGTTGGTGACTCCCCTGAGAGGCTGTCTACCTGTAACAGCCCTTGGTGGGAGAGGATGGTGGAGGGAGGGACAAGTAGGTCAGGGTGACCGAACTCGGGTGAGACAGATGAGGGAGATGCCTGGATTTGTGAGGGGGGGGGGAGAGAGGGAGGAGGAGGAGGAGGAGGAGGAGGAGGAGGAGGAGGAGGAGGGGGGGGGAGGCTGTCCAAAGCCATAGCCTTGGACTTTGCAGGGAGCAAGGCCTGAAAGGCTCCTCAGCAGAAATTTAAGGCAAAACCCAGAAAGGGCAGAAGCAGGAAGAAGAGCTATAAAACATATGTCTTAGGAGGCCCTACACGACTGTGACGACTGTGACGATGCAATGCACACACACACACACACACCTCATCCATCTGACTGCAATTCCTACCCCCCACACACACACACACATACACCCTGGTGGTTTCCTGCCCACCCACTCTTTGCTACAGAAGGGGGAGCTGAGAGGACGCAGCACTTCTCCTTTCATGGGCAGAGAACAAACCTAGAAGAAAAGGTGGCCAGGCTGGGTGGGGTGGGGTGGGGGTGGGGGAATCTAAGGAGCTGGGCATCTGTTCAGAAACACTGGGTGGAAAGAAGGGTGGGACAGCCCAGCCACCCTCTCCCTGATCTATTTTGTCCAGGGAAACTTAAATAATAAATGGAGACCCAGCAATGTCCCCTTATTCTGCCCAGAATCCTGCTCCTCTGGCTTGGACCCGCCTTGAGCATATGCTCCATATGCAACAGCCCCCGCACGCCCCCTCCCTCCCCACCCCCACCCCCACGATTCTCTCTTTCTCCTTCCTGCTCTTTGCAAGGTTACAGCTGCTGCAATGGCGGCCTCTCCCCTTGATGTCCCCCCCTCCCTCCTTGTCAGCAAAGAAAGGCGGATTAACTGCTCCCTGGCCATATGTTTCGCCTCCTCCTCCCTCTCCCCCCCCCACCCAACCAGCACGCGCACACACGCACACACACACCCTGCTCAGCCTCCCCCCTCCAATCTACGTTCATCCTTCCCCTTTCGCAAGCCCCCCACACACACACACAAACACACACAGACACACACACCGCTTTCCTTGAATTTCTTCAGGAATCGACCTCTCCCCTCAACGCCAACCCCCGTCTGACTTTAAAAAGGAAAGGAAATGATATCTCAGATCGAACATTTGCCCTTTTTTCTGGCCCTGGGTGCCGACTGAAATTGCATTTATGCGGGGGAGGGGGAGAGAGGAGAGACTTCCTCTCCCCTCCGATCTCCTTTTATGGCTGCCACTTCTTCCAGAAAGAAACGAAGAAGATCCTTGACAATCAGACCTGGTTCTCCGGGCACGCGAGCACCCCCGCCGCCCTCTCCATCAACAACAAAAAAAAAAACCTCTTATGCTGCTCGCCTTGACCTCTCCAACTTCCTCCCGGCAATCCTGGATGGAGACAGGCGAGTTGAGCCAGGGAAAAGGGATGAGGCTGGGGTGACCTTGCTTCTATACGCATGGGGCCCTGTGTAGCCCAGCCGCTCTGATGTCCCCAAAACTGTATTTTTGTGAGCGGAGGTGGGGAGGAAGGGGGCCAGCCCTCTTCAGCTGCCGCAGCCTACCCTCCCAGGACAAGAACTCCTGAATATCAATGGGCGGCGCGGGGGGGGACAGCGCCCCTCTAGCTCGAGCTGGGTTTTGGGATGCCTCGCAATACTGGCTGGCGCTGCCTTCCATCTTCCCCCCCTTCTCCCCCCCCCCATTGGCTTTGATCACCACCATCTCTCTCTCTCTCTCTCTCTCTCTCTCTCTCTCTCTCTCTCTCTCTCTCTCTCTCTCTCTCTCTCTCTCTCTCTCTCCACGCCTTTAATAGTCTTCCTCCTTCCAGCACTTCTGTCTCCTGCGTCTTCCCCCACCCACCCACCCGCGCCCCTCTGACATTTGTTTAACCCGTGGGGAAGGAGCGTTTATTTATTTATTTATTTATTTATTTATTTATTTATTTATTTATTATCTATGCCCTGTCAAACCATGTCCCCCGTGAAACAGGTCACCTCTCTCCACCACGGGGGGGGGATCCGAATATAAAAGAGGAGAAGACAGATCCTCAAGCTGAAACACCCCCCAAAATCCCTAGCCGAGAGAACGTCTCTCCCTCCAAGCGAATCCGAAGGGAGCGAGGAGCGCCGGTAAAAGAGACGGTCCGGGTCGCTTTGAGAGAGAGAGAAGAGAGAGAGAGAGAGAGAGAGAGAGAGAGAGAGAGAGAGAGAGAACCTCCCCTCCCGCCCTCGCTGGGTGCCGTATTTGACCCCCCCCCTCCCCGGGAGTCCGCACAGGCACAGGCACCGAGCGCACGTGCGAGCCGCACGCAAGACAGGAGGGTCAAGGGATGGAGAAGCTTGCGAGTCTCCCCGCCTGGATCTCCTTTGCTCCATCCTGCCGGGGAGAAAGGAGCTGAAAGGGGCCTTTTACTGATACCCTGGGATGCGTCTCCCACCTTCCAAGGGCAGAGGAAGGGCCCCGTTGGGTGTCGGTAGGAACCATTAGAGGGGAAAAGAAGGTGACTGTCGGAGATGCGCGGGGGGGGCGCTACATACGGGTACCAGCTCCGGCTCGGTTGCAGAGGGAGACGCGCACACTCTGCTTAACCCCCCCCCCACTATCCCCGCCAGCGGATACATCGAGAGCCCTGGCGCACGCCATCAGACATCTCTCTGTAGGTGTCCACGCCGAACCCGGCCGGCAGCAACCCCGCAGGCTGGAAAAGAGGGGGTTCAGACGTGACACGGGCAGGCAGCGCGAGACGTGCCCTGTGCGCCGCCGGCCACTCGGAAACATAAGCCGGCAACATTTGAGGGAGAGAGAGGGAACGGCAGAGGAAGAGATCGAGAGAAAGAGAGGGGGAATTAAAAAAAAAAAGACGCGGATCTGCCCGCACACACACCGGCACGCAATTACCCAAGCCGGTAAGCCGGGCGGATCCTACGCTTGACACCAGATCCTCTCACCCGTAACAGAGCTACCCAAAACGCGGTTACTCCGGGCGTTCCCACGCCCCTGCGTGGCAAATGACCCCCGAGAGGACAAGAGACGCGGCGTGGGAGAAACGGATGCTGCTTACCCCCATCTTGGCGGCTTTGGCGTCTCAGCCTGGCAAATCCAGACGCTCCGTGGGGCGGGGGACGGGGGACGGGGGCTGGCTGGCTGGCTGGCTGGCAAGGCAGGCGGATGGATGGATGGATGGATGGATGGATGGATTGATGGACAGGGAAAGAGAGACAGAAGAGAGAAAGGCAGAGAGAGAGAGAGAGAGAGAGAGAGAGAGAGAGAGAGAGAGAGAGAGAGAGAGAGAGAGAGAGAGAGACGGAAGGGCAAGGAGGGAGCTGCCTGCGCCCCCAGCCAGGGATGTTGTCCCCACGGCGGCCAGGCGGGGAAGGACGGGACAAGGCGCGCTCCCGTCTCTGCTGTCTGAGCCCGGGCAGGCGCGGCAGCCAATCAGCGGCGACTTCCCCCCCCCCACGCACCGGCCCACCCGCAAGCCCCGCCCCTTTTACTGCAGAATTCACCTTGCAGAAGATTGGGGGGGGGGACAGAACGAGGTAGGGGATCCCCCTCCCGAACCCCATCTCAGCGGGATCATGCACACCCAAAATCTCCCTTCTTCCCTCCAAAAGCACGCTGACTCCCCTGCTAGTTGGCTGCTCTCCTTTCCTCCAGGAAAGAACGGGACAACCCCTCCCACTACACACACACACACACACACACACACACACACACCCCAAAACAAACCACAGCCGAATGACTCTTGCCACCTGAGCAGTTGTGCAGCTGGCTGCGCACTGCCCTCCCTGGATCCAGGCACCCCTGCCGCAAGAGACAGGGATCCAGAAATTCCTCACAGGGCAAGCCTTCCTGTATGTCAGCCCCCACCCCCAGCCAAGAAACCCTCCAAAATCCAGAAAACCACAGTCAAACCTGCGCACAAGGAGAGAGAGAGAGAGAGAGAGAGAGAGAGAGAGAGAGAGAAGAAACAGGGAGAGAGACACCTAGAGACCAGGTCTCTTCTGGATTTGGTCATTCGTTTTATTTTATTTCAATTATTTTTACCCTGCCTTTCTTACTGAGAAGGACCCAAGGCAGCTTTCCTCATTAAAAGTCAACACCTGAGACTTTAAAACATATACAAATACTAGAAAGGGTCACATTACAGGAAGGCAAACAAAAACAGCGCCAAAACCCCCTTCAAAGCAGTAAGGTGCAAAAATCTGTCTAAGAGCCTCATTCAGGCAGCCAGTCACTGGGGGGGGGGGGGACTGGCCTGAGGAGAAAGAGGAGAGGAAAGATGGTATCTGCCTGGCATCTATTGGGAAGGAGTTCCAAAGTATGGGAGCAGAAACAGAGAAGGCCTTCTCCAGTGGTCTCCCCTAAACAAGAAGACTCTCTCCCATGGCCTCCATCAAATGCACCTCTGAAGCTGGTGGGATCGAGAGAAAAGCCTCTTGGGATGGTATAAACACCCAAGCAGGTTTGGAAAGGGATGGTATAAACATCCAAGCAGGTTCGGAATGCTTGGACCCAATCCATCAGTCTAGAAACCCCTAATCTACTCAATGTTTCTCCATAGAACTTCAATGCTATAAAAGGTAAAAAAAAGTAAAGGTCCCCCCCGACACACACATCTGTGCTAGTCATGTCTGACTCTAGGGGCAGTGCTCATCTCTGCTTCCAAGCCAATGAGCCAGTGTTGTGCAAGTCCGTGGCTATGTTGACCTTCCTACTTTTGACGGTGGTACCTATTTATCTACTTGCATTTCCATGCTTTCAAACTGCTAGGTTGGCAGGAGCTGGGGTTAACAGCGGGAGCTCATTCTGCTGGGATTCAAACCGCAGAGCTGCTGACTTTGCAGCCGACAGTTTCAGCGCTCTACTATAACATACTCCCAAATCCACACCAGACACTCTCATCAGAACAATTCAGTGTACTCTTGTTCAACCAATCCCTGCATTCCAAGAACAGACTCGCATCTCAAAGTCTTTGAGCCTCCTCCTTCCAAACTGAATACACGGAAGCTCATTGATTGAGACGTACAAAATAATGAAGGGCATGAGTAAAGTAGATAGAGGGAGCGTTCTTCTCCCTGTCACAAAATACCAGAACTAGGGGACATCCACCCAAATTGAGGGCTGGGAGAGTAAGAACAGACAAAAGAAAATATTGTTTCACCCAGTGTGTTGTTAGTCTGTGGGACTCCCTGCCACAGGAGGTGGTGATGGCATCTGGCCTGGATGCCTTCAAAAGGGGATTGGACAGATTCCTAGAGGAAAAGTCCATCATAGGTTACAAACCATGATGGAGACGTGTGATTCCAGGCTTAGAGCCAGGGTACTTCAAGGGCCAGAGGCAGGGGAGTGGTATCAGGAGACAGATCTCTAGTCTTGTGCGCTCCCAGACGCATCTGGTGGGGCCACTGTGAGATACAGGAAGCTGGACTAGATGGGCCTTTGGCCTGATCCATCATGGCACTTCTTATGTTCTTATGAGACAGCAAGGTCAATCCACTCTTAGTCGTAGGGCGTGTCTTGAAAACCCAGCAAGGGTCACCATGTTGGAAGCAACTTGATTGTTCATAACAAGACACATTTCAGAGATCAGAAGAAAGAGTGGAGAAAGCCTTTGTCAGCAATCGTATCATCTGTCTTGCTGGACTTTGTCGGTGATCATATCAACACTTTGGAATGATTCACTGTCCAATATTAGATTGGCTTCCTGTTGGGCAATTTTTAAAGGTTATTAAAAACACAGCTTTTTAGGCAGGCTTACCAGGCATCATAATTCAGGTCACAACAGATGTCTGGCCTAAAACAACTGATCCACCATTGTAACTTACTGGTGAGTCTAATGTTCCTCTCACTGTGTTTTACATATACAGTATTGGTTTAGGGTGATTATTCTTACCGGAGAGGGTGCAAGACGCTAAGAATTAGAGGGGCAGCCTGATTCTGGATGTGACAAATGGTTTCGGGGCAATGGTGTCTGGTTCTCTTTGCTGTGCCATTCATTACTGTTGCTTCCAGATGACTGCAGGGGGAATAAATCAGAACATGGAGCAAAGGCAGAATGGCTGAGTGTGTGGAATGATGCTCTGTTTTGTGGGCAGGGAGGCCACCGGACAGCTAAATAATAATACCTTGCTCTTGGATAGGGGCCACCTCCATGATGGAGGGTGTTCATGTGACCCTTGCATCTTAGGGCGTTTATACACCACCCCTAAACTCCGGGGCAAATGGCTCCCAGCTCCGGAGATTAAAAATGTTTACCCACCAGCTCCGGAGTTAAGAGGAAATTAAGTGTGACCCCGCCCACTTTAGCGTGTCCCAGCGCAGCTTTCAGGTACCTGCTTTTTGGATGTGACAAATATTTGATCCGGTGTAAGGATAGTGAGTGCGGGGCTCTCCTGGCTTCTGTTTGTTCTTTTTTTGCGCCCCGCCCCTTTAAGAGATCTGAATGCTGCCAGGGAACAAAACAGAGGTAAACCGGCATTCTTTTCTTTCTTTTTTCTCCCTCCCTCACGCAGCCAGCAACCAGGAAGTGCGGAGGGGGGTGGGGACAGAGGAAGAGTGACAAACCCCTAAGATCTCTGGTCCGAATTTAAGTGGCCAGCGGATCTTAGGGGTTGTGTAAAAAGGCCCTTAGGCAGCCAAATCTGGACAAATGGATTAACCTCAGTTAATGTGGTCAGGTCCCTGCTTTTGGTCCCATCTACACTCGGTGTCAGGGCGTGGTGGCTCAGTGGACTAAGGCTCCAAAAACTGTTGACTGCAAAGTCAGCAGCTTGGTAGTTTGAATCCCAGGTGCCACACAGCTCCTTGTTAACTCCAACTCCTGCCAAGCTAGTAGTTTGAAAGCATGTAAATGCCAGTAGATAAATAGGTACCACCGTAAAAAGCAGGAAGGTAAACAGTGTTCCATGCACAGAAATGTGCTCGGTCATGCCGGCCATGTGGCCACAGACTAGCACCACAGTGGCTTTTGGCTTAAAAACAGATAGTCAGACACGACTAGCATGCAAGTGCGGAGGGGTGGTGGACTTTACCTTTACCTTATTCTTAATTTACGTTATCTGTTAAAAATTTTGGTATTATGTTGTACTTTTTAATGTTGTTAGCTGATGTTGAAATAAATAAATGAAAGAAAGAAAGAAAGAAAGAAAGAAAGAAAGAAAGAAAGAAAGAAAGAAAGAAAGAAAGAAAGAAAGAAAGAAAGAAAGAAAGAAAGAAAGAAAAGAGTGATATTCTCAGATCTTAACATATAGACAGGTTCCTAGCAAAAGTGCATTTATATCAAACAAACAACTCATCTGTTTCTTTGTGGGGTCGGGGTGGCTTCAACAGGGATTCTTAGTGGTTGCCCATCTAGACCCCTGACTTCTGCTTAGGATCAGGCCTTGCCAGAACATTCTTTGGGCACATAAAAAACTGACAATTATTATTATTATTATTATTATTATTATTATTATTATTATTATTATTATTATTATTATTATTATTATTATTATTATTATTATTATTATTATTATTTGATTGCTTTAGGGAGAAGTTAAATGTCATGTGTGTTACACTGGGACCCACCTATCATGAGTCAATTCCCAATTTCCTCACACATACAGAAATCACCACCCCATCACTACTTCCCACTATGAATGCCCTTTGTTAAAAAAAGAGAGAGAGAAAAACACTAGGAAAGATAAAAGATGGAAATGTTTTTGTAAAAATGTGGGAAAGCCTAGCTTCACAAAAGCTAAAGCAAACACCATCTTTCTAAGCTCCCCGTGAGATCCCAGACAGGGAACGTCAAGTCCTCAGCATCACTTTTCAGCCTCATCATCCCTCATCTGATCTCCATAGCAACCAGGGGAGGGGGGGAGGCCATGTGACCTAGAGTCACTGTGGCAACCAGAAGGAAGGGGTTTCCACGGCAGCAAGGGAAATAGGTGCAGAGGCCAAAGGAAAAGCTTGTTCTCATTGACAGTGCCACAGGGCCGAGCTTATTTGGAGCCTCTCCCCCCCCACTCCGCCGCCGCCACATCCTCTGTGAAATGCATGCTGGGAAGGTGGATTTCTGAATCTTTCTCCCATCTCTCCTCCTCGCTGAGGACCACAGAATACTCAATTAATGGGATAAAATGGCTGAGATTCATGCATCAGAAATAAGGTGGCTGGGGGATTCTGGGAGCTGTAGTCTCAAAAAGTAGCATTCCCAGAAGAGAGAATCAACAGGGTCTCAAGCTGGTGCTTGGCACATCTACAGTCTCCATCACCCACAGCCCACTACTGGCTCCACACATTCGGATGGTCATAAGGCCAGGAGATGTTTCCCTATAAAGTCCCACTTCAGCTACGATGTGTCTGTAGACATTCATCTCCCTCCATTCATCCCTCATGGTTAGTCTTTAGTCTGGATGCTCCTTGGGGTAGAAAAAGTGCCAGGGGTTTTGCATATGGACTCAGCAGATTAATAGGACTCGGAAAACAGCAGTACCTTTTATTATCTTTTATTACTTGCAGGGGAAATTAAATAGCAGCATCCATAAAACCAGTTGGCAGTGAAACAATAGAGTGGAACTAAAGAGGACACTCCTCCCCCCACCTCTCCCCCAACTATGAATACAATCTTCGAAAAGAAGGAACAAGACGCATCCACACCAACCAACCAACCACTGACCTATTGATGTGGTGGACAGTTTTGTAGCCCCTTCAAACCTAACAGATATTATTTGGTGTGAATGTCTGTGATCTGCAGATGACTTCTTTAGATGCAAGGAATCTTATGCCAAATAAAACTCTCTGGACTTCAGGGTGCCACAAGACTCTGATGGGCTTTGGGTGCAAGAGGTTGCCAGACTAACGACTGACAGTGAGACTAACATCCGTCTCCACAGAGATGTCTACACTGAGCTCCATAACCGGTGGGCCACCAGATCAAAAGTGAAGAATAATGCCATCTTCTTGCTTCTGATGTATTTGGGCACCACCTTCCTCCCTTAATTTGTCTAATTCTCTTTTAAAAGCAAAGTATGCTACTTATGTACCAGACCATAGTGCTTAAAGCAGTCTCTGGGCAGTTTACAATATAATTATGCAAGCTACACATCACACAGATCACACACAATGGATCACCCACAATGACTACAACTTCCTCCTCGTCTTTTTCATTCAGCATCTGGGAAGTTGCTTTTTCAAACTACAGCTTCCTCCCTCCATCCTGGCTTCTGTAACAGTAATGTTCACAAACTCAGAATCAAGACCTTTGGGTGCAGCTTTCTTATCACATTTTCTCTGATCCTTGGCCAATTTCAAAATCATCACCCCTGCCAAACATTTGGCAAGCCTCATATGCCTTCATCCTGCCAACCCAATCTTTTTCCAAATCTGCTTCCTGACACATCTCCATCATGGTTTGTAACCTGGGATGGACTTTTCCTCCAGGAATTTGTCCTATCCCCTTTTGAAGGCATCCAGGCCAGATGCCATCACCACCTCCTGCGGCAGGGAGTTCCACAGACTAACAATTTTCTTTTGTCTGTTCTTACTCTCCCAGCCCTCAATTTGAGTGGATGTCCCCTAGTTCTGGCATTTTGTGAGAGGGGGAAGAGCTTCCCTCTATCCACTTTACTCATGCCCTGCATTATTTTGTACGTCTCAATCATATCCCCCCTCATCTGCCACTTGATTTCCCCATTGCTGGTTCCTTGGTTCTAACCACAGTCCCCAGACCTTCTGTGCTTCCTTGGCTCATGACTGTTCTTTATGACTGATGTTTCTAAAACAGAAATGGTAAAGTCCCATAGTTTCTCACATACACACCTCCCCACCCCCACCCCCCAAAAAAGGATTCGGTTGTTCTCCTCCACTTTTGGTTCTTTGGTTCCTCAGATAGCCTTTCTGCCATCCCTGTTCCTAACTTGCTCTCCTGAGACAAGCCATAAACAGCTGATCTTCAGCACCGGCTTTGGTGCTGAAATGGACAGCTCCTTACATAAATCGCTGCCTGCTCCAGGCAAGACTCTCAGTTCTTCCAGATGGAGGCTTTTCTAGAGCAATCACAGTGTCTCATTCATAGGATTTTACTGTGCGTTCCTGTCCAGTTGATGGCCTCTGCCTTCCATTCCCACGCTTTCACACTGCTCCCTCCACCTTCCCTCTTTCACAGGACAGCTTCCAGATGGAGAGCTCTATAGATCAAAAGGCCTGGCACTTCTATTGCTCATCTCTTCTCTTTGCCTTCTGTAATGGTTTCTTTGGGTGGAGGCATGATACTAATACTGATACCGATGATAATGATGATTACATCAATAAATTTAACATGGCAATACCCCAATAGATACATATTTAACAGATACTTTGGGGGGTATTGTTAAAATTTGCATCTGTTATATAATACCAGTCAATGTTTTTATAATTTTGATTGACTGTGCCTAGTATTTCTGAAGGAGGAGGAGGAGGAGGAGGAGGAGGAGGAGGAGGAGGAGGAGGAGGAGGAGGAGGAGGAGGAGGAGGAGGAGGTGGTGGTGGTGGAGGAGGAGGAGGAGGAGGAGGAGGAGGAAGAAGAAGAAGAAGAAGAAGAAGAAGAAGAAGAAGAAGAAGAAGAAGAAGAACAACAACAACAACAACAACAACAACAACAACAACAACCCTTTAAACTGCAGAACTGCAAAGGACCCAATGGATCATCAAATTCAGCTCCTGTCAAGGAGTCACGGGGGAATCAATCTCCCAACCTCGGTCTCCACTGTCAGATACTTAAACCACTGAGCTACCCAGAAGTTCTTAATTATAATCTTGGAGCTGCATCCTTTGAAAGGACCCTATGGATTATCAAGTCCTGACCCTCTCAAGGATGCATAGTGGGGAACTGAACACACAACCCCTAGCTCCACAGCCAGAGACCTAAGCCACTGAGCTGGAATCAATGTTAAATGTTTTAATTAAGGTACTTTCTGCTACTATATGTCTGAAGAAGTGGATGTGTCCATGAAAGCTTACATTAAAATATAATAGCTAGTCCTTGAGGTGGTGCATGTTTTTGTCTTTTATTTTGTTTTGCTTTGATTTTTGTCTGGAATATCTTAAGTGTCTTCATGTACTTTAAGTTATAATATTTAGTAGATGTCTGTTTCTTTATATTATTTTGAAGCGAATCTGGAGTCGATTTAATTTAATGTTGTTTTATTATAGTTGCTGCTTGTTGGTTTATGTTATAAATCACCCAGAGTGACCTCCAGCCAGATGGTAAGTAAGTAAGTAAGTAAGTAAGTAAGTAAGTAAGTAAGTAAGTAAGTAAGTAAGGGCATTTATACACCCCTAAACTCCGGGGCAAATGGCTCCCAGCTCCGGAGCTTAAAAATGTTTCCCCACCAGCTCCGGAGTTTACAGGAAATTAAGTGCGGCCACGTCCACTTTAGCGCATCCCAGCGCACCTTTCATGTACCTGCTCTCCTAGGGTGAAAATTGCTTGATGCGGTGTAACGATAGTGAGTGCGGGGCTCTCCTCGCTTCTGTTTGTTGTTGTTTTGGCTCCCGCCCCTTTAAGAGCTACTTTACAGTAGCTCTTACAGAGACAGGAATGTTGCCACGAAGAACAGAGGCAGAACGGAGGTGAGCCACGATATTTTCTTCCTTTTTTTCTCCCTCCCCTCACACAGCCAGCAGCCAGGGTGGGGACACAGGAAGAGCAACAAGCCCCTAAGATCTCTGGTCCGAATTTAAGTGGCCAGTGGATCTTAGGGGTCGTGTAAAAAGGCCCTAAGTAAGTAAGTAAGTAAGTAAGTAAGTAAGTAAGTAAGTAAGTAAGTAAGTAAGTAAGTAAGTAAGTATCTGTCACCTGTCACATAGCCTACACCAGTGGTTCTCAACCTGTGGGTCCCCAGATGTTCCTGGACTGCAACTCCCAGGAGTCCTCATCACTAGATGAGCTGGCCAGGATTTCTGGGAGTTGCAGTCCAGGAATATCTGGGGGCCCACAGGTTGAGAACCACTTGCCTACACCATTCAAAACAGAGATGTGCAAACGTTCACCCAAAGTGGAATTTGGGGCATGCATGTTTTATGCATGTCTGAAACAGCTGTGATGGCTCAAATGTCTCCAGATATTTTCTTGCCAATAACAGCAGTTCATAATTCACTAGTGGGAGTGATGTCAGGTAAAGTACTGAACATGTAGGTGGGGAACTGACCCAGACTTGAGCCATGAGATGTACAATTGATGTACAATTGATGTCACTATCCTATCTTCAAGAGAAGGCAGCCAGATGTGTCCAAGATGGTTCCCAGCCAGATCAAAGGTTTTTTTTTTTAATTTATGTCTTCTACATTTGGGTCTAGCAAGACACTCTGACTTTTTCCAAATCTATTGCTTAGAAGTATTAAACTCTCTCTCTCTCTCTCTCTCTCTCTCTCTCTCTCTCTCTCTCTCTCTCTCTCCTCCCTGCCCCCCCCCCACACACAGAGGAAGCTAGCTCCTTCCCTACCCAACTCACACACAGCCTGATTTGGGGAGGACCAATGAGAAGGGTGCATTTGTGCATGCTCATTTTGCAGAGGCTTCAAAGAGGCAGCTCCAGAGTTGCAGGTGGTTTAAGAAAGCAGAAGGGGGAGTTGTCTGCGGTGCCCAGCTAGCCAAGGGGAGGGGGAAGGCAGAGGGGCGATTCCCTTACCAAGAGTTGGAAAGGAAATGAATGCAGCATGAGTGAGGTTAGGGAATTTTAAACGATGCCATTGAAGGGTGTTACAAGGGCCCTTCTCATTGGAAGAGATCAGAGTGGCCTTATCAGCATTTGAAGGTCCTTTGCGGGCACCCTGTTGAGGGAAGCCCCAGCCTTCGGACCCAAAGGCTTATCCTGATGGATAAGAGAACTGCTAATACTGAACCACCGATATTGAACTGAGACAGAAAATAGATGCAACACTAATAGATGCAACACAGAAAGAAGAAGGCCACTAATGGGGGTCCAGACAGGAATGGGACAGCAGAGAGGGTATATTACTACGCACAGGGAGCCCTGTGTCTGCTACGTCATGCAACTTGAGCCAGCCCTTGTAAGTTTGCCTAGCTAGCTCATTCCCTTTTTGTGACTTGCACTGGATGTTTCTCCTCCACCTTCACCTTGATCTGCCCTTCTCTCTCTCTCTCTCTCCCCCCCCCCACCCCATTGCAGGTGCAAAACAGTTCACATATTCACCAGCCAGCATCGCAGGCCCCTCTCAGTGGGAGCAAAACAAGAAAAACTCAGAAAAAACTCATCTTCCCGAGATGCGCAAACCCCACAAAACCACCTGCCAAAAAAGGCACATTGGCAACCCGGCAGCCTAATGGAGTCGTCCCCGGTGTCTACCCCACCCCTCCCCCCTGCCAGGCCTGTGGCTTGCTTTCAGCTCCCAGAGCAGAAAGGGGGTGACAAAATGTACTTTGCAGAGATAAGAGGTCTCCGTGGTTCTTCGTTCTGCTGCAAAGCACAGCAAGAACCGAGAATGGGTGGAGAAACTAGGATAATCTGGGGAAGGAGTATTCAAGGATGGGGCAGAGGAGGAGACAGAGGTGAGGGTGTAGATTGCTATTTCTATATGAAAGGTAGGGCAAAGAAGGGGCAGATTGTGAGCAGACTAGAGGCACCTTTCCCAAAAATTTAGGGGTGACGCTCCAACCCTGTTGATACACAAAGCAAAAGTGTTCTGCTTATATACCGGCCCATACCACTTCAAGTAGTCTCTGGGTGGTTTACAGTTTTTAATTACAGTATGCAGGCTACACATTCCTCCCCACCCCCAGCAAGCTGGGTACTCGTTTTACTGACCTCGGAAGGATGGAAGGTTGAGTGAGCCTTGAGCCTGCTACCTGGGATTGAACCCCAGGTCGTGAGCACAGTTTCATCCGCAGTACTGGCATTTAACCACTGCGCCATGGGGCTCCTATATATAGGGGCTCCAAGTGGGATCTGATTAACTCAAGGTCACTTGGATCAGGACCTCTGGCTTCTGGTCCCCTTTTGAGATGCCTTTTCCTCTTCTCTCAACCTACGTTGCAAGGCAGGTGATAACATAGTCCTGCAGAAGTAGAGGCACCTAGTCCTGAGCTCTTTGGGGGAAATGAGGAGCTAAAAAGAAGCAAATAAAAGCAATGCAAGATGTATTGAAAATCATGATAGGAAAAGTGCGGAGAGCCACTGAAGGAACACAACCAGTGGCAGAGATGAGTTCCAAATGAAATAAATGTGACCACCAAATAAGCTGCAAAGAAACCCAAAGGATGGATCTCATAAATGGAAATGAATGGATCAGAAGCCTCGACCGCATTACCCACACCGATATGGGCTTCAGATGCATTTCCTGTGGTGTTTCACAGAGATCCCAATGTTCTCAATGAGCATTAGAGTTTAATGTCACATTTTTCCTCCAAACCTGATCCTAAAATTGCATTGCAAGGATAATAGATAACAATCATGTGGTGCCCAGTCAGATCCCATTTATGGCATTCCTTCTCAGGGTTTTCTTGGTCGAGAATACTCAGAAGGGTTTTACCATTTCCTTCTTGTGGAATCATCCAGGGACCAAACAGCTTATCATAAGGTGTACCTGGGGTGATTTCTCATAGGAGCCCCAGCGGGGATTCAAACTCCCAGCCTCTGGCTCCAGAGCCAGATACCTAAGCCGCTGAGCTACCCAGCCAGCTAAACAAATTCTAGATAAATAAATAACATGTTCTAACCCACTTTCCTCTGTCTGGCACCTTCCAGATGCAATTCCCATTGTTGTCAGGCAGGAGGGTGCCAGGTTGCTGCTTTCACCCCCTACGCCACCGTAACCCATGAATAGAAAAATAATTTGTGGTTTCCGGATTTAGAACCGGCAGCTCTCAATGAGCCGTCCTGGATCTTCTCATTTTGTCTTCCGTATCCCAAACAGCTGGAATATTTCTGTGACTCTTCCGCCCTCTTCTCCCCCCACCCCACCACCAGCCCTGGAAGTGTTGACTCCAGATTGCAAATCAAGCAGCCTAATTAAACGGGCTGTTGAAGCTGAATCATATTAGAGGCTATCAATTCCTACCTAAGATTCTCAGGCGCGGAGATACATGGGGGATGTATAGATGGGAGCCTGTCCTAGATCCAGCCATGCTCCCTGTCAATATAGGTCAGAATCATTTTGCCTTAACTGGTCACATCTCTGCAAGAGCTTGGGTGGTGCTCTTTCCCCTGCTGCCATACTTCAGCTGGACTCTTTCAAACCAGGAATCCAACCTGGAACCTTCTGTACAGGCAGGATCCCTTATGGAACCCAGAGAGCTTGCAAGAAGCCTTGAAAGTGAGGGAGGGAAGGGAGAGGATGAGGAAGAGAGAGGTTCACTGCAGCACCCTTTCCTTGCCAAGAAGATGGCACAGGGCTGCAGCAGAGCAGGCTTTGCAAATGCCCCCCCCCAGGGGAAACGGCAAGGAGAATTATAAATAGTTGGTGATCCTAGTTATTAGCATCCAGGAGCGATGGGTAGAGATTGGCTTGACAGCTGCAGTGGAAACATGTGCCTAATATGACAGTTGCTGAGGCCTTACTCTGATTATCTAAGGACGATGGGTTCTTGGTTCCAGATGTACGGGCAGAAGTAGAATTGGCTTCGGATTGGATGGCACTTAGTGAATGCTCAAAGGCTCCTTTGTTGTTGTTTGTTGTTGTTGTTGTTGTTGTCGTCATCGTCATCGTCCTTGTTGTTGTTGCTGCTGTTGTCATTGTCGTTGTCGTTGTTGTTGTCATCATTGTCGTCGTCCTTGTTGTTATTTCATTCTATGGGAAAAGTGGAGGACTCATATTCATGATGGTTAGATCTGTTCAGCAGTGGAATTTGCTGCCCCGGAGGGTGGTGGAGTTTAAATGATTTGGGGTGGGGAAGACACACAGATACGGTCATAGTCCCTCTACCACCTGAGATGAAGGCTTCCCTGAACCAAAAGCCCAGGGCAGCTTCAAAACCTAAAGGGGGAGATCTGAACTTTTTAATTAATTTAAAGAAAATGCTTCCAGTGCCCATTCAGGGCTATCCCAGTATAAAGCTGTCCAACTGGATTTTGTCTAAGAAGCCACTAAAGCAGAGATGCCTGTTGTCGAAGAGGGGGCTGGCTTGTTTTCCATGGCTTCAGAGACGAGGACTCGGGGCAATGGTTTCAAACGACAGGAAAAGAGATTCCATTTGAACATTAGGAAGAACTTCATGAGAGTGAGAGCTGTTCGGCAGTGGAAGATGCTGCCACAAAGGAGGGTGGTGGCGTCTCCTTCTTTGGAGGTTTTTAAGCAGAGGATGGATGGCCATCTGTCGGGAGTCCTGTGATGGGGGTTCCTGCATGGCAGGGGGTTGGACTGGATGGCCCTTGAGGTCTCTTCCAATGCCACAATTCTATGATTCTATGACTCATACCCTTTTAGCTGTTGCCAACCTCCAACACTTGTCAACCCGAGGAAGCATAACCTAGAATGGTGGGTTATTTATTTATTTATTTGCTTGCTTGTTTAGTCATTCATCCCTTCCTTTGCAGGCCACCTTTCGCCCTGTGAGTAGGAGGCTATAATCCAACAATATCTTCATGGTAACCCTAACCCTAACCCGTGTTCTGCAGATTTCTCAAGCTGAGCTCTGGGTAAGTCCTCCTTCAGAAAATCAGCCAGGGCTGTGAGGTGTTGCCTGGGGGTGGGAATACCCAGTACGGTAGACCCAGAAGGTCTGGGTCAGACATGCAGCTTCAGTGGGGGTGAGGAACTGGTCAGACCACTCTTTAAACATCTCAGTTACCTTGAAAGCACTAGTAGGGTTGCTATAAATCAGCCAGGTTACAGCTAATGTTGCCCTAACCCCACCCACAGATATCATTGTAAAAGCACAGGAACGACTATGGAACATGTGTTCAGATGCTTGTTAAATTCAGGAAGATTAAACGCTCATGTATTTGTTTATTTATTTATTTTAGTGTCTTTTTATCCCACCTTTCTCCTTGGAAAAGGACCCAAGGCAGCTTACATTAAGGAGGGGCAATATACAGTCCAGTACAATTAAGACATGTTCAAGTATTGAGAACAGGGAACTGAGGGACATCTTACTTACAGTATTAAAAACAACATTACATTAAAGCTACAAAAAAAGAGTAAAGTTCCATGTAAAAGTTAATGAGGGATGGAAACTAACATTGAAAACATAATGTCATGCAATCAGACAAAGTTATAAGTGGTTATAACGCAATGTCTGTGTAGCCATGTATGGTAGATTCATAAAAAGGCACAGCAGACCGTCCCTCATTCAGGGAAAGCTTGCCTGAAGAGGAGGGTCTTTGCCTGTTTCCAGAAGGACATAAGAGATGGGGCAGTCCTGGCCTCCAGTGGGAGGGAGTTCCAGAGTCTGGGTGCAGCAGCCGAGAAGGCCCTTTCATGTAGCTAGTGCAAATTGGAAAATGACATTCTCCTAAACATGTCCATGTGGTAGAAGGGATACAGTATTTGCAAAGTCCTGATCCAAGTACACTAAACAGACCCTTGTAACCATCTCTTTGTTCCTATAATCAAGAAGGGTTTTTAAAAAACACCGAGAAACAAAAGCCCTTCAGAAAGGTCATTTTTTTTCTTACTCTAAAGAGGACTGTTAATGTGCTGTGGGGAGGGGAGGGAGAAAGTATTTTCTAATCTGTATCTCAGCTGTCACTCTGACATGCCAGGCTAATTGTACCAAGAAAGAACATTGAGAGCGGGAGGGTTTCCAGTGTCTGAACATGGCTTTGTCTGATGAGGTTTTAGATCTAGGAAAAACAGTAACAACCCCTCTTTCAAAAGTTCATGGGCCTACAAGGGAAGTGGCAAAGAGGTATCTGGACCCCTGTGTGCAAAATGGTCCCAGTCTCCTAAACAGCATTTATCAACAGGATCAGTTTAGCCCCTGCATAGAAAAAGCTCAAGACCTTCAACATGTGCTGTGTTGTTACAGTCATGACCAGCTCTTCGTGACCCCATGTCCATGGAGTTTTCTTGGCAGGAATGCCTGAGTGGTTTGCCAGTTCCTACTCCAGGTGCCTACAGCACCTGGTATTCCCTGGTGGTCTTCCATCCAAGGACTAACCAGGGCTGACCCCTGCTTAGCTTCTGAAATCAGGTGAGATCAGATGTGCTTAGGGCAGCTAAGACCTTCTGCAGCCTGAGTCAAATCATTTCTCTCCACAGCCGCTTGGAGGGTAGAGACCGGGCAGCACCCAGACAACTGGCCCAAGGTCACCCAAGGCTGACTTTTGCACCATCCTTTTTAAACTTCCCCTGAACCATTCCACATAACGGCTTCCTGTCTAACTGCCCTGTTCTTGGATGAACCACCCACCCATCCTGTTCTCCTTGGAGGGGGTGGGCTCCCCTTCAAATAATCCCCCTCCAGCCTGGCCTCACTCTGGGATGGAGTACTGAAGGTCATTGCTCTCTCTCTGGTTTCCACAGTGACCATTGATTGACAGTTGCCGCCCAGCCTGCATCCCCATCCAAGGGGTATTACATGCAACAGACTGTGACCAGGAGGAGGAGGAGGAGGTGGAGGTGGTGGAGGAAGACAAGAAGAAGAAGAAGAAGAAGAAGAAGAAGAAGAAGAAGAAGAAGAAGAAGAAGAAGAAGAAGAAGAAGAAGAAGAAGAAGAAGAAGAAGAAGAAGAAGAAGAAGAAGAAGAAGAAGAAGAGGAGGAGGAGGAGGAGGAGGAGGAGGAGGAGGAGGAGACTGGCTGGGTTTCTCCCACCAAGCAGGTCACCGAAAGGGAACAACCAGAAAAAGCAAGGGAGTAGATGAGCTTCCGAAGTATTTTAATTTTATTTCTCCCCCCCCTTCCACCCCACCCCGCTAGCCTCTCGGATGCCTGGGTTCTCAGAAGAGAAACACAGGGGTCGAGATCCCACTCCCTCCCTCCCTCCCTCCCTCCCCCACCCCACCCCCACCTTCTCTTCTCCAGCCCCACCACCGTTTTCTTCTGTCCTAGATTAGAGGGAGGATGGAGAGCCGGGGGTGGGGGGTGCGTGGGTGGGGGTGGGGGGCGAGATGAAGCAGGGGATGGGGGTGGGAGGAGAATCCCACAGATCCGCCGCTGTGCCAGTGGCTGGGATGAGCCGGTGACGTCATCGGCGTAGTCATGCTTGATCTTCCTCCCCCCTCCACCACCACCCCTCCTGGCAACAGCTCCCTAAAGAGGGAGGGGATGTGGGGAACCCCCCCCCCAAACTCCTCCTCCTGGTTGGAGGCGGGACGGGATGGGATGGCATCGCGTGGGTGGAGGAAGATGAGACGAGGAGTGCAGACAATGGTCTAATTTTGGAAAGAGGAGGCTATTTAATGATGCGGGGGCGGCGGCGGGGGGGGGTTGGAAAGGCACGAGAACCGAAATCCATACATAACCCCCGCTCCTCACTTTTTCCAGTTCGGTCATTGACTCCGTTTCTCGCTTGAACTCGTTCCACCCCTCTGGATGTGCGCCTAGGTGCTAAAAATAAAGACTCAACGGGGGCTCTCGAATCACGCGAGGCCAAGATTCCCTGGGGGGGGAGTCGGGGGGAGGAGGAGGAGGAGGAGGGCAGGGTCCCAGTAATGTTAGGGGAAGTGGGAAGCCGTGGGAACCGATGCAAATAAAAAAGCAAAAAAAAAAGGGGGGGGGAGCCAGGCGCGGCCTCCGGCACGGAAGACAGAGCTCCCCCCCCCCCCCAAAAAAAAAAACCTCCGAAGGCCCGTTGAAATGGAGGGAAGCCCTGTGTCTACCTCGCAGGTGGCGAGCCGTGATGGGGAGACGTGTTCTCTCCAGGCAGGATTAAAAGGAGAGGACCTCAAAATACCGGATGCCTGGGGGGAGTGGCATCGGGAGGAGGACAGGTCCCTCCTAGTCGTCTCGCGTGCTCCCAAAGGCAGCCGGTGGGGCCAGTGGGAGACGCAGGAAGCAGGACGAGATGGGCCCTTGGCCTGATCCAGCGGGGCTCTTTTTAGGTTCTTAGGTGGTCGAAACAAAACACTGTAAAATCCAAAGCCAAGAAGGAGAGCTTTAATGGCCTGTGAAGGCATCGTCTATTCTTGCAGGGTTAATAAGTCTGTTTCATTCTTAATAAATTTTTAAAAAGTCTTTTTCAGTAGTCACCTTTTCTGGCTTATGCCTAGGTCATATCAGATAGTTCCTCTGTCTTTCATCCATACAGCTCCTTACAGATACCCATACTATGGGGGTCAGGAAGGAGCCCTCTCTGCAACTCATCCTAGCTGACATCTTCTCTCTTTGGAGGCAACTCCAGGGTTGAGGGGAGCAGGCTCAGCCCCTGGAGACTTGGAATCCAGTTGGGGGTGAACGCATCGCGGGAGAAACCTAGGAGGGGCAGGCGAAGGTTGCCAACTGACCCTAAAAGCCCAGCCTTGGTCTGCTCCTCTGCCTTGAAAGGAGTCACCTAATGTTATAAAGCAGTGGCAAAACTATTCCACCATAAAGGGGGGGGGGAATCTTCTTATGCTCAGAAGCTCAATACTGGAGTCACTGTGTCAATACTGGCTGTCTGAAAAGTTGGCAATCGCCTCGATCCGGCACTTCCTCTATAAAGAGACGGACCCAGCTGCGAAATGAGTACAGTACAGTAGTTAGAAAGTGGAGTCTCTTTCTTTCTTTCTTTCTTTCTTTCTTTCTTTCTTTCTTTCTTTCTTTCTTTCTTCATTCCTTCCTTCCTTCCTTCCTCCTCCTCCTCCTTCAAGGATTGCACGTTCTTAGGCTCAAGTGTCCTTTCGCCTTTCCGCTGCGGAGGGAGGCGGTGGCTCAGGAGGACTCCTGGGTCCCCCCCCAAAAAACTGCGAAAGGGATGATCATACGGCCTAGTAGGCAGAGCAAGTGCCGCCGAGCGCTCTCTTTCTCTGCTTCCAAGGCGTCTGGACTCTTGGACCCAGATGCCCTTTCACGCCACCACCCTTCTCGTCTCGTCTTCTCCTCTCCCCGTCCTCCTTATTCACCCCCACACACACCCCAGCCCAGCCCCATCCCGCCCCATCCCTGTCAAGAGCAGCTGCCTCCTCCGTGGAGGCACGTGCCTCGTCTTCCAGTCCACCCGGGACAGAGGAAAAGAGGCTCCGGTTACATAATTCTCAGATCGGATGCCGGGCTGGCATTTTCCGTTTCGTGCTAGGACCGACCTCGTGCACGGAGGGAGTGGAGCGGGGATGCGCGCGCGGGGCGGCTGCAGCGGGGGGGGTGAGGATGCTGTCCGCAGCAGCAGCAGCAGCAGCAGCAGCTGGTTGGCGCCTGCCTCTCACCCCCCCCTGGCCCCCACTTCCCAGGCCATCGTTTGCATTCAGTCATTCAGAAAAGCGATCACAAGCCAGGCGTGGGATAACACCCCCGCCCCTTATCTACCTTTCCCTCGCCCGCAGGCAGCCCCCCCTTGTCTCGAATTTAAGCGACTGCCTCTCCAAAGCCCCATCTGGTGAGACGTCTGTCTCAAAGGGAGGAAGTATCAGGTTTGGACTGGAGGTGCGTGGCTTGCTTCCAGGCCAGGCTGGGTGGGATTAAATGGCCTGAGGGGCGTGGGCTGGGGGTGAGGAAGGAGGACCCTCCATATCTGCCTAGCCCTAGAGATTTTAAGAGAGAGCTTTTTCCCAGCTCATGCTTCCAACTGGCTCCCCAATTCTCCCTTTCCCAAGGGTCGGATCCCTGCACACTGCAGAGGAAAAAAGAAAGAAAGCCACGATTCAGTTGCAAATAAATAAATAAATAAATAAATAAATAAGCAAAAGCAATGGGTGTGGGTTATACACTGCTCCAGGACACTTAAAGCACTCTCTGGGTAGCTAATGGGCTAATGATGCCGGCGGAGACACCTTTGCCTCCCACAGCCAGCTAGGTGCTCATTTTCCTGACCTGGGAAGGCCTGAAGGCTGAGTGAACCTTCAGCCTTTTACCTGGGATTGAACCCCAGGTCATGCACCCCAGGTCATGGTGCATACAGTAGTTTGGTTGCAATACAGAGGTTTAACCACTGTGCCTGAAGGCTTGGTGAAAACGGGACTCCACCAGCAGCCATAAGGTGTGGGTGGATCTCTCCTGTCTCTACCTTGGTCCCTCCCTCAGGCAGTCTCAGCCCCCTCTCTTTAAATTCCAGAAGCTGGAAGTTCCCCAGACACTGAGCCCCTAATTCAGAACTGTTCAACTATTTTGCATCATCTCCCCTGTGTGTGCACACATATTCTGCCCTACAGCCTCCTTAAGTGTGTCCAGAAGTGGAGGCGGGGTGTGTGTGTGGGGGGGACATCTCGACACAAGCAGTTCCAATACCCTTTCATTGCACAAGCGGGCCAAGTCTTGGGGCGTTTATACATGACCCCTAAGTTCCGCCGCAAATGGCTGCAAAGTCCGGACCGTAAAAATGTTTACCCACCAGCTCCAGACTTTGCAGACAATTAAGTGCGACCCCGCCCACTTCTTGTACCTGGTCTTTGATGGTGACAAATATTTGATCTGGTGTAAGGATAGTGAGTGTGGGGCTCTCCTGGCTTCTGTTTGTTCTTTTTTTGTGCCCCGCCCCTTTAAGAGATCTGAATGCTGCCGGGAACAAAACGGAGGTAAACCAGCATTCTTTTCTTTCTTTTTTCTCCCTCCCTCAGGCAGCCAGCAACCAGGAAGTGCGGGGGGGCAGAGGAAGACAGAGGAAGAGCGACGAACCCCTAAGATCTCTGGTCCAAATTTAAGTGGCCAGCGGATCTTAGGGGTCATGTAAAAAGGCCCTTGGTTAAAACAAGGACAGACTCGGGCTCAAGGTTGCTCCCGTGTGTTCATAAAGAAGATAGCTCCAGCTTTTTCTTGTCCTCCCATCTATTCCCCCTCCCCCCCTTTCATCCTCGCTAAGAAATGAGATGGCACAGCAGGGAAAGGTCATTTTCAAAAGCAAGCCGTGAATTAAATGTGCTTTTTCCAGTTCTATCTCTAGAGAAGAATCTGCTAACTCTTGAGGTTCTAAACAGCCCCGGAGGGACAGAAAGGCATTAAAGCAGGCATGTCCAAACTTCGGCCCTCCTGATGTTTTGGACCACAACTCCCAGAATTCCAAGCCTTTGTCATTTCCAGTGACAAAGGACTGTGGGAGATATGGTCCAAAACATCTGGTGGGCCGAAGTTTGGACATGCCTGCATTAAACAAAACACCAGGGCCCCTGCTCCCCCCCCCAACACACACACCAGAAAGCTTTCAGATCATGGAAAGGTCTGCACCGAACCAAGCCAAAAGAGATTACCCTGAGATCGAAAGAGATCCTGGGTGGTCAAGGGATCCTATCTGTTGGCCACAAACATGAATGGAGGGCAGAGGTCCCCTCCAGTCACTTCGGGCTAATCCTGACCCTCTGTGAGATGGTCCAGGGGTAGTTGACCCTTGCCGCCACTGCCACCCGGTGAGATCCCACAGCAGACCATAGATTTGAACCCAGATCTCCTGAACCCTAGTCCGTCGTTCTGTCCGACACACCTCAATGACTCTCAAAAGCCTTGTTCTCTGTCAACAGTCTGTTGTTATTATCAAATTGCTTCCAAGCTACAGCAACCGGGTCCCTTCAGCTGGTGGTGGTTGTGGCCAAGACTCAGTCTACTTAAGACCAGCTCAGTCCAGGAACAACTTCTTGAAAAAAAGGCCTGGAAAAGTCTCCATTTGGAAACCCCGGGCTTTTCAAAATATGGCTCCAAGATGATTAAAGGGGGGGTCTTTTTGATCCTAGTCCACCTGTGCTTGATCAGCAAACAAAAACCAAACAGAAGCTGAAGCCATGGGGGCACCTTTCAAATGTATTTCCATGTCAGCATTTGCAGATTACAGTCTGCTTTTTTTTTCGCATGCACGGAATGCTTGAGACACTACTGCCACTAATTGTCTGGGCTTCCACTCCCAAGACCAGAGGGGTGGACGGATCTTGTGATGTCACAGGGGCGGGGCTTTGTGATGTCACAGAAGCAGGGCAGACAAGGCGCTGGTGGTGCTTCTGGACCAGCTCATGATCAAGAGGTCCATAACATGGGTGAAGCCCAGCTCCAATGCCCTGCTACTGAGTAAACATTTAAGCATATATAAAAGCACATTTGCAGCTTTAATAATAAGTCCTGAATCCATTCAGGACTGAGGGAAAAATTAGCTATGTCCAGGCTTTAAACCCACCTCAATCAATAAAATAAAGCTTTTTTTCTCCTGTTCTAGCCCTTCTCATCTTGAAATGTGTCTCCCTATCAGGAGAACCAGAGGAGCATAACAATTCCTTATGTTTGCATGGTGATGCAACCTTACTTACATTGCCTCACCCCCATTATTCCTGAGCTGTTTTTAACCGTTAAAACCTTAAATGGCTCAGGATCAGCTAATCTGTCCGGCTGCTCTCTGCCATATGCACTGCTTATAAGATCTTTAGAACAGAGATGAGGAGAGGTGTTACCAAGGGCTCAAACCCCCCAGAAGGCCCTTCTCTATTCCATCTGTTTGGGGCAGTCTGGGAGTTGAAGTTACGTAAGAGCAGCCTTGCTGGAACAGGCCACAGCCCATCCAGTCCAGCATTCTGTCTCACACAGCAGCTCACCATTTGCTTCAGGGTATTCCCAAGCAGATGTCTTCACCGGCTTACGATTCCCTGCAAATGGCATTGAGAGAGATCCTGCCTCTCTCTCCAACCCGGAGGTTGTCCTTAGGCATCCATAATGATAGCCATTGATGTCCTTGTTCTCCACGAACTTGTCCAATTCTTTCTTAAAGCTGGACAGCTGTCGCCACTTCTTCTGGCAGGGAGTTCCACAGACAAGTGATCCTCTGGGTGAAAAAAATCACTTTCTCTTACTTGTTTGAGATCTAGCGCCCAAAAGTTTCATGGAGTGCCCCCTAGTTCTAGTGTTGTGCACCTGGAAATGTTGCCATCCTCTGGATCAGAAAAAGTTACAGAGCCTTGTGGTGCAATGGTTCAAACCAGGCATGTCCAACCTTCGGCCCTCCTGATGTTTTGGATCACAACTCCTGGAATTCTAAGCTTAGATTGCCAATGGCAAAGGACTGTGGGAATTGCTGTCCAAAACATCTGGAGGGCCGAAGTTTGGACATACCTCGGTTCAAACTGTTGTACTGCAGCCAAAAACTGTGCTCGTGACTGGGGGTTCAGTTCCAGGGAACGGGCTCGAGGTTCACTCAGCCTTCTATCTTTCTGAGGTTGATAAAAAGAGAACCCAGCTTACGAGAGGGAGGCCAATATGTAACCTGCATAACTGAATCGTAAACTGCCCAGAGAGAGCTTTAAGCACTTTAGGGCGGTATATAAGCAGCGCCATTGCTTGTGTGCTACCTCTGCAGAGGACTGCGGTAAAGGAGGGCCTGGTGAGGATAGCACACATTGATCGGCAAAAGTCTGACGCTGGCGGGTCTGTCTGCGGGAAATAATGCCAGATATCCTCCTGGCAAGTACTGCCCCTGCCTTGATAAAATCAGCTCTGTTTCAAACTAAGTAACAGAGATGATGGAACCTCAGCTAACCTCAGGAAAGGAGTGACGGAAAAGGCAGCCAGAGTGGGACAGGATTGCTTGCCTGGTATGCCCCACGCTTGTGAAACCACCCTGCTGGATTTGCTCCTGCTCTGAGCTGATTAGGCAAATCAGCTCTGTCCAGCTCAGACAGTAATCTGATTCAAGGAGAGGGTGCCACCTGGTGCTTAAAAGTGGGCACAGCATCATGGCTCATTGCAAAGCCACTGGTGGTTCAGAGGTTCACAAGAGCTGGTATTTTTCCATAGAGGAGTATAGCAGAATCCTGTTCGGGCTTTTCCACTTGCACGTCGATCTGTTGTGCAGATCAGGCAGTTTCCAAGAAGGTGCAAGGTAAACACCTCCTTGCAGGGACTCAGAAGCCATTCAGCTAACTGTTCAATACAAGGGATCCATCTGACCGGATTCTACCCATTATCCTCAATCCTAGAAGCACTTGCCATATACAGTAGGACCCCTGTATCCACTGGGGATTGGTTCCAGACCTTCCCATGGATAATGAAAACCGCAGATAAGAGAGAACACCAAAAAAATCCCCAAAACTGCTGCTTTGTGACAGTAGCTTGCTTTACAGCTGCTGTTTTATGACAGCAGTTTGCTTTACGGCTGCTGTTTTATGACAGTAGGTTGCTTTACAGCTGCTGTTTGTGACGGTAGCTTGCTTTGTGGCTGATGAATTATTTGATTTTTTTCCTCTGCCATCCGTGGATAACTGAATCAGTGGATAATGAAACAGTGGATACGGGGGTCCTACTGTAATGTATTAACACGAAATCATTGTTATCAGCCTCACGGAAAGAGTTCATTGGGGTGGGGCTAGGGAGCCATCACTCAGGATGAGGCAGTGGCTTTCCCTAAATCTAGCTGACTAATCGTCGTCGTCGTCGTCGTCGTCATCATCATCATCATCATCATCATCATCATCATCATAGAACTGCAGAGCTGGAAGGGACCCTATGGATTGTGGAGTCCAGCCCCTAACAAGGAGACACAGAGGGGAATTGAACTCCCAGCCTCTTAGCTCCACAGGCAGAGATCTAAACCACACAGCTATCCAGCTGTCCCTAATCTCAAGTAACATTTGAGTTAACAACTGTACAGGGTCACAGGTCAAGGCTTTCACCTACCATTAATCCATACATCATGGTGAATTATACTGAAGCTAGAAGTCTCTTTAAAAACACACACACACCTTTAAATGATATCTTGCCTTTTTTATGCAAAAGAAGAAACATTATAGAGGGTATAGATTAGAACATGGAAACCTTAAATCTACTCTGCCCTATAAATTTCTTTGTGAGATCAAATAATGTATTTAATTGCATCATGCTTTCCAAACTAAATTGGGGAAACAGAGAGGGGTGTACTCTATCATGTGTAGAAGCCGTCTTTAATTGCGATTCAACGGGATTTAATGGCCAGGCCAATCAATAATAAGTGTCAATCCATAAAAATGTCCCTCTCAGTAATAAAGTTCATAAATGAGAACAGGCAAGCTGACTAAAATCAATGATTTAAATGGAGTTTTTTTTTCCTTGTTGACTGAAATCAGCTTAGACAGGATGTCTGATGCAAAAGCCCTCCAGAATTGTAAAATTTCCTTATAATCACATTTTAGACATTCTGCTATAAAACCACCTTCTAACAACCCAGATTATATTGTGATAAAAGGTGACTGCAGACACATAGCACACAGGCCTAGTTAGCAGCAAGCTATTTGTATTGCTGTCGCCGCATTTAAGCCTCCAGCGTCGACCTCCTTGTCTCATGTGTGGATATGGAATATTCATAAATATTCCAGCCTCTCAAAGAATAAAGTTGTAGGAAAGTTTCCAGCTCAGCTTGCATGATGAAAGAAAGGTTTATGACACACATACACACACACACAAACAAATACATGCAAGTCTCCACCCAACTTCACAAAATCCCTGTGGAAAAAATGTCAGCATAGTGTTTAGGATCAGGGGGAGTCTAGAAAAGAGATCACAGGGGGTAGAGAGATTAAGGGGTAGAACATCTCCATGACATACAGCCAAAAAAGGAGGACGGGATCTGGGAGAAGACACAGGACTCAGGCAAGGAAGAAGTAATACCTTTCTGTGCTGAATTTCAGGAGAAACTTGTGCTACGGAAGGACGAGAGCAAAACAAATATAAAGTGAGTGGCCATGTGGCCGGCATGGCTGCAAGGAAACACTGTTTTACCTTCCCGCTTTTAACGGCGGTACATATTTATCTACTTGCATTATTTACATGCTTTCAAACTGTTAGGTTTGCAGGAGCTGGGGTTATCAGCGGAAGCTCGCTCCCACTGCGTGGCACCCGGGATTCGAACCGCCAAGCTGCCGACTTTGCAGTAAACAGTTTTTGGAGCCTTAGTCCACTGAGCCAGCGCGCCTCACAAACATTATACCTCTTGTGTAACAATGCATCAGGATTTCAGCCTATTTGTTTTAGTGAGTTAAACTTGATTCCAGTTTGTGATCACGGCATAGCATTTTCATCTAAGAAAAAAGACAGACCTTTGGAATGAGCAGTTTTTGAACCAACTTGTCAACAAACCTAAGATATCCCTTGCTCTGGCCACGGTGACTCATGCTCTAAGGTCATCCCGACTGGACTACTGTAATATGCTCTATGTGGGTCTTCCAATGAAATGTCTCAGAAAACTTTGACGGGTCCAAAATGCAGCCACCAGACTGCTGACTGGGGTGGGTTACAGAGACCACATTACACCCCTATTAAAGCAGCTCCACTGGCTGACAATCAGCTATCAATTCAAAGTGGTGACCTTAACCTACAATGCACTTTACGACACGGGTCCAAACTACCTCAAAGATCGTATAAACCTGCTCGGGTGTTAAGGTCATCAGGAGAGGCCTTTCTTACCATCCCGCCACCCTCACCAGTACGTATCATGGGAATACATGAAAGGGCCTTCTTGGCTGCTGCGCCCAGACTCTGGAACTCCCTCCCACTAGAGTCCAGGACTGCCTCATCTCTGATGTCTTTCCAGAAACAGGCAAAGACCTTTCTCCTCAGGCAAGCTTTTCCTGAATGATGGACTACCTACTATGTGTCTTTTATATATGAATCTACCATACATGATCACATAGACTTTGTGTTTATAACCACTTATAACCTTGTGTGATTGCACTGACACTATGTTCTCAATGTTAGTTTCCATCTCTCGTAACTTTTACATGGAATTTTTACTCTCTAACTGCTCACATTCTCTTGTAGCTTTAATGTAATGTTGTCTTTTAATACTGCAAGATGTCCCTCAATTCCCTGTTCTCAATACTTGAAAATGTCTTAATTGTACTAGACTGTATATTGTCCCTCATTACCGTAAGCCACCTTGGAACCCTTTTTCAAGGAGAAAGGTGGGGTAAAAATACTCTAAAATGAAATAAGTCGATAAATAAATAGCCAGTATGGACAGTAACCATCCTGACAAAAGAATTCTGGGAATTGTAGTCCAAGAAAGTAAGGTTTCCATGGTCGTCTTACCAAGTTGGTAACCACCGAACCTTCTCCATTACCACACACACACACACACACAAAGAATAAGCTTTTCTCATCACTCACATAAAAGAATCAAGTATTTTCATGTTTATTTGTCTTTTGGGGTTGCCACTAAAGTCTCCAGTTTTTGGCTTCTATAGAAATTTCTCCAAAAATAAAGGCAAAAAAAAAAGAATAAAAGAATGAAACAAAAATTAAAAAAAGACAGACACGACGTCATGGAGAGGGGGCCCCCGCGGACCCATCCTCGCTCCCCAGTTTTTTCTGCTTTCAGGGTTCCATGTGGTTTTGCATCCAGTCCCATCCCGCCCCCCTTTGTTTCCTGCCTCTCACCTCAATCCCTAGAAGATGCTCCGGGTTTGTTTCTTACAACTCTGGAACCCAGCAGTTCCTCGGTCGGCGGCTTTAGTTGACCCTGAGTACAGCCTCAATCCCCAACGCCCACTTGGCCCACAGCCCCGCTTGTCTGACTGTGGGTTGGTGGATTCAGCTAGGAGTGTTTCCCAGAAGTGAGCCCCACCTTCCTCCCATATCTCCCCCACAAAATGAGGGCAGCCCACCCACCTACACCCTTCTCCCTGCCCACAGGCCAGAGTGTCATTGTCGCCATTTTTTTGAATCTTCTCTCTCTGGAACATCTGTTCGGTGCAACGCCCTCCCGTAAGGCGAAGGCATGGGGGAACAGCACAACCGGGGCCGGCTGGTCTGGGAAAGGGCACGGAAGAGCCGGAGGGGTGCAGGTTGAGACGAGGAGGGTTGGGGTCGGAGGGAGATGGAAACGTTTGCAGACAGCTCTTCCGGCAAAGGTGGATATCGGTTCGGATACTTCTCTCTCTCTCCCCTCCCTCACCAACCCAGAAACCGAGTCCCTGGAGTCTGTCTTCCTTGTCGTGTCAAGAGACAGGTGCCCGCGGATCCGCTGTCCCAAAGGTGAGGTCTGTGAGGGGTGACATGTGAATCTCTCTCCTGCAAGGGGGGGGGAGGCAATCCAAAACAGGCACCCCTCTTCCCCCTTGAATTTCAAGGAGAGTTGTGAACTTCCTTCACCTTGGCACTTGAGGGACTGGGGTAAGAGACACTGCGCCAGAACGGGGAGCAGGGCAGTGGGGGAGGGTCCTCATAGGCCTGGGTCCCCAAGTCAGGACATACGCATAGCGTACATGTCTAAACAGGAGGCACCTCCACAAGAGAGCGAAGGCAGGGCCAAGACGGGGTCGGGGCAAGAAGCAACCGAGAAGGGGAGGCCATCACTCTTGCTCGCTCAGTTCACGGGGGACTCCCCTTCGCGGAGTGCCCTCCTCTTGGGGTGGGGGGCCCCGGGGCGGCGGAGGGGCTCCCCGAAGAGTCTGGATCCGCCGGCACTCGTGACAAATGCGGACGTGGGTGCAAGGCCTGGGAGGATCTTCCAGGAGGCGTTGCGGACCCGGCTCCGACACCAACGTCCCCGAGTAGAGTTTGCCGTTGCTGAGACGCATCTCGCGGACGGAGCGCAAGGAGAGGGCCCCTCGCGTGGCGTAGTGGCGCCGGCGCCGGCGGGAGCGGGTCGGCTTGCGGCAAGACACGGCGTGGCGCAGTTCCCGGAGCATCTCCTGGCACACCGAAATCTGCGGGTGGAACGAAAGTGGCCAGGAGAAGTAAGCGTCACATCCACCGCTGTTGCAACAGCAGATCTCTTCAGATTCAGATCTCAAATGCAAACCCGCCATCAGAATTCAAAGGAAGATGTGGGTTCCTGCTCAACCTACCTGCCTAACGGGCTCGATAAAGTACCAGCACCAATGGCACCGGAGAAATGGCAGCCATGTCACTATGCTTGCCCCTTCCGACTCCATTACCCTATGACTCTGCAATTAAAGCTTTTTGGGTGCTAGATCTCAAATAAATAAGAGGAAGTACTTTTTCCACCCAGAGGATCCCTGGTCTTTGGAACTCCCTGCCAGAAGAAGGGGTGACCGCTGTCAGCCTCGACAGCTTTAAGAAAGGATTGGACAAGTTCATGGAGAACAAGGGTCTCCATGGCTGTCATTCTGGATGCCTAAGGACAACCTCCAGGTTGGAGAGATAGGCAGGGAATCTCTCAATGCCATTTGCGGGAAATCAAGTGAAGACATCTGCTTGGGAAGACCCTGAAGCAAACGGTGAGCCGCCATGTGAGACAGAACACTGGACTGGATGGGCTGTGGCCTGTCCCAGCAAGGCTGTTCTTATGTTCTTATGTTCTTAAATCCCACTTTATACCCCTTCCTTCTCCCACCCTCCTCACCTGGCCTCCCTTCCTGCGCATCCCCACCTTTCTCACCTCCTCGTGTTCCGCCGAGCGGCGTGTGGCCCATACGAACTCCATGACAGCGACGAAGACTGCAATGATGAGTCCACAAACCAGCACTACAAAGATGCCTCCAATATTTTCCATACCCAGCCCTGGGAGATAGAAAAGAAGACAGATGGGAAACGATGAGCACAAGCAGAACCAGAGCTTTTTTTTTTTCGGGGGGGGAGGTTTGACAGATTTGAAAAATTAGTCTATCACATCATTTATTTGGGGAGTCGAAGCGGGGGTGGGGGAAATCCACTCTTTCCCAAGCCCTGAGCAACAAACCATAACGCCCACAGTTTTTTCCCCAGGTCACCTACCGGAAATATCACTGCTGCCACCAATATTTCAAACCCTTGCTAGAAAAGGTTAAGGAGTATTTCTAGAAATCTTCCTTAGGCCAAGGATTCACAATGACAGGTACAGAATAGAAGAAGAGTCAACCGGCAAGGGATGATACAGATCTTGGTCTAATGTTTTTAAAAGAATGTTGAATTAATGGCCATCACCCGACGTGGAGAAAAAATATCAGAAGAAGGTCTAAGGCCTTAAGCCTACTGGCCACGCATAAGCCAAAAATAGTTCAGCACAAATTGAGGTATTAAGCAAAAGTGTTATCTATTTGACCCTCTGCTGGTGTAGTTCAGTGTAGTTCTCTGAGAGTTCAAATCTGACCCACCTGCAGCTCCTGGGAAAGGGGCCAGCCATGATCACCCTGGGCATGTGTGGCTGAGGGGGTTTTGTGGCCTATAAACTTTAGCAAACTCACAATCCTAGACTGCCACCAGAAGGAGGGACAGGTAAACTGCTTCTGATTACTTGATATGCCAAGGAAACTCTGGGAGGTTTGTCATAAGCTGGAATCAGTCTAAAAGCACATGTTATTACTGACCCTCTCATGCAGAAAAACCTAGCATCACAGCTGAGACTCTTAATACGGACTGTTAATGAAACACATCTCATATATGAGGAAACCAACTTATCATGTCAGGATGGTGGAACATACAGGTTATGATGAGATGAAAGGGGTTTTCTGCAGTCAAGAAGACTCACAAATAAGAGTATCATCTTACAAGTGGAAAAAACAATGGGGCTATGCAGAAAATGAACATACTGTATGGTCCTTTGCCCTTTATGTCAAGAAAAGTGCCAAGTGAAAAATTAATAAATGGAAGACAGAAATTAATTGTTAACTAAGAAGGAATAGATTTGGAAAGCAAAAAAGGAAGTACTTTATACTTTCTTTTAGAAGCACCTGCTTTGTGCAATAGTAGAGAAATAAATACATCCAGTCTGTCTGTGTTTTTGCTTTTAATTATGATTTCTGTGCTTCTGCAACTTTGATTGGGAGCTAAAAGCCACCACATGACCGCAAAATTCCTCGCCCATCCCTCCGATCTCTTTCAGGGGAATTATATTTATTTTAAAAAATTCAGTAAAGTCTGAGCAGATGGGGGCAGGGGACCTTTTTTATGCAAATGAAAAGAAAAGGTTCACTTGATTAGGACAAAATATTGCACTTCCCTTTGGTAGGAGGGGCAGTGTTTACAGTTCATTCCTGCAGGGAGAATTAGCATCTTTGCTGCCTCCAATCTCTTTTGCTGCCAGAAGAGGCCACTCTTAGAAAGCACATGCCTCCTTGTTCCAACCAGAGACCAGAAATATAGCCTGGAACTCTCTGAGATCAAAAACCTCACAAGAGCACCCCCTTGGACAGCTTCAAGGCATCATCTAGCTTTTCAACTGTTTTTCCAGTCCAATGCTTCTGCTCCATTTTAAAGCCTTCCAGAGGTAACCCAACCCATATTTGTTTATTGTGTCTATCAGCAATCTGGGTCCCCCTATCATTTCCCCTAAGCCAGTGGTGGCGAACCTTCGGCATTCCAGATGTTTTAGACCACAACTCCCAGAATTCCAAGCCTGTGTTGCCAATGACAAAGGACTGTGAGAGTTGCGGTCCAAAACATCTGGAGTGCTGAAGGTTTGCCGCCACTGTGCCTAAGCATACCTGTCAAGTTTCTTGTATTAGCTGGGAAACTCCTGTTTTTCACCATTTTTCCTGCTGTCTTCCCGGATCATTTATTTTCCCCGGAAATGTCCTATATTGACCACCACCACCACCACCACCACCACCACCACCACCACCACCACCACCCTCTGAGAGCAACGCCGGCTTCTTCTCCTTCACCCAAGCAGGGCAGTTCAAAGTGTGAGGACTGCGGCGTGTCCCTTGCTCCCCCCCCCACCATCCAGATGATGGGCATACCGGCTGCTAGCCTTTTCCGTCTGCCAGCCAGGGCCAGAGGCCGCAGCAAACTGAAGGTGAGGAGGGGAGAACAAGGCTGGGGAAGAGGGGGGCGAGCTCGTGTGGCAGCAGACAACAGGAGGGTGGGAGTGATCTTTGCCCCCCGCCTGTCGCACTGCTCAGAGGTCCCTTCCCAGCTTCTTACCATCTTCCCCCACCCCTCCACCTTCCCGCAAGCTGCTTCTAAGACCAGAGATCCTGGGGGTTCCCCTCATGCCAGAGGACTGGCTGGCTGGCTGGCTGGCTGGCTGGCTCCCTCCGCCTCCTCCGCCTCCCAGCGGGTGTCAATAAATTTCCTTTATTTTCGAATCCAAAACTTGACAGGTATGCGCCTAAGCATAAGCCCTGACCTTTGGCCCGGTGGTCTTCCTCTTTAGGGCACTTGCTTCCCTCCCACCACTTGCGTTTCAGGATCTCCAGGCGGTTGTTCTCCTGAAGCTGCAGGATGGCGAGGGTGATCTCATCCCGGAACGGGGAGCCTGAAAGAGGTCAGAAAAGCAAATGTGACACGATAAATCCACTTCCTTCTTCGGCTACTGGCTGTCTGGATAGCTCAAGGGTTTAGGTTTCTGGTTGCAAACCACAGGTTGGCAGTTCAATTCAGCTCCTGCGAGCAAACCCAGCACGGTCCCAGAGCCCCTCCAGAAGAAAGGATGGGTAAACCACTTCTGAGTACTCTCTCCCTGAAAAGCATTGCCATAAACCTGAATTTACTCAGCAGCACATGGTTATTATTATATTAGGCTGCCACTAGGCAAACAAGCTGCAAAAATGAACACCTGGACTTTGTAGTACCCCTGCAGAAAGTTAAGCAGAGCTGGGTCAGTAACTTCATGACATTAATTAGTTGCAGTTCCAAGCGTCCTCAAAAAAAAATGTTTGTTTATTTATTTATTTATTTATCATCATCATCATCATCATCATCATCATCACACAGCAGACAAGATGACTATGCTAGATTTTGTATTACAAATCACTAGTCGAATGCTTCCCAAGTAAGATCCCATTAAGGTGGCTTTCTACGACTCTATGATTTTTTTTTAACCTCCAGTTCTCCTGCTCATGGAACCTATGCCAGCTGCTCACCCGCCCCCTCTCAGACTCACCTAGCGGCATGCCAATGCCATAGCCCTTGGTATCCAGAAGGCCTCCAATCTGTGTGAGGTTGCAGTTGAGCCTCCGGTGGTATTCGTTCATCGTGCTCTCAAGTAGGAAGGCATATTTTGAGTTCAGCACCCGGGCAATCCCCTCTTCTGTGCTCTTCACAAAGACACTCGGCTGCTTCGAATGCATGTAATTCCACATTCGCTGGTAGGTCTGGTATCGAGAATTCTAGTCAGAAAGAGAGAGGGTCAGGGAGTGAGGGCAGCAGTTGCAAGGTGGGACATCCAAGGCCTTCTAAAACAATTCCCTCATTAGCAAAATGTCATTATGAAAGCCAGTAGAGTAGGGCACACACACACACACACCATATCCACAGGGGATCGGTTCCAAGCAACCACCCCCCATGGATACTGAAATCCTTGGATAAACGTGAACACTATCCCGACTATGGTAAAAGAAAAAAGAAACCCAGAAAAGAGATTTTCACATGTATTGCCAGCAACAGGAATACATAACATGGTCTCTGGTTCCCTCTAGTGTCCAGTCCTGGCAAATACATTGTGAAAATAGGTATTTCTAGTTTCTTTTAAAAATATTTTTAATATATTCAGACCCCAGGTAAGTGAAACCATGGATAAGGATCCTGTGACTATATGGGTTCTATTGTATGTCTATCCACGTAGAGGATTTTTTTACCTATGATGCTGGTATCCTATACCTCTTCCAAAGAGCACAAATGTATATCCCGTGCCCAGCTCTCTTTTATTTACATAATTGCCCTCTGAACAGAGTTAAATGGAGAGGCAAAGGTTGAATCAATTTGACTTAGAAAGCCTTGGATCTGAGCAGGGGAACTAACCTTGGATCGTGTTCATTGTGGGTTCTCCTAGTAATGGCACTGACATTGATATAATGCAGACCGAGACACGCTACACAGCAATGGGGCCTTTTAAATGGACAAAGAAGGCATTGCTGTATCTGAATTATACAAACATATATGTATGTGTGGAAGTATGCCCTGCAGTGTTTCCTCACACCCTGAATCAGCTCTGGTGCAGACTTCCAAGGCAGTAGGCGCAGCAGTAATGTGGTCCTTTTAAAGGTCAACTGCTAACAGACAACTTTAGCAATGCTGCTGCCTTGAAACCCCATCATCCTTCATCACTGGCTTTAGCTGGCGAAGTTGCAGTTCAACATCTGGAATCTGGAGGGCCACATATTTCCCATTTTTAAATTCCCTTTTGAATTGTATTGCTCAGTCATGTGCATTTGGGGCTGCGGGGAACATGAACGAGGAAGAACAGAATTGGAGAAACAAACATCCTAACCTATTTTGTATTTCAGCCTGACTCATTTCCTCTATTCTCCCTCTGCTTGCTTTCTAGGAATTGACACCTCAAAATTCTGTACCTCCTGGATGTTTTATAGATCCTTCTTGGGATATATTTTGTTTTCATATCTTCCTCTTTAATGATTCAAAGGAATATGTTTCTGGGTGCACAGGAAGTCCCCTAAGTATGACTACGTTCTTGTTCTCTTTCTTTCTTTCTTTCTTTCTTTCTTTCTTTCTTTCTTTCTTTCTTTCTTTCTTTCTTTCTTTCTTTCTTTCTTTCTTTCTTGTTTATTATTTGAGTTGAACTTGTGTTTTAAGTGTATATATGTTGTTCTTTTGTAAACCACCCAGAGTTCCCTTCTGGAAAATTGGTCGTGGTATATAAATATAGAAACAAATAAATATAAATAAATAAGCAGACTGTATCCTTTTCCCCTTTAGACTCCCAAAGCATTAGCTTGGCGTTCAATATCTGAAAAGCTATTACAGTACAGTATATGGCTTACTCATTCTTCGGGGAAGGCAGGAGGTGGTGGTAGTGGCTGTCTTTTGATGTGAAGCCCAATTTTATATCAAAAGGCAGCGATGGAAGTGGACGCCAAATGCAAAACAAGATGGCCAGGCAGAAGAGGCTGCAGGCTGCAGTGACCCAGTGGGTAACAAGGACGGTGTATTTCATGGGAGGGGATGATGGGTGAGGCTGGGGGGGGTTGGGGACACAAGTCCCTGGAAAAGAAGAGACGGACGCCTTTCTTTTCCGCCACCCGGTCTGCCACCTTGGTTGGTTGATTGATTTCCCTTCATTAATGTCTCCTGGAGTCGAAATTGCTGTTACTGTGGTGACAGGTTGCCAGAGCAACCGAGAGCAGGATGGAATTAGGAACCACCACCCCACACACACACACACACACACACACACACACACACACACACACACACACACACACACACACACACACACACACACAGGCAACCAGGCCTGAACAGACTGGTCACTGCCACCTTGGCTACGGTTGCCATGGCAACCTCCAGCCTTGACCTCGTCTCTCCCCCCCCCCACTCATCCCCATTCCCCACAATGGGGAGGTGTGAGGCACGCACACATCCAGAGGGGATGTGTCAGGCCTTGCACCCCTTGGGTCCTGAGGGACACACACACTTGAAATCTCACTTCCAAGGAAACTGACCTTCAGCCCAGGATGGCGTCAAAGGAAAGGGGGAAAAAAAAAGCCATGGCTCCCAAGGGGCCAGGCGGGACTGAAGATCCAGTACAAGCCTCCAATGCACGAAAACGCGCGCGCACACACACACACACACACACACACACACACACACACACACACACACACACACACACACACACACACACACACACACACAAGAGTAACTTCCACCATGGTTCAGGGAAGGTGATGTTGGCGTCGACAGCTTGCCTCTCTCGGGATGAGGGAAAAAGCAGCACCAGCCAAAATCCCCTTTTTACACCAGTTTTGAAAGCGACCAGAAATCCATTGCCTCTTTCACTCTGGCATCGATCTTTTGCATTGCACACAGTCCTGGTATCTCCAAGGATAATAGGTGTTTAGTAAATATGATACTCAGTGGAAAATAATTATCCTTCTCACTGGGTTATATTTACCCAACAAAAAGGCGCAGGAGGTTAGGCGTGACCTGGAACAAACCCTTGTGTCCTGGATGAATTTTCCTCCCCCCACCCTTATTCTAAATATGTGAAGGCTGGCAGTAGTAACTACTGGGGGATAATGGAAAAGAACTCTCGCATGCTCAGAGGCATTCTTTGTTCTGCTGTTCACCCTTGGGCTCCAAAATTAAGCCACAGGGGTGGGGATAAATTCCGGACTAGCATTCTCTTTAAGGCTGACTTAGATTTACAATACAGTCTCATGTATGACTAGTCAGAAAAAGTCATTTTGCGTTTAGTTGGACTATTCATGAATGGTTATGAACTGCACTGCATCCTCCAACTTCTACAGAGAAATGCTTTGAGGTTTATTCATTCATTTGTCTGTCTTCCTGTCTGTCTCACTGTCTGTTTGTCTGCCTGTCGAGGTTTAATATTGTAATAAATAACAGTTACAACTTCTGGATGTCCTTTGAAAGCTTCACAGTTCCACTCTACCCTCTGAAAAGGATCACCTTTATTGCCCCTTAAATTCTTTTCTTTTTTTATCATCACCCACATGCTGCAGATTGGTGTGGAGATGCGCTGGAGGCTGAGCCGCAGTGGTTTGCTGGAAATATGTTCGCAACGAAGGTGCAAACGTAACTGAGGATTGTTTGGCTCCTACAGCCATCAAGGGACTTCCCCAACCTTTCTGTACATTTTTAAGGTGTAGGAACCCTTCCTTTAAATACATTTGCAACAAAAAGCTTTCCACATTCTCAGAAATCTTAGGAAGGGTGGGAAGAGCGCTAAGATCTGCCCCAATTAAAACTTTATAAAATTACAATTCTCTACAGAGGAGATGGCCAAGAGACGCCCAGCCATTTGAGAGCCGAGCGTGTCTCTCACTTGAAAGAAGGTCATGGTTGAGCCGGCATGGATAGTGCCATATTCAATGTTGGTTTGGTCGGCCAGGTCGTCGGCGGATTCAATGGGCACCTCCATCCGTTGCACGGTGAGGAAGGCAGCAAGGTTGGCCGTGTAGGAGGAGATGATGATCAAGGTGAATGCCCACCTAAGTCAACAGGAACAACAAATCCTGAGTCACACACAAAGGCATAGCGCGTGTGCAAAGGTGTGACAATCCCCCCCCCCAGGAAACAAAGAGTGCTTCTGAATTGAGAGCCCTACAGCTCAGAATTAAAAGAGATTTTATACCCTTATTTTCCTTCTATGCCTCAATGGATTTTCCTCTGGGACAGAAAAAGGGGTGGTACACCAAAAGATTACAGATCCCTTGCGAATAGCAAATTAGATGCTACAAAGGCAAGGTAAGAGGGGGCCCTAGAAGCTATGGGAGAAGAGAACACGTCCCTTCCAAAGTGTGACGATTACAGCCATTTCGTAATTGATAAAACTGAGACTCAGACTTGATTGCAAACTTCTCTCAAAACTAGGAATGTAAAGGATCTTTACCAAACAGATAGTGGTGAGTCAAGGGAAACTCTGGACATGCTCCAAGGCACCTTCACTATGCTGATGCCAGGATGGGAGGTTGGGGGGGGCATGCAAGCAAATGGACACCTAATTTCTGCATCCAATGCCATTTTTAGAAACCAATTCCAAGAGAGCCAATCTTTAAAAATTAAAGGGGGAGGGGAAGACCTCTGGATCACGGGCTTTTCTGAGCGTTCAGTTTCTCAGGCACCAGGAACTCGCAAAGTTTCCTCGTGAGCAGATGGCCCAAGAAACTGGAGGCCTCTATGACATCATTAACCAGCCTGACCCAAGTGGAGAAGGGACTAAGCCAACACCAACAAAGATGCTGCTATTTTTGATTGAAGGAAGCTTACATGGGCAGGTCCACCCTTTCTCCTTTTGTGACTACATTCCAATGGCCTGAAAGTTTCTTCCGGCTCCAAGCAGGTGGATTTTATTTTACCTGTCACCAGCCTTTCCAACCCATCACTGCTCATTTTAAGTGCTGATGTGCTCCACAAAAAAGCCTAGTAAGCAAACATTGTTAGCTATTAGCCTAGAGGGGTTGATCTGTTAACACTGATACAAGTCAACCATGTCCCTCTTATATGGGTCTCCTTCTTAGTCAACTACACTTAGGTGAAGGGCTTGTTGTATTTTTTTCTCATGAGGACTGACTTTTGGGAGGTATACATTCTGTTTCTCATCTCAGGCTGTGTAACATCAAGAAGCAATGCTAATGAAAATTGGGAGCAAACAACAATGGATTCATATTTAGACTAGCCCTAGATTCAATATTTTTAGTCTATTAATTATCTGCCCTTCCATTCAATTAATGGATTAAATAAAGCCACAGGTCACTGAAACATTAAGTGACTTTTTGAAATAATGAAGGAAATATAGGGCGGATCTATGATTCAATAAACTCACGTGAGAATTCCCTGTCAGAAGAAAATACCTCCTTCGTTATAAATTTCCCCCCTTCTCCACTAAGAGAGATGCCACAATCAAAGCAACCACCAAAGGAAAACAAGTGTGCCCTGAATTCATAGTCAACAGATTAAATGTTGCCCTCGCCAATTAAAAAGTCCCCCACCAATTAATCAACTAAAGCTTTAGAACCAATTAAGCCACCACATTAAGATTCCAGAACTAAGAATTATCCCATGAGGAGAGAAACACATTCCTAGGAAAAAACATCACATTTCTAGAAGGCAGTTCTGTACATATTTCAGTGATCTCATCAATAGCATATTCTTTCCTGGTCATGGAGGAGATGAGAGGATGGTATTTTGTCCCCCATACCTGCCCTATGTCTAGAACTTAGGGCGCTTTTACATGACCCCTAAAATCCGAGGCAAAGGGCTCCCAGATCCAGAGCTTAAAAATGTTTTCCCACCAGCTCCGGACTTTAAAAAAAATTAAGTATGACCACGCCCACCTAAGCGCATCCCAGCGCACTTTTCAAGTACCTGGCCTCCAGGAGGTAAAAAATATTCCAATGCGGATTGTAAAGCTGTGAACGCCAGGCTCCCTCGCCTTCTGTTTGTTTTTTTTTTTTTTGTCTCCGCCGCCCCTTTAAGAGACAGGAATCACTACAAGGCGGCTCAGGGCTGCTTCCACCGGCAGAGACGGAGGTTAGCCTGGATTTTTTTCCCTCCCTTTTTTTCTCCCTCCCTTCACGTAGACAGGAGCAATGGCGTGCGGAGGGGTGGGAACAAAGGAAGAGCGACAAACCCCCACGATCTCTGGTCCGAATTTAAGTTGCAGGTGGATTTTAGAGGTCATGCAAAAGTGCCCTTAGAAGTCATCTTCAGGCTACATCCACCAGAAACTCCCAGACTAGACTGCCAGGACTGAGCCCCTCCAACTAGCAACCCTTACTCTCCCTCCACTAAACTCTCGAAAGATGGCCAGATATTTTGACTCACCACACCCCACTGACACAGCGGGTAGAGAGGGCCCGGGGCATGATCTCCGATCCCTGTTGCATGAAGCCCCCAACAGGGAACCAGAGACTGTTCCCAAGGGTGTACTGATTTTCCAGTATGTTGTGCCGCTCCCGGAGGCAAGGGTGAGGGTTGTACCATTCATAGGGACTCAGCCTGAAAGCAGAGGAAGGAGGGCTGTCTTATTAGTTTTGAGTCACATACCTTTGGGCTCATGGCATGAAGCTGTGCAAAGGCAATGGTGGAGTGTGGAGCCTCAAAAGAAAACCATGTGTGGGGCCGGGATGTGGGTTATGGCCCCAATAAAGACTAACCTTTTTTGTTTCACTGTGAACTTACATCCTGTTTCCTGGGACACATTCTGATGGGACATGTCTTTAAATAACATGTCAGATCAGGTACAAAACAGCCGTATGACCATGAACCACAAGGTTTGAACCATGATGTTTATCACAATTAAGTGCAATATAATTATCAACATCATCATGTGCCATCAAGACAATGTTGACCTACAGCAAATCTTTTCAGGGGGGTTCTAAATAAAGACCACTCAGGTTTACCGTTCTCTGGGTGCCCTGGGGCTGTGCACCTTGCCCAAAGCTACCTAGGCTGGCACTTCTCCCTGGAGTCAGAGTGGGGAATTGAACTGGTCGGGGGAAGCCAGGTTTGCTTCTGAGCAGGAAAAGGCTGCCGTTGGTAAATGGTCCTGTGGAGCGGGAATGGGTGGTTTTGAGCCTGTCCTCAGTCCACAGCTTGAAATGTATAACCCATCTCTTAAAAGATAAAAGGACAGTCAGGTCATCTGAGTCCCTCCTCATTCGCTCATTTTGCATAGATCAGCAACCAGATACCAAAACCACTGAGCTATCCAAAAAGCTGCCTGGTGTAATGCAGGGCATGAGTAAAGTAGTTAGAGGGACGCTCTTCTCCTTCTCACAAAATACCAGAACTAGGGGACATCCACTTAAACTTGAGGGTTGGGAGAGTGAGAACAGACAAAAGAACATTTCCCCCCCAGCGTGTTGTTAGTCTGTGGAACTCCCTGCCACAGGAGGTGGTGATGGCATCTGGCATCACCACAAGGGGGATTGGACAGGTTCCTGGAGGAGAAGTCCATCACAGGTTACAAACCATGATGGAGATGTGTCATCTCCAGGCTTAAAACCAGGGTACTTCAAGGGCCAGAGGCAGGGGAGTGGCATCAGGAGACACATATCTAGTCTTGTGAGCTCCTGGACTCATTTGGCAGGGCCACTGTGAGATACAGGAAGCTGGACTAGATGGGCCTTTGGCCTGATCCAGCATGGCTCTTCTAATTTTCTTATGTTCTTATGTTAGGTGGTCTGAGCATTTGTAAATCTAATCCAGCACTACTTGTTCTGTCTGGCAGCAAAAATGTTTGGATGAGATGTTTTTAATCTGACCCCAACTTCACCCCTTGTTGGATTTTTTTTTTAACTGCAAGGAGCAGGGACCGAACCTGAGGTGCAAAGCATGTGTTCTACAACAAAGCTACAGCACAAACCTATTGTAGCAAGTCCTACAAAACATAAACACTGACTAATGACTGGTGTATGGATCCAAAGCCGTGTGCTCATCCAAGTAACGCCACCTGGTCCCTGGCAGCCATGCCCAATTTTAATCAGGAGGGAGTAAGACACCTCCTCATCATTTTAGTCAGAAGGAACATGTAGAGAAGAAGTTATTTCAAGTTGTAAGAGACTCATGCATTACATATTTAAGATGCAATTCTTTGGCTCTCTCTTTGAACACACATTAGCCATAGAAGTCAGTGTCCTCACATGCGCATCACTTTGTTCCTGGATACACAGCGTCTTTGGCGGTGAACTATTAACTCAGAGGTGGCAGTGACTTTATCAGCAAGCAATTGGGAGAATAAAGGCCATTCATAGAGGCAACACAGAAGCCAAACATGCAGAGTTAGGAATGAATGAACATTGGGGGGACACTTACCTGGCAGCTAGGAAAAGGACGCAGCTGACAGCGAGATATGCCAAGAGCATAAAAAGCCAAACCGCAGGGGAGAAGGGGTCCAGGAAAGAGAAATACCCTGGTTTGCGGCCCTGTAAAGAAAAGCACTAAGATAAAAGGACCAGGAAGTCAGATCTTCCTCCTTTTCTCTCTCCAGCCTTGCCAGAACCTCAACAATGCCGAGCCTACCCAAACTGGGGATAGACAGCATATCAGAACGGGGGAAAGTTATTATAGACCTGTGAATTACAGTCCAATAACCCTTCTCAGTCCTGCCATTCTCTAGCAAAAATGAGTGGTGGAGGGGAGAATTTTCTTTTTCTAGGCACTGAGAAAGGACCACAGCGCCATGATTGAAAACTGCCTGTTAAAGCAGCAAGGAGTGTGCTCCCGAAAGCAAAATTAAGAGCTTTGCCTGCTAACAGCTGAGATGACGGTACAACATAATGGACTTCCTGCACTGTTCCTCTTCCATTTCAAAGCTGCTGTGCAGTGCAAAATGAGAGACGACGGGGCTGTTTCTGCTCCCTAGGATCGCCCTCCCATTTGACCAGTCTCCCAGTTCCCTCCCGACAGCAGGTGACAGTGGCATAGACATACCATGTGCACGCGGTACAAGATACTGATCCCCAAGGTCATGAAGGGCTTGGAGAAGTCAATGACCTTCTCGCGCTCTGCTGTGATGGTGAACGCGGCCACTGCCAGATCAGCTTTCTGCAAGGCAAAGCAAAGAGATTCCCCCCACCACCATGGTCACACAGAGGGCTGCACACCCTAATGCACACAGCTGAAATAACTGGGGAACCAAAGAATCATAGAGCTGGAAGAGACCTCAAGGGCCAACCAGTCCAACCTTCTGCCATGCAGGAACACCCATCACAGGACTCCCGACAGATGACCATCCAGCGTCTGCTTAAAACCCTCCAAAGAAGGAGACTCCACCACCCTCCGTGGCACCATATTATTCCACTGCCGAACACCTCTAATCATCATGAAGTTGTTCCTAATGTTCAAATGGACTCTCTTTTCCTGAAGATTGAAACCATTGCCACAAGTCCTAATCTCTGAAGCCATGGAAAACAAACCGGTCCCCTCTTTGATATGATGTCCTTTAAAATATTTAAACATAGCTATCATATTCCCTCTCAGCCTTCTTTTTGTAAGGCTAAACCTTCCCAGCTCCCTGAGCTTAAGACATTTCTTCCAGACCTTCAACCATCCTGGTTGCCCTCCTCTGGACCCATTCAACAAGGTTGTCAACATTTAAATGGAGGTGCGCAGAACTGGACACCTTACTCCAGAGAAGACCCCAAAGGAAGAAACTCCCAGCGGTCATACCCTATTGATGAGTTCTCCCACCATGCCTGTCCAAGATCCATTGGGTTCAGGTGCTCCATACAGACCATCATCCACCAGCTTAATCTGGAAGCGGAATTTAAGGATGTCTGCCAGTTCATGGAGCATGTCCACACAGAAACCCTCATACTGCTCGGTGCCAGAGAGCTCCTGGAAGTTTGCACGGCGCATCACGTAGGGGTTCTCCTGTAAAAGACGGCAAGGAGCCAACGTGTTAAGACTGTGTGGGAAGAGTCTAAGGATCAGCAAGTCCTCTAGTCCAAAGCCAGCAACTTTCCCAAGTCTCTTTGGCTGTTTAGCAAAAGGTGGACTAGGAGAACATCAAGGCCAATCCTACCTACCCATAACACGTCTGCAGGATCATGCCTGCAGGAACTCACCTCAAATGGAGGGCAAGATTTAAAGTTAAGCTGCACGTTCTCCAGGGCCAAACCTGACAACCCTACTGGTCAATGGATTGTTTTAAGCTTGGTAATGGTTGATATGGCTGTGGTCTTACCAGCGATGCAAATGAGGGAATTTCAGCAAGGCCATTATTTCTTAAACTTTGGATGATACATTCACTTGATAAATTTCCTAACAAAATTGCCAGAGTTCACAAGGAAGAGGAGAGATGGTAGCACCTATGTCTTTCCAACTGGCTTTCTATAAGAACCCAGTAGGCCATCGTGAGAAAACAATAATGGCCTAGATCGACTCAATTTAACCCAAGAAAGGTTCTTCTTAGCCCACTGTTTGGATCTAGTCACTCTGCAGTGGTTTATAACCTTGGCTCCCCAGATGTTCTTAGACTACAACTCCCAGAAATCCTGGCCGGCACTGCTCGTGGTGAAGGCTTCTGGGAGTTTTAGTCCAAGAACATCTGTGGACCGAAGGTTGGAAACCATTGTTATAACTTCGCACATACTCCCTTATTAAGTAGTTTCTCACCCTGAATTGCACTTTTAAAAAGCAAGAAGAAACCACCAGCTGTTCCTGAAAAAAACATAATTACCAAGAGTCATAGTTACCAAGATGGTAGTGACTATCAGAGTCTTGTTGACAAGGCTCTCCGATACGTTGATATCCAGCGTTGTGGCATTCATCGCCAGAGTCCTGTTGGAGTACCACACTCCAATCTGGAGAGAGAGGGGAGGATGTGGTAGAACGTGTCAGTGGACTGTGCATCTGTGTGCCTGCATGCACAAACAGAAACTCCAGATTTGGGGATGAATCGAGGCCCTACCCAGATGGATCCAAGGAAGAGCAATCAAGATGACACAGAAGCCTCGCTGGTGAGAAGCAAGGACACTCTGGCCTAGAGAGGACTACCTCCTCTGGATGAACCTGTCCTGCCTCTGAAGAATCTGAGTCAGGAGATGTTCCTGAAACCCCAAGTGAGGATGGCAGCCAAGAGAGTCATTTCGCTCAAGGGGGCGGGGGGGATTTGGAGAAATCCAAGTCACGTTTAAAAGGCTTTTATTTTCTTATGTTGTTTTATTTAGAAAGTCTCTGAAAGCTGAGATGTTCTCATACAGGGACTGAGTAGGCATCAAATGAATGGAGGCTGGGTAGGTGCTATTCTCCCAGTTTGATTAGACTGCAGCTTCGGCTTTGCTGGCCGAGGCCACTGAGAACTGTCACCCAACAACACCTGGGGATGCCCTTTGCCTGCATCCAGCAGAAGGAAAGGTGTGTGTATTCGCAAGGCTTGTGGTTTAATACAGTGGACCCTTGTATAACAAACGGTTTGTATAACATAAAATTTGTACAACATAAAAATGCCGGAGATAGGGGAAATTTGCTTAAGAGAATTGCCTATGGGGCGAATCTGTACAACATCAAAATGGGATCACTCTGTCTTCAATGCATTCCTATGGGAAATTTGTGTAAAGGAAAATTTGCTTAACATAATTTCATTGGGAATGAATGAATTCCTTTATACAAGGTACCACTGTACTTCCTTGGCTCAGCAGCTGAGAAGGAAAGGCAAGACAGGCGGATGCATGCTTGCCTGCCTCTTACCTCCCGGTGCCCGTGTCGTGCTTTTTCCAGGATTCTCAAGGTGTAATTCGTCCTCTGGCCCTTGCTGTTGAACTCCACGCGCCCCGTCAGCCCATCATACTCTACCTAGCCAGGGATGGAGGGACAGAGATGGGGGTGGGAGACACAGAGAGGGATACAGGAAGGAGAATGAGAAAGAGTGAGAAGCAATCAGAACTGAGGCAGTGGGGTGCATGGAGGGGACAGGACACAGAGTCATCTTACATAAGAAGAGCCATGCTGGATCAGGCCAAAGGCTCTTGTAGTCCAGCTTCCTGTATCTCACAGTGGCCCCACCAAATGCATCTGTCTCCTGATGCCACTCCCTGCCTCTGGCCCTTGAAGTGCCCTGGTTTTAAGCCTGGAGATGACACGTCTCCATCATGGTTTGTCACCTGGGATGGACTTTTCCTCCAGGAATCTGTCCAATCCCCTTTTGAAGGCATCCAGGCCAGATGCCATCCCCACATCCTGGGGCAGGGAGTTCCACGGACTAACAACACGCAGGTAAAAAAAAAAATTCTTTTGTCTGTTCTCATTCTCCCAACCCTCCATTTGAGTGGATGTCCCCTAGTTCTGGTATTTTGTGAGAGGGAGAAGAGCATCCCTCTATCCACTTTACTCATGCCCTGCATAATTTTGTACGTCTCAATCATATCCCCCTCAGGTGCCTTCGAACAGCTAGATGGCCACATCCCCTTAATTAATAATTAGAAACCTATCTCCCCCACCTTTCTCCTTCAAGGTGGCTTACATTATTAAAAATACAATATTTAAAGCTTGAAACAGTAAGTGTACCAATACTAAAATGTGACATAAAAGCAATACCAAAAAGATACTCAAAGCAGTAAGACACTGCTAACCTAGCAAGTTCAAAAGCATGTAAATGCAAGTAGATAAATTGGTACCACTGTAAAAAGTGGAATGGTAAGCAACGTTCCATGTGCAGAAAAGCATTCATCCATGCTGGCCATATGGACATAGACTTGCACAGCTGTCTCTCTGGCTTAGAAATGGAGATGAGCACCACCCCTAGAGTCGGACACAACTAGCACGCATGTGCAGGGGGAACCTTTACCTTTAAGACACAACCATTGATTTAAAAAACCCAGATAACTCAGGCAGCCAGTGATGAAAGGAATGCTTTCCAGAACAGAAACACCAATGCCAACTTGTGGAAGGACAGTAAGGATGGGGCCAGGCTGGCCTCCAGTGGGAAGGAGTTCCAGAGTCTGGGAGCAGCAACAGAGAAGGCCCTCTCCTGTTTCCCTACCAAACACTCTCCTGAAGATGGTGATGCCAACAGAAAGACCTCTTCTGATTATCATAAATCCTGAGCAATCTCTGTCTAGGTCCAACTTTGTGAAATCAAAGGTCCTGCATGGATAACATTTTTATGTTGTCTACACGAGGGTGATTTTGGTGTAGTTGATTGATTGAAATGAATGAACAAACGAATGTTTATAGCACCCATTCGGAAGCAAGGGCTACTCTGGGACATTTTACAGCAGTGCAAACATACCATATAACAGGATAAAAACTGGTGAACGTATACCGTAACCATAATAAATTCCAAAGGTAACTGAGCCTTCCCAGGACTTTGGCTGGCGCAGAAACCTGGACATCACCGTTTCTAGAGCTCAGCCTTTAATTTATGGAAAGAGGCACTTCTCTCCTGCCTCTGTTTGAATTTGTAGTGATGTCAGGGAATATTAATGAACATTCTAAATGGCTCTCAGGCAACCTCTGAGTACAAAGACTTAATTACAGACAGCAGTACACACTGTCGCCAGGAATGGGCTCAAAAGATGAGCAAGCATCCTGACAGCCACCACAGGCAGCAGAATTGGGGTCAGGATCTAGAATGATAGGAAGGGAAGGCCACCGGCATTGGCTTGGCTGCTTTGAAAGGGATAGGCCATTATATGGAGGTGTCTCTTCCTCCATCAACCTATGGATGAAAAGACACCTAAAATGTGTAGTCTAAGCAGTGGGTGACATTCTCTCCCAAAGATTCTGGCCAACCTACAGGCAATCCTGTATGTTGTCCAAAACCTACTTAAGCCCCATGAATCTGATCAGCACAAGACCTTTCCCGGCCGAGGGTAAATCAGTTCCTACAATAAGAAATGCCTTATTCTGAGCCAAGGCATGATCTCACCATTCGCAGGTAGTTCATGAGACTCGTCCCATGTTGCCAGATGTTTGCTGAGGTGCAGGCCAGGGGCTTGACCCCAATTTCCTGGCTGCGGTTCAGCTCTCGCACAGCGCTCACCACCACATGCACCGCGTCGAACATCAGCGCTGCCGACAGCTAGAAGGGAGCAGATCATCCCACAAGCGGGCGTTAATCAGGACCAGGTGACTGGGGCGGGCAGCATCAGCTCCTCCTTCTGCCCACCCTACTGGCTTAGCAATAGGTTGGCCTCCCCAACTGCAGCTAAACATCTGTAGAACAATACAGCCGGAGGTGGAACAGGTGAGTCAGATGCTAAATCTGGAGCATAAGGCAAGGGGTTGGTTTGGCTTCAGGCCTACAGCATCTTCTCTGCTTCTCACCCAAGATCCATCCAGCAGACCTCCCCTTGTGTACCCATTTGCCTCCGGCAATTTCTTAGCCACTCGTGCTAAATTGCTAAAAGCCAAGAAATCACCACATCCTCTATCACCTATGGTGCAGAACCATTACCTCCAAGTGAACAGGCAGGAACGCTTTTACCAGCCAAGAATAAAGTTGGATGGGCTTGCTCACTGTTGACAAGCTACAAATTATTAACACAAATAAAGGTCGCCGTGCACATTCAGATGCTTATGACGCCTTTTGCGTTTGACAGATGTTCGAAACAAGGCTGGCTTCCCGTAACCCGGTTTTGCTACCTATCAGAACCAACAGAAATGTCCTGTTTTCCACTGGTTTTGACAGGGAGAGTTTTAAAGGGAAGTTTATCTGGAAAAGTGGGGGTGAGTTGGAGGAGGACTCTGGTTTCCCCCATCAGTCCTTCTCAGCCAACCAGCACTGGCTTTTTTAAAAGCTGACTCAACTGAAATAGCCTGCTCAACCAGGTACACAGTGCATGCAACACTGTGTCCTAAATACTACACTCTGTGTGCCTGCACAGATTGCCTGTATGCCACGAAAGCTCATACTATAATAAATCTATTAGACGCAAGGGTGTCTGTCACCTTACACCTTTTGTGTGTGTTCTGTTCTGCACAGAGAAACTACTCCCTCTTTGGAAATGGCTAGAATAAATGGAGCTTCTGTGCCCCATTAGACAAAAAGCAGAGGGTGAGACAAAGGGACCCCAACAAACATAGCAATACTCTTTGTGCATCCTTTTTTAAAAAAAAAAGTCCTGAAAATCTTTGCAAGTGTTTGCAAAAAATGCTCACAAAGACACAGTGGTTCGCAAGGTGAACAAAGATGTGTTCTCTGCTCTTAAACATAAGTAGTATGTGGAACCAGAGAGGAAGACCCAGATATCTGGGGCAAGTAAACCTAAAAGAGTCACTGTCAAAAATCCTGAAAAGTCAATTCAGAATGCAAATTCCCAGGCTTTTGCTTGTGGGAGTGCCATGCAAGTGAAATGTCCAGGAAGAATGTCATCCCAAAACAGGTTCCTCGCATTTGATTCTCTCCCTGCATAGACTGAATTGTGCACTCATCGCTTTGCACTGCACGGAAACCTGCCCCACTTACCGCGGGCCCGGGATAAGGGCTGACCTCGCAATTCTCCCTCCACGACATGTTGAGGCTGCGGACAAACTCCGTGTAGAAAGGGTGGCTCGTGTTGAACATGGAAAAGCCCAGCACGTTGGAGTGCTCGTCCACAATGCCATCCAGGTGCAAGATCGGGAAATCCTGCAGGGGTTGTGAGCAGAGCAAAGGGCGTTAATGGGTCGCTCAAGAAGAAGGGTACAACCCGGATGGATTGCAAGTAGGGAGAAGGGGCAGCAGTCGGAAGCCGGAAGAAGGAAAAGGTGGAAGATGTTAAACTTGGCAAAGTGGATAGTGGTGGGGCTGATCCTGCCCCAGATGAGGATGCTGAGACAGGAAGTCCCTCGGGGGTCTGTAATCTACCTCCTAAACTGCCCTTCTGCCTTCAGGGTAATTGAACAATACGGCCCTGTTGCCAGTGTTGAACAAAAGGATTCAGATGCAACTTAGATTCAGATTCAGTAAACAAAATTTGGGCTAAAAAGAAAACACTGTGTTTTCTTTGCATTCAAGCAGTTATAGGTCAGAAGCCAGTACTCATTGATTCTGACACTGGAGATAATATACAACAAATCCTAAAACATTAATCTTCCAGAGTGCAACTCCCAAAATTGTCCAGCTAGGAATTTTATTAGCAGCCCTAACAATTTTTCATTCCAGTTTTAAGCATCTGTATTATAATCTGGACGGGACCCTACAGACTATCAAGTCCAGCCCCTGTCAAAGAGGAATGGTGGGGAATCAAACTCCCAACCTCTGGCTCCACAGGCAGTGGCCTAAACCACTGAGCTACACTGGCGTAACTAGGGAGGAGCGGAAGAGTGCATTTCTGGGGGCACCTGGAGGGGGAGCAGGAGGAGGAAGCCATGTGCCATCCCGCCAGCAGTCCTCCTTTTGCCCCGCTAAGGCTTGGCAATCCTTAGCCAGGGAAAGGAGGAGAGGGAAGCAGGTGATAGGATTTTTTTCCAAAGTTTCCCCTCCTCTTTCCCCCCACTCCCCTGCTAAGACTTGGCGATCATTAGCCTGGGGAAAGGAGGAGAGGGAAGCATGCGACGGAGGTGCTGCTTGGGGGGGGGGGAATCTCATCGCCTGCTTCCCTCTCCTCCTTTCTCCGGACTAATGATCCCCGAGCCTTAGCCAAGGTAAAGGAGGAGGGGGAAGCATGCTATGGAGGAGATGCTTGAATAAAAAAACATTGTCTGCTTGGTGCTATCTGTGCGCTGTGCAGTTTGCACAGGAGAGGCTTGTCCAGGAGACCCCCGAAGAGGGCGTGAGAAAAAGGGACCCTTCTCCCCCTCCCCTGCTGTTCCCCTAGGATCAGGTACCCTTTGCTTGGTGGGTGAGACACAGCTGGGGGGCAGGAAAGGGTGCAAAAACTGACTTTGTCCCCGGGCGCTCCAAACCCTAGCTACACCTCTGTTGAGCTACCCAGCAGTTCTTGTTTGTTTGTTATTTGCTGAAAGAGATGTAATTAAGCATGCAGAATTGAACTGTAAAAGGATGTTCATGATCAAATGAAACTGATAACACCTTTTCCCGCTTGTACTCGAGTAAAATTTCCATGTACTTGTAATAAAAAAAAAAGGATTACGAGAGGACTGATAAGGGTGCATCAACCAGCCTTCCCCGGCTTGCAACTTTACCGCTGGTTCTGAAAACTGACAGCAGGCTTCTCTAGAGCAAGGTGAAGGGAGCTTGAGAAAGGTCCCTCGAGCCATCCTCTAAGTATGCATCTGAGCAACAAAAACCTTGACATCCCTACCAATGCAGCCTGTGGGGAAGCAGCCGATACAGCTAGTAGTTTGCACAGAACACGGCCGAATTGCACTGGAAACATCTGGTAAGCAATAGTCCTCCGGCTGGGATCCCATCACATCTGATACAGCAAAACCAGGGTCAGGCCAGGTCAGGCCTGGAGCGGGTGAACCAATTAATTAACTCTCCCTTATAAGCAATGGCTTTGGATCGCCACCAGAGGGGGGAAATTCCGTCTAAACCCTCTCCTCTCCTCCCGTGGTTCCGAAATCCATCCTTGATCAACAACAAGGCACGAAGGCAAATCAGACGGGAATTACACTGAACAGCAGAATCGGCCCTGCCACTGGGCAGAATGAGATAACCACACCGGGCAGAAGAGGCTATGGCAGTGATGGTGAATGCCGAAACTGTGATTCAAAGCCCATTAATTCTTCACAAAGTGCCAACATGGCAATTTAACCTGGTGTGCAGATGGCTGTGAAGGGGCGATGTCGGGTACCCACAGAAAGGGTTCCGAGGGCCACCTTTGGCACCCGTGCCATAGGTTTGCCAACACTGGGCTAGGATATGTCAGAAAGGCATTCTAGAGTCTGCCACTTCCCAGGATCTGCTCAACCCTCTCCTGTCTCCAGTGTTAAAAAAAATATTCAACTTTTTTGAGCTCAGTATTTCAGGAATATATCTCAGGCCACACTTCTTTTGAGCTAGCTGTCTCTTGGCCCCTTCTTTCCCAAGGCTGTGCACCTTGTTTTGCAACAGACAATGCTTAAAAGTTGCGCCTTTCCCCGTAATTACCCAATAGGATTCAGGCCATCATTTCATCTTTTATGTTCCAGGCAAAAATGAGTCTCTCTCCCCCCTAAGTCTTCTTTGGGAGATATCTTTATTTATTATGTACATATATTTTTACATTGCTTCAGGTTTTTCCCTGTTTGAGATATTGTGAATGTTTTCAGATTAACTACCAGATTTTTATACTGATCCCCAACAGCTACTTATTCAGATTCCCAATTGTTACCATTTGCCTATGTGTCACTCGTAGCATGCGTGACTATTTCTGAAGCAGAAGCGCTTGCCCCAAGGAACTGGGCATCTAATATGGAACCCAAGAGAAACAACGGAAGACGATGAGAGCTACAATAACCAGGAGGCTTTCAGACAGCCATGTCTCAGATATACTTCTGCTTGGATTCCTGCACGAAGCAAGGGGTGGGAGCCAATGGCCTTATAGGTCCCAACCAACTCTATAATTCAAGAAGATGTCCCTTCGTTGCCGATTACAAGTACAGTAATATCTCAGATAACGAATGCCCCAGAAAACAAATTTTTCAGATAACGAATCGTAATTTTTAGATATTGGTCTGACTCGGATAATGAATTTTCCCTATGGGCTGCCTCGGATAACAAATCACAATTTCTAGGTATAGAGCTACCTCTGATAATGAATTTTCCCTATTGGCTGCCTCGAATAACAAATTTACCCTATGGGCTTCCTTGAATAACGCATTTTCTCAGATAACGAATCACAATTTCTAGGTATATGTCTGCCTCTGATAACGAATTTTCTCTATGGGCTGCCTCCGATAACAAATCACAATTTCTAGGTATACGGCTACCTCAGATAACAAATTTTCTCTATGGGCTGCCTCTGATACCAAATTTTCCCTATCGGCTGCCTCGGATAACAAATTTCCCTATGGACTGCCTCAGATAACGAATTTCCAGCATGCATCAGTAAAAAAGAGTTATCCCAGGCTGCAGCACATCTACACCTTTAAAGTGCACTTTAAAAACAGGTGTCTGTGTCTTTTTCCTAGGCTCCGGAGCGGATTAATCGGTTTCCCATTCATTCGTATAGGAAACCATGTTTGGGATAACAAATTGTTTTTGAATAACAAATTGCCTCGGAGAACCAATTAAATTCCTTATCCGAGGTACCACTGTATTTCATTTGTCTGGTCTCCTGAAATTCAGCAATCTTGAGTGGGACGGTAGGAGAAAAGGGCTGGCCTTAGAAATAAAGTATAATAATATGCTCCCTTTTCCCACATCAGGTGGTGCAAGAGAAAAGAAAGTACTAACAATTTTAAAAGCCCTTCATTGAATAAATAAATAGAGAAAGCATGGAAGTACATGGGAAAGACAGGTCCTTGTTGGTTAATTTGTCATAGATTTTATTTTTATTTACTCACCCTCTCTCATTCGCTCACACACACACACACACACACACACACACACACACACACACACACACACACACACACACACACACACACACACACACACACCAGCACTGACCACATGGTTGTCAAAGCAGTTGCTAAAACACAGGACATATATGAGCCAGGGGACCTTTGACGGGGAGACGCTACCAGCAGACATCTTTCCTCAGACCTTGCTTCTAATTTGGTAATGGCTGTTAGAAGGCCACTTCTGCTGGTGTATCTGGCACTCAGATTTGTTGGTAGGCTGCCCGGGCCCCATGTTCTAAATCCCCAGTGCTTTCACCTTCAAATGAAGAAAAGGAAGAGTGGGGGGAGGAGGGGGAACCCAGATCCTTTGAAAACGGCTGTGCTGAGCCACCTCACGGCTGTGAGGAAAGAGAGGCACATCCAAAAAAAAAAAAAGTGACATACCTTCCAGCCGGATTTCTATGGCAGGGTCACCTTTCATCACGGCTAAAACAACTGCTGAACCAGATCCAATCTTCCGCTGCAGCCTGGGACAACGGCTCTGCTTCTGAAGCCTGGGGGTGGTGTGTGTCGGACTTCCAATGGAGACAGAAGAACGAGGCACAACTCCCGGACACAGGGTGGCTTATGAAGCCCACACCCTCCAATCCCAACCCACCCCCTATATTTGTCAGCCCCCCCCCCAAAGATTTGCTTCTTGTACTGTGTGACACAATATTATCAGCCAGGCCTTAGGAACGCTTAGAGGAAAACAGAATAGGTGCGGTTCCTAGAACCTCCCATCCAGCAATGGTCAATGGTTAGGACAGCTAGAGGGCGGATTCGGTACTCTGACGTGTGTACCCAAAGGTCTTGATCTTGTCATGCTTATCTACCCCAGAACAATTTTTGTGCTTGTTGTGATTTTTGGAACTATAGTTCCACATTTTGGGAACTATCGTCTCCAGAAATCTGCAGGAATTATCCAAGCCAAGATTTTGGGGCTTTAGGCAACAACAAAAAGTCCTCTGAAGTGTTTTGATGAAGAAATAAAAGCCCTGATAGACATCATGCATCTTCATAAAGATGAGGGAAGTGGCTAGATGCAGCTCAGCTCAGTGGGACCTGCAAGGCATTAGAGGCCTGAGAGTTTCCTGAGAGGTACCCAGCGCAGAGCAAGTTTTAGACCTCTACTTTATGCATCCACATGCTGCCAAAATCACCTCTGACTTTTCTCGTCTTTGTCACTGCATTACTCACCATGGTGGTCAAGATGTACTTGTAGAAGGCAGATGTCATCCCCAGCTCTGAAGCCTAGAAAAGGAGAATCGGAAAGAGGCTCAGTTTCCATACAGAACTCCATGAGTTGCCCAGGTCCCTCTTCAGTTTCCATTGCTCCTGGTTTACAAGTGTGAGACTGGCGTTGTGATGGAATTTCGCCTCCAGAGGAGCTTCCCTCAGCAGGCTGTTCATTGCAAACTTGTCAAGGGCCCAAAAAGGCAAAGAGAGGCTGTTTTTTTTCCGGACAACTTCCAGAACTCATGTGCAATCCTCAATGGCCATGCTGGCTTGGGGCTTCTGGGTGCTGTAGTACAAAATAAATGGCAATGGGGACTATTTCCAGCCTTTACTTAAAGGGACTAGAAAAAAAGGAGCCTTGGAAAATGGTTTGCCCTCAGCTTGAACCCCAAAAAGCCTACTTGGGATTATTCCCATTGGTGCAAGAGGTTGGCCATTTTAACAATAACATGTAACCCTCTATGTATTGGCAGGCCACTTCTGATCCCAAAGGGATATTAAAAGATGTAAAACATATTTCCCGTACCTTCTGCAACATCAAATTTTAACTTTTTTCCAATTTAACAAAAAAAAAAACCACCTATGAATTAACGAGGGTTTATAGGATCCTAACAGCTGTTAAATTATGCCATAGTTACTTTAATTCAGCTGAATCTGTGTGACATATGTTCTTTATGATATATGCATTTGAATAATAATTGTATGCCGTCAATTCTGACTAATGGCAAGCTTCTTCTTGGTTTCCTAAATACAAAGTACTCAGAAGTGGCTTACCATTCTCTTTTTCTTTAGGTGCCCTGGGACCATGCAGCTTGACCGAGGCCACCCAGACTGGCTCTACACCCAAGATGCATGGCAGGGAAGGACCTGAGTTCCCAACTTCTGGCTCTAGTCCAGCCAGATACTTAACCCAGGGAGTAATCTTGCATGGCACAGTGAACAGACAGATCAAGGAGGACTCAAGAGGCCTGAGTTCAAATTCCTGCTTGGCCTAGCAATATCATAGGGTGTACGGAACTAGCAAAGCCAGTCTTTAAATATCTGACTTAAAAGCCCTATTTTGGTTGTTATCCGTAGGTTCCAACTTGATGGTACATAACAGCAATGACATCATTGTCGTCATCGTCGTCGTCTCCTCCTTCTTCTTCTTCTTCTTCTTCTTCTTCTTCTTCTTCTTCTTCTTCTTCTTCTTCTTCTTCTTCTTCTTCTTCTTCATTATCAACAATAACAACATGTCTTTTTAACCCTGTGAGAACCTTCAGATTTTTTAAAAAAAAATACATGAGTTTTTCTTTCATACACTTTTAAGCTTTGACCTTGACAAAGGAAGGGTGAACATCCCCGCCTTACCTTAAAAAGGACTGAGGTTTGTTTAGGTTTTTGTTCCAAAAACAGGTCAAGAAACCTAGATCGCTTCCTCATCCCTATGTCCTCTGCTTTGAATTACTGTTTTTGTTTTTTAAAAAAAAAACACTCCCCCACAAACACACACACATTCCGAAATCCCACTGTTGAAAAAGAACAATGGCAATTCTCTCCAAGGAATATTTTGCTCCAAGGGCAGATTTTTTTAAACTCCACATCAGTCATCCTCCCATGTGCAATTCTCCATAAAGGAGAAGGGTGTGAGGGTTGTTTTTTTTCTTCCCCTATGCCTTCTTTTGAAGGTGTTGCAAAAGCATTCAAAGGCTTAGAAGTAGTTGAAGGGCATGTTTGCATGAGATCCAGCTGTTTCCATGGAAAATACAGACATCCATCTATCCTTAGCTTAGGATACTCTGTTGTCTTCTGGTTTATTACGACTACCGGGGGGTGGGGTGTCCAGACAGTTTGCACATAGAGTGTAGAAAAAGCTTTCATTTTCCAATTCTGAGTCTTTGGCACAAAGTCCCAAATCCAAGTCCCTATTAAAAATAAGCTTTTTCCTCCAGAAAAAAAGGAGGGTAGTGGAATCTGTTGGGAGGGGGAACATCAGAGGCTTGTGAACCAAATTTATTGTGTAATTTATTAAAAGAAGGGGGACACAAAAACACGAATCGGGGCAAAATGGGCAAAAAAACCCAACATTTTGAGTCCAAGTTGAGTTGCGGGGCAACTTAAATCTGACTCTAGCAAGTCTAGCAAGGGGGTGACTTGAGTCCCCACCCCTGTGAGTTTTTTTGGTTGGGAAAGTAAAAGATGACTCAACATGACTCTCAGAACCCCGTACCCAGCATGTAGGAATCAGCCCAGGACTTATTATATGAATGGTGTGTTGTTTTTTTCCGAGTTCAAGTCAGCAACAACACTTGTCTGTCATGGAACAGAATCGACTTTCGGGCTGATAAGCACCAGAGAGACTGTTTTTATAGAAATGGTATACCAAACAAAGTGTCCAGGCACAAATGACGGGTCCCTCTCGATCCACACAGGGAGAAGAGAGCATAGGAGTTCCCCCACCCCAAGAGAGCTGCTATGACTCCATCCCACCCCTACCCTCCCACCCCGTGCTTCCTCCTCCTCCTCCTCCTCCTCACCTTCCTGAGGATGAGATAAGAAATAGAAGCATTGGCATCAATGATGATGGTGGAGACCTTGTCGTCGCGAATCTCCTTGAGCAGCGGCGTCGGGTCGTTGGTGTCATCCAACATCCGGATCGACAGCGTCTCCTTGGAAATGAGAAACTGACGGACTAACTCCTCCAGTCGGAGCAGACCTGGTGGGTGGGACAGGAACAGGGGGTGACGCCAACATTTTGTCCAAGCCAGAGCGCAGGCCTCATATTTGGCTTTCGTACTCAAGGACTTGGCCATGGAATACTTTGATCAGGACATCAAGATATATATGCATATGTATATAACTATGTCTCTTTTTTGTCCCCATTAACATTAGCACAGGAAGCCTTGCTTTGAATCCTAATTCTCAAGGAAGGTACACCCGTGAGATGTTAAGTCAGGGCTTTCTCGGTGGTGGCTCCCGTGTCACAAGATGGGTTCTCTTTTCCCATCTGCCAGCATTCCACCTGGCAGCAACATTGAAGAGCCCAGCTTTCTCACCCATCTGGGTGGCATGAAACCAAGGACGACATTGAATGGATCTCTACATTTAACGGTCATCGTCGTACAATGAACGAGCTCAATCCATGAGTCCAGCTCCTGTCAAGAAGACGCAGTATGGAAACTGAACTCCGAACCTTTGAACCACTACCCTATCCAGCAGGGTCATTTAAATGAATCACTAGCAACTTCTACTGCTGAATGTTCTAATCGCAACGTTTACAGCAGGATGTGGGAGCAATGCTTTAAACCCAGCTGCAATTCTGAGCAACATCATTCCCATGTATCTTGGGAGGGAAGCTGTCATGGACGGAAACACTGGTTTGATTGGAAAATAGCCATTTTTGGAGGAATGTGTTTTGCCAGGAGGACCACAGCAGAGAGGAAAGGCTTAAAAAGCCCCACACCTGCTCAGTTCAGCACTTTCCTCCCCAGCAGCTACTGTATGCATTGGTTTTAAAATGTACCCAATTAAATGCAAATACATCTTTAACCTCACGTCACTGAAACAGTGGCAGAGTGAGGCAAGGTAACATAAGAAAATTAAAACATAAGAAGAGCCCTGCTGGATCAGGCCAAAGGCCCATCTAGTCCAGCTTCCTATATCTCACAGTGGCCCCACCAAATGCGTCCAGGAGCACACGAGACCAGATATCTGTTTCCTGATCCCACTCCCCTGCATCTGGCCCCTGAAGTACCCTGGTTTTAAGGCTGGAGATCACACATCTCCATCATGGTTTGTAACCTGTGATGGACTTTTCCTCCAGGAATCTGTCCAATCCCCTTTTGAAGGCATCCAGGCCAGATGCCATCCCCACATCCTGGGGCAGGGAGTTCCATAGACTAACAACATGCTGGGTAAAAAGTATTTATTTTGTCAGTTCTGACTATCCCAGCCCTCAATTTGAGTGGATGTCCCCTAGTTCTGGTATTTGGTGAGAGGGAGAAGAGTGTTCCCTCTGTCCACTTTACTCATGCCCTGCATTATTTTGTACATCTCAGTCATATCTCCCTTCTGGCACCTTTTTTCCAGATTAAGGAACCCCAAATGTTTTAGCCTTTCCTCATAAGGGAGGTCCCCCAGCCCAGTAATCATTTTAGTCGCTCTCTTCTGCACCTTTTCCAGTTCCACTATGTCTTTCTTGAGATGCGGTGTCCAGAATTGGACACAATACTCCAGGTGTGGCCTTATTATCGTTTTGTCCAATGGAATTATAATGTTGGTTGGTTTTATTTTCACTCCCCTTTTTGATAATCCCTAGCATGGAATGGGCCTTCTTCACCACTGCCACACATTGGGTAGACACCTTCCTTGAGCTGTCCACCAGCACACCAAGATCTCTTTCCTGATCCATCACGGATAACTGATGTTGGAGGATGAATTCAAGCAGAATCCTCCAATACGACCGACCACCACTGTTGACCCCACTGGACCCCCTCCCACTCCATCCCACCCGCCTCTCCTCTGCCCCAATGCACCGCTGCATTTTCTCACACTCAGCCTTGGCACAGATGAGGCTAGCCGAGGGGTAGTTGAAAGACTTGAGGATGCGAGAAACAGCCAGACTGACATCCTCATTGCTGGGGTAGAGACTGACGGAGGCGAAGCGCAGGTATTGCAACTTAGGGGTTTCTTCGGGACCCACCTTAATATGGGGGATCTAGGGAAGAGAAAGAAGGCATTAAGCCACCACATGGACACACTGTGGAGGCTGGTGGCTGTGTTGTCAACAGAAGAAGTGCTCAACTCAACCACTAAAACAGTTTCAGCACCTTGGACAGGTCCACCACTCCAATGGATGCAAAACATACTGTACCAGCCTCCTCTGTCTCTTTCTTTCGAGCTGAAGATCTGGGCTAAAGATTATTTCAACCAGGCATTACCCTGAAGTGAAAGGGGTTCCCCCCAAGGCTGTTTCTGAAGCTTTGATGAGCTGCATTCCACTTTTTTTTTAAATGGCCAAAATCCTCCTGCATAAGTTATCCCTATTAAGGGATATAGCATGACCAAAAGAAAAGATCTTTGATAAGTGAAAGGCTTTGTCCTTACACCATGGTTTGCCTGGCTCACAAACAATCCATTTCATTCTGAAAGAGTCGAGAGATTGAAGAAGAAAGCCTTTAATTACAAACAAAAAATCTTCCTGCTGCTCAAGTCCTGCAGCAGTGGGGAATTTAAATCATCCGAGAGGTCCTCCTTCTGTCTCACAGCTCCCATGGCTTCTACACCATGAAATGGTTTACTCCAAAATCAAACAAGGCTGCAAGACAGAAGGAAGAACTCTGTGATTGTTGAAAATGCCCCCTGCTTGTCACATCATCAGGGAAAGCCTAGGAATTCTTCAGGAGAAATCAGATTTTGTTTTGTTTCCAAGCCTCACAACAAGACAGAAATATTGAACCTTGGCCTACATCAGGCATGTCCAAACTTCGGCCCTCCAGATGTTTTGGAACACAACTCCCACAGTCCTTTGCCATTGGCGATACAGGCTTGGAATTCTGGGAGTTGTCATCCAAAACATCAGGAGGGCCAAAGTTTGGACATGCCTGGCCTACATCTTTGGAGTTGGGACTCTACTGAGCTGAACAACTTTTTTTTTGGCGGTGGGGGGGCATCTACTCTATGGGACCCCAGTACATGCTATTAAACAGCTATGTTTGTGTCTTTTCTCATGCAAGGAGAAGTAGCAACAAAATTCCATGACCAAAATGTAGGGAAAGAAACAGACTTGAAATGACAGTGTGTTCCTGTTCTCCAATACAGTAGGACCCCGGTATCCACTGGGGATTCATTCCAGGCCTTCCCGTAGATAATGAAAACTGTGGATAAGAGAGAATGCCTGCCCACCCACCTCCAAACTGCTGTTTCCTGCCAATAGTTTGCTTTATGACTGCTGTTTTGAGACAGTAGCTTGCTTTATGGCTGCTGTTTGTGACAGTAGCTTGCTTTACAAATGCTGTTTGTGACAATAGCTTGCTTTACAGCTGCTGTTTGTGACAATAGCTTACTTTGTGGCTGCTGAATTATTATTATTATTTTCTCTCCAATCCATGAATAATTGAATCACTGGATAATGAATCAGTGGATACAGGGGTCCTACTGTACAAAAAACAGTATGTTCATTAATCCCATGACCTCCGTGTGGGAGATTACCCCAGAAAAGATCAGGCCTGCAGTGAGTGCAACCATGGAGGAGGGACACTTACCTCTTTTTCCCCACAGATGTGGCTGACAATGGAAGCAGAGGCGGGGCTGGAGGCGGGGCCCAGGACGGAGACCACACCTTTGGGTAGGATCTGACACACTGAATGAGAAAAGGAGCAGAAGGAAACAGATAGATGCAAAACATCTCCTTCCACATTCAGCCTTGCTTTTACGGTTGTGCTCAGATCACCCAAGCAAAACCATCTACCATAGCCCACGTACCCCCATTTCCACACACCCCTGGGACACCCCACCACCACCTTCCACATCCTGCAGATGTGCTGAGCCACAACCCCCACCAAACATGGTGAGATGATGGGGCTGGGAAACCAGCTCACTAGAAGAATGCCCAGAAGGAAATGGCTTGTGAGCTCAACTTCCTATTTCTCCTTTGCTACCTTGGATGACATCTTCTTACCCATGACCTTTCTGTAATGAAGGCAACTCCAATGCAACCTTTGGCCTTCTGGCCAATGACAGAAGCTAGCACGACCCTTACCGCTAAGGCTTTCCCAAGTTCCTTACACCAACCAAATCTCCGTCCCTCCCCTCCCTCACCCCAACTCTTTATTTTCTACTCTTGCAGGCTCCCCTAGACATTGGTGATACCCAGTCAAATCCCTCTCTTTTTAACTACAATTCCCAGCACCAACCAGCAGCATGGCCTGTTCTCTCACACACACTCACACCACCACGATTTCTATTTAAGACTACGCAGGACTTGCCAAACAACCTGCTTACTACCACACACCATTTGGCCCTCACAAAGGTGTTACACAACTAGAGCCCACATTGACAGACGCATCCCATAGTCAAAGAGACATTAAGGCAACTGGCCCAGGTGGCATCAGAGCAGCCAGTGCCCTTTGGCCAGCAAAGCTGGACTTTGTGTGCTGGGTACATCGTAGCCCCGTGGTGAGGACATGCTCATGTACGCATGCACGCACACACACACACACGCACACACACAGACAACGTACTGGTGTCTGTTGTTTCGTACTGGCTGTCCCGCTGTAGTTCAAAGATATCCACCTCCACACGGGCTTTGGCGGGTACCTCTATGATGCTGTTGATGTGCTCACGTGCCAAGGCTAACGCCAGTCGTTCCCCCCGGCCACAAACTGTCTGGTCATCCAAAATGGCAGCTGGTCATAAAGGCAAGGAAGGGGGTTGGGGAGGAGGGGAAAGGAAAACGCAAGGGGTCAGTAGCTCCAGAGACAGGCCATTTGAAGGCCGACAGGTGTTCATTCAAGGATGTCATTCCCACTGCCTGGTGCTAGCAATGCAGCATCGCCTCTACCATTTTCTTAGCCTACCCCACTGTTGCCGTAACCCACCATTCGCTTCATTGTTATTACTGTAATTATTGTGGGTCCAGTGGACCAAAACAAAATTATATGAGCCTGGCTCCACCTATGATGGCTATTGGATCCACCCACCATGAGCTCTGACTCCACCTTCTGTTTTTTCTGGCCCCGCCTCCTGTTGAATCGTTGGCTCCGCCTCCATCATCTCGACTGATCTCTCCTTGGCAGAGGCATCGCCGCTTAAAAGGCCCACTGGCACCACTGGTTGCCGGCAACCCATGTGAAATCTGGCACACAACCTTTCTTCCGCTAGTTTAATCCCCTGGTGAGGGATTTATCCCCTGCTCACTCAAACATCTAGATGCCTCTGTCACCCAGCTAAAGGTCCCATCTGCCCCAGACCATGAAAGCAGGCTCAAAGCCATGCCAAAATAATCCCAGTCAGTCCAATCATCCTTCTGGCCTCCCAAGCCAAAGCTGGCAGACTGGCCTGCTTGTACTGCCTTGGTGCATCTTTATTTATATACAGGGATGGTTCTCCTCACCTGTGTGTCATTTAATCACACTGTCTGCCTTCCTTATGGTTGGATACTCTGACCTGAGCTTTCTGCTCAGGGACCCATAGGTGGGGGAAAAATATCTCTGGGATTTCCCCCTCCTCTTTGCAATTATAACGTGTTTGCTTATTTCCCACCCACCCACCTGCCTCTGCTTGAGAAATGGGGAAAATATTGATTTTTTTTTGGGGGGGGGGTAATGCTTTGGCCTGTCACTCCCAGAATCCTCCAGCCAGCTATCCAACTGACACTGAAATGTCTACTTAACTTGAACCTTGTTATTTTCCAAAACTGCCCCTTTATTATCCTTGCTTGTTGCCCTGTCCTCACCGTGGCAGCCTGTTCCTTGTCTCTGCCTGCAAACACAGCATAGCACCAGCCCCAGGCCTAGCGTAGCTGCATCCAGCATCTCAAAGACCTTTCTAGTTACCTATTTCTTCTTCTTTTTCTTTCTTTCTTTCTTTCTTTCTTTCTTTCTTTCTTTCTTTCTTTCTTTTTAGGGAGCAGGTGGTGCTTGGAATCCCTCTTCCAAAACACTCCTGCCCCCCCCCGCCCAAATCAACATCACTAGCTCCGTGAGCGCAATGACAGGAGATTACATGTTTTGCCAGGACTCTGGTAATGATGGAGGAGCAGTCTATCGATGGCGATTAGGCGTGACAGCTAAATGGAGCCTCTGCGTATGTGGGCAGGCAGGGCCTCTGGGAACTGTTTGCCAGCGAAGGAAGACACGGCAGCCACCTTCCTTGACAGGCACCCAAAGGGATCTGCAGCTGCCAACCATCGTGGATGCAGCTTCACAAGATCGGCAACCGCCTGCACTTCAGCACGCCTGAGGCTGGCCGTTGTACACCTCTCTCTCGCGCACACACACACAAAAAGGCCAGGCTTCCCCGTCAAAGAGCAGAAAAGGGGGACCCTGGATTGCATAACATTGCATCGGCTAATTTTACCTACTCATGCAAAATTAAACAGGGATTTTTTTGCCGTCTAAAGCAAAGTGTTCTGCTTCTATACTGCCCCATAGCACTTCAAGCACTCTTTGGGCAGTGTGCAATTTAATTATGCAGGCTACACATTGCCCCCCCGCTCCCAAGCATGCTGAGTACTCATTTTACTGACCTCGGAAGCATAGAAAGCTAAGTCAACCATGAGCTGGGATGGAACCCCGGGTCGTGAGCACAGTTTTAGCCGCCGTACAGGCATTTAACCACTGCGCCACAAGGGCACAGGGAGGAAGCTAAGGAGGGAGTAAAGGGCAGCCCCCCCCCACAAGTTCTAAAACATTGATTTGGCCAGCCAGGATGCAGAGAAGAGGTAGTGGTGATGGCGGGTCCTTGAGAAACATGGCATGGGTTCCTTGACTGACCCCCATCTAAAACAGAATCACAACATACATCACCTGAGTGGGAAAGACTGGCCTAGGGACCTGGGTGCTTAGTGCTGACTCTGGGATCCAGCTGTTCCCTGTAAATGTGTAATCCCAGGTCCATGATCTCTCTCCTAATGAAGCTGCCTCTTTAAACCAGGATCGGACTAGACAGCTCAGGGTAGACACCCTGGAAAGGGGACAAGCCCAAAACCAGGTCTGCTCCCTGGTAATCAGGTTGACGAGCAAGCAAGTTTGACCTCCCCACTGTTTAATGAACCCCCTTTCCGGCCTGAATTAAGGCAGGAACAGGCAGCGACATCTTCACAAGGAGGACATGGGGAAACTTTATGGCTCTAGAAACCTCTTCTTCGCAGCTGCTCTGGTTGCACTTCCCCCACGGAAATAAAACCCAACGTTTGGTTCCCACATTTGCCTCCTAATAACCAGTTGGCGGGCAAAAGCAAACTGCGAAAGAACAGAGGCAATGCTGAAGGTCAATCAGATGCATCTTTACCTCTTAAGGCAGCAGTGCTCCTAAATGCAAAGCAGCCTCCTCTTCAGTGGCTGCTTTTAGACTGTCTGAGCTGTAGTCACTCAGACAAAAACCTGTATTTGTGCATGCACCTCGTCCCTGCTGAAGACTCAGAGGGTGCAATACAAATCGCGGTGGTGCCATTCCCTTCCCTCGGTAGCGTTCTGCTTCCATCGCTCACTCTAGCCAAAATGAAAAAGCGGATCTCCACAAGCCTGAGGTCTGCTCTCCGCTCTCCTGTAGTAATCATGTTGGACAACGCCATCGCGTCCCACCTCCCCTTGGCCGAGGGGAGCGTTTCCGTCGTGGATGGAAAGGCTTCTAAAATACACCAACGGAAGAAGACCGCAGGGAAGACTGGCCCATATTTTGTCAGGCACATGGTTTATTCATTCATTCATGTCAAGCCGTGCCATGTACATCCTGCCCGCCCACCTGGGAGCGCAAGACATTAGTCATTAAAAGTTCTCATATGGTCTCTCGTTCAGGCACTGACCGGACGGAGAGGCTTGATGAGTTGCAGAGAAAAAGCGGCGGTGTTCTCTGCCTCCGGAACACACAATAGGCTTCCTCCTAGAATATCTGTACCAGCAAACCCCCTCCCTCCTGCATCGCGCCCCTGTCAAGCCTTCCCTCACTCAGTGTCACACCTCTGTCACCTCTACTATGGTCGGGTACATGGCGCCTGCTGAGCATGGTGCAAAACGGAACAGACAGCAGAGCAGATTTCAACAGCGGCTGGATCTGCAGCCATCAGCAAACGAGTCCACTGTGTTCGGGAGCCTGGCCTGGCTTCCTGCAGACGGGCTGGCCTACAACCCCCATCATCCCCAACCATGCTGGCTGGGGACGAGAGGGGAGTTGCAGTCCAACCCCCCCCCCAGAGGGTGCTGTGTGGGAGAAGGCTTAAAAAGGCTCCAGGCTTAAAAACCAGGGTACTTCAAGGGCCAGATGCAGGGGATTGGGATCAGGACACAGAAATCTAGTCTCATGCGCTCCCAGACGCATCTGGTGGGGCCACTGGGAGATCCAGGAAGCTGGACTAGATGGGCCTTTGGCCTGATCCAGCAGGGCTCTTCTTATGTTCTTATGTTCTGGCAAAAAGTTAAGTGCCAGGCTGTTTCTGAAAAGAAGCGATACCTAATAATATAAGGGGGGGGTCAAGGCATCATTGTTCCATTTTCTCATCTCTGGAAGACTGACACCGAGAGTAAGATAAAGGTAAAGGTCCCAACCCCGAGCACATGTGTGCTAGTCGTGTCCAACTCTAGGGGCGGTGCTCATCTCTGTATTCAAGCCAAAGAGCCAGTATTGTGCAAGTCCGTGGCCACGTGGCCGGCATGGCTGCAAGGCAACACAGTTTTACCTTCCCGCTTTTTACGGCGGTACCTATTTATCTACTTGCATTGACATGCTTTCGAACTGCTAGGTAGGCAGGAGCTGGGGTCATCAGCGGGAGCTCGCTCCGCTGCATGGCACCCGGGATTTGAACCGCTGAGCTGCCGACTTTGCAGTCAACAGTTTTCGGAGCCTTAGTCCACTGAGCCACCACCCCCTGACACCGAGAGTAGATGGGACCAAAAGCAGGGACCTGACCGCGTTAACTGAGGTTAATCCATGCGTCCAGATTCGGCTGCCTTGGATGCAAGAGTCACATGCACACCCTCCATCATGGAGGCGGCCCCTATCCAAGAGCAAGGTTTCATTATCTAGCTGTCTGGTGGCCCCCCTGCCCACAAAACAGAGCATCATTCCACACACTCGGCCATTCTGCCTTTGCTCCATGTTCTGATTTATTCCCCCTGCAGTCATCTGGATGCAACAGTAATGAATGGCACAGCAAAGAGGACCAGACACCATTGCCCTGAAACCATTTGTCACATCCAGAATCAGGCTGCCCCTCTAATTCTTAGCGTCTTGCACCCTCTCCGGTAAGTGTTCTCCCACTTTGCCCCACAGCTTCTATATCCCTTAGCAGCTCTGCAGCTCAGCAATCACCCCCACCCCCACTGCATGCACGGGACGCCCCCATCTTACCCATGCGCAGAGACGACAACACCTCCAGGCTCTTATGGGCAAAGGCGAGAATCAGCAACAGCAGCAGCGCGGGCAAAGCCGGCATCTTCTACCCCTCCTCATGGAGAAAGTTCGGCCGTGGCCTCTGCGCTGCCACCTGCAGGGAGGATGGGAAAGCAACCTCCGTGAAATGCCCCCCCATTTGGAACAACACAACCAGGTTCAGGCCACGCGGGCCCGGCCCTACCGTTAGGCAAGGCACCCAAGCAGCTTTGTTGGCCAAATGATGCGTCTCGTCAAAGGTCGGCAAGTCACCGGCCATTTCTTTTGCTTTCAATGGATCTGCACTGACACGGGGAACAAATCCCCTACACACGGCAAAATAACTTGCCAGGCGTTGAGTACTATGCACCTTAATTCACATGGGTGGGAGGTGTCGTATGTTGTTCTCTCTCAGGCAGAGAAAGTACTGGGGTGCAACCCAGAGGGATGTTCTCACACCTTCATTTCGCACCAAGCAATTTTTTTTTATTCCCCTGTGAGAAAATGAGGGGCGGCTGGTTTCTATTAATTCCTTCGAAGGTAGAGAGAAATATTAAATTTGTCAAGGTGGGCGGTTGTTGCCGCTCTCTGTACCCAAACACACAACAACACGAGCGTTGTGGCACCACAAAGGCTAACAAGTTTTGGCGGGCGTAAGTTCTTCCCACTTCACATCTAGGGGGCTGCTGTTCACAAAAAGCACAACAGAATCTAAGCGACTTCAAGGCGTCACCAGACAGTTGGGCTGGTTTTACTGCAACAGGGAGAGAGGGGGCTACTCTCGAAATTCAAACTTAAGAGTTGGCTGAGGAGCTCTCTGGGGTGTTTGAAAACTTTTTTTTAAAGTCTTGTGCCACATAACAGGATCAAAAAGGGGGACCAGGCAACCCCCCCCAGATAACTATTTTTCACCAATGCATGCTGGAAATTTGTTATCCGAGGTATCCCATAGGGAAAATTTGTTATCTGAGGCAGCCCTATACATGGAAATTGCGATAAGTTATCCGAGGCAACCATAGGAAAGATTCATTATCCAAGGCAGCCCTGTACCTGGAAACTGCAATTCGTTATCCAAAAAATTCATTATCGGGGCATTCATTATCCAAGGTTATCACAGTTTTCAGCTTTAAATATTGTTCTTTTATTATGTAAGCTGCCTTGGGCCCTTTTTAAGGAGACAAGAAGTGTAATTTTTTTTAAAGAAATAAAAAATGAATACATTTCTGTTCCTATCAGGCAAAGATGTAAGGTTGAGGCTTCCAAAGGAAGAATGGGGAAGAAGTTTCGTTTTAGTATATTTAAGAGGATACATTGGCAACTTTCATCTCTTCAGATGATGCTGGGTTCCATTGACCACTGGGTTGTTTTTGGAATTCTTGTTTCCCAAGAAGGTTGGGAACTATGATCACTGCTGACAGGAGTTGTGGTCCTCAAAGTCGCTCCGGAGGTCCCATGGTTGCATAAATAATTTGAAACTGGGACTTCCAGCTTGCACCTGATAGTTCAGCAGCACACAGCCATCCTCTATCACGTGCCAAACCATTGGCATCTAGCCAAATTCTTGTCAAACAATGTTCCTGCACTCTTATTTTACCTCAGGTTCTGTTCCTTTTTTTTCCACACTGCACCCCATGATATTCTTCTTGTCTTGCATCTCCACTGACTTTCTATGCCTCTCAAGCAGTCACCACTGCTACTGTCGTCGTCATCATCATCATCATCATCATCATCATCATCATCATCATCATCATCATCATCATCATCATCATCATCATCATCATCATCCTTCCAAGGACCAGTGCGGCAGAGGGATGGGCAACCCCTCCCCCTTTTGCACTCAATGCCCGTCCCGCTTTGGACTGAGTCAGCAACGTTCGCCCTTCCGCATGCCGTGTTCACCTTGAGCACTAATAATATTTCTTTTCCTTCCGCCACAACGGGGCAGGCGGGGATGCTGAGGTGTAAAAGGGACAGGGGCGCTGCCCCTTGGCACCTCGGTTCTCAAGATGGAGGGGGGAGTGGGAGTGTGCAGGATTAACGCCAAAAATTGAAACCGTCTGCAGAGGTGAAGAAGGGTCAGAGATGGCAAAGAGATATTATAATCCCAAATTGCATTTTCAGGCTGGCAAAGGGGATTCTTTGCAGGTAAAAGACAGCCAAGCCAAATATATATATATGAAACAAAACTAAACAAAACTACTTCCAGTGAATAAATTCCAAGAGAGAGAGAGAGAGAGAGAGAGAGAGAGAGAGAGGAGTGGGACATGTTCAGAGACCTTATGATGTCTCTGAGTACCAGTTGCTGGAGGGAAAATGCTCCAGGCACCCTTTAAGCCTTGCTTTTGGGCATCTCACAGGCATCCAGTCAGTGGTTGGTAGGGTGGGGACAGACTCCTCTTACATTCTCATGTGAGGTACCAAAAGGCCTGGAACAAGAGACCCAAAGCTCCACCAAGGCCCAAAATGCAGCTTTTCCCCATCATTGCTGTAGCAAAACGATCGGAAAAGCAGAAGTTGCACCAAATCTGATGCAAGCCCCTTAGATAGATAGATAGATAGATAGATAGATAGATAGATAGATAGATAGATAGATAGATAGATAGATAGATAGATAGATAGATAGATAGATAGATAGATAGATAGATAGATAGATAGATAGATAGATAGATAGATAGGAAAAGCTGCCTTGGAGTTACAGAATCCTCCACCTTGAACCAGCTGGAAACCGAATTTGACTTTCACATAAGATCCTGAGGTGGACTAAACATAAAAACGTGAGTGTTGGGAATAAATGTGAGGACTGGGATCCCAAAGTCTTCTCCCCACCTTCCATTTTTATATGAAACCCCTGAAGGGGAGGTTTAACTCTTTCCTTCAAGCCTTGTAGTTGCTGAAATTTAACCCCCATACAACCCCCCCAACCAGCTGTTGTTTGCTTTGCTAGGAAAATATTTACAGGCACACCATGTCAGGGATTTTTGCCCACCAGGGGATAAAGTTGATTTGAGACCCATTTTTAAAAAACCTTTTTTATTTATTGCAGGAAAACATGACTGGTCCCCAAAAAAACAACTTTTAGCCCTAGAGGCCTTGGCTGTCTCCAGCCCCTACTTTTACAAGTGGGCTGAGGAGAAAGGTGTCTCTAGTCTACATAAATCCCAGTTTTGGGCAGCGAACTGGCTTCCCTTATTGACGTGTTAGTACAAAAATGACAGATCTCACGGCACCTTGAAGAAGAACTTACTATAAGAGTTTTATGGAAAACCCAACTACGCCAGGGATGGCAGAGTTGGAAAACTACCACCCAAATCCACCCTACTGCCACCCCCATGCCTCCTGTTTCATTTTGAATGGAAGCCATGAGAAGATCAAAGAGACGGAGGGAGTCTTCTCCCTTTTCTTTGTACCACCGGATCAGACCATGGGGTCCAATGTTCTGTTGACACAGCCAACCGGTTGCCTGTGAGAAACCAGCCGCCCACAGCAGATGATACAGGTGGCTGCTCAACTAACCTCTCTAGAAACCATTGATGGCCTAATCCCAGTGAACCTCTTTTGAAAGCCATTCACATGGGCAGCCATGGCTACACTTGGTAGCACTGTACTCCACTGTGGGCTATATGAAGACAGCCCCCTTTCATATGACTTCAGTCACCCAGGGTAGATGATACTGCTGGGTTTTATAAATCTCCATTAAAATACAGTCTCCTCTAACATGCTTTTCTTCTGCGCTTGAACAGTGTCAAAAGCTGTAACCCACTCCTCCTATGAACATTGTTCCAGCCCGTTGGCCATTTCCTCTAACACTTTCAGTGGACGCTTCCATGTGGAAGAAACAGAGTGGAAAGAAATCAAGTTCAAGTTCAGAGGTGGGGGACAAGGATGATCAGAGGGCTGGAAACCAAGCCCGGTGAAGAAAGATGGAAAAAGGCTGGGGATGTTTGGCCTAGAGAAAAGAAAACTGGGGGCTGATATGATAGCACTTTTCAAATATCTGAAGGACTGTCATAAAGAGGAAGGGCAGGGTCTGTTCTCGATCCTCCCAGAGCGCAGGATGCACAAAAATGGGGTCATGTTAAAGAGAACCCAGCTTTCGTTTGAATATCAGGAAAAACTTCTAACTGTTACAACAGTACGGCAATGGAACCACCAAGAAAGCAAAGTGTTCTGCTTATATACCGCCCCATAGCACTTCAAGCACTCTCTGGGCAGTTTACAATTTAATTATGCAGGTTACACATTGCCCCCCACCCCCAGCAAGCTGGGCACTCCTTTTACTGACCTCGGAAGGATGGAAGGCTGAGCGAACCTTCAGCCGGCTGCTGGGACTGAACCCCAAGTCGTCAGCACAGTTTTAACTGCAGTACAGGCATTTCAACACTGAACCACGAGGCTCCTAGTGGCGAGTGCTCCAACCCCGGAGGCTTCCAAGAGAAATTTGGAAAACCACCTGGCCCATATCTTTTGATATCTTTTTTGATCTGCATTCCTGCACAGAGCAGGGGGTTGGTCTTGATGGCCTTACAGGGCCCCTCCAACTTCACTCTTCTATGATTTCAGGAAATGCTTATCAGGGTGCAGAGGAAACAGCCACATTGAGGAAGGAGTATCCACTGGGGGCAACTTAGTTAAGCTTCTCCACCACCACTCCAACCGTCAAAATGGAGCCAACACCCATGTATTCCTGTATGCTAAAGACTTAACGGTGTCACAGTCACTGAATTATTCTGGAATGCTCAGAATATAAATACAGTGGTACCTTGTATAAAGGAATTAATTCATTCCAAATGAAATTCTGTTGAGCAAATGTTCCTTTATACAAATTTCCCATAGGAATGCATTGAAAATGGAGTAATCCTAATCGTGACCATTTTTATGTTGCATGGATTTGCCCCACAGGCGATTCTGTTAAGCAAATTTCCCCTATCTCCAGAATTTTTTATGTTGTACATATTTTATATTATACAATCCGGTTGTGATATGAGGGTCCACTGTATACATCGGCCAGTACATAAACATGATTCAGTTTTTTATTTCTTAGCCATTGGGCCTAAATATTTTGCATGCATTTCCACAAGTGAAAGGTTTACATTTATTCTGTAGGGACGTGAAGGAAGGAAGAAGGAAGGAAGGAAGGAAGGAAGGAAGGAAGGAAGGAAGGAAGGAAGGAAGGAAGGAAGGAAGGCTGTGCACCCCCACTACAGGATTCACTATAGCAAAAACCTGGGTCTAAGCATGCTCAAACTAGCTTTTCTGGAACCTGTAGTACAGAGAAAAAAAATAACTTTTTCTAATCACACAGTGCCCCGAGGACAGTCAAAGAATCTATCAAGGGTATGATAGTGTCTTAGCACTATCATGGCCTAGCAGCAGGGGCCCTGCCTTCCACCAAGGCACCCTGTTAAGTATTCCTGTGAGGAAGCGCAGAGCACACACCACCGGATTTGACTGATCAGGCAAACAGCTCTTGTAATACCACGTGGTAACCCGTTGCCAGGCAACGGGAAGCTGCTAACACGGATGCCACCAAGAAGCCATCTATATCTCCGCCATCCTCCTCAACCTTGTTGTCCCCCCCCCCCCTTCTGCCTTCCAAGCAGAAAAGGTTGAATCTGAAGATGGGGAAATGGGGACCCAGAACAGGTTGAAGCACGGAGGCCATTATCCGATAAAACAGACGCCGCGTTCCCTTCCCAGTCTGTTGTGCCACATGGTTATACGGGATGTTTGTGGGGAATAACAGGGAGGCGACGCTAGGAGCACACACACACACACACACATTTGCTTTCCTCGTTGTTCATCCCTTGTGTCTACTCCTGTGGAAAATATGCCGGTGCGCCTAACGACCCTCACGATCCTCCTGTCTTCTCTATGGCCATCACCAGGACGTCCTCCTTAAAATAATGTCATAAACACACACAGCAGGGCTGGCCCAGTTTTTCTACTTAAGGCTACGGACACTCCGGGCACCCTCCTGTCTCTACAGTGAAGCTGACTTTAATTTCAGCAACACTGATGGAATTGGCTCCTCAGTCCAGGCCATTTGGTATGTCTCCTTCTATCTTTTCCCACTGGAACATTCATAGGGCCAGCATTTGCAACCCGAGAGCTCTGCCTCACTTTACCTAATGATAGGGCCACTCCTGAAACAGACACACACAAAACACCTTACAAGAATGTGTAGGGCACGTGCTTCTATCTCTTTGTCTTTGAGGTGCCACAGGACTCTCTTTGCACTTGTTGTAACTGATCAAGACAACGACGACGCTGGAATAATAACCAAAACGATTCCTAAGCAAATAGACGGCACCCCTTCTGCCTCAGTATGGGGGAACTGCTGGCAACATCTTCCCTCCCCCACACTCTTAAGTCGATCGGAATTAAGAATTAGGAGAAGGCTTTGGGCCTAAGGCAGTGGAGACTAATGACTCCAGTGCCATAGGCATGTTGAATCCAGTCCAGGTATTAGAACTGTGAAAGAGCTATCCAAGGTACTGAATAGGGTTCAGCACCTAAGGTAGCTCCTGCAAAGCAAGACTAAAACATGTAATGGATTCACTGCCCCCATGAAACTGAGGTCAACAACCTCTATTAGTCTACGATCTTTAGAACCAAGCCCACCTTCAGCAACCTCATACATTAAAACCAGCTCCAAGTCCCTGTGTTTAATTTCATCTTTTCGTTCTACAACCTGCAGCTCATGCTAATAGCTTTGCATCAAAACTCTGGCTCAGCTTGGACTTGCTCGCAACCACCTCAACTTTTAAAGTCCCTGTCCTCTATATATTGCCTCTGGCCAACACTTGCTGGCAGCCTTGCATTCTTGGACTTTTGTTCTCAGGTGCTGCTAAACAGAATATTTAATGCCAAGTTCCTCCTCATTGACTTGCATGAGAATCATTCGCATTCACAGCACACTTGGGTGGAAATTTTTTTTTGCATCCAAGTTCAAACTGTAACATTTCTCTCCCAAAAGAAACACACACCACACTCTCCCAGTGGAAGAGAGGGTGTGTATGTATAAGTCTGTGTGTTCATTTCTAGCTTGAACAGGGATGCAAACACTTTGCTTGCAAACAGGGTGACAGAAAAGATTGGGGACATCCGAGGGACCCCATGGCCTCTCTCAAATGCTGAAACTTTGTGGCTCTTTCTCAGCATCACTTTGGTCGATTTCTGATCCTCTGCTTCTGGTGTGATCACCTGGACCATCTATGGAACACCCCTTTTTGCACTCCAGGGCAGAATCTCTGGCTGATTCCCTCCTTTAGGCATGGAGGGGGGGAATTCCACATCACCAGCCACCCCGATCCGACAGTCACACAGAGAAATTTGGCAGGCTGCCTCATCTCACCAAATGTGAATACCAGTTCTGAGTGTCAAGCTGTCACAAAACTCACGAGGGCAGGGTCTGATAAAAGGTGGCAACCCTTCTTCTGAGTATTCCGAGCAGGGGGCATGAAGCCTGAGACCGCTTCCCGCTCTGACATTGCCAGCACAAATGGTGTGGCATAGGGCTTGAGGGAAGTTACAGCTGCTGCCACTGAGCAGCAGAGGGCAGGGGGGATGTCCTTGCTAAAGGGAAGTGTGAAGCAACAGCAACCAAGGAAGGAAACCGTTCTGTCCGAGGCAATGCTTATGCACTGATGCCCATCTATTGACTGCTTGGCTGAATTCCGTGTAGAGCTTAAAATTACAGTAAAGCGCTAGAGTTAACAGTGTTACCTGTGACATGGAACTTCAAGGGAGTAATGAGAAAGCAGCAATCTTATTTTTCCAAAACGATATCAGAATTGAGAACGGCATTATCCTCCAAAGTTAGCCAGTTTGGGGAAATCAAGTCAGAACTGACTTTTAGCAACATTAATAGGGCTTTCAAAGTAGGTAAGGTCACTAAGGAGTGGTCTAACAGGTCCACTTCCCCAGTGAAACAATTCACATGGCCAAGTGGGGAATTCGAACTCTGTCCTAAAAAGTCCTAGTCCATCGTTCTATTCACTGTATCACATCAAGTACAGTGGCCCCTCTTCTGAAGAGCAGCTCTACTTAAGAGGACTTTGACTTAAGAGCAGAAAACCCTTGGCATTTTAACTCCTGCCTTACAAATTTTAGGTGCAGTCTCCTCTACTTATTTTTTTAGATTTTTTTAAAGATATGGTACCTCTATTTAAGAGTTGTTCAACTTAAGAGCATGCATTCAGAATGGATTACATTCGTAAGTAGAGGTACCACTGTACATACATTATCCCCTAAACCAGGCCTGCCCAACAAGTAGACCGCGGGCTACTGGTAGCCCGTGAAGGGTTCAAAAGTAGCCCGCCAGCCATCAATAAAAAAGTGAGGAGATATGATCTCCACTCCTCCCTCCCCCATCCCAAGGACCACCACTGCCCCAGCAAACCCACTGTCTCAGCTGAGCGGGGCAGTTCAAGGGTCATGGCTCATTGAAATCTGTTCCCTCCAGAACAGATTAATTGGTTTTCAGTGCATTCCTATGGGAAACTGCTCCTCTACTTGCAAATGTTTTTACTTATGAGCATGTGCTCAGAATGGATAAAATTCATAATTAGAGGTTTTAATGTAGTAGCCCTCAGGCACTTTGGGCTGGAAAAAGTAGACCTTGGCCTGTTCAAAGTTGAACAGCCCTGCCCTAAACCAATGGTTCCCAACCTTCCCAATGTTGTGACCCTTTAATACAGTTCCTGATGTTGTGGTGATCCCCTTGCTCTGCTTGGAAGAGGCCACAAGCCCCCTTTGGCAGGCCACTGCCGCAGGGGCCATAGAGAATTTCCCTATACAGGCACCCTCAGCCAATCACAGTCTCCAGTGCCATTGACTGACATCCCCTCCAACCTATCAAACTGTAACTCACTCTCCCCCCCTTCCTCCCCTCCTCCTCCAGACCCAAGCTGTTTGTGCCTTTTTCTTCACTGGCTCATGGCGACCCCTGTGGAACAGTTGTTCGACCCCCAAAGGGGTCCTGACCCCCAGGTTGAGAACCAATGCCTTAAACACACAGTTGCAAAAGAAGGAATATTTCTAAAATGTTTCTTTCAGTCCTTTGGAGAGTAACAGGTTCCTAAAATGGCACTCTTAGGCTGAAATCCTGTTGCATATCTTATCCCTGCAGAAGGATGACAACATCATCAGCATTCTGGTAATTAAATAACCACAGGTATAGAAGGTGTAATCCCTTCTATCATATGAAGGCCACAGGAGGTGATCTGGTATAAGCCACACGAGCTGTGGGACCAAAGTAGAAAGTCTATTATTACCAGCTTTTTTTTCCTCTGCCATGTAATTTCACCCAGCAATAGCAATCTTCGGTAAATCAAGACTTCTGTCCATCCCACAGCTTTTTCAATGCCTACATGAAGAAACGGGTTATATCAGAGCAGAAAAATCTGTGGGACAGAAGTAGGAATGTTTTAATTACAAAAAATCACCCATCCACCTTATGATGTCTTCACACTTCCACAGAATTCCACAAATGCCACCATAATTTCAGCCTCTAAATATTAGGTACTGATAAGAAGTTGCTTCTTTTTTAGAAACTCCTAATGAGCAATCAATTTGTTCTTTAAAATAATATTCCAAGCTTCAAACCTGTACTGCCTGTTGGTAATCTCCCAGTAACAGCATAGAGTGCAGTACACCAGTCAGAATCCTCCCTTATGAGGAAAGGCTAAAACATTTGGGGCTCTTTAGTCTGGAAAAAAGGCGCCTGAGGGGGATATGATTGAGATGTACAAACTAATGTGGGGCATGAATAAAGTGGATAGAAGGAAGCTCTTCCCCCTCTCACAAAATGCCAGAACTAGGGGACATCCACTCAAATTGTGGGCTGGGAGAGTAAGAACAGAAAAAAAGAAAATATTTTTTCACCCAGCTCATTGTTAGTCTGTGGAACTCCCTGCCACAGGAGGTGGTGATGGCATCTGGCCTGGATGCCTTCAAAAGGGGATTGGACAGATGCCTGGAGGAAAAGTCCATCACAGGTTACAAACCATGATGGAGATGTGTCATCTCCAGGCTTAAAACCGGGGTAATTCAAGGGCCAGATGCAGGGGAGTGGTATCAGGAGACAGATATCTAGCCTCATGCGCTCCCAAATGCATTTGGTGGGGCCACTGTGAGATACAGGAAGCTGGACTAGCTGGGCCTTTGGCCTGATCCAGCATGGCTCTTCTTATGTTCTTATGTTCTTAGAATCACATATGAAAAAAGACCCTTTTCTGGAGGCTAGGTATTCTGGGAGTTGTAGTCCAACTCTACCTCGTACTACAGTTCCCAGTATCATAAGTTCCAAATAAACAAAGCCCAGTCCTATTACTCCGACAGGAATAAGTAAGTTTGACAGCCATTATTCATGATTTACTACTGCTACAAATGCTAAAAGCATCGGGGGCGCAATCTACAGCTATTTGCCAAGTGACTAGAAAAGCAAGGCTGTGTTGCTGCTGAGTCTGTTACAGTCCTGCGTTTCTAGGAGAAAATCACATATCTTATTCCTTTTTGTTTGAGCCCGGGGAGGGATAAGCAAAATGGTTTGTTTTCTTGACCTCTGCCACTTTCCTTGTGATGTAAATTGAAAATTCAGGCCTTAAAGGCCTTTAAAATACAGCATTTCATCCCATGTGGTTGTTTTTACAAATGCAAGGGTAGGGGAAAAAACCTACAGTTTCAAGTGATGTTTTTTAAAAAAAAACTTATGGGAAGGCTCCCAAAGAGAGATTCAGGCAGAGGGCATAAGGATAAATGCTAGGTTTGCCCGGTGCAATGTGGGACGCAGCGCTCCTGCAATATAAAACCTTCACAGAAAGAAAAGGAGATGTGCCCATGAGGTGACCAAATTCCCTTCCTTGGCAGGGCTGATGCAGCTTTAGCAAGCAAAATATCAGACTGTGGATGTGTTACTCCCATGGAGATGCAACAGCGAGGAAGGTTTTCGACTTCACATGCACACAAAAGAACACACACACACCTGGCTAGCTAAACCAAAACAGACCCTGGTCAACCCACTATTATCGAGATGTAAAAAAGTACCTAATTTCCGTACTGTTATTCACACATTGCTAAGCCACCCCCCAGTGTGTTCCAGAGCCGAAGCAAACAAACTGGTTGTCTCATTTTCTGGTAGTCGGAGCAGAGACTTGTGGGGGGGGAGCTTCGGGGGGGGCTGAGCTGCTGAGCCCCTATCCCGCAACATGCATGGACACCTATAAAGTGTTCTGCTAATCTCCTTATATACCACCTCGTACCACTTCAAGTATTATCTGGGCCGTTTACAGTTTTTAATTACAGTATGCAGGCTACACATCCCCCCCCCAGCAAGCTGGGTACTCATTTTACCGACCTCAGAAGGATGGAAGGCTGAGTGAACCTTGAGCCTGCTACCTGGGATTGAACCCCAGGTCGAGAGCACAGTTTTACCTGCAGGACAGGCATTTAACCAATGCGCCATGGGGGTGTTATGAATTACCTATGAATTCCCTTCCTCAGCTTATCCTGTAAGGCCACATGTGGCAGGCGATCTTGCTTTCTCTGTATCGAGCCACAAAACTTTTTAAACAGCACTTTCAAAACACTGGGCGTTACTAAATTTGCCCTCACACAACTCAGCGAGGCCATTATTTATTCCAACTTAAGTAGGTAACGAAGATCGAGAGCTCCTGACTCAATATGGAAGACGGCCAACGCTTCCCTGTCTCTCAAACAGAAGCTTTCCATCTCCTGGGAGTCCAGTTCACACATTCCTCAGACCCAAGTGTGAAAATCAGTGGACACTGAGACTTTTCCAGTGAAAACAGCAGGGAATGGACTGAAATTAAGTGCGTGCTCATTGTTGTTGTTTTTTAAAAGGCTCTAAATAGAGAGAAATCTGACATACCAGATAGAAGGGCACAGTTGAGTCTCTTCTTGACACGACCGGATTCTATTTTTAGAGGGTCTTTCCTCCACAACGGAGGACTACGTAGACATAAGCTCTTCCATACACGTCTTTGCACACTTGACTAAGAATGACCAGGCACCTTATGGCATGAACGGGCTCGCCAAAAGGAGCTCAAGTCTTTTTCTTTCTTTACTTCCTTTTAAAAAACATGTATCTAAAGAGTATTTTGTAGAACAGAAAATTAATGATCCTCTGATGGGGGAGGGGGAGAGAGATAACAAAGAGCAGACGGCAAAAAAAGCAGCTCTTTAACGTGAGTGGGTGAGAATGAATCGGGATTTTCTGACACATACGTTTTCTATTTATATGACATGCTTTAATTTTTAAACTTTAATTCTGTCTTCATTGTTCACCCACCTATCTCACCAATCTGCAAACCTCTCTCTCTCTCTCTCTCTCTCTCTCTCTCTCTCAATCTCTCTCGCCATGTTGGTTAGTCTACTGCATTTTTGACACAATTGTTTCCACAGTGAGTTAAAGTAACAAAGCAAAACAGTACAGTAACCTTCCATTTAAACAACAAACAGCAAGATAAAACAACAAGGAAAGGGTAAACAAACCCAAAAGGATATTTTTAAACCAAAAAAAAAAAAAAAAACCCTCCACAGCAACTGAAATGGTTGCAGATTTACATCAACAGAAGCACCAGCCCTGGAGATAACCAATTCCAGTATGGAACGCCACAACCAAAAAAGGCTTCCTCCTTGGTAGACATAAAAACAGCACCTCCAAAAGTTACTTTTCTGGGCCACAGTTCCCTGAGTTGTAGTCCAAAGAAAGGCATGCTTTCACAATCAGCTCCATGTGTACCAAAATGTTTAGAAAACAACGTCCCCAGACAACTTTTACCAAAGGCAAGTTAACCTAAGATAGATATACTTCCACGGTTTTTTGAATTTCATTAACCCAGTTATCAAGAGCCCAACGTTCTGGTAACACCTGCTTCCTCAGAGTGTGAGGTTGAAGGTACTAAGAAAAGCTCAGTTAGCGTGAATAGACAAATTTACCTGACATTTCTCCTCACGTCACTGAGGAGAAGTTTCAGTAAGGATAACGGGATCACCCAACGTGTGGTCCTCCAACTTTCAACTGCTGCATCAAAATACCCAAGTCCCACCATGACATAAAGGCCCTCTTTTCTCTTCAAGGACATCTATGTAGGTTCAAAGGCCTTGTTACCGTATTTATCATTTACAATAAATTGGTGGGTGGGTGAACTGCAGATTAAGAGAACAGCTGTATCGCCAAGACCCCAAATCCATCCCTGTGCATCTGAATTCCACACTTTATTGCTTCCAAAGCAACCTCCAGCACACACACACACACACACACACACACACACACAGAGAGAGAGAGAGAGAGAGAGAGAGAGAGAGAGAGAGAGAGAGAGAGAGAGAGAGAGAGAGAGAGAGAGAGAGAGTAGTCGATTCATTGGAGATCTTTGAACCTGTATGAAAATATAAGCACAGAGGGAAAGAACTGCGAGGAAAACCCCAGGTCCTCTCCAATTGCTGCTGTGTCTTACTATTGGTTAGGAGGACCACTGGCTAAGAACCATTGGCCAGAAAACAGGTCATCCATCATTTAACGGGCATATAAATCCGGCTGCTTGATTTTATGGCTACTCGCAGAAGACATCATCCGGGCACAAGCTAGATAGCATCTTATTCCTAGTTCTTTCATTGCACAACCATCTACTTGGGTCATCACTGCCCTAGGGATTATGGCATGCACCCCCTGTCAAGGAGGCACCATGGGGAATCGAACCGTCTCCCTCCGGCTCCTTCGCCAGAGACCCAAACCACTCATCTATCCAGAGGGTGACCAACATCTGCTCCAGGTGCTCTCTCAGCTGTGTGCACTTCCCACCCCTGCTGAATCTTTTCTTGCAGCCACCACTAGTCAAGAGGAAAAGGACCTTAAACCTGTCCTTTTTTCCCCTGTCGGATGTTAGGAGGCAACATGTATTACAGGAGCTCTTAGTAGGAAGTCCCTGATTAGCTCCGGGCAAAGCCCTGGTAAGAGTTTAATGGGATCAAAGGCCTCCTGCACGGATCACTGGAATCCCAGCAAGGGAAGAGCTGCTGAGATAATCAGCTTACCGTGATGCTCGTAGGGGCTCTGTCGCTTGCACGGACTCATTCCCTAGACCTGTGGCCTTAGTTCTCCGTCATATCTCACACACACCTTTCACCCTCACCCTAGAACATGAAAGGATTACTTAGGAAAAGAGGGGGTTGCCTTCTGCAGCATCAAAACCCTTGATCCTGGGAGTTGCCACTACGGCAGATACTTCACGTCCATCTCATCGCTGTTCGTGGTCCCACTTGGGACCGGTAAGAAGTAATCTTACCACACGTCCATTGCGGGACGAGGGGAGTTCGTCCCGACCACGCCCCCTGAACTGCGATTTAAGCGGGATGAGAGATTACCCTCCCTGGCCTCGGGAATCTGCTCGTCACGCTTCTCGTTCCGAGACAAGAGCCTGTGAAGTCACGCTCGTCGCGGAGCAAGTGACGATAGGAGCAGAACCCATCTAGTGGCAGGAGCGCAAAGCAACATTCGCCAGTAAATTCCCTATGGAGTTAGCAATGCAGTGGATAGCTTTTAAAAGACAAATGCATCGAAGTTTGCTCTGTAACGCATTGAAGGCAAGGCTTCGGAGAATCGAAAATCGAAAAACGGAAGGTCGGGCTGAAAAAAAATGGAGAACAAAAGCATGGAACTTCACATCTCATCACGGAACGAGGACGTGCATTAACAGTCATGCCGGTATCATCCATCACGCCCGTGCATGCACGGGAACAGGGACAGAACCGGAAGAAGACCAAGTGACCATGACCGACATCAACACACAACGAACTTCCTCCTGGGATGAGAATGGACGTGAAGTAACCGTCTACCTGTGCGATTCTGCAGGCTAAAGGAGGAAGCAGTCTCTAGAATTAAACAGATGGTCCAAGGAAAGCAAGGACACACCACTAGGAAAAGAAAGGAAAACAAACTCAAGTCCACAACATTAGCACCAACAGGACCACAATCTAAATATACTCTACTGAGGTTGCAGTCAATCAAGTAGACCTCCCCTATAATCTGAAAGTTGAGAACAATGTGAATTTTCTGGTCATTTAAAAGTCAGGGGAGGATTCTCTTCCAGCTCAGAATCAGAAATACTCTTTCCTAGTTTCAGTGAAGATGCCTGCAATTTAAAAAAAGGTTATTTCAGCCCTATAAATCACCAGGTGGTTGATACTGTATTATTCCACCTTTTTAAATCTCTGAAGTTTCTTGGTTGTTGTTTTTTTAAAACAAACCAATGGTGACTTTTCACACTCATTGTTCTTTTAAACATTGTCTTTCATGTGTTAACAATTGTTGTGAGCTCATTGTCTCCAACTTTATACCTTGTCCTTCAATGTTGTAAGCCTCCTTGGGTCCTTTCTAGGGAGAAAGATGGGGTAAAAATACAATATTATAAAGGAAGGAAGGAAGGAAGGAAGGAAGGAAGGAAGGAAGGAAGGAAGGAAGGAAGGAAGGAAGGAAGGAAGGAAGGAAGGATTAAAGATAGGCAGGGAGAAGGAAGGAAGGAAGGAAGGATTAAAGATAGGCAGGGAGAAGGAAGGAAGGAAGGAAGGATTAAAAATAGGCAGGGAGAAAGGAAGGAATGGAATGGAATGGAATGGAATGTTTTATATCTCTTACTGAATATCACTTTCAGGGCCCTGGAGGGGAGAAAAGCAATTAATAAATTTCATAGATCAAGCAGTCAGCTGAAATGCTATTGAAGAAAGCTTCTACACATAATTCCCTCTGTCACAGAAGAAAAAGTCCCCAACCTTCTGCAATAACCCAGTCTTCTCGGATAACCTGCAACACGGTGCCATCCAGAAGGGCTGGACCCAAAATCCCACCATCCCACCCACCCCCAGTGTGGCTGGGGATGATGGGAGTTGTTGCCTGACCAACGCAGATTGGAGAAGAGTGCTGCAGCAACCTCCCAACATCAAGAACAGTCCTCCTTTGCTTCACCCAGTGGTACGCTATAGGAAGAACGAACTTCAGAACCCAAGAGGCTATGCAGGAGAGAGTAAGAACAATATGACAATATGAGAAACAGACCTTGAAACCTTGTATGCCACTAAGCAACCTCCACACCAGGACTTCAAGAAGCAAACATGTCTTTCAAACAGAAATGGCATGATATTGTTCATAAAGAACAGCTACCTAGATCTAGTTACTTTGTAACTTAACCGGTTGACATTAACCCGTTGACTAAGAAGGGACTCCTGAATTGCCAGGAATTGGCCTCAGCCAACCATGTTATTATCCTTCTGCAATTCACTCAAAAGGCTATTGACTTTAGTCACAAAGTTGCATTTTATACATAAGGAGCACTTGCAGTGCCTTTTTAAGAGCATTTTACACACACACACACACACACACACACACACACACACACACACACACACACACACACACACACACACGGCACAGATTTAAACCATTCTCTTAATTTACCACATGTATACTTTGGTTTTATCTTCTGTAGTTTTGTAAATATCCACAGGGTGCAATATCAAAAGTGGCCATTAAGGGAATTAGGGGATATTTTCCTGGATTTTTGTGGCCTAATGTATTAATATGTGCAATACAAATGATTTACTTGTGAAGAACATAAAAACAACAGCAACAACACAACTTGGCTGCTATGAAAGTAAAGAGTAATCCACCAACTTCCCTTTTTTTAAAAAAATGACCTTCCAAGATGTAATGGCAGAGGAGAAAGAGAGAGACAAAATTGCTTGATTAAGAAAACAAAAACAAAAAATGGCATATGCCCTATGTATTCCACATTTTCTCTAATTTTTCCCTCGATGAGTAAAAGCAAAAAAAAAAAAATTAATCCTGAAATCTTCACCTAATTTGAGTGCGTATCATTTTTGAATACTTTAGATTTCTCTTGGGAGGTTGAATTAAGTTCATTTCAATAAAGAGTTTGTGGAATGCAATTCTGAACAAAATGCATCCATTTCCAAAGCTCGTTGATGTACACCCATGTATCAGCTCCCCTGAACACTCACACAACCTTGCTCGCACACTTAACTCACTCAACAAACACCAAGAAACATGGTGCAGTAGCCATATCAACCTTGGACATATATTTTAAATCCTGTCATCACCATTATTAAACCAGTTTATTAATAAACCAGTTTATTATTATAATAAACCAGTTTATTATTATTAAACCACCTTATTAAACCAGTTTGCCCCATTTGGCGCAAGAGTTTTATAGCACGGGAGCAGAGATGGGCACAATTTATAACATGATTAGCAAAATTCATCAAAAAAAATTTGTTGACTCCCATTTATCCAAATTGATGCCCCCCCAAGAACCAATGGATTTTTAGCAATTTTTGATTCATCAATTTGTTCGGCTATAAAACAACCCCTCAGGCACCTAGGGGTACGAATATTGCAGAGAAACTTCCCCTGATTCTCCTCTCTACAATCCCTCCAACTTTTCGTAAAGTTCAGGGTTTCCCCAAGCCAGCAGCTAAGGGGCACTTTCCGATGGGACCTGCTTCCTGAGTGTATAACTCAGATGTCTGAAACCCAATATGGTTTCAAAGGCCAAAACAAATTGATGAACGGATTCATCAATTAATCAGAACCCCAAAAAAAAATCCTAGATTCATTATTCGTGATTTGTCAAGGATGACAAATCACAAATAATGAATTTATTTTTTTCCCTGATTAAGCCAAACAATCCAAACTAATCCCCATTTTTTTTACCGATTCATACCCATCTCTGCACCAGATGCTTCTGAAGTCACTGAGTATCTACCTTCACTCTTCCCCTGCCCTTCACAGACTGTCTTGTAAGCAGCTGCCGTCCTGAGCCAGAATTCTGCATATCAACCCAAACCACACCTTAATGTGGGGCTGCCAAAAAGGGAAAGAAGGCTTTGTACTACAAAATAATAAGATTCATTACAAAGAACAGCCAGGGCACTTCCATAAGAGGTCTTCAGTGGGTCTTATTTAAAGGCACGCAACTACGGCTGTGTTGTTTGGAGTACAAGGTACAGCCAAAGAAAGTGGCATAAATCCAGAGGTGGCAATTACAGTGATGCCTCAACTTACGAATTTAATCCATTCCAAATGCATGCTCTTTACTCAAACTACTCTTAAGTCGGGGTACCTCTCTAAAAAATGAAAAAATAAGTTTAAAAAAATGAAATAAAATATTTGTAAGTTGAGCAGACCACATCTAAAATTTGTAAGGCAGCAGTTAAAACACCAACAGTTTTCCGCTCTTAAGTCGAATTGCTCTTAAGTCGTGCTGCTCTTAAGTCGGGGTACCACTGTATTCCCATATTCCAGGTTATAGATGGAGCACCCGTTTTGAATGACCCGCACCATGCAAAAAGAAAAATCACTCTCGGCAAGTAAAATAATGGGAAGAATAAAATAGCAGATATAATTTCCAGGTGTTTCCCTATGGCGCTCGGGTCTGGTTGGTCTCTGCAGCGAAAGAAGGAGATATTTTGCAATCAAGTTCCCATAGATCCACCCTGGAGTACAATGCTTTGCAGCCTGGCTGTAGTATTTTGGGAGCTGCAGTAAAAAAAAAAAAAGGCAACATTTATGTTTTTTGGAAGTGGGCTTTGGCAACGGGGAACATTTACCTTCTACACTCTTATAGTACAGTCCCTGGCAACCTGGGGATAACGATTGAAGAATGAAACCAACTGTTCCAAAGAGGGAAGATCTGTCAGATGAACTTTGATTCCCTCTCCTGCCTTGACTTGATTATTTTCTAGGCCCCTTTCAACTCGATGATTCTGTGATGCTACGAAAACAGGTGCTTGAGGGGAGGATCTGCAAGGAGGAAGCAAAGTCCACCACCTTCCACTGTCGCTGCAGCTCCGTCTCCATGCGTGAGGCTTCCTCCCTACCAGGTCATTAAGATTCAAGAAAGTCCCCACCTGCTGTGTTCACACAGCCATGTGTGATTTCAGAGGAATCCTGGGCAGAAAACAAAAAAAGACAGGCACCTGCTGCTATCCAGCAGGGACGATTCGTAGTCAGCTCTGGGGACTCCCAACTTTTGAAAAGTCTAGCCTAGATCCTACCAAGGCTGGCAAAAAAAAAAAAAAAACCAGTCTTTGTGCAACATTCCAGGCCCTACAAAGAGCCATACCAAAGAATATTCACAGCCCCAAGGCAAAACGCTACACAAGCCACCAAGAAGAACCCAGACAGACATGGAGTGATGTCCTTCCATCCTTTAGTCTGAGAGATGTTGTTCTTGTTTTTGTTTACGGCCTGTCTCTTCTTTCCAGGAAATCCCAGGAACCCCCTCCCCCCCCAAAAAAAAAAACCCTTGAAAGTCTTTACTCCGCAATTACAATAAGTCTTGTGTCACCTTAAAGGCTACCATGATCTATTTGGCATGAGCTCCATAGGACCACAGGCATTTTCCTCGGAAGCAAAACACAGGCCATTAAGATCTGACTCTTCCTTCGACAACCAACCAACACAACTACACACCTTGGGGGAACCCGGAATCTAGACAGACTTCTGTCCATTCCTTCCTACTAAGTCACATCCAAACCCCGCTCTGGACGTCAAGGCGTCGTGTCTCTTTCCCCACCGCACACTCCCCAGTCCCACCGCTTTCAAGCCTCGAGGAAAGCTTCAACACCAAGGCCTCGGCGTATCGACAGTGGCTGTCACAGCAATTAGGGACTTGACTGGGATCTGTTTCCGTCTCTGCCACAGAGCATGGAGCAGCTGCCAGAGGGGTGGGGCGAGACACTAAGTAGGACTGGCAGGGCCAGAACCTCAACCCTGCTCCTCTCCACACGCCACCCGCAGCCTCAACAGCTGCCGAGAGAGGATGAGCGGCTGTGGTACAGCTCTGCTGCTGCCATCCAAGATGCTTCCTTTAGAAACAAACAAACAAAAGTCCTGATTTGTCATATTCAGGTGTGGGGAGGGAGCGGGATGCAAAAGACATCACTCCAAGAAGGCCAGGAGGAGAGTGAGAAATGAGAAGCACAAGAAGAGACCTTTAGGTATTGGGTAGCTTATAAGTCAAGCATGTCCAAAAGTCAGGCCCAGGGGCCAAATGCGGCCCATTTTCAAATTTTGAGCGGCCCGTGGCCTCTTCTCCCCGCCGGCTCAGCCTGTCACGTATCCCCGCCACCTGGCCCCTCCCCACACCGGATGGAGGTGTCAGCTTGCCGTTTTATGGTTTGCCTACCCTCCCTGCCTCTGTCCATCCCCCCAGCCACCTGCCCAGCCTACCCACCCCCAGATCCATTGCTACAGCATCCTCCCCGCCTCCTTGCATGTTATAGAGACTTGTCCAAAGTCCAGCCAGGGGGCCAAATGTGGCTGAATGGTCGGCCCCCCACACATTTTCACCTCGACAAATCTGGCCCTTCTTGCAAAAAGGTTGGACACCCCTGATATAAGTTGTATAAATAAAAGATACAAAAGCTAAAGAGATCAGGGAACGAGGGCATGGGTGTGGTTTTGTGCATCCGTCCGTTTGTTTTACTCATCTGGGGCTTTGGAAACAGCTAAATACCTGAAGCAAGCAACAACCACACCAAAAGAAAAGAAAAGAAAAGAAAAGAAAAGAAAAGAAAAGAAAAGAAAAGAAAAGAAAAGAGAAAACTCAGTCGTCCCCACCACCACCACCACCATGGATACACCACTAAATCCTCCCAGCAATGTGCAAGCTTTCAGAGGAACCCCTCCATCTGTTGCCTGAGGTGGGCCACCTAAATCACCCTGGTCAAACAGCAGGGCCGGCTCCAGGGAGATGGAAAAGCAAAGGCGTTGGATAAATGACTGACGGAAGGAAGAAAGGCGGGGAGGTCACATGCAGGGGGTTCCGCGGAGGTCACACAAGTAAAGGCAAAGATGCGAGGCATTTGCCTGAGTCGGAGAAGCATGTGAGAGGGTCCTTCATTTTAGGGGCAGATGGAGCAGGCATCCCAGGTGAAGGAGGAGGAGGAAGGTGTAGTTTGCATCAGAAGGGAGGAGGGGAAAGGAGGCGGCCGCTGGTGGCGAAGAGATGGAGACAAGCAGCGTTTGCAACAAAGGATTCACCAAGAGGGTTTGGTTAGCAGCGAGGCAGGTGGATGGAAGATAAAAGAATCCCTGTCACAAGATAAAAGAAGCGAGGAGGAGGAGGAGGAGGAGGAGGAGGAGGAGGAGGAAGGCAATTACACAGGAGACTCCAAGAGGTTCTTGCGCGCATGGAGAGTAGAGAACCACAACCTGCCGACGTTTACATCGTGGACTATATTCCTTGGAATCCCCCAGGCAGTTTTAGGCCTGGCAAGTCACTTTCCCCGCACCCCCAACCTCTGAGTAGGAAGAAGACATTCAAGTACCACCTCCAGAGGGAAAGGTACGGAGAGCTTTGAGACCCTTCTCCTAGATGTTTGCAACAAGGGAGAGGTGTTCTGTCGGGGATCCAGGCCTCAGAATGGAGGGGCTCAGTTGGCTGCACACCCTGCCTCCAGCCAGGGTGCACCAAAGGAGGTTTAGCCGTTGCCATTTCTCCTACCGAGGCGACCAGAAAGTAACGGCCAGAAAGTAACGGCGCCGGAATTCCCTGCAAACCTGGGGATGGCACTCAAGCCCCCTCCTGTGCTCAGGGGCCACTTTCAGTTGATAGGTCAGATCCTGGCATGGCTGGGCAGGAAAGGAATTTTGCATGAGCTTTTCAGGGGGAAGGTCTTAAATTTAATTCCCCAGGCTTTCAGGTGAGAATCAGGCAGAGCTGCATGGGGAGGGGACTCTCCCAGAGCTCCAGAGGCGTTCCTGCCTCAGTCAAGGGTCTGAAATGCTGGGAAAGGGTGACACACCTGACAGAGTGTTACCTTGGCCTGGATCTTGACCCTTTTTGCGCAGGCAGGATTTCGAGGGGAAAGCTAGGATTGGGGAGGACTGGAGAGAGAAGGTTGCAGATGGAGTGTCGACTGATTCCCCCCCCCTCTCTAAAAAGGCAGGGGCGGCGGCCATTAGAGCCAAATGTGTCCCTGACCCTCCCCTTTGAGCTCGGACTACAGCATCCTCCAACCAGCTGGCTCCTGTCCTGTTCTTACCAGGCGTAAAAGATTCAGGCCACATAGTCAGTCAGTCAGTCAGTCAGTCAGTCAATCTGTCTGTCTGTCTGTCTGTCTGTCTGTCTGTGAGGGACAGAGTGGGACTGACAGATGAAGAGGAAAGATGCAGTCAAGAGGAACATTTCTAATTTAGTGGCAGAAATAAACAGGACAGTGATGAGGCAGTATCTTAGTGAACATGCATGCCTGTAGAGCAGGCAGGCAGGCATTCATGCGTGCAGGCAGGCAGGTGTGTGTGTGTGTGTGTGTGTCTGTGTGTGTGTGTCTGTGTGTGTGTGTGTGCTTGCCTGTCACCCCAGGCTTTCCCCACCACTGGCTGACACCCCTGCAGCCACAATGGGCACCAGGTGCCACTACTAAGAGGGCATGTTGTAGGCAGGAAAAAATGTGGGCAATGGAGAAGAGGCTTGAAAGTGTGTGGGGTGGTGGAGCCATGCACAAGGCTATAAGGGAGAGTGGGGAAGTATTTCGGAGAGACGAAAGACCCTACAGGGCAAAGAAGCTACAAAGGATGGGAAAACATTATAAGAACACAGTTGAAAACTAGTTGGAGAACCACTAGCATAGAAATGCTAACAACAACAACAACAACAACAACAACAACAACAACAACAACAACAACAACAACAACAACAACAACAACAAGCAGACCAAACTTACAGGGTTTCTAATGTTCTGCCACTATGCATCTAATGTTCTGCCACTATGGCGGTTTGGATGTATTATTTGGGGGGAGACGACAGTTCTCGGATTTCTCAGCCCATATCACCTATGGCCCCATGCCGCAGGGGGTAATGGGTGTTGTAATCCAAAAAGTGAACTTTTCTGGTGGTGAGAATAATTGTCAGCAAGGCCCCGGGATCATCTGCTAGGGGCCAACACTAGGGGCTCACCAGCTGGGCATGAACACATTTGTGTCCACAGTTGGTCTCTAGCAAGGGGTATGGAGCACCGCAGAGTCCATGGAGATAATATAACCACTTGGTAGTCTTTACTCACCATGATTTGGTCTGAGTGACTTTCAAAATAATATAAATTGGGGCCTATATCTATATTTCGTGACAATAAGTTCCATAGTTGAACTACATGCAATTCTGAACCTCCCACCATCTAGCTCAGTGGTTCTCAACCTGTGGGTCCCCAGATGTTCCTGGACTGCAACTCCCAGAAGCCTCTACCACTCGCAGTGCTGGAAGGGGTTTCTGGGAGTAGCAGTCCAGGAACATCTGGGGACCCACCGGTTGAGACCCACTGATCTAGCTTAATCGGATAACCTTGGGGCTCTAGCGTTACAAGGGGGAAGGATGGATTCCCCCCTGCCGCCTCACACCTAATTTTAGAGATATTTCTATGTCTCCCAGTTCTTCATCTTCTTAAACTAAACTAAAAGGCCCCCAACTCTGACAACTTTGCTTCTCCAGGAGATGTTTCAGACCCTTGAGCTTGTCTCTTGATGAAGACTGCTAGTCATGGGTGTGTGCGAGGTTTTTCACAAGACACAACGGAAAGGGGTGTCAGAGGTAAAAAAAAAAATGGGATTCTATGTAAGCAGCTCTTCAGGTGTGGCAAAAGAATTCTACAAAGGTGACTGGACACAGGATGTTTCGTTAAGTCAACCCTTCCCTCCTACGGTCCTGGGTGTGTCACCGAGGATTGGCACAAGGAGGTGGACAGAAGGAAGCTGTTTTTATGAAGAAAAGAAAAAGAAAAGGGTCTGGTCACTTTCATGGACTTCTTTCCCAGGCTGTGAGGCAGACCCAGCAAGTTGTTATGGAGGAATTAAGGCCCTAATACCCTTCTCACCGGGATGGGAAGAAGTGGCCGGATGGCAAAAACAGGAGGCATGGGAGCATTCGAGTCCATCAGGGAGGGGGAAACGTCACCAATGGAAAACTGTGCTGAGATCAAGCCAGGTTTATCTATCTCCTACAAGTGACTCTACGAACAAGGCCTCAGCCCCACACCTCGGCATCCCGCTGGATCAGATCCATATATTCCTTCAACGAACAGGAAGGCCTTGACTCCCGTTGTGGTCTTCTGAATCCTTGGACGGCTGCCCTCCCCATCTTTAAGCATCTCCCAGATGCCCCCTGCTTTGCCATGCCCCCCCATGGCACTTCTGCCACAGGCGCCCCATCCCGTTGGCCCCTGCCCACCCTTTAACAAGGCAGGACAAGAGAAGGAAACGAGACAGGAAGCCCCTGTTTGTATATGGAGAGAAAGCCATGGTTGTGGCATATGGACCCAGGCAATGGACAGAACCCTTGTCAGGAACCTGGGAATCCGAAAGAGCTTCTTGGCCTAGATTGAGGGAACCAGAGAGAGAGAGAGAGAGAGAGAGAGAGAGAGAGAGAGAGAGGCCCTGGGGTATTTGATTGCTGTAAAGGAGTTTCTCCACTAAAGCAGTGGCGAATGTGCAGCAGGAAAAATGTAATAATTCATAGTTTCATTCGCTGGGGAGCTTAGGAAAGACATGATCTATGGGAAGTGATAGAGGGTGCAGGGTAGATAGATAGAGCAATGCATGCCTCTCTGGCCGTGTGGCAAAACCCCATATTTCACAGTCTTTGCCTCCACCCGCCCACCCCAAAATCTCACCCAGTGCCACCAGCATCTATTATGTCGTAGCTGCCCAGCGTTCATTTGCATCCGATAGTCCAACACCAATAACACACACAAACACACACACACACACACCCCGCAGCTCCCAATCGCAACATTGGAAAAGCAGCCCCCACAAAATTACAAGAAATAAATAAAAAATAAAAGATAAAATGTCTTCCCTTCCCACCCACCCACCCCTAGGCAATTTCGCCTTCCTGCCCTCCACATCTGCAGGCCTTCAGACAGAGGCCGGCCCCGAGGTGGGGGGGGGCACACAACACACAGGAAGCTACCCTCCCCAGGTGTCAATAAAGTATTCCAAAGCTTTGCCCCCAACTCGCAACCCCCCCCAAAAAAAAATGTTAACAGCGAAGAGCCAGACTTACGGAATCCGTGAACTGCGCCCCCCGGCCTCGTCTCCTTCCAACTCCCCCACTTTGAAATGGGGGAGAGGCCACTTTTTCTTTGGAAATCTTCTTTTTTGGGTAGAGAAGCTGCGTCAGGGTTGGTGCTCCCCCGGTTTGTGTGTGTGTGTGTGTGTGTGTTTTAATTTGTATGTGGCGGTTGTTTTCCTCTCTCTCTCTCTGGAAAATACAACTGTAACTCTCTCTCTAACGTTTCCCCCCTGCAAATTTTGTTCCCTAGCAATCTCCTTCGATGGAGATGCAATCAAGAACTCTCAGCTCTCCATTCCATCCGGGAAAAAAATAAAAATAAAAACCCAAAACAGCAAGACTGGGAAAAGGACAAAATTGGGATTTATTTAGTGGCGGGGGTGGGTGGCGGGCGGGGGGGTTTAGATGTTAGACAACAGGAGTCCTTCGCTCCCAGAGGGCCTGCCCCCCCCCCTCCGCCTCTTCCAGCCAAACCGTGCGGCACAGCGAGTTCGGGGTCGTGTGGGGTTGGCGGCGGGAGTTTGGGGTTGGGGGGGTGGGGTGGGGTGGGGGGGTTGCTAATCAGATACCTCTGGAGTCAAAACCCCACCGGCCCCCCCTTTAACCAAGGGGGGGAGAATTGTCCATAAAAAAGGAAACTCCCCATGTCTGCTGTCTCCAGGATGCGGCGCCACCCCCTCCTTTATTTGGGGGGGGATGTCCCCGGGTTCGGATCCTCCTCCCTTCAAAAATGAGGCTCTGGTCTTCCTTTTCTCTGCTTTTTCCTTCTGCTCCCGGGTGCAAAAAAATAAAAATTAAAATTAAAAAAAGCAAATGCCCGGCACCGTCGATGTTCTTTCTGCAAATGGGGTGGGAGCGACGCAGCCCCCCCCCCCACCCCCACCCGGCTTTTTTTTCCCCCTCCCCTTCCTTCTCTCTCTCTCTTCCCAAGGCAATCTTATGGTTTTCCTTCAGTCCTTCGGCGGCGGCAGGTGGGGTGGGTGGCGGTGGAGATGCAATCCGTGGTCCCCCGTCTCTCTTTCTCTCTCTGGATTCTCCGTGGGGGTGTGGGGGGGGGCAGGATTGGAGGCGATCGTGGGGAGGGTAAGAAGAGGCAGCGGGAAGGTGGCGGATCCGGCTGCCAACCTTCCTTCGCGCTTTCCTTCCCTTTCGCCAACCGTCCCCCCCGCCAAAAAAAAAAAAAGGAAGGAAGGGAAAAAAACCGGGCGGGGGAGGACAGAAAGGCTGCGATCCTTTGGCTGCCAACGCCGCAGCGGCGGCGGCGAACCGCTCCTTTCGCTGCTTCTGCTGCCGTCCGCGTCCCCCCCGCCGCCGCCGCCGCCGCCGCCACCCCCGACGACAACCACGACCGCGCTCCTTTGCCAACTACACCCAACCACCCACCCACCCCGGTGGAGGACGAGGAAGGGGGTGGGGGCAGGAGGAAGGATGATGGACGGTGCACTGAAGTGTCGGTGGCTCAAAGAGTGGGGGGGATGTCCCGGGGTGGGTGGGTGGGGGTGGGTGGGCGTCGAGGCCGGGAGGGGCGTTGGCCAGCGGCACCAGGATCGGGTGTCTGTTTGTGTGTGCGTGTGTGTGTGTGTGTGTTTATTCCTCTCCAGCCCCCCCCCTTTCATCAGAGGTTCCCACTGCCGGGAATCGGGGGGGGGGGGGGAGAAAGAGGTTGCCGGGAGGAGGGGGGAGCGCGGCGGCGGCGGCGGCGGCGGCAGGGAGGGGGGGCGCAGAGTTGAGGAGGAGAGCGCATTGGCATGCGCTGCAGCGCTCCGCCGGCGCGCACAGCATCCTGATGAGCCTTGGTTGCAATCCGGAGTCACTCCGGCCAGGCAGCCCCCGGAAGATCAGGGGCTCGTGTGTGTGTGTGTGTGTGTGTGTGCACGCGCGCTCGAATTTGGATGTGGCGTCCCCAAAAAACAATTTAAGATGATAGCTAGCAGGGGCCATTTGCAGGACGGTGAGAAACCGCTGGATTGGTACACACCAGTGCCTCTGAGCATGTGCAGGCGTAAGGAAGCATAGCTGTCTTCCCTCCTTCCCTTCGGCTTCTGCAGGGGCAGCCATGAAGGCCCCTTAACTCCCTATCCGCTTTCTTCCCTAGGTCTTACAAGGGTTTTGTAATCTCCTTGAGGGCAGGGACCTGTGGTTTGTTATTTATGTTCCTTATTTCTGGCCAGTTGGTTGCAGTATAGAAATCAATCAATCAATCAATCAATCAATCAATCAATCAATCAATCAATCGAGCTGCTATGAACGTTCCCCCATAATCCCATTCATCAATCACCTAAATCAGACATATCCAAACTCCGGCCCTCCTGATGTTTTGGACCACAACTCCCAGAATTCTAAGCTTAGCTTGCCAATGACAAAGAACTGTGGAAGTTGTGGTCCAAAACATCTGGAGGGCTAAAGTTTGGACATGCCTGAACTAAATCTTTCCCATCTCCAGAAGGGATGGTGGGTGCCACCCAACCAACCTTGCACACCCTAAATTAGAACCTAGAAAATATGTATAATGTATTCATTCATTCGTTTGTTCGGTTTGTTTGTTTCTTTTTAGGCAGCAATCCTCACAACCTCCACCTTGGCAAAGATGCCCCTCACAAACATGGTGATCGTATTTACCCACCTCCAGGCACCACATTTGAGTCTACCTCACTGTCAGCCTCTGTATAAGGACTGGGAGAAATCGCCATGTCAGCTTTTACCTCAGGCTGGAACGTATTCCTTGAGCCAGCTGTGTAAACCGCCATTTCAGCCATCAGAAATACTGTATTGGGTTGTCTAAACCATGAGGGGGAGGCTGGTTTTCAGACTCGGAGGATGAACTTCTCTGAAGCTTTTAGCAAGTGTGGGACTCTGGGTGCTAGATTGAAGCCAGCCATTGGTCTGTTTATGTTTCTTGTATGTTTGCTTTTGTTTGTTTGTTTGTTTGCTGCCCATCTGGCTACCAAGGCCACTCTGGGCGTTTTACAGGAGGAGGAACAATAATACTGGATCAACTGTACAAAGCAACAAATCAATTAAAAAAAACAATATAACTTAAGTTTCAAGGAATGACACATCAAAGAACCAACGTTTCTTATACAGTGGACCCTCGTATAACCAATGGTTTGAATAACATAAAATCTGTACAACGTAAAAAATTCCAGAGATAGGGGAAATATGCTCAACAGAATCGCCTGTGGGGCGAATCCGTACAACATAAAAATGGTCGTGATTAGGGATTACACCGTTTTCAATGCATTCCTATGGGAAATATGTATAAAGGAAAATTTGCTTAACAGAATTTCATTTGAAATGAATTAATTCCTTTATACAAGGTACCACTGTATTTTAATCCCAACCTCTTTCTTCAAAGAAGCCAAGGTGTGAAATACACAGCACTTTCTTGCACCCATCTCTTAGCCTCACAACAAACCAGCAAGGTAGGGTCAATGGTGGCAGATGGCCAGATGTTACCCAGTGAGTTGGCTGGATGATATGGCATTTAAGCGGCCCCTGGCCTAGTCTTATCAGCCACACCCCGTGTTTTATATGGTGGGGTGATTAGAACGTCAAGCTGCCATTTTCAACGTAATTTTAATTGTAATTTGCAATCATGCTGGTTGTATTATGTTATTGGTTTATTGGCCTATGTGGTTTACTGTTGTACACCACCCAGAGTGACAGTCACACGGGCAGTTTAGAAAGTAAACAAACCGACAGACAAACTGAGACTCGAGTCCTACTGCGCTATGGAACTCTCCAGCTGAACCTGAACCCATGACACGTTCACAGCAGCAACAGGGCTGGCGCGAGGACAAAGTGGCAAGCGACAGCTGTGCGTGGTGCCCTGAGCTCATTGTGGTTAACGAATCGTAACAGGCAAAAACAACGCCACCGCTCTGAACTTTAGCAAGTCCAAAGGAAAAATGGCCGGTGGATTTAGACTCCTGCATCAGAGACAGGCCTGTTACTAGACCAAGTGAGGCAGCCATAGAATCATAGAGTTGGAAGGGAACTCAAGGGCCATCTAGTCCAACCCCCGGGCATGCAGGAACCCCCATCACACTACCCACAAGGATGGCCATCCAGCCTCTGCTTTAAAACCTCCCAAGAAGGAGACCCCAGCACCCTCCGTGGCAGCACATTCCACCGCCGAACAGCTCTAACTGTCATTTAGTTCTTCCTAATGTTTAAATTGAATCTCTTTTCCTGCAGTTTCAAACCATAGAATCATAGAATCATAGAGTTGGAAGGGAACTCAAGGGCCATCTAGTCCAACCCTCGGGCATGCAGGAACCCCCATCACACTACCCACAAGAGATGACCATCCAGCCTTTGCTTTAAAACCTCCCAAGAAGGAGACCCCAGCACCCTCCGTGACAGCTTATTTCGCTGCCGGACAGCACTAACTGTCATGAAGTTCTTCCTAAAGTTTAAATGGAATCTCTTTTCCTGCAGTTTGAAACCATTGCCCCGCGTCCTAGTACAGTACCCTGAAGCAAATGGTGGGCCGCTGTGTGAGACAGAATGCTGGACTGGGTGGGCTGTGGGCTGTTCTTATGTTCTTATCTGATCTATTCTGCATGGTTTGGAATAACTGAAGCTTGAGACTTCAATGGAGAAGTACTTATTTGCATAGAACTGAAGTGTGCATTGAACTGGGAGAGGATGACCAAATCTTCCCGGTTTCTCCCAGTAGAAGCAAGTTCCAAAGAGTTTTTTGAGCATTCATTGGCACAGGTTGCAACAGGGAAAAGGGGGGGGAGCAACCCTGGAATAGTGTTCTGAAATTAAGAAAGATGCTAAATGAAGGGCTGGGGGGAGAGAAGGAACTGAAAAAAACCAAATGGGAACATAGCAAATAATCTCTGTTTACCTCCCCCCCTCCCCGCGCACACAGTCCCCAAAATAAACCATCTTCTTTTAAAGTGCAGCCAATTTGGGATTAGTAATAATCAGTGCACCCAAGCGGCTGACAGACAGGACGTGGCTGGATCTGCAGCAGAACAAGAAGGCCATTGGGTCCTGGGGATTCTTGATCCACCGAGGCAAAGGAGATTAAAATAGGACAATCGATTGCAGGGCAGGCCAAAACATTTTCAAGTTGGGGTGGGTAAAAGAAAAGATGTCTGGACATCAGTTCTCAGTGGACGTGGCCAGCGTCGCCCCTGGTGCGGAGTGCTGTAGAATAACAAAATCTGGAGGCCTGCACGCTGTGCATCTTTGTTTTACGTTCGCAAAGCATGAGAGCTACACAGAAGTCCTCTCCATCTTGGACAATTACTTGGCGTTTTTGTTGAACAGGGCTATACCTACAGGCATGTGGTAGGTCTGTATCCCTCAGGATCCCTCGCTTTGGGTCGTGCCGGCTCCAGGCAAAGGGAGATGCTGTCAAATGTCGCGATGGGCACGAACCGCTGGTTCGGCACAGTTCGTTGAGTAGCCAATGAGGTGTTTGGTGCTTCCCAGTCCTGCAGCAGTGTACCCACCAGAAGAGGCGGGGCTGGGAAGCACCGAACACCTCATTGGCCACTCAACGAACCAGCAGGAATCTCCAAACGGGTGGTTCGTGCCCACCTCTAGTTGAATGACATCAGGAGGATTCCCACTGTGCTCATCTCTGGGTAGGTCGTTAAAAGATGGAAGACAGGGTTCAAGTCCACAAGATGTTAACATCACTGGATGGTTTGGGGCCAGTCACAACTTCTAGGACTAACTTACCTCACAAGATCATTGCCAGAGCACAGTGGATCGAACCATGTTAGTTGCCAGCCCAACCCACTGAGACCGTTTTGAGCTATTCCCTTTCAGGTACTAGATAAAATCCTTTGTTTCGATGGGCGTCTTGACCATTATGTTGCTGTTATTTCTGCTTTGGATCGGCTTGCTCAATATCTGAAGCACTGCTTTTAAGCCTCTGCTCTTTTTATTCACGGAGTCCTGAGTTTGGCTGCCATCATACTTTTGGCATTTGTGTTTAGATTGCATTTATATTGTATTAGATTGCATTTTTCCCAATGCTTCACTCTTTGTTAAGGCACCTTGAGTGTCATTTGTAGGAAGGCAGCGCCAAATGAATTACACTGCAAGAAAATGCATCCCCCTTTGTGTGGTTTTGAGTGGCAGACATATTGGTTTAACATTTCAATTCCGGATCTCTCCGAGGAGGTAAATACGAGGTAGGGGAGCGACTTGTTTCATAGCTGGCCTCTTGTGAAATTAACCGGGTGTGTACACGGAGAGAGGGAGAGGCCGTTGGAAGCCGAGCCGAGATAACAGGTTTAGAATGCAGAGCATTCCTCGAGTGAGGGAAGGAAGTGGTACATTTATCCTAGGGGGGGGGAAAAGATTAAAGTAGCAGGTGATAAGCGTTTCACATATTTGAGTCTGTCATTTGCAGAAGCGTTTTTGTGCTGCCGCTGGAATTTTGGAGCCATTAGCACTCCATTCCTATAACCTTTGCTGTGTCCATTTGCAGGTTTTGAAGAAGATTTGGAACACCAAATCAAAATACATCCTGCACAAAATAGGCAGACTGTAGGGGAAGGGCTGCCTCTTAGATGCCCTAAGTACATCCGATGTTGCCTGATTTCGGAAGCTAAGCAGGGTCGGCCCTGGTTAGTACTTGGATGGGCGACCACCAGGGAATACCAGGTGCTGTAGGCGCCTGGAGTAGGAACTGGCAAACCACTCAGGCATTCCTGCCAAGAAAACTCCATGGACATGGAGTCACGAAGAGTCGGTCATGACTGTAACGACACAAGGAAGGGCTACCATTTTAGATGTTGTCACATTCCCATAGTCCACTAGGCTCAGGTCATGTTTTGCGAGGGTCACCTGGGCTCATCATGTGCTCTGCAAACACCAAGATGATTTTGGTCAGAGGCCATTACTGTTGATCTCAAAGGTGACAATTTTTCCGTCACTGAAATATATGACATGGGTGCCCCCCCGACCAACTTAGATTGAGATGCAAGGGTGCGTTCTGTACACTTCAGCTCTGCATTCCATTAATGAACTGAACTCTGATTTGAAGTTTTGCCACTATAGACTAGTAACCAATTACAGGATCACTCAGATGCCTAAAATTAGGCTGATCTGTACAGGGTAGCTTGCCTAAGGGGAAAGCTCTCTCCAAAAGCTAAGGGAGCAGGCATTTAGGAATCACCAGTAATCCTTCAATCCATTCATATTATGGCCTCAGATTTATTTATTTTATAAAGAAATGCAGGCTTCCCCTCGTACATTTCTTCAATTTCGCCTTTTCTCAGTTTTCTTTCATCGCGTCCTCTTGTTTTGTTCTTTTATTGCCACCCAGATGCTTATTGTGCCGCTTAATTATCCTCGCACTTGATTTTTATATGTGCTAATCTATCATAATCCTTTTTAAAGTGAAGCTCTTCATTGTAACGCTGTTTGATAGGGTTTCTACCGTTTGCCAGTAATTCGGAAATATGGCGGGAACTCAAAAGAAAAGGCTCATTCGCACAGATACCAAATCACAGAAAACATCTGCCTGGAATCTCAGAATTTCACTTTGTTTTGCTCCACCCTTTTCTTGAAGCTATGATTCAAGAAAAGGGGGAAAACACAGAGGGGAAAAATTATTATCAAAATCTGTGGAAAAATATACTTGTTGCTCATAGTTCCTTAAGGGTTCGAGAGCATTCTCAGCAGGCACACAAGGGTAAATAAATAAATAAATAACACTCGGGGAGTTCACACAGGAAATGTATTTCCTGACTACGCTCTTCTCTGAAGCAAATGGAGTTCTCCACACAACCATGAAGCCTCAGCTCAGTGGCAAATTCTAAATCGGGCCCGGCTAACCCTTAAAAAGAAAAAGAAAACAACAAAATGCTGAGTCTCATAAGAGAGATGTCTCCTCGCTGTGAGATTAATATTGCATTAGTGCATTTTTAATGTCCGTGTGTGTGTGTTGCTGAACTGGAAGGTGCATTAACGTGCCAGAGGTGGAAATTTAGAGGCATTGAGGACACAGCTTAATCTGCGGAGTAGCAGCAGCAACGCTGCAGCCAGCCAGGAGAGAACTGAACATAAAAAGATCTTGGTCCAAACTGTCATGACTCTAAAAGCGCCTTATCAAGAAGCTGTAGAGCAGGGGTGTCCAAACTTTTTGCAAGGAGGGCCAGATTTGGCAAGGTGAAAAGGTCTGTGGGCCGACCATTCAGCCGCATTTGGCCCCCGAGCCAGACATTGGACAAGTCTTTATAACATGCAAGGAGGTAGGGAGGACACTGCAGCAACGGAGCTGGGGGGGGGCACGTAGGCTGGGAAGGTGGCTGGGGGGATGGACAGAGGCAGGGAGGGCAGACAAAGCATAAAACTGCAAGCTGATGCCTCCATCCGGTATGGGGGAAGGGCCAGCTGGTGGGGATGCATGACAGGCTGACCCAGCAGGGAGAAGAGGCCATGGGCCACTCGAAATTTGTAAACGGGCCGCATTTGGCCTCCGGGCCTGACTTTGGACATGCCTGCTGTAGAGGAAAGGCTCTCCAGCTTAGAGAAAGGGAGATGCGTATATCGAGGCAAATATTTCTCAAATCGGATGGGCATTTAAGTGACTGGTGTGCTCAGCACCATGGCCAGCTCCTTGCTAAGGGAGATAAAGGTGGAAAGGAAGGGGTGAGCTCTACAAAAGAGAACTCAAAGCTCTGGACTCCTTGGCCTCCTGGCTTGGCCCTCTAAGACCCTGCCCTTCCGGGCTATACCCTCCACCACCTGCGGTGAATGTGTGGAGATGAAGGCTGAGGGGCAGGGGGGTTTGGGGGGGGGGAGAGATAGAGGATAGAGAGAGGAAGAAAAAGACACCTGCTCCGTGAGCTGCAGGCAGCCTGCGAAAAGAACAGCAGCTGGGGCTCCTTTGCTTCAGCGGTCAAGTAAACCGGAGAAGATCGTATGTGCAAAGACAGGCCAGAGAAAAGGGTACAGAGGGCTGACTGGAGTGAAGCTGGACCCAACAGAGAGGAAAACCAGCGCCGTGCTGTGCAGCCCCCAAATAAATGTTCTCAGCAATCCAGAAGGGGAAAAAGATGAAGTTAGTGATTCAAGGGAGGTGTTTCTGGTGTTCCTAATGGCTTGGGGAGAGATTTCTGCTCAGTCCTTCTTCCCAATTAGCTTTCTTTTGGCCTCCCCGTTCTGTTTTTGCATGCGGCTTATCAAAATCAGACTCGTTCTCTAGCCCACACCCTCCTCCCCCACAAGGACAGTGCCTCAAAGAGCTGTCATTTCCCCCTTCAATGGGTTCCTTTCCAAATAAGTAGCCCCCGGAAAGATCAATACGATGGCTAAAATGAGGGCTCTGTCTTCAAAGCCAGCAGGAGGCCCCTAATTAGCAAAGGCTGGGGAGGTGCAAGGGTCGTGATGGAGATTAGGAGACACCTTTTACTGTTGTCCTGTTTGTTGACACTTCCTTGGGCATCTGGGTGTCTGCTGCCTGAGACAGACTGCTAGGCACAGCGATCTTTGGTCGTACGTCTAACAAAAGGCTCCACCTAGCGGCAAGGATGTGGCAAAAAAACGAAAGAGGAACCTAAGCTCTTCCTGGCTAGACATCCACCCAGAAAGGGAAGCCACAGCCAGCTAAAAGCTATTCTCAGTAGACAAGTTCCCATTCTGGGAAACAAAACACCTGAAATTATCCAGATGAATACTAATCCTTATCGCTCACGTAGATTTCCTTCGTTTACCCTCCAAAGGCTGCAAAGTTTAATTATAAGACTAATCAGATAATGCTTTTGTTCATTAGTCGGTGAGGCATTTCTGTTTAGTCCACCTTTAATGGCACATGATGTTTACTTAAAGATTTATGGTCTTGTTTTATTACAACGGAGAATGACAATGAAATATTAAAGCTATTTTATCCCTCCAAGGAGCAGTCGCTGTGCCTTATTAAATTTTAAGCTGTCCTGAAAAGCACACCTTATAATGAGGACTCCATGAAAATGTTTGAGCTCGTCAGCAAATAAAAAACATCTCAGCCAATTGTGCATGGTTCAGTCTATCAATTATAACTGCATGGATTCCCAAATAAATACAGTTTTGAAGGAAAATAAGGATTAAATTGGTTCCCTCTTAAGTATATGAAGCAATATGTTACAAACAAGTTTAAATTCTCAAGAGTGGCTTTCCCTTATGGGAGAAATCTCTTAGAATGTGGTGTTAAATACCTGTATTACAAGTAACTAAAACTGCTTTAATCAATTTCCTAAATAACTAGGGACACCTTCCTGACCAAAAACTGTTAATTAAGCTCATTAATCAACCTCTGATCACTGACCTAGAATACCGAAATCAGCAAACGAAATATCCATTGACTTGCTAACAAGCCTTATACGGTGCCTGGTTTTACTGAAACACCACTGCCACACCATGCCAACACTTAAATGTCCTCCTCGCCAATATAAACACGAGAAAGCAAAAACAAACCATGCTTCAAAAATCACAAGTGATTTAATTTCTGTTTAATTTTTATACGAAATAACAAAACGCTCCTGTAGCCGTCGGGAGGAATCCAGTTGGCAAAAACCAAATAGAAGAAGCTGTGATGGATCACGGGGAAATATCTGGATGATGGGGTCTCATAGGATATAAGGAACGGACCCCATGATGAAGAGCGGGAAGTCCAATGGTATTTTACAATCCAGACCGATTTCCCCTTCCCGCAACTGGGAGAGGAAGCCATAAAACGTTAAAACTTAAGAGGGACTCAGCTATGGAGAAAACTGCTATGCGGCATTCCTGGAATTGGGAGGTCTAACCAAGCCATGGGGGGGAAGCAATGTTCCATCCGACTGAATGGGGAAAGCATGGCCAAGGCTGGGCGAGATGGGAAACCACCATGGCTGTGGAGCACCCAAGCCAGCGGTGCTACTGCCTTGGTGCGTTTTGCGTACGTAGGAGACAGGGGACCTTGGTGCCCAGCCTGCCGGCGGAAAATAAGGTGAGACCACCTTCATGATAGGCAAGTGGCCAGGAAGATCCGAGATGCAGACCGACCAAGGAGACAACAGAAGTAAATGGAGGAGCTGGAGTCATTGCAGCTACACCAGTGCCCCTTAAGAGGGAGCCAGAGAGCATTGGTCCACCTCGTGGGGCCAGGTGCCCCTCCTGGCTCCCCCCCAGCTATACTCAAACTCCCCCTATCTGAACATTCTCCACTTGGATGTTCTCAAAGTGAACCCCGGCATCTGTGGGATAGATTTCTATGGTCTCCACCACCGGGATGGTCTCCATAATGGTAACGGTGTTACCATAGACTTGCTCACTAGAGGTGGCTGCCGCCGCCGCAGCCGGATTCGTCGTTCCTGCGGCGGCGGCGGCGGCTGCAGCAGCTGCAGCCGCAGCAGCCACAGCCTCGGCCATCACCTCTTGCTCATGCTGGAGGCGTTGCTGCTGATGCATTTTGCGGTGCTTCCAGAGGTTGGAGAAGGAGCGGTAAGCCTTGCCGCAGGCGTCGCAGTGGTACGGGCGCTCGCCGGTGTGGATCCGCTTGTGCTCCGCCAGGCGCACGGCGATGGTGAAGGCTTTCCCGCACTCGTCACATTTGAAGGGCTTCTCCCCGGTGTGCAGGCGCCGGTGATCTTTGAGGTGCGTGGACTGCCGGAAGGCCTTGCCACAATCCGGGCAGGGGTAAGGGCGCTCCCCCGTGTGGATGCGGCGGTGGACCTGCAGCGAGGTCTCGGTGCTGAAGAGTTTCTTGCAGTCCCCGCACTCAAAGGCCTTCGGGCAGGCAGGGCGGCGAGGCCGAGGTGGGGGAGGTTCGAGCACCAAGGGCTCTTCCTCGGCCCCTTCCGGGACCTGGATGTCCCCGTGCAGCCGCTCGTGGGCTCTGAGCTGCACGGCCGATCCGACTTTCTTGCCGCAGACCGAGCACTCAAAATGACGGCTCATCTTCCCACACTTGTGCTCCTTCAGCTGCTCTGCGGAAACAAAGGCGGCCCCGCAGCCGGAGGTGCAGCGGTGGGGCTGCTGCCCCGTGTGGCTCAACTGGTGGACCTCCAGCAGGCGGCGCAGCAAGAAGGAGCGGCCGCAGGTCTGGCACTTGTACGGGTATTCCCCCGTGTGGTGGTAGCGGTGCATGAGGAGACGGTAGGGGCGGTGGAAGACGCTGCCGCACTCCTGGCATTTGTACGGGTAGTGGCGGCTGTGCACCAGGAGGTGCTGCTGCAGGGTGGAGGACTGTGTGAAGCACTTCTGGCAGATGTCGCAGCGGTACGGGCGCTCGCCCGTGTGCGTCAAGCGGTGGCGCTGCAGGTTGGCGGGCGAGTTGAAGCTCTTGCCGCACTCCTTGCAGTGGTAAGGCCTTTCTCCGGTGTGGGTCAGCAGGTGGTTGCGCATGTGCGACTTCTTCTTGAACATCTTGCCGCACGTCAGGCATTTGTGGCGGCGCTCCATCTTGTGGGCGAAGCGCTGGTGGCGCGACAGCTGGTTCTGCTTGGGGAAAGTCTTGCTGCACATCTGGCACTGGAACTCCAGCTGTTTGGGTTCCTGGGCGTTGCTGTCAACGATGGCGACGTTGTCCACCGAGCAGATGATGGCCACCGGAACCACGTCCTGCGCCTGCTGTTGCTCCTGCAGCTCCTGCTGCTGCAGCTCCTGCGGTTCCGGGACTTTCGGCGGAGGCTCCTCCTCGAGAGGCTGGTCTTCGGGAGGAGAAGCAGGCATTTCCTGGCTCTGGGTCGCATTGGCACTGTGGGAGCGCCGGTGGTAGAGGAACTTGGTCATGTTGATGAAGGTCTTCCCACAGGTGCAGCGGTAGAGGGGGTTCGAAGAGTGGGTGCGGCGGTGGGACAGGAGTACCGCCTCCGTGCCAAAACCCAGGCCGCAGTCCACGCAGAGGAAGCGCGACTCCCCGCTGTGCTCCTCCCGGTGCTTCTCGAGGGCGGTTGGGGACGGCAGCACTTTGCTACAAAGGGGGCACTTGAAGGCCCCCTGCTGATGGCTCTGCGTGTGCAGCTGGAGCTTGTGGGCTGACGAAAACACCTGCTCGCACTCCGCACACGAGTGCTCCTTGCCCGCCGGCTTGGCTTTGCAGAGCGGCGGCTCCTCAGGGTTGTTCTTCAGCTCGTAGCTATGATCCGCGGCCGTGATGCTGGTCGGGGCGGGTGAGGGCACGATCCCGTTGTGCGCAGTCACCAAGCTGGCAGGTGTTGGTGGCAGCGGCGGTGGCAGCAGGGGAGGCGGTGGCGGTGGTGGCGGCGGCATTTCCTTTGGCTCTGCAAGGGAGGGTGAAGGCGGCTCCCTGGGCTGCGTCCCTGGGGACGGCGGGATCACCTGATGTGTGGTCTGGTGCTCCAAGAATTCCGTCGTCGACTGGAACAGCTGCAAGCATTCGCCACATTCGTACAGCAGCAGCTGCACCGTCCCAGCGGCGACGGCCCCGTCCTCAGGCTTACGGTACGAATGCTCCAGATTCACTCGGGTCTGACTCTGAGCGGGAGGAGCTGGAGGCTCCGGGGGTTTGCGGTGGGTCTGACGGTGGGCCAGCCACACATCCTGGCTGGCGAAAAGGGCCTTGCACTCAGTGCACTCGTAGTGGATCTGACTGGAGCTCAGAGGCTTCATTAAAGGCTCCGGGTCCTGGGTCATCTGCTTAAAGTGCATCTCTTGGTGTTCCAGCAATTGACTTGGAGACAGGAGAATCTGTCCACACTCTAAGCACTGGTACTGGCTTTCCTGTACGGTCACCGTCTGGTAGAGGCCGCCCTCCCCACTTGCCACAAGTCCAGCTTCGGCTAGGTTGACTACTTCATACTGTTGCTCTTGGGTGCAGAGGTGAGACTGCTGGTGCACCAGGGCTTCCTCCAAGGTGATGAACTGCTGGCTGCACTCAGAGCAGACGTAGCGGTGCTCTATGTATACGACCGTTTCTTCACCCGACTCCGCCATCGTGCAAGGCACCTTCCAAGCTACGGGGAAGAACAACAGACAAAAGGAAAATGCTTATGAATCTGCGTGGTCTCCCTTAGGAGTGCAATGTCTCACTGATTAACCAAAGAAACTAGGTGAAACTTAAAAAAAAAAGTCTGGCCCTACTTAGGGCAGCAAATGGTTTTTTGGGAAATAGATACTTCCAAGCCTCCTTTGCTCACTCACAAAGAGAAAGGAATGGATCTTCTAAAGATGGTGCAGCAGATTCACACCCAATGCTTTTTCTCCCCCCCGCAAAAAAAACCCTATACTGATTTGCCCAGTTAAGATGCATCCATTTAATCACGCAAGATTCATCTTCATTGAAAGATAACTCTGTTCTGCACAACGTCTGCTAAAACTAAGAAGGTAAATTGTTCTTCACAAAGTACAAAGCAAGGTACTGGAAAGACAAGAATTAACTCTGCAAGTAACACGCACCAGTGCATAATTACGCACACACACATGCCATTGAAGCCAGTGGTCTAAAAACTACTGAATCTGGATTGAGTGGTAGTTTCAGATTATTATTTTTTGCCCCTCCACGTTCAAGGGCTTGGAAGTGCCTGCAAACCAAAACCAGCGCCAAATGGTTTTTGTGGTCTTCCAAAACAGGTTTTGAAGTGCCCAAGGGACTGCAGCAGGAAAGGAGAATTGCACTCATCCCTCCTATGTAGCAATTCCACGAGCAGAAGCCTGGTGCCGAATGCAACCAATAGAGATAATTCCAAAGTGTTAATGGGATGGCAGTCTTCACCAAGATATCAGTCACGTATAGCTTTAGCTGGGGACGACATTTTAATTGCTAGGGTGGAGTGTCAAGAACAATTGGTCTGGAAAGCTAGCGGAATTTGCAATCTCTGTTGCAAAGTGGAATGAGGAAAAAAAAACCAAATGAGATAAGGAATAAGGTAAGTTCCTGTATTCTGCATTTTCATATATTATAGTTCCCAAAAAATTCAGCACATACTGTATGGAAAGCTAGAATCATCATGGAATCATCACAAGGTTGAAAGGGACCTTGGAGGTCTTCTAGTCCACCCCCCTGCCCATGGCAGGGGACCTCACACCATCCCAGACAGATGGCTGTCCAATCTTTTCTTGAAAGATTTTAGTTTTAGAACACTGCTGCATGAAGGAATTAAAAAAAATAGAATAGTAAAATGTAGCCTTATCTTGCATTCCCCATTGCAGCATTGGCCTAAAATCAAAGTAGCTTTCTGAGCAAAGTGTTCCAAAGTTTTGAGAATGCAACATACAAACATCAGAAACACAGGAAATTGTGTTACCCCAGAAAATTATTTGCCCAGCTGATCCAATACTGTCAGCTTTCTAGGGCATCTGAGTTTTCCCCATTATCTTTTACTTAACCTTTCTGCATGCAACTATATGGCCTAATATTGAGCTATTGGCTTTTCTGCCTGTAATACAGAGAGTAAGATATATCTACATCTCTCTCTCTCTCTCTCTCTCTCTCTCTCTCATCTATTATCTATCTCCCACGTACTATTAATAAACTTCAAAAGAGCTTAGGACTGCAACTTGGACATGTGTGATGACATACATACAGCATTAAACTATCCCTATATGCAGACATGGCAAATGATTGGTGCAGTTTGGAAAGAAAATACATGTTTTTCTTTCTGTAAACACGGTGCATTACCCACTCTTTCAAAGTTTATTTCTAGACATTGATAATTTGCTCACCTCCAGAAAGCACATTCATCTGAGGATCTCTGATTTAGTTTTACAAGATTAGCAACAGTGGCTGGTTTTAGATTTAATTCAGGTTTTATTCTATTTAGGATCAAAGGGGGGGGAGCCAAACCCTGCTTTAAGGAACTATACAGATTACTTTTTAAATATACACCTTTCCCTGTTTTTTGTCTAGGGCCTTAGCTGTATCTCTTCAGTCTTCAGGGTGGATTTGATTATCTTACATACCTTCCTAAGGACGGCCTAACGACACCAGCCAGCCCCTGAAAGGCTTGTGGTCCCAGAAACACATCCAATGTGAACAGGTTCAGCGTGCATCAGGTCCTGTTGAAGAGGATCTTCTTAGAAATCTCAAATCTTGAGTTAAAAAACAAACAAACATAGACAGCTGGAGAACAAGGCCACAGGTAATCCATTTCACCTTACTTGAAGCCTTGCACGCCTCACCCAACACTTCAGGTTCCTCTTTATGAGGCTGAAGCATGGTGTCATTAATGAATGCCCATCCTCAGAAGATCAGGTGATTCCACCCCATGGGGGGGAAAAAACTCCAGTCCCTCTTTTCCTTCTTTTATGTTCAAAAGGACCTCACACATTCACCTTCTCCTCCACCTTGATGGACGGTTTGTGAACGTAAGAAGAGCCCTGCTGGATCAGGCCAAAGGCCCATCTAGTCCAGCTTCCTGTATCTCACAGTGGCCCCACCAAAATGCCTCTGGGAATGCATGAGACTAGATATCTTGTCTCCTGATCCCACTGCCCTGCATCTGGCCCTTGAAGTACCCCAGTACCTCAGGAATCTTTGTGCTGCCCTGGCACTTCCATTCTCAGCCCTCCAGTGCAGGCAGCCACAAAGACCCCTGAGATACCTCAACGGCCGGCTCACGGGTTGCTGCGACCAGATTTCCATGGAGCTCCAAGCCTACTTGGCTAAGAGGCACCAGGGGCTTGTCCCATCCCTGGATCACCCCCCACCCCCGGCTTTCCTCGTTTTCTCCCCTTCCTCCTCTCCCCACCCACCCCCCATGCATGCACGTGCCCTGCCAGGCCCCTTTCCACCCCAATCCTCCACCCAATCCCACCCACCCAGCTCCAACAGAGGATCCCTGACTTCTCAACCCTCCTCTCCCCTCCCCCCCCCCCAATATTGCACCTTTAAGGGGGGGAGGATCTCTCTCCCCCACCACCCCTCCCCCCTCCCTTGCACCAGGGCCCTTATATTCCCCTCCCCCACCCTGGGGAAGGAGGGTCGCTCTGCTTCCCTCTATTACACCCCCAACGCGGGTGGGGTGGGGGCTATCGTCCCCCACCCCAACACACACACCCCACCCCCACCCCCCCACCCCCGTGGCTCTGGGTTTCCCCCCTTGCACTAGGGGCGCTCTCCCTCAAGGCCCCCCCTCACCTTTTTCCCCCCCTTCCCTTCTATCCCCCCACAGCCCAGCCTTCTCGCTCACCCTCCTCCCACAACAAGGCGCCTCTCCATTGGGTTACGGCGTCCTGCCAATCACGGAGCGCCTTCTTGGAGAGGCTCTCGCCCAATCCGCGCCTTCGTCTCCGTCGGACGCGCGAGCCCTGGCCCGGACCCGCTTGGATCCGGATAGGGCGCCTTCGCGGTGACGTCATTACCCCCAGGCTCCGCCCTCCTCCTCTCTCTCTCTCTCTCTCTCTCTCTTCGGCCGAGTCCCAGCGAGGCGACGCCGGTCGCGGAGTAGAGGAAGTGGGCGGGGCGGGAAGGGAAAGCGAGGGAACCCGGCCGGCTGGGTTGTACCAAGATGGGAAGAAATAGGGGTGGAGGGAAGGGAGAGAGGACTAGGATGGCGGTTGGGATGTACCAAAATAGGTCAGGGGGGAGGTTTCGGTGCGGGTTGAGGGGAGCTTCTCTCCGAGGTGGTTGTACTCCAGTCCCTATCGGTCTCAGCCAGGGTGGTCGCCAGTCAGGGATGATGGAGACTGTAGTCCAACATCTGGGATATCACGGAGTGGACATGTCCACGAACGCTTGCATTTATTTATTTAAAATAAATAAATAAATTTAATAAATAAATAAATAAATAAATAAATAAATAAATAAATAAATAAATAAATAAAACAAAGGTTCCACGTGTCTCTCTTTTGTTTCATTGGATTCAGTGGTTTTAGTCTCTGGCTGCGGAGCCAGGGGTTGGGAGTTCGGTTCCCCAGCGGGCCTCCTTGGAGGACAGGACTGGATGGTCCAAAGGGTCCCTCCTGGCCTTGCAGTTTATTTATTTATATTTATATTTATGGACCGCCCGTCTTTCCATTATTATAATTGTCATTCAACAATAGCAGACGCAGGCAATCAAAATTATATTTGCCATTGTCTTTCCACACTAGCAGTCACACAGACACATAATATTCTGCAGTTGTTACTTAAGCTCACCTCATCAGAAGGGTGCAGGTCACAAAGGAGTTCCAAGGCCATAGGTTTGGGACCTGAAATCTCAGAGAATAAGATGTTGCTAAACTAATAATTTGTAATCTTGCACTCTGTGGCATACTTACATTTATTTAATGTATTTAAAATATGTTAAAACATATTTGAATAAAGTTGTGCAGGGCTAGAATTGCTTCGTCTCAGGGCAATACAATTTCAAGGGATTATCCTACTTTTCTGGGTTTCAAAGGCAAGGAGAGAAATCTCACAGCCAGCAGCACCAGAAAAAGAAAAGGTTTATTTTGTGTGTGTGTGTGTGGTGTAGCTTTTGTGTGTGCTGTACTTATCACACTGTTTCTGGCTGGTGCTGGGTCTCATTGAATAAGGTAATACTGTAACGCCCTACCCAACATTTCCATCATGTGCAAAGCGAAAAAGCAAAACGTGCTGCTTAGATACTACCTCATAGAGCTTAAAGCATTCTCTGGGCACTTTACAATTTAATTAAGCTTACTACACATTAGCGCCTAGATGCCCTAAGCACATCCGATCTCGTCTGATTTCGGAAGCTAAGCAGGGGCGGCCCTGGTTAGTACTTGGATGGGAGACCACCAGGGAAGACCAGGGGCTGTAGGTGCCCGGAGGAGGAACTGGCAAACCACTCCGGTATTCCTGTCAAGAAAACTCCATGGACATGGAGTCACAAAGAGTCGGTCACAACTGTAACAACACACACACAAACACACACACACACACTAGCACCTCCACCTCCTCCAGCAAGTAATTTACCAGCCTCAGAAAGACGGAAGGCTAAGTGAAACTTAAGCCAGCTACCTGGGATTGAACCATGTTTATGAGCAGAGTTTTTGGCTGCAATACTGCAGTAGACTGCAGGACAAGGCTCCTCCTGGTGCAACATAGTGTTCATTTGCTCTCCTATATTTCTCTCTCTAAAATGTATCAAAGTTGGGCTTTATTGTATCCATTTATATTTTTTCTCTCTAACATGTATCAATTAAAGTTGGGCTTTATTGTATCCATTAATGTAGTGACAATGTCTGTCACCTTGATGACAATACTGAAAAAAGTGATTTATGCATATGTTGTGATTTGTTGAAATTTCTCCTGGAAAGTTTACTAATTGCAGTGTTTATCTGGGCCTAGAAATAAAAAGTATCTGAGAACCATTCCCCTGGCCTAAACTAAGTTTGGCTCATAAGCCAGGATATTTAAATACTGTGCAACATGCCTTCTCTTGTAGATATCTCTTTCAATGCAACCTTCTTTGGAGCCTTTGTCTGCAGCCGCAACAGATAAAGCTCGGGGAACACACCCCACCCATCCTTCCAGGCTTTCTTATTGTGTCTCCTTTCACTGCTATTTCCCCAGCTATTGCGAGGTCCATTTAAAACTGCCTTATTTTTGTGGCTGTGGTGTTTTAATGTGCTATATATCTCTACTGTATATACCATACTCTATGCCAGTGGTGGCAAACCTTTTAGAGATCGAGTGCCCAAACTGTGATTCAAAACCCACTTAGCTTTCACAAAGTGCCAATGCGGCAATTTAACCTGAATGCAGAGGTGCCCCGGGCTACAAATGTTTTGGGTGCTACACTTCAGGGAAGTGAAGATCGAAGTGCCATAGATTTGACAGCATTGCTCTGTGCAATACAACATAGGGCCTTTTTACACGACCCCTAAGATCCACTGGTCCCTTAAATTCGGACCAGAGATCTTGAGGGTTTGTCGCTCTCCCTGCGTTCCCACCCCCTCCGCACTTCCTTGTTCTGTCTGCGTGAGGGGAGGGAGAAAAAAAGGGAGAAAAGAATGCACTCTTAACTCCGGAGTGCTGGTGGAAGTTGCTCCGACCCCCGTCACTTCCTGGTTCCTCTTAAAGGGGCGGGAGGCAAAAAAAAAAAACATAAAGAAGCGAGGAAAGCCCGGTACTCTCCACATCAAAATTTTTCACTCTCCCAGAGCAGGTACCTGAAAAGTGCGCTGGGTCGCACTTAGGTGGGCGGGGTCGCACTTAATTTTCTGTTAGCTCCGGAGCTGGTGGGGAAACATTTTTAAGCTCCAGAGCTGGGAGCCATTTGCAGCAGAGCTTAGGGGTCGTGTATAAATGCCCATAGTTCTATATACTATACTATATATAGTATGCTATCCTTTTATTTACTCGGAATTGCTTTTGTGGTCATTTGATCAAGTGATCCTCAAGATGGCTTACAAAGAGAGACTTATATAGATTTCCCCAAAGGGGAGACATTAGCAAATAAAACAGATAAAAACAATAAAACAATCAACAGCCGGTGTCAGACCTGCGAAGGGGGAAGTTATGGGAGTTGTCCTTAAATAGCCATGTTTTTAAGGCTCTTTTGAAGGATCAGTAATACCGAGAAAGCCCGGTTGGGGTTGTCTTACGGGTGATGGCAAAGCGAGATAGACATTGGTTCATCTCTCACAGCCTTCAGACCTGCTATGGGATGCAATAGCAGACCTCAGTGATACTGGGAGTGATCAAAAACAATATTTTTCTATCTCTAAAACAAAGGGAAGGACACCCTTTGCTTCAAGCATTGGTAGGGATTTGCTCTCCCCCCCTTCTTTTTCTTTTTTCTTTTCTTTGTTTTCTTTCTTTCTTTCTTTCTTTTTTGCAAAAAAAAAGGGAGGAGAAATGAGGGCTTGTGGGGGGGGGGAACAAACAAAAAAAAGAAACCTGATCTCTTGGGGCCACCCCACACCCCATAGACATTTGGTTCCCAGGTTTGCATTTGTGTAATTCCTGCACACTTCCTGTAGTGTAATTCCTGTACAATTCCTGCAACCTTGAGTCCCCTGGGTCACCAATGAGGCTTGATGACTCCAATTTCGGGAGGGGGGGCGGTGGAGTGATGACTCCGTTCCATGTTTTGTTCTCACTTTTCCGGGAGCGTGTCCAAGTTCTGAGTCTCTTTTAAGGGAAGGGGTTGTAGCACCTTGGACAGCTCCTGTATAAACAGGCAGTCCAATGGCAATTTGAGAAAAAAACGATGGCAAAAAAGAGAGGTGGGCAGCCAGGTGGGGGGTAGGGGTGGAGAAATATAACAAAGCTGCCTCCCAAGGCTCCTAAAAGGCACCAGAGGACTTGATGAGCCTTAACATTTTTAAAAAATGTATTTCAAATTTGTAGAGGCAAGGTGCATTCAGTTGCTTTAGAACTTGTGGAATTGGGGTGGAATCCTTTTGTAAAGCCAAATGCCCTGTGTCAAATACATTCTTGTTCTTGACCCAAGGAACATTTTTCATGACAGCAGTCTATCTCCGCTTTTCCCACTAAATTATGGAAATGTGCTCCAGACATCAATGTCAGGGTTGACAGTCATGGATTTATGTAATATGAGAGGGTCTTTTTAGAGATATAATTGCCACATTGCCATTGTATCGTATGAGAGATGTTTTCTTTTTGGAATCGTGTGACATACAAGTTTTGTAAAACCCAGAATAAAGGAGATATGCTTCTCATTTCAGAATGTTCTAATGTTCATGGAGAAATATTAGTAACTATCTCAGCTAGTGAGCTGAACACAAATGTATTGGAGATTGAAGAGTAACCTAGAAACAGTCTATTGAAAACCAGCCAGGATAGAAACAGTCCGGACTCTGCAGTCCTGGCTTGAGGATGCAATAAAAATAATTCAGAATCCGCGAGCCTGCTTAATGCAGAAGAATGCCCACAGAATTCCAGATATGTGGAATTTCTGCCTTTTTAAAGAAACCCAGCAACTAAAATCAGCTTTTCATTAACAGCAGGACAAATCAGGAATCTACCTCAACTCCATGGCAGGAAAATGCATGGCTGAATTAATTAATACAAAGACCACAAATCATGCATAATCTTGTTTGATTCACCACAGTAGCACTTTAGTGTTGCTGCAGGATTGCTTTTCTACAGTCGGGGCGCAGTTAAAAGCCAAAAGTGTGCTGCTTATATACACTGCCCCATAGCGCTGAAAGCACCCTCTGGCCAGTTTACAATATATTTTTGTAAGTACCCAAGCTGGATACTTATTTTACTGACCTCGGAAGGATGGAAGGTTGAGTGCACTTTGACCCAGCTACTTGAGATTGAACCCCATGTTGTGAGCACAGTTATAGCTGCAGTTCAGCTGGTTTAATTGCCTTGCCACGAGGCTGTAAAATGAGTCCATACAACACTTGATATAGCCCTCTATTAGCCAGCAGGAGCATCTGGTAACGCCAAGATTTTTCTGTGATGTTGACTCACTTATAAATGCAGTTCAATCAAGATTTCCTGTAACTGGGTTTTTCCATTGTAGGTTTTGGCCTTTTTTTGCTGTTTCATGTACAGCTCTCTGAAGTATTAGTGAAGACTTATGGGGTGCAGCTTTAATTACTGGTTCGCTTACATAATTTTTTAATTTCCCTTCTTTTAACCCAAACAACTGTTATTTTGTTATTTAAAAAAATAAATGAAGGAGGGGGAGATAAATGAAACTAGTGATTAATCCCTGCCACCCAAGCTCAGCAATGCACAAAAGAGTGCTTTCACTGATGTTTATGAAGAAATTGCCCTGTCTGATTCAAAGTTCTACTGGGGACCTAGTTCACAACCTTCCCTATTGCTTAACCCTACATTTCCCCTCTATTTATTCCTGCTGGTTTCTTTCCACAAAACATCTATTAATTGGGTGGGGGGCGGGGGGGGAGTAAGGCAGCATGGTTTTAAATTCTTTTTAAAAGCCTTCCATCTGGAAGCATGTTAATTTGAAAATTAATTACTAATCCCTCTATTGACACTGAAAAGGAACCAAAACAAATAGTAGAACTTGCACGGGAGAAAATTTAAATTAAAGGCACAGAAGCCTTTAGAAGTCTTGATGATACTTTGCCTGTTTAACTCACAAGGCTGACTATTATATAACCATTCCTTACTTTGGAAAAAGTAACCATAAATCTGGAAAAACAAAACAGCACTGGGATGGAGCAATGTTGACAATTAATTATTATTGCATCGGGTTTCTTATAGAAATCCCACCAGGTCTCACTCGTCATCTTCAGGCTGGTGTTCTGGCTTCTTTCTTCTTGAAGCAAAGCGTGGTCTCAGTTGAAGTCCTTCTATAAATACTGCTGGGGGTGTGTGGTTTGCTTGCTTTGTTGCTGATTGCAGGTTCCTTTGTTCCTTTGTTCTTTTGTGATCTGCTGTTAAGGGATTAACTGCTGGTGGCTGTTTAGATGGCTGTTTAGATGCTGGTGGGTTAGATGGCTGGTGGGTTCTGGCAGTATCCTGGGCTTTGGTGGAGTGGGGTCCTGTGTCTTGTGAATTCATTTTGGTCTGGCTACGTGTCTGTGGTCTCCCAATGTTTTTTTGGGGTGTGTGAGTGTGCTCCATGTGGTGACTATCGCAGTAGATGGTCGTGGTTTTGTTATTGGATGGTGTTTCATCTGTGGGAAGGGTCTGGGTTTGTGTTTGGTGTGGATGGAAGGTGGTGGCATCTTGTGTCCTTTTGGACCTGGTGTCAGTCTTTGTGACAGAGGCTCGTCTGTTGACCAGGGCTAGTTTCAAGATGTCAGGCAAGCGGGAGGTGTCATCACGTTTATTCATGTTGTTTGGGTGTTTCTCTATTTCAATGGCTTCCATGATTATTCGACTGTTGAAGTGTTCAGTTTTGGAGATGAGTTTGGTTCTTTCAAAGTCAATTTCATGACCTGTTGTTTTTATGTGCTGGAAGAGAGAGGAAGATTTTTCTTCTTTTTTGACTGCGTTCACTCGTGCGCTTATTCTCCTGTTTGTTTGTCCGATGTATGTGGCTGGACAGACTTTGCATGGTATTTCGTAGACTCCTTGGTTTTCTAGCTCAATCTTGTCTTTGGGGTTTCTTAAAATGTTGGCTATTTTTTGGTTAATTATTATTCCCACCACAAAGCTTTCCTGAACAGGCAAGCGATAAAAGGCCTAGCCCATTTATGGAAGAATGTTTTAATTAGAGGGATGTAAGGCCTTAAGAAGTCACCATTTTGCTTTATCAGTCTATGCTGGAAAAGTTGCTTCTGGCAGCACACTTCACAGCCGAGAAAAAAATCACTACAGGTCTGGAGAACACAGGTATAGCACAAACGCACACAAACGCACACCGCTCAGCACGGTCGCAGAAAGACATGGGCAGCCCATGGTTTAAGCATAAAACTCCCTCACATCAAATAGTTGATAGTGAGTGACAGAGGCGAGTGACCAAAAGGAGAACAATTCCTGATGGTGTTCTCAAGGTTACCAAAATCATGACCAAGAACGTCCACTATTATATGGACATCACACAGCAATTCAAAGGATGATTCTCCACTTTTCACACGTCATATCACAGCACACACTTTTATCAAAGGAGAAGCCTTCCTCTTGGTCCCAACAACTTCATAGATATGTTTAGCAGGGACCTTGGGAGAGGGCCTTCTCTGTTACTGCTCTTAGCCTTTGGAACTCCCTCCCACTGCAGGCCCAACTGGCCCCACCTTTGCTGTGATTGAACAAGCAGGCAAAGAGCTTTCTCTGCAGGCAGGCTTTTCCTTAGTTTCTAGGACAGGATTTTCAAACGAGATAGTTTTGCATTTTGTTGATTCCAAATGTGTTTTAGCGATGCTTTACCTGTTCTTAATATGTTCTTAATTTGTTTCATATTTGAATAGTTCAGTTTTTAGCTTTAATGTTGGGTTTTACGATGTAAAGCACTTGGGATCTTTTCTTAGGAGAAAGGTGGGGTAAATGTAATTTTAACAAATAATAAAATAAATAGGATGCCTGACAATTTGTAAATAATAAGCCAGCACAGGTAGTAAATAGGCCTGAATGTTTAGTGATTGGTTAAAAGTGGGTTTCTGACTTCAGATGACCACACCTTCATTAATTAGGATGATGAGATTATTATTCCCCCTCCCCCCAACTCTTTTAATTTCTTCGATTCAACACAGGTTCCCATTCATCACACACTCTCAATGCCATTCAACCAATATGACAGACTTTCAATTCCTTTTCAACTCAAATCTTTGGTTGCAAGATTTTTATTTTCTTTTTGTTTTTTTAAAATTTAAAAAAAAAGAGAGACAGAAAAAAAACACAAAACCACGACAGAATCAAATAAAAGAACAATTTTTTTAAAAAAAGTCACTCAGAATATTTGTTACATCATCATCATCATCATCATTAATTTTTTTCTTCTTCAAGTCACTTCTAAGCCCCACAAGTTACAAATAAATTAACGAGACAGGATCAAACCCCGGAAGATTAAAAATCTTTTTTAAAAAAGAAAGTTGAATACTAGGAACTAACTACCTTTGGCAAAGTTATCACACGATTTTTCCACGGCTCCCAGGTTGGCTAACAGCAACAGGCCAGTCATGGTGGGGTGGTGATGGTGACGAGTGGGGACTGGTGCAGCATCTCTCCTCTAGAAAGGTCAATGCATGATTTGACCCATTCCTCTTGGGCTATTGGCCCATAACAAGACACTCTCCCGCTTATAGAAGCATCATAGGAGATTCCCTTTTCTTGAAGATCCAGACAGGAAGGACCCAGGAGAAGGCGTGAGAAAAGACAGTGAGAAAAAGAGCCTTAAGTGGCATCCATGCTCAGGATTTCTAAAGGACATCTGTGTTGGGCATCATATGCCCACAAGGGCCTTTCTGGGACACAGCTATGCCCTTGGACCATCAATGTGTTCCATTTTATCCAGGTTTAAAAGGTGCCCTTTACACTAGGATGGAGCTCCCCACCCCCTACGTTATGTAAACCAGGCCCACTGAATTTAGTTTGTCTCCTACTGACCTTCTCCACCTCTCCAGAGGTCCAGTCTTGGGTCCTTGACCTACCCAACTCTCTTTCCAAGAGGGTGCAGGAAAGAGTCTGCCTAGAAAGACACGAAACGTTCAAGGGAATGGATCAGAACTCATCTGGATGGTTGTCCTACTGATTTTCCCTCCACAGGGAGGAGAGACGATGCTGCACCTGGTCCCCACCGCCCCAAACGGGCCCGTCCGGCACACACCCTTAATAAAGCTTTTCTATTTGGTTTATCATTAAAGTATATGAGGTATATGGCGGGCTATCTCCAAAGAGCTTTGTGGTGGCCATCTTGGCACTCAACAGGGAGTGAGGGGACTAGCCAGCCCTCTCTCCCTTGCGCCCTCCCAGCCCTAGGTCAGGCACCAGCACGGAGGCGTGTGAGCAAATATTTGGTTATACAGCTGTACTTTAAAGCTTGTTTCCTTCTTCGTTCTAGAAACTTCCAGGAGTGGAGGAGGTGGGCAGAACAGAGAGATGTGACAGACGGTTATTCACAAAGAGGCAGGGCCCCCGTTCCCCAATATTGCTGTGCTTTTACGGCATGCACGAATCGCGCTGCCACACACAAGTAAGAACCAAATCGCAACCAAATACCAGGTGGTTTTGGTCTAAACAATCAAAAGTGGGATCCCCCCCCGTTCCAGTTTTCCATCAAGTCCTTAAGAAACTCTTATATGAGCCCTTTTACACGATCCCTAAAATCCGCTGCAAAACACTTGCAGATCCGGAGCATAAAATTGTTTTCCCACCAACAGCGGACTTTAACAAAAATTAAGTACACCCACGCCCACTTAAGCATGCCTCAGCGCACTTTACAAGTACCTGGTCTCCGGAGGTAAAAAAATTTCCGATGCTGATTGTACAGCTGTGGATGCCGGGCTCTCCTTGCCTTCTGTTTGGTTTTGTTGTCCCCACCGCCCCTTTAATAGACAGGAATCCCTACGGGGCTGCTCCGACGGCAGACGGAGGTGAGCCTGCATTTTTTCTCCCCCTTTTTTCTCCCTCCCCTCACTGCAGACAGAAGCAACAGAGTGCAGAAGGGTGGGAACACAGGAAGAGGAACAAAACCCACATGATATCTAGCTGGGGGGGGGGATTCGAATTTAAGCTACCAGTGGATCTTCGGGGTCGTGTAAAAGGACTCAGAGTCACAGATTTTGGGATGAGGCAGCAAGGGGAGAAGGCAAACAGATACCCCATGGCTTGGCCCCCCGACTGCAAAAGCCACCATCTCTCATTATACCGAAAGTTGGAACGAGGGAATAGGAAATCCCTACCCACCCCCAAAAAGCTGAACATCATGTGAGTCAGGTAGTGGTATCCAGTGTACACCCATCTGTCTCTTCTGCCCCACTGGTTACCTCCATCAAGCAGCTGGTTTCTGAACATCAAAAGAGGAAAAGTAGCATTCCCCCCACTATCAAGAGTCCTTTCTCTTTCAAGACAACTTCAATTCTCTGAGGAAAGGAAACACCCATCTCCAGTTTAACAGCCCATGACTTTCATCCATCTCATCGTTTTCTTTGCTTGTCCTACTGGCTGCTCCCTCCACGCCATTCACCTACCACTCAGCTCCACAGATGGAGATAGGGTCATTTTTGGTCTAGAATCAATTTTTTTTAAAAAAAGAAAACACGTTTTGGTATTTTTTGTTTCTCTTTTTTTGTTGATTTTTGTTTAGTTTTTTCCCTTTTTTATCTTTTTTTGTCGCAAACCCATAGTGTTTGTTTTTTTTATCTTTTTTTATACAGTAAGAAGCAATAAAGCGGAACATAGAATTTTCTCTATAAAAAAAAATAGAAGGTACCCCCCCAAAAGAAGCATTTCTTTAAAAAAAAGAAAGAAAGAAAGAAAAATAACAAATATCACTAAAACAGTTACATTCCACCTAGTAACACGTTCAGTAGCACATGAGAGAGAGAGAGAGAGAGAGAGAGAGAGAGAGAGAGAGAGAGAGAGAGAGAGAGAGAAGGAAAGAGAAAATTGACTTCTCAAATGATATTTTCTTTCTTTCTTTTTCAGATGTCCACCATAATCGCATGATTTGAATCTAAAAAGAGACGGATAAATACTGCCAGTTCTCTCTCACTCACCCACATAATGGGATGAAAAAAAAAAACTTTTTTTTCCACTTCAGTTTTTTAAAACTAGGTGTTTCCTGGTTTGTTTGGGAGGTTTTTTTGTTTTTTGTTAGTTTGTTTCATTTTTTTGAAAGTTTCACAGTATTTTTTTTTCTTTTGTTATCTCAAACCCACCTGAACACTATAACACAGCAAAAGCAGAAGATAAAATGAGGTTGAGGGTTTCTTCATTCCCTTTAAGAAAGGCTTTCAAGTCCTTTTGGTTTGGTTTGGTTTGGTTTTTTTTTAGGTTGCCTGTTTATCTTTTTTCTTTTCCACACTGTCCTTTTGTACAGATTTTTGTTTGCTTGCTTGGTTTATTTTCGACCGGATCGCTGTATGCCATGGCTCACTTCCTTCTCTGCAACAGCAAGACTTTGGTTCACAGGAGATGAAAATAAAGGACAAACATTCAAAGAGGCCCACCACCACCACCACAATAACAAGTAAAACCCTTTAAACACATTAAAAGAATCCCAAAGCAATCCGTTTTTTTTTTAAAAGGTAAACCAACAGGAAATCAAAATGTACAAGAAAAAGGTGAAAAACAAAATAAAAAGAGCATTTTGAGAAGCTGTATTTAAAGCTTTCCAGACGTCTGGCAGGAAGTTTGAGGATCCTCTACGTGGGCCTCCCACTCCTATTGATTTGGTTTAGTTTTATTTATTTACTTACTTATTTATTTGTGTCTCTTTGCCCACTTATAAAATTTTGGCTTCTCAACGCAACTTTCCATGAGGTATTTTTGTTCAGGACAGAGAAAGATGGTTGAGCCATTTGTCTAACCAGAGAATGTAAATATTTCCCCTTTATTCCCACGTCGTCATCCTTTCTTCTTCAATTAAAAGTTTTTTCTTTGTTTGTTTTAACTTTCTTTGTTCACTTGGTTGGTTCTTTTGGGTTAACAAGTTTGTATCTCACCTCCGAGTCTCTGCAATATCCACATTAAAAAGGGTTACTTTTCTCCCTCTTTTGTAGTTTCATCTTATTTTTTATTCCCCAGCAGTCTTCATTCTGTTTTCTGTAGTGATATCTATCAATTTTTGGTTTTTTATTTACCTGGAACATGTAAAGAATACTGAAATTCCCGTTTTTGTTTTTGTTTGGTTTGGTTTGGTTTTTGTCAGGCACTGGAGTATGAGTTTTTTTTTTTTTTTCAGAACACAGATACAAAAATAATAAAAAATACACATCCCCTGTTTTCAGAAAAATAACCCCTGATATTAATCCCAGGCAGAAATCAATTTTAAAAGGGAAAAAAATAAGGCCAGTTCAACAGAAAAAAATTAAAACTGGGAAAGAAAATGTTCAAATTGAAATAATAAAAATGGGCATGTATTTACTATTCCCCATCCTGCAAATGGTTGAAGACTGGGATTTTCAGGTAAAACTTCTAATCTTGCACGGAGATTATGATTTTGTTCCTGCTGAGTGGCCCAGCAGGCAGTAGTAATGTTATTTCTACTTAAATCCCTGTTGAAGCACAGACAGTTGAGGTCATATAGAAAAAGATAGGTGTACCTGTACCAGGGTCCCATCTTTCTTCAATGCCATGTCAAAAATGGCAAGGTGGGAAATTGTATAAATTGTTTTTTCCCATGTCTGCTCCTCTTTAATTCAAGCCAAATGTGAATAGAGTAAGTCTGGATATAATGCCAAGCAAGCTGGTCAAATGATGCTACAATCACATTTTTTATGAAGCTTGCTGTGTCAACAGCCAGAGGTCAGGATGCAATATTCATTGCAGGACATCAGTTAGTAAACCAGTTTCTGTCACAAAAGGAAATGTGGAGCCTTATGTCTCTCCGTGCCTTTGAAAATCCTAGCTTTCATATCTAAGGGGAATCTCCACAAACTTATAAAGTTTGCTATTAAAGAGAGGGGAAAAAAGGAAAAAGAGAAAGCAATTCTTTAACTTTTTTTAAAAAAAGAATAATATTTATAGCACAAGCCTGAAATTAAACCAAATCAACCCTCCCAACCCAACCCCTCTAGATCCCAAAGAAAAGGAAAAGAATAAATAAGAATAAATAAAACGAGTTTTTGAAAGACATTCGACCGGACACAGAAGTTAGAAAAGTCTGTAAAAAGCTTTGGGTGAAGCTAGGATGGGTGATTTTTGGTGTGAGATTCATTTCCCCTTAAGGATTTTAAAGGTGTGGGTTTTTTTTCTTTTTCTTATTTATTTTTTAACAAAAAAAAAACTATCCCCATTTCTTTGTTTCCTTTCTGGTAGTGTCCAGGAAACGAGCAGATGAAAAATAAAGAAAATTATTTTTAAAAAAATCCAAATAAATAATTGTTGGTCACCTTTTGCAAGGCTCTTTTTGTTTTCAGTATGGGGGGGGGAGGAAAAAATAAGGGGAAATGCAAACAGTTTGGGGAATTCTTTTTGGTTTCATCCTTTTTGCTTTGCTTGTTTGGTTCCTTTGGGGTATTTTTGGTTGGTTCTTTTGTTTGGCTGTTGCTGACACTTCTTTGTTTGGTTTGGTTCTCTCTTTTATTTTTATTTTTTTGGTTTCGCTCGTGGTTTGTAGGTCCACTGTTTGCCTCCCTCTCGACACCCACGTGGCGCCAGGAAAGGCAATGAGAAGGCTGCTCCTCGGCCCTCACTCCGTCTTGGCATCCGGCTCAGTGGATCCGGGACCAGCCTGCCCCAAAGTCTGCGCCACATCGCTGGAGGAACTGCATGAGGAACAGGAGGAGGAGGAGGAGGAGGAGGAGGAAGAAGAGGAGGACATCAGGGTCGGAGACTTGCTGGGCATGGAGGCCGCCACTGCCGCAGCGGCCGAGACCAACCCCACGCCTCCCGGGGCAGCACTCAACAAGGGCAGGCCGGCATGGTTGAGGAAGAGCGGTGAGGTCACGATGCTCTGGCTTCCGGTTGTGCCTGCGCTGGTACCCAACACCAGGTTACCACTGGCATCAAGGCTGGTAATCGGCAGACTTCCACCACTGGCCAGGGCTAGAAGGGGGGGAAGGAGAAAGACCTGTTAGGACCCCTTTGCAATGGCTTATTCTTTGGAACCAGGAAGCAACCGGCCTAGAGAATCCAGTCTGTGGAACTCCCTGCCACAGGATGTGGTGATGGCATCTGGCCCAGATGCCTTCAAAAGGCGATTGGACAGATTCCTGGAGGAAAAGTCCATCACAGTTTACAAACCATGATGGAGATGTGTCATCTCCAGGCTTAAAACTGGGGTACTTCAAGGGCCAGATGCAGGGGAGTGGTATCAGGAGACACATATCTAATCTCGTGTGCTCCCAGAGTCATCTGGTGGGGCCACTGTGAGATAGAGGAAGCTGGACTAGATGGGCCTTTGGCCTGATCCAGCATGGCTCTCCTTAGGTTCTCAGGTTCTTATCAGTTTGCCCCTGTGGCTCCGCTCTTGAGGGATCATCTCATATTAGAACCAGGCTTGAAATCATGTGGCTTGTCAACCCATGTAACATACCCTGCCCCTCTACAGTATATATATTTTTCAGGCCCTGGAGAAGGGGGAAACAGCTTGCCAATCCATACACACCGAGAAAAACCAGGCCTCTGAGGATCACCAGCATCTTTCCAACAAGTTGTATTTGCTGATTCACATCACACCTTGTTGAAGCAGAACCAAAACAAACAAAAGAACACACGGGCACACCCCAGTTTTTGAAAACTAGACTTAAAACAACAACCTGAAAGTCATCATCTAGTTGTTTATGTGGAGGAACTGCAGCTTAATGATTGGGCGCAAACTTTCCACGGAAAGGTTGCAGACTCCATCCTGAGTATCTTCAGTTAGGGACTGGCAAATAATCCTGCCCATACCTTTAGAAGGCAAGGAGTTGAGGATATTTGGCAAGGCAGAGTACAAGTCTAAACGGACCGTCCAGGTATGTCCAAACTTCGGCCCTCCAGATGTTTTGGACCACAACTCCCACAGTCCTTTGTCATTGGCAGTCCAAGCTTAGAATTCTGGGAGTTGTGGTCCAAAACATCCGGAGGGCTGAAGTTTGGAGATGCTAAATCAGTCAAAGGCACTTTCTTGCATGTCTGGGTTTCTACAGAGAGGATGGGCCCAGGAGCTCCCAGGTTTACCCACCTCTGCATCAGATCATTCTTATATCTTCAGGGGAGACTTGGATGGGGGGGGAATGTCCCCTGCCCCCAGAATGGCAGGCAGGCAAAGTCCCTGCTGAAATGGCTCTGCTAAACCTCCCCATCTCCCTTCCCCCAGCCATGTTTCATACGGAAAAGAGAACGGTGCACCACAAGAGAGGATGAACAAGGATGGATTAGCAGGCATGACATGAACAATGTGTGTTATGGAGCGTGACGCTTTCTACTGCTACCGCGAGGCTGAGGATGGGATGGAGATGAGAAGCCTCCAGAAGAAACGAACAGAGGCTTTGGGGGACTCCACTGGCCTGCCGTGCTCTCGCGCATCCACGTCACATTTACACAGGACTTCTCACACCCCTTCACTTGGACACAGACCGGTTTTTATACTTAGAGGTTGGGAAAGAAGGACCGATAGAGGCTCTAGTGGCCTTTTGGGATGCATCCCACAGCGGCGGCTCTTTGATGGAACATTTCCTCTCCCTACAGAAGGGCTCCAAGTTCATTTCATGGTTCATTCCCGGCCACAGAATTTCAAATATCCTCAATTTAGGAAGGTAGGAGCCTTGAGGGAGCAACAGCAGGGCGGACGATACCAGACTCAATGGAAAGCATGATTCTGCTCCATGCACAACCGCTTTCTCTCTCTAATGTGTGTCCGTCCTGTCACGCTGCCAAGGAACTGGTTGCAGTAATGGCGGGGACGTGAAGAACCAAAACCTCCTAGATTATTGCTCCTTGCTATGAGAGAGACATTTGGAGGAATGTTATTTCCTCAACATTTGCTTTCCAGTGACCTGTTCACAAAGGGCGTTTATACACGACCCCTAAACTCCGGGGCAAATGGCTCCCAGCTCCGGAGATTAAAAATGTTTACCCACCAACTCTGGAGTTAAGAGGAAATTAAGTGCGACCCCGCCCACTTTAGCGTGTCCCAGCGCAGCTTTCAGGTCCCTGCTTTTTGGATGTGACAAATATTTGATCCGGTGTAAGGATAGTGAGTGCGGGGCTCTCCTGGCTTCTGTTTGTTCTTTTTTTGCGCCCTGCCCCTTTAAGAGATCTGAATGCTGCCGGGAACAAAACGGAGGTAAACCGGCATTCTTTTCAATCTTTTTTCTCCCTCCCCTCACGCAGCCAGCAACCAGGAAGTGCGGAGGGGGGTGGGGACAGAGGAAGAGCAACGAACCACTAAGATCTCTGGTCCGAATTTAAGTAGCCAGCGGATCTTAGGGGTCGTGTAAAAAGGCCCAAAGAAGCTGGTCATTAGAAGAAAACAGATCAAGGTTTTAGTCCTCCCCATTTGAACTATTGCAACTATTGCTTAAACTCCCAATGAGCAATCGATCACAGAATAAAGCATGCTGATTTTTCAGCAGCTGTTTCCAGATAGCGGAAATCCTTTCCAGGGTTGGCTTCTTCCCTGCTATTTTGTCTCAGGTGGAAAAACAAGCTTTCCCTGCAGGCAAACACTGGCTAACTGATCCAGCTGGGAGGGAACTGATTGCCCCAATTTTCTTTTTAAATGTTTTAAATGGGCACTAAATGATTACATGCTGCCAAGTCTTTATGATGGCCCTATTCAAGGTTTCCTTTTGGGGCAGAGTATTAGAAATGCTGGGCTTCATCTGGGGACTCTGCAGCTCGCCCAAGTTTACCCAGGCTGGCATTTCTCCCTGGGGTCACAGCCGGGAACAAACACTCATCCTCTGACTCTGAAGCCAAGGCACACAACTCATTCACTGAGCCTCCGAGTCCAATCTATTACTGGACTATCATTATTGTATTTAAATGCACGCCTACGAAATTGCATTCCATTCAGCATTTAAGTTTACACGCTATGCGGGCAGACTGCAACCAAATGGGAAGTATTAGCCAGTGGTTGGAAACAGACAGCGTCCTCCATTCACTTCCCGCTTGGGTGACGTTCAGTGTGGTTGCATGGCTGAAGACGGTGCACTGCACAGCCATTTAGGGTAGCGTTCATGGTGCCAATGAAAAATTAGTCAAGCCGTGCTTTTGTGATTGTGTGGACCCTATGGGTAGATTTAATTTTACCTCAATTTCTTTAAGATGGGGTTTGCCAGGTTCCCAGCCAGCAAGGAACCACTGTGTGTGTGTGTGTGTGTGTGTGTGTGTGTGTGTGTGTGTGTGTGTGTGTGTGTGTGTGTGTGTGTGTGTGTGTGTGTGTGTGTGTTGGGAGTTCGATTCCCCATGGTTCCTCTTGACTAGACTAGATGATCCCAGCTTTGCCCTTCTAAGATTATGATGTAACTTGTCCAACTTCTGGTTGCAAGCCTATATTCAGAACCTGGATTATTTTTGTCAAATGCTGCAAACAGTCTCTTCTTTTCATGAAATTGTGAAACACCCTCACACAAACGCAGGGAAAGCTTTCCATCCGCAGGGCACCCTCAGAAGAAGGAAAAAGCAAACCATTTCTGAGCATTCTCTGCTTGGAAAAACTTGGGTCATTGGAAGTCAAAATTGACTTGACCATGCATGATTATTATTAGCTCACTCGATAGCTTAGTGGTTTAGGTCTTTGGCTACAGGGCCTGAGGTTGGGTGTTTGATTCCCCACAGAGCTTCCTGTGAGTAAATCCAGCCTGGGTGGTCTTGAGCAAGCTGCAGAATCCCAGGATGCACCTGGAGTATTGTGTACAATTCTGGTCACAGCATCTCAAAAAAGACATAGGGGGATTGGAAAAGGTGCAGAAGAGAGCGACTAAAATGATTACTGGGCTGGGGTACCTCCCTTATGAGGAAAGGCTAAAACTCTTTAGTCTGGAAGAAAAGGTGCCTGAGGGGGGGATATGATTGAGACATACAAAATAATGCAGGGCATGAGTAAAGTGGATAGAGAGACAGCTCTTCCCCCTCTCACAGAATATCAGAGCTAGGGGACATCCACTCAAATTGAGGGTTGGGAGAGTGAGAACAGACAAAAGAAAATATTTTTTTACCCAGTGTGTTGTTAGTCTGTGGAACTCCCTGCCACAGGATGTAGTGATGATGGCTTCTGGCCTGGATGCTTTCAAAAGGGGATTGGACAGATTCCTGGAGGAAAAGTCCATCACAGGTTACAAACCATGACGGAGATGTGTCATCTCCAGGCTTAAAACCAGGTTACTTCAAGGGCCAGGTGGAGGGGAGTGGGATCAGGAGACAGATATCTAGTCTCGTGCACTCCCAGAGGCATTTGGTGGGACCACTGTGAGATACAGGAAGCTGGACTAGATGGGCCTTTGGCTTGATCCAGCAGGGCTCTTCTTATGTTCTTAAGAAGGGCATGGTAAACCATAAATGGGTACCTTGAAAACCCTGAGAAGGGTTGCCGTAACTCAGAACTGCCTTATGGCAGATGATTGTTTCTGAAGAGAGAAAGAAGTTTAAATCACACATCTGAGCGTGATTTGGGGAACCTTTTTATGTTTCTTGTGTATCATTCCCCAGTCTTTTGGGGCCCAACCTGATGAAGACCTGTGCGGCAAATCCTTTTCTAACAGAAGCACTCACGGAAAACAGAGAAGGACAAGTGCTTCTCTCAAGACTGTTTGCTGCAGCGCATATTGAATGTCCCCTAAAAACTAAGCAGCTCACCTGTTTCATTTCAAATTATTTTTTCTCCTATACAGTTTTCACTGATTAACAGAGCGGAATGACGAGCCGTCGTTTACATCAGGAATCAGCTGACATGTCGTCTGTCTGATGACAATTTTGTTGCATAGCCAGGCGTGACAGCACCAGTCAGACTTTTTCCGCACCCTCAGAATAGCCACACTGGATTCTTATTTTAAAGAAATACCTTCACTTAACATTCAGCCAACATTTACGTTTGGTGCACATCACACCCAGGCCGGCATACATCCATTCCCCTTCCGAGGCTTGCAAGCAAACGGGTCACTGCACACAACCACACTTGCACTCTCTTTGCACAGACAGGCCAGTGGAGTCAATGGGAGTGAGGAGACTGAGTTCGGTCTTTTCTTCCACAAACCTTGTATGGTAGCCAGCGGGTTGGTAGCCATAAGCGCTGGGTTTAACCCTGCATTCACCCCTAGCACTGTGCTTCTGAAATCAAACCAGATGCAAGCAAGTTAAAGGAAAGGGGGAAGTCTACAGTGAGAGACATACAAGTAGCGGTGGCTGACATTGTTCTTCGGTTCTCTTTCTGAAAGATTTTTTTTACTGACATTCTCAAAGGTCTTCTGATGCAGGACAGAGTACCTGTTGCACTGCACAGCTCATAACATCATCCCAGAGACACTTGCGTAAGTTGCGTGACAGGGTTTCGGCTAAGGGGACCTTTCTTCACTTCTAATGTGTTTGATTTTCCACCTTGTTAGAGTGCTGAATTAGAGGTATCAAATCATTTCCCCTCCATGGGAAATTCCTCATCTTTTATATATTATATATATAATATTACTAAGCTAGTGCCAGTGGAAAAGGATTTGTTTTCAGTTAATGGAAGAATTTATCAAAAATCTGTTCATTTCTTCATATTTTGGATGAAAAGAACTCGAGAAAACAAAACTAACAGATTTCCTCACATTTACACACTGACGGATCTCCCATCTCTTCTCTCCAGCATAAGACTTATAGCACCAAAGGGCATCTTAAAATGCTCTTAGGGACATCAGTCTCAGGGGTTTCCACTATCTTTTGTCAGTTCTAATTCCCTTCATGTTTTGGACGTTTAAAACCCTTTGTGTGAACCAATCACCACCCCTTCAAAGCTTCCTCTTTTTAGTCCCCTGCGATCAGTGAACCTCATGACCTGGTCATAAAACCAAAACATCTGGGATTTGTTGAAATCCCAGATGTTTGTTGAAAACCCTGTTGAGTTCAAAGTTCACCCGATGAATTGCAAAGGGTGTATTTTCATTTTCCTCTGAGTTGCATTATTTTCTTAAGAAGCGAGTTAAAATAAATGCCACCAGAGGGCAATTCGTATTAGCACACTGTTTTCTTAACTGGCTTAAGCCCGCTGTGAAGATTACACCCAGTTTTAAAGGGGAGCATTTCAATTAGTCAGTAGGAACACAAGAAAGGACTCAAAAACCAAGTGATCTGGGTCAGCTAAAATTAAAACACTGCATTTGAGGTGGGGGGGGAGTTGAGAGATATGTAGGCAGGCTTTCAGAGAATCTTCCCACAGTCTCACCCGCTGAAGAACCTTTAACACATACCTTGTTCTTTACCCACCACTTACCCCGTACTAGGATTCAGGCCTTGCAAGCTGATGGCTGGGTGGCTGCTGCTCTGAGGGCTGGGATTTGTGCTGTTGCTTGGCGGCGGCGTGACAGAGTTGAGGGCAGTGCCCCCAGCTCCCACCGTTGTCCGGCTGGGAGTCAAGGAGCAGACCGTCGGGGACAAGGTAGTAACTGCCCAAAAGAAGAGCAAAGGAGGCGAAATAAGATCCCCTCGGCCAGTAGCCCAGGCAGGAGTCTGTAGCCCACAAGGGTGACGATTGGTAATTACCCACCAAGCCTGCCTCTCTTTCCCTGTTCAGAGCATCACCTCGGAACATCATGTGCAGCTTTGGAGATGCGCAAAACAAGGGGAGGTGCCATGGTCCAAAGACTGTTCCATGCGCGCGCATCCAGTTCTGGGGATGCTAGTGCTTCTGGTAAGCACAGCCAAAGTCCTCACTAATGTATTTGGCCCAGGAAGGATCTGGAAGCTTCTTCATGAAGTGAGTGCCTGGCTTCTTACACTCACTAATGGTACCTACCATTGGAATTCAGGACACAACAGGCCCCTTCCCTTCCACTTCCCAGAGGCTTTCTCCACTCCCAGCATTACAATATGGTGGCATGTTTTGTGCCTGGGAAGCAGCTGGCTGAAAGGATGCTGTAAGCCAGTGGTGGTGAACCTTCGGCACTCCAGATGTTTTGGACCACAACCCCCAGAATTCCAAGCCTGTGTCTCCTATGATGAAAGACTATGGGAGTTGTGGTCCAAAACATCTAGAGTGCCAAAGGTTCGCTACCACTGCTATAAGCTTTCAAACAGGGGCTCTCAAAAAGCACATGCCTCTATCTCACGCCTAAAATGCAACCCAAGTCATCTAGGCTCCGTCAACTGCCAGACAAAACCATGAATCTGTCTGCCTCTGTTTGAGGACATCCATCATCATCACCTCGTCCTCCTGTCCTCCCTGGTCCAGGAACCCTGTCTCCTACGTTGGGGAAGGGAAGGAGAAACCAAGAAGCTACGGGCCTTCTGGAAACTACACCAGAGCAAATTTCTGTGCTTCCATGACCAGCCTATGACCACAACCATCCACTACACCACCCTGAGCACTTCTGAGGCGGTCAGGTATCAGAAGCTGAGCAAGGCCAAGCCTGGTTAGTTCCTGGATGGGAGGACAACATGGTACACCAGGACCTCTCCCCTCACATCCTTGGAAAAATTGCAGAGTTGTCAATCCTGGTTTAGATGGGCCAATGACATAGCTTTACGTAAAGCAGCTTCCTGTGTTCCCATGCCTGCTGGCAAAATATCCAGAAGGCATTGCTTTCTCACATGGAAGTTCTAGTCTGATTCCTGGGGTGAGAACACTCTCCACCATAGTCGCCAGAGTACTCCGTGCCATTTCTATCAAGACTGGAATCCTTGTTATGGACCAAGGTATCCTGGCTGGTTCGGAGAGGGAGGGGGCTTGATGGAAAAGGGCAGGCAATTTGAGTGTATGTGAATCTTTAGCACTCTATCCAAATGTGTGTGTGTCTGTGTGTGTGTGTGTGTGTGGTTTTGTTACAGTTGTGACCGACTCTTCGTGACCCCATGTCCATGGAGTCCAAGGAAGACTGGAGTGGTTTACCAGTTCCTACTCCAGGCGCTTGCAAGCACCTGGTATTCCCTGGTGGTCTCCCATCCAAGTATTAACCATGCCTGACCCTGCTTAGCTTCCAATATCAGGCAGGATCGGATGTGCTTGGTGTCCATAAAGGCTCAGCCCCTTCCACCTCAAGCATCAGAAGAGTTTGCGCGTTTCCGTGCACAGCAAAAGCGCCTCAACCACCTCAGTGCTTTGATCTCTGAGTGTCCGGTGTTCAGTTGTACTCGAAGGAATTACAGCAGAAAGGCAGTATGAGGCATGCACCCAACTGAAGGCTACCTACCTGTTGTGCTCAGACTACTGGAAGCCTGGGACAAGGGCAGACTTGTGCCGGTTCCGGGGCTGGTCACCTGAAGCAACACAGTAAGGGAGACAAATAATGCCTCAGAGGCACAATGGACAGAGTAACATCGCATGTTCCTTGCCCTGCCCTAGTTAAGTCTTCCCAGGCAGCGTCCTCCTAATTTACCTACTCCCAGGTACCTTCCAGCTCCCACCCTAACCCTAACCCTAACCGGAACCAGAGGCATAGCCAGGATTTGGAACGCCTGGGGACAAACGTTGTTTTTCCACCCTTCCTGCTGCTCCCCCACACGTCACACCCACCCAGCAACAGGGAGAGGGAACCCTGCGTGAGTTGGGTTCGTGCGTGTGTCCTTGCGCATGCACGATAGCATGCAAATGCCTTACACCTCTCCCACCAAGGTCAGGAAGAGGAGGAGGAGGAGGGCGCCACGGCCACCGCGCTCCTGTCTGCCTACCTGCTCTACCGCTCCCCTGGCGCACGGTGGCAGAGGGGGTGCTGTCGCCAAAACTTAGGGGAAAGGAGGACTGCTGGGTGGCAGGACAGTGCATGGCTTCCTCCTCCTGCTCCCCCTCTAGGCGCCCCCAGATTGCTGCGCCTGGGGCAGATGTACCCTTCTGCCCCTCCCCTAGATACGCCCCTGGGAGAAACACAGACACAGCATGCCACAAAGGGGGTCCAGCAGTTTGCACAAGAGAAGGAGGAGGAGGAGGAGGAGGCAATAGGTAGGGCTATACCATGTGAGGGCTGTAGCCCGGAGGCTTGCCCTGGGCAGGCAACATGGGAGCCGAGCTGCAGGGGTTGATCCGCTTCTCCTTCTGGCGGCGGTTGCAGAACCAGACACGAATCACCTCCTTCTCCATGTTCAGCTGCTCGGCAATAAGTAGGATCTCCTCTGAGGTAGGCTTCTGGTTCTGCAAGGGAGGGGGGCAGCGGGGAGAGGGGTGGGGAGGAGAAGGTGGTGGTGTGACATCGTACATGCATTCCGGGGGCAAGCGAAGGTACGAAACCCCTCAGGAGCCAGACCTGTCAAGTGTCACGTTTTGGGCGGGACATTCATGAATCAATCATCTTCCGAAGCCCCTCAGGAGCCAGACCTGTCAAGTGTCACATTTTGGGCGGGACATTCATGAATCAATCATCTTCCGAAGCCCCTCAGGAGCCAGACCTGTCAAGTGTCACATTTTGGGCGGGACATTCACAGATCAACAGTGGGAGTTGTGGTCCAAAACATCTGGAGGGCCAATGTTTGGGCACCACTGGGTTAAAAGGATCTTAAAAATTGCCAAATGCAATCAATAATCAGACTTGGGGTTACGCAATCCAAGCACATCTGGAAGACCAGCCTACTATCTCAGTCTGTTTATGTATTTGTTTGGTGCAAAACCATGCGGAATGAGTTCCAAATGGCTTTTCTCTCTTTTTTTTATCCTCACACCTGGACTGAAAGCCAGGATCGGCTAAGAGACACTCACATCCTGGAGGCCACTAAGTGCATTTCCCAGGTGGACACAAATTTGAACCCCCCACTCACCTCTCTAAAATCAGCCCTCATCTTACTAAACTGCTGTGTGCTCAATGAAGCAAGCCAGGCAGTGTGGTGCTTTAAAACTGTTGTGTAATTGTGTGTCCCACCCAAGTGCACCTTTTCAGGGCAGCATATCTGAACTTCTCTGGGTGCAGAGGAGGAAAGGAAGTGTTGTCATTGTCGTGTCAGGCTTTGGGGGCTGCACGCTACGGCGCGTCTTACCGCGAGAAAGCTTTTTTCTAATGCAAAGCGGACGTTGGTCTCGATGCTCGTCCGTTTCTTACGGCGCCGGCCCGGCAGCCCGTCAAAGCCCAGATTCGGACTGTTCAGTTGGTTGGGGCTGGGAAGCGTGGAATCCACAGACATTGTCTCTGTAAGGTGGCCAGAAGGGTGGGAGGGTCAGCGTTAACCCCTTCCTATACATCACTTTCTCACTTTCATCATCTCCATCACCTTCCCCATCTTTCTCCTCTTTCATCCCCTACTTAACCAGGTGGTTTCTACCCCTTTGATCCGGCCATTGCAACCCTAGCAGGTTACTACCGGTAGCAACTTGCGCATTAAAAATTTCCTAGCTTTAAACACACACACACACAGAGAGAGAGAGAGAGAGAGAGAGAGAGAGAGAGAGAGAAGCTTTCAAGTTTTCTTTTAAGGATGGCCATCAAGGAGCAATTTCCAAGGGCCCTGCATATGTCTTGATCAAGCAAGTCCAGCTGCCATGACTCAGCTCCCAGGTAACCTCACCTGGATGATGGAGCATCTTCACAGGACACTCCTATATAGATGACTTTTCTCCCACTGACCGAAGCTGCCTCAGCACCTCCGCCGCCGCCGCCCCCCGCCTCCTCCTTGTCACTCACCAGCATCGTTGAGCCATTTCTCCAGCAGAGGCTTGAGCTTGCACATGTTTTTGAAGCTGAGGTTGAGCGCCTCGAAGCGCGAGATGGTCGTCTGGCTGAAGTCGTTCCCGTAAAGCTTTCCCATGGCCAGCCCCACATCACCCTGTTTGGGAGGGAGGGAGGGGAGGCGGCAAAGGAAGGGGTAAGATGGAAAGGCGTTACTGTGACTAGGATGAGAGGAGAGTGTTTCACCATCTCTTGGGAGGGAGGAGAGCCTTGACAGCATTCGGAGACAGATATCTAGTCTCGTGCGCTCCCGGATGCATCTGGTGGGGCCCCTGTGAGATACAGGAAGCTGGACTAGATGGGCCTTTGGCCTGACCCAGCAGGGCTCTCCTTCTTATGTTCTTATGATCATCTTGGATTCTGCTCAATTCAACATTTTCAGGTTCTGAATCGGAACTTGGAAAAATAATATAATGTCTTAGAACTGAAGAGTTGGAAGGGATGCTACAAATCACTGAATCCAGCTCTTGCCAAGGAGGCCCAGTGGGGAATTGAACTCCCAACCTCTGGTTCTGCCAGTGGATGCCTAAACCATTGAGTTATCAGGCAGTTAGGGCATTTTAATATGAGAGCTCCCAGTGGTTCCTGGATTCCGTGAGAGAGCATCCAAAAATATAACGTCTCCCAACTTTGCTTGAAACTGATCTGATTCTCACAGTTGTGAATGTAAGGCTTCCCTTTAGATTTCTTTTTTCTTTCCAGCTCACACCTGTAGGGGTAAAGCATGTCTCCAACCTCCAGGTTGGAGAGATAGGTAGGATAATTCTCAATGCCATTTGCAGGGAATCGTTAGCAGGCGAAGACATCTGCTTGGGAATACCCTGTAGCAAACGGTGAGCTGCTGTGTGAGACAGAATGCTGGACTGGATGGGCTGTGACCTGTTCCAGCAAGGCTGTTCTTGTATTCTTATGTTCTTAATAGATGGCAGAGCCTTTACCGCTCTGAATGTGGAAGGGTATTTTTTGGAGGGGGGGTTGCTCTTGTCTACTCTCATTTTGTGTGGGGAGTGTTTGATCTTTTCCAGCATTTGTGTATTTGCTGTTTTTAAACTTTAAATATTTTCTGCTAATGATGAAAGCCGCCCTGGGTCCTTCTTAAGGAGAAATTGGGGGGAGGGGTATTAAATAAATAAATAAATAAATAACCATGTTGATACCGGTTATTATTAGTTTCTTTTTATGTGTCTGTGATAATTGTTTGTTCTATTGATCTGTTTGATTACTGATAGTAATATATTCATATATTATGTATATATATGTATGAATACTGTATATAAGATGTTATATATTCATATATATATATTCTTGTGTAAGTTGTAGCTGTTATAAACTGCCCCGAGTTCCTCTGGAAGACGGGCAGTATACAAATGTATAAATAAATACAGTGGACCCTCGTATAACAAATGGTTTGTATAACATAAAATCTGTACAACATAAAAAATTCTGGAGAGAGGGGAAATTTGCTTAACGGAATCGCCTATGGGGTGAATCTGTGCAACATAAAAATGGTCATGATGAGGGATTACTCTGTTTTCCATGCATTCCTATGGGAAATTTGTATAAAGGAAAATTTGCTTAACATAATTTCATTTGGAACAAATTAATTCCTTTATACAAGGTACTAGTTATGTATATATATGTATGAATATATAATATGTTATATATTCATACATATATATTCTTGTGTAATTTGTGGCTGCTATAAACCACCCCGAGTTCCTCTGGAAGACGGGCGGTATACAAATGTATAAATAAATAAGTAATAAATACCTGACCAGTGACTTGGAATGAAACATGCAGTTTCCATCAGCTGCGAAATATGCCCTGTTTTTCAAAGGGCATCCCGTAAGACCTCTCCCCCACCCACCACCCACCACCACCACCACCCCGGTATCTGTGGATTCGATCTGAGAATCTTCTCCCTAGGATGGGGCCTCTGGTCTGTCCTCTGTACCTGTGTGAATCCCAGCTTGATCCGTCGCTGCTTGAACGTGCGGGCAAACTGCTCCAGTTCCTCCAGGTCGCTGGGCTCCTCCGGGTGAGAAGGGGTCTCCATACATTTCGGCGGCTGCGAGTGGGCGAGGTGGGACTCGGGGAGGCCAGGCCGAGCCACTTGCTGAGGGGCGAGAAGAGAGGGGTGGGTTTCTGCCCAGGTACGGAGACACCCGAGGCAAGGGACACAAGCACGTGAAGAAGAACTAAAGACAACAGGCACTTTTTGTCCCGAGGAGGGCGAGCCCTTTTCGCCAGACCTTTCGTCGTCCTTCGGCGATGGTCGACGAAAAGCGTTGGCATACAAGTTGCCCCGAACTGGCTTTGTAGCATCAAAAGCAGTGGTGAAAGGATCAGCAAAGGAGCTGTGCCTTCACGGTACAGTAGGACTCCCATATCCGTGGAAGATTGGTTGGGGGTGGGGGGGCTTGAATACAGAAATCCACGGATAACAGCAAACGCCCTGTCAGCACCCCAATAACCAATACTGGCACCCTTTTGTGCCCGTGGTCTTCTTCGCGGCACCCTGGTGTCACGTAACTGCATGATGGAATTGCACAAGGAGGCACATGTTCCTAGAATGACTTCGGGGATAACGCCTTCGCCTTGAGCAACTACCGTGCATACACAATCGGAAGTTGTGTGCTTCTAGTTGCCCAACAAGATTTTGGCCCGTTATTTGTCTCACGCCCTTGCAACCTTGACTGCATTGTTGGTTTGCAGTTAATTTTCCATGTTTGCAGTAACCGCAGTTTACAGCCATTTCAAACAACACATTCATGCGGAAGGCTGTAAAAGTTCCAAAAACTGCCCCTGACCAACCTAGAGGGCCAGGAAGGAAGGAAGGAAGGAAGGAAGGAAGGAAGGAAGGAAGGAAGGAAGGAAGGAAGGAAGGAAGGAAGGAAGGAAGGAAGGAAGGAAGGAAGGAAGGAAGGAAGGAAAATAATAATTTTCTCCATTTAGAACTTTGAGTGGATAGTGGGGGGATCTCAGAGGTGTGAGGAGCAGAATCAAGCTTCTAAGATGAAGCCATATACACCTCATGGCCCACGTCTCATCTACCTCTGATATAGTCATATTCCAGGGTTCTAAAGCAGCTGAAGAAACTAGGAAATTAGTTGTTCTTGTCCTTCTCCTCAGATGGAGAGCAGCAATCTGGAGCAAACAACCTCCTATAGACGTAGAAGCTCCCCACATGATGCTGAATGCTCATTTCTGGTTTATGTGGAAAACCAACACACACAGAGGAGATTCTCTGATTGAAAATGTTACATCCAGGTGAGGTGAGTGACACTGTAGTGATGGGAGGCTACAGTATTTCCCACTCTCTGTGTGTTTATTCTCTCCCACGAAAGCCATCCCAACAGAGCTTGGAATGCTTCTAAATCGTGTTTCTCATTAGAGGCGAACGCAAGACGAGTGAACACACCTTTCAGGTCCCAAGAATGAAGCTAAGCCCATCTGGGCAATTGCCCAGATGGGAAACCACCCTGAATGTCATAATGGACTAAAGCTGGTACGTAGGTACACTAAGGGTGCTTTTACACAACCTCTAAAATCCGGTGGCAACTTAAATTCGGACCAGAGATGTGGGGGTTTGTCGCTCTTCCTGTGTTCCCACCCCTCTGCACTCCATTGTTCTTGTCTGCGTGAGGGGAGGGAGAAAAAAGGGAAGGGGGAAATGCAGGCTCACCTCCGACTGCTGTCCAGAGCAGCCCCGTAGTGATTCCTGTCTCTTAAAGGGACGGCGGGAACAAAAAAAAAAAAAAACAGAAGGCGAGGGAGCCGGCATTCACAGCTTTACAATCAGCATTGGAAGATTTTTTACCTCCTGGAGGCCAGGTACTTGAAAAGGTGGGCGTGGTCGTACTTAATTTTTTTAAAGTCTGGAGCTGATGGGAAAACATTTTTAAGCTCCGGATCTGGGAGCCCTTTGCCTCAGATTTTAGGGGTTGTGTAAAAGTGCCCTAAATAACAAAACAATCCCTCTCTGGAACTGCTTTTACCTCTCTGTAGGAACTGATACAGTACCTGTCCCTTGCCTGGGATGCTACAGTGGGATTGTCTTTTTTAAAGGCTAGATTTATAGCTATGGGGGGGCAGGACAACAGTTAGAAGGCTAATAAGGCAATAAAAAAGAGGCCACCAGGAAAGAATCAACAATCTTTGCAGAATACCCACCCCCTCCTCCCCAACGAATTAGCATCCATGAAGAGAGTTCACAAAACTCCTCTCCCATCTGTGGCTCACCTGTGCTGGGAGTCCTGCACGAGGCTGGTTCGTCAGGAGACTCCCTGGATTTTGTTGAGGTAGCTGAAAGAGATTTGGTGTCGAGAGCAGCCCTGCAGGGAAGAGAGAAACCCAACAGCTCAACGGCTTTGCACATGAACTTTAAGGAGGACATCCACACCACACATAGTGAAGGTAAAGGTCCTGGACGTTTGGAGCTTGCAGTTTGGTGAGATCACTCTCTGTTACAGAGGTGGATTGTTCTGTGATGTAGGTATCTAGCTGTGGAGACGGAGGCTGGGTGTTCGGTTCCCCCACTGGACCTCCTCCAAGTAGAGTCAGCCTGGGTGGTCTTGGGCAAAATGTGGAGTCCAAGGATGCCCCACCCCAAAGAAGGGAAGGGCCAACCACTTCTGGTAAGGGTCACCCTAAGCCAGAATTGACTTGACTGCACACCGTTATTATTATGACAGAACTGGAGAACTTGAGAACCTCAGAAAGTGCAACTTCCAGGGTTTTAGAGGATGGAGTCTCAGGGATGTATCTACCCTAGGCAAGTTACACCAGTATGACTCCACTTCAGGAGCCATGGCTTGTGTCTGGCCAAATCTTAACATCTGTAGATTGGGAAGACGCTTACAATTCTCTCGGGTTCTCTAGAGGTGTTGGGTTCCAAGATCCATCAGTCGTGAGAGGTTGGATGGGGATGGTGAGAGCCATAGACCTATACATCTAGAGGGCACCAGCCTCAGGAAAGGTTATACACAGACACACACAGAGACACACAGAGACAGACACACACACACCCTTGCTGACCTTGCTGTCCCTGCTGGGCCTGTGGCAGCAGGAACTGTGCAGGTGGCTGGAGGTGGTGCCCTGGGACCAGGACTAACTGCTGGAGTTGGAGGAGCTGCTGGATGTCCTAAAGGAACAAAGGAGAAGAGAAATCTAATGGTTATCTCTACACATTGCAGACACTGGCTCTGTGGTGGTGGGTTTTTTGTGTGTGCTTATTTTCCAGATCTTGGGGAGATGATGATGATGATGATGATTGATGATGATGATGATGATGATGATGATGATGATGATGATGATGATGGTGGTGGTGGTGGTGGTGGTGGTGGTGGTGCTGCTGCTGCTGCTGCTGCTGCTGCTGCTAGTGATTGAATTACAGCTCCTATAAGTCCTTCAAGCAAGCATCTCCACCAGCCATGTGCTTCTCAGGACCTGTTGTCCAAAGGAAGCCACCTTCTCAAGCAATGAACTCCTCCAGAGGAATCTTGGGAGCTGAAGCCTGGTGGGAGGGGTCTGGGAATTCTTTCTTACAGAACTACAGATCCCGTGGGTCTTCTTCTGGAGCAATCGAGGTTATGAATGAACCCAGGTGAAATCAAAATAAGAGTTTGCTCCTAAGCCACCGGCCACATTGATCTAGCCCGCTCTGCAGTGCTACGTAGCCAAGGGCCCAACTATACATTACAACCAGCCACAACTAGAATAAGGAATTCTCTAAGTGCTGATAGGGTCTACAACTGAGCTCATTGTACTGCGTGCGATTTCTCTTCAGACTCAAGGAATGCGATTTCTCAAAGGTGAAAGCCTGTCTCCATCACCTGGTCTCAAACAGATGGGCATGGAATTACAAAAACGAATTGCAAAATTCATTCACTAATTTCTCAATTCATATTTGTACCAACCGACAGCCTCAACAAATACAAACCGACGAATTTTGTAGTGATTTTTAAATCCATCAATTTGCCAGGCTATAAAATGGCCGCTAAGGCAACTAGAGACAGCAGTGACTCTTCTCTACAATTCCTCCATGTTTGGGGGAAGATTGGATGTCTGGTGTCCGTGTTATGTACCCCTAAATAGGCCTCCAGAAAAGTTCCCCCCAAGCCCCGAGGAAGACCAGACTTCCTGAGAAACAACCTCTGTCTCTCGCCTACAATCCCTCCAAGTTTGATCAAGACTGGCTTTCCCCAAGCCAGCTGCTCAAGTCCACTTTCCGGGGGGGGGGTCAGCTTTGTGGGTGTATAACTCAGATGTCTGAAATACAATCTTCACCAAATTTTGAAGGATTGCAAAGGCAAGTTATGGAGGATCCCCTGTAAATGTGGTGTCTCTACTTGCCTGGGGGGGGAGCTTTTCCTGGTGGGGCCCTTTTGGGGGGTGTATAACTCATACACATCAAACCCAAACTCCACCAAACTTGCAGCACCTGTAGAGGAGAGGCATGGGAAACTTCTCTGACAATTTGGTGTCTCTGACTGCCTGGGAAACCCAATGTCCACATTGATTCACTGATTCGTCACGATAAACATTGCAAATTCTTTTTTTTTGTGTGTGATTCATTGACCTTGACAAATCATGAATCAAAATGAATCGCCATTTCCCCCCTAATTTTCTCCATCTCCCAAACACTAATGAGATTTCCGCTCGGACAGTGGCTTCTCTGTAATGTGTAGTTTGGCCCCAGGGGCTGGTTCTGGCCAGTGCTTGGCAAGCACAAGCCCTTACCTGTGCAGTGAGCTGGATGGGTTGCGACAGAGCAAGCTGCGGGGTCTGGGGCTGGTTCTGTGGCGCCGGCAGCTCGGCCCCAGACTGCTGAGAGGAGGCGGCGGCGGCGGCGGCGTTGGACTGCTGCACAGCAGCAGCCAGGAGCTGGGCTTGAGCCTGCTGCAGAAGCAACTGCTGCTGGGCCGGCATCAGAGCTGTGAGCTGAGGTTCAGGGAGGGCAGAGGTGGCGCACAGAGAGAAGAGAGCGACCCATGGCAAGCCGGAAGGCGGGAAACCGAGCCAACGTTTTGCAGGACAGGATGAAGAGGAGAAAAGGAACGGAGGATGAAGAGAAGGGACAAAACAGGCCGTGAGAAGAAGAAGCAGGTTAGCAGAGTCCCGCCCCAAGCCCGAGCCCCTTAGCAAGCCAGAAATCAAAACAGACAAGACAGAGAGGTCAGAAGCAGGACTGTCTTAAGCAGCAAAGGATGTCTGGTTAGCCTCTAATAAAGCAGTGATGGCGAACCTTTTAGAGATCTAGTGCCCAAACTGCAATTCAAAACCCACTTATTTTTCGGAAAGTGACAATACGGCAATTTAACTTGAATACAGCAATACTCCAGGTTACAAATGCTTCAGGTGCTATCCTTATGGGATGCCCAGAGCGGCATGGCTGGAGACATGGCATTCTGCCGGTGCCATCAAAGCCTCAACTTACCCCAGCGAGCTGGCTGCCAGCTAGCATAAGCTGGGCCTGGGGTAGATGCGGCTGTTGTTGAGGTGTGGGCGCTGGAGCTGGGGCCGGCGCTGGAGGCATTTCTGTAGGGTCTTCAGCTTTGATCTGGAAAGAGGCGGGGGGAAAAAGATTAATCAATTCTATTCCCTTTCTAGTTTTGTGCAGCAGACATCCTGACATGCTGGCAGTTGCTCTCCTCCTGGGCCAAACCTAGACGGTTTTCAATCCTAAATTTATTTATTGATTTATTTATTATTAATTTATTAATTTATTTACTAAAGCAAATTATCCCATTTATTTATTTATTTATTTATTTATTTATTTTATTTTATTTAATAAATTTATTTTATTTTATTTTATTTTATTTTATTTTATTTTATTTATTTACACGAATGAGAACTGTCTACTCGGACTTCAGTCACACCAATGACTCGACTCAGACTTGACTTGGATTTGTTATTTCCCATGACACAGACACAACTAAGAAGTTACCTTTCCCTTTTTAAGAAGGGGGGGAGCTTGTTTTTAATAGGGTCTCTGACTTGGGACAAAGACTCAGAGTTGGGATCATGCCCAAAGACACATTGACATCCCTGCAAATGCGATGGCTCTTCCCTTCCCTTGTCTTCTAATGTTCTGACAACTCCACCACCCTCAGAAAAAAAACATCCCTGTCGCATTGCCACCCGTGGGAAACTCTCAAAGAGGAAGCAGAACCATCATCAAGAGTGACTTTTGCGTGGAAAGCTAAGCTGTGTACGGACCCAAAGACCGCAATTTTAAAGCTCCTGTTTTAAAAATGGGAAATCTCAGGTCATTGCAGGGAAAGGAGCAGGTCTCAGTGGACCTGGAGAACACCTGCCAGGATTGCATGTCCTGCATGCAAAGAAGAAGAAGAAGAAGAAGAAGAAGAAGAAGAAGAAGAAGAAGAAGAAGAAGAAGAAGAAGAAGAAGAAGAAGGTGGTGGTGGAGGAGGAGGAGGAGGAGGAGGAGGAGGAGGAGACCCAACAATTCTGCCCAAAGGCTGAGCAAATTCTGCCACTCAAATGCCACCTGCTCATGTAAGCACCTCTGCACATGTTTAATTCATCCTGTCACTGAGAACTGTTTGGAGGACAAAGAAAATGACAAGACATTGAGCTCCCGCCCACTGACCACTGGAAATTGATGCTATCTCTTTGATACACCTCTTTCTGTTTTGTTTCCTGTTTTGTTACGGGCCTGGGACAGGGCCTGGGACCCAGGGAATTCCCCGTCCAAACCAATCCTGATTCACAAGTTCCTATTGTGCCGACCCAAAAGTGCAGGGCAGCACTCAACTCAGGCCTACCATACTTTCTATGTAGCCACCCCACCCTTTGTTTTGTATACATTATTTCCAAATTTCTCCACGGGCTCAGTAGCACAACCTCAGCAAGCTATATAGTTTGGCTGATAGTGTGTGAGGGTTGCCATGTTGCAGCGTGCCGAATGAGACGCATGGGTCATGTTATCTGATAACCTATTACTTTGGCCTCTGAGAAAAGAGGCGCATGTTGTGGTTTGGGATGGTTTGGGATGATATGCAAAAAGAAACTTCAGCTTAATCGGTTCATCAAAATGGAGGTGATAAATCAACTTGTTAAAAACAAAAAAACAACACAGTTCATTGTACCAGTGTCTGAACTATACAATGGGTCTCTTTGGGGCTTTTGCTCTCTCTTTAACTACTGTTCTAATTTTGCCTTTTTAAATGCTGTAAGATGTCCCTCAAGTCCCTGTTCTCCAACTTGAACATGTCTTAATTTTACCGGACTGTATCTTGTCCCTCATTACTGTAAGCCACCTTGGGTCCTTTTCCAAGGAGAAAGGTGGGGTTAAAAACACTCTAAAATAAATAAAATAAATAAATAAACACATTTTTTTGGCCCTGCCATTTGAAGTAGACGAAGAATCCTATTGAGGGACAGAGCTTTGGAGCTGGAAGAGAAGAAGAGACTCCAAATGACTTCAGCTGGAAATGGAGTGGGAAGAGGCTGGCACTTACCTTGGTGCCGGTGCTGGTTGGGGATGGGGAAAACGGGGAAGATTTACTCTGCTGGGTCTGTATGGAAGAAAGAGGGGAAAGGACGTCAGGATGGAGCCGAGGCACAAATCTTCCCTGACTTCATTCTCATGGAGGAGAAGCAACCGTTGTCTCCAGTTGTGTCCTCACTGGACAAAAGTTTTGGGGCCTATTTTGCATCTCAACACTTTTTCTTTCTCTCCTTTTTCAAAAATGTCCTAGATATGTGTTGTTGTTGTTTGTTTGTTTGTTTGTTTGTTTGTTTTTAACAAAAATTGCAGGGGGAGGTATACTTGATTATGCAAGAAATACTTTTTTGTGCAAAAAATACAGAACTTTTGGTTTGTTTGTTTTGCTTTTGTTTGTTTTGCTTAACAGAATTAATAGTGTGAATGAAAAAGGCCTTTTCGTTTGGTATAAGAACAACAAAAAATATCAGTCAGCAAATGATCTCCCCACCTCACCCCAGTGAGGTATCTTGGGGTGCTGCTACACTTTTTTTAAATGAAGAAAGAGAAAACATGTACATATTCATCTCATCCTTTGACGTGGGCATACTGATTGAGGGGGGGTTATCCTATTTTATGGAGTAAAAATGTGTTTTTTACTCCATAGCATCCCTCCTGCTTCTGCCCAGTTTTCCTCACCTGGTGGTTTGTGTCAGGTCCATTTCGTTCTGTGTCTAGAAGCAAAGAAGAGAGAATCATTTCGGCTGTTGTGTTTCGTTGGCTGCTTTCACACGACCATTAAAATCTGCAGCAAGCTTTGATCCGGATCACCACCCTGGAGTGGTCAGGTGGTTGATGTCGCGGATCGGATGCTCCCACGGTCGTGTTTTCAAAATCTGCAACCGTTCTGATCCCCCGACTGAGACCGCAACAAAGACACCATAACGGGGGCAAAAAGGTTTTGGTGCGGATTTTCCATGTTCCTACGGACTCGTGTAACAGTTTAAATCTGCATTGGAACAGCGACAAGGATTTTGCCACTTTGAGACCAGGTACTTGTAAAATGTGCTGGGTCGCGCTTAAGTGGGTGTGGTCACACTTTTTTAAAGTCCTCTGTTCCTGGGGAAATGATTTTATGCTCCTCATCTGTGAGTACTTTGCAGCGGATTTTAGTGGTTGTGTGAAACAGATGCTAGCAGGACAAAGGCTTGCAACTCAACTGAGCACAAGTAGGCTACATTATGGGGTGGATGGGTTAATGCTATGGCAGGGAGAAACAGGAGCAAACGTGTGGCTGCTTTAACATGATCCCTAAAATCCGAGGCAAATGGCTCCCAACTGCGGAGCTTAAAATTGTTTTCCCACCAACTCCGGACTTTAAAAAAAATTAAGTACGACCATGCCCACCTAAGCGCGCCCCAGTGCATTTTACAAGTACCTGGTCTCCGGAGGTAAAAATTTTACGGTGCGGATTACAAAGCTGTGGATGCCGGGCTCTCCTCGCCTTCTGTTTGTTTTTGTTGTCCCGCCGCCCCTTTAAGAGACAGGAATCCCTACGGGGCTGCTCCGACCGGCAGACGGAGGTGAGTGGAGGTGAGCCTGCATTTTTTTCTCCCTTTTTTTCTCCCTCCCCTCATGCAGACAACAGCAATGGAATGCGTAAGGGTGGGAACACAGAAGCAGAACAAAACTCCACAATTTCTGGTCCGAATTAAAGTTGCCAGCGGATTTTAGAGGTCATGTAAATGCACCCACAGGCATCATTGCAGAGATCACCCCACACATCCCTGCCCTCCTTTTTCATCTCACCTACTCCTCCGAACCTCTCAAAGACCACACTACAGTTAAATGAGTCACGTTCAACAAACTTCCCGACATCCCCCCCCCTTCCAAGATGTTGCTACCTGTGTGCTCCTCTTGCAGGTCCAGCCGTGCCTTCTCCAGCTCCAGGGGTTTAGACATTCTTACTTCTAAAACAAAACAAAACAAGGACGGTTAGAAAGACCGGCCCAGGTTTTGTAAATGCACCCAGCATTGCAGTAGCAGAAACCCAGCAAACAGCATCTAAAACCTAAGGTCTCCTGCTTTAAATGCAATGCGGTTGTATTCAATAAGCCATACCATCCAAACTGTACAAAATGTACAAGACTTGGAAACAGACAAAAAGTACGAGTCAGCTATCCCAAGGTTTGTCTCAACTGTGGCAGACAGGACATGGGCAGGTAGTTTTACTTTTAAGGGATCATTGTGCCGGTCCCTTTTTTAATATTCAGTGGCCAGAAACCCATGTTAGTTTCATCTCTACTTTAGGGAGCAACGCTGGACCAAAATATGCCCACCTGCCCACCGACATGGCAAAAGGTAAGCGCCTCTTTAAACGTCGTACCAGATCTTTCCAAAAAGGTCTGATACTAGCCATTAGTTCCTCAGGTGTTGCCCAGAAGAGATAAACAGAACCTCCATGTCCAGTGGCAGTATATCCCTAAATACCAGATGCTCAGGAGAAACTACAGAAGGCCATTCCTCCTCGTGAGCTGTGCAGAAGCTACCTAGTCGGCTGTTCTATGAAACCAAACGTGAGGCCAGACGGACCTTTTGGCCTAATCCAGCGCAGACCTTTTTATTATTGGTGTGGATAGGATTTGGCAAGGTTTGGATAGGAGCGCCCTGCAGGCTTTTATTAAGTGCCTTCCCCGATGATTGTTTCATTGTGCAATAAATGCTCAATCGTTACCTTGTTCCAATTTCTTAGGGTAGTGCGTCTACCGGGTTGAAATCAATTTTTCTTTTACTCAGCAGTAAATCACAATTGTTTTGGAATGTCAAGTAAGCCTTGCCAATGACTCAGTAGCTGTCGCACAAGTGGCACACGGACCTACAGGCCAACGCCTGTAGCATCACTTCGATATAATCATTACAATCATTAATCGTAAGCCGCCCAGAGACCTTTGGGTAGTGGGCGACATATAAGTTGTATAAACAAACAAACAAACAAATAAATAAATAAATAAATAAATAAATAAATAAATAAATAAATAAATAAATAAATAAACAAACAATAAACAAAGCTAGCCATCTCATATTAACCTCAGGGCAGTTTTTATTTCTTCTTCTTTAATTAGTAAGAAGCTCCCTGTTGCCTCTCACTGGTTACAATGGAACACCCAGCCTATGCAAGGCGGTATGTGGGGGAACAGGCAGGCAACCCTTGAGCTGCATACAGACTCAGTCCACCCAGAGCATCCCGATAGTGGGATAGGATACTGTCCTACTAATATTTAATCCCAGTTCGCATGACCTCAGCATTAAGAAAAGTTATTTTTTCTGTGACTTGTGCTCTGGAGCAGAACCATCGCCTAGCAACTCAAATCAGAAAGTGAAACCTGGCCCAGGGTGGCCTCTTCTAACTATGACCCAGGCTGCAAGAGATGCGAGTAAGGGGAAGGGGGAAACAAAAACAGAGCTGACATAACAAACCCCTCCTTTTTTTAGAGAGTCTTAAAACCACAAAAGTCATTATCGATTCCCGCCCCGTGTCGTCAAGATCCCCCAACAGATCAATATACAGTATATGATTTGTTGAATGAACCTAATTCAGATGGCAGTGATGGTAACTGCCCAAGGATGGCTCAGCTAGTTAAGGCATGCTACTGTTATGTGCTATGGGGTGGGGGACGGAGGAATAGGGGCTAAAATTGGGGCTGGGGGGTCAGGAGGTGGGGCTTTAAAAAGGTCAACTCACGCTGCAATTTTGCCCCATAGTTTTAATGCTGGGAAGAAGCCACTTTTTTCTACATACTGACTCGACTCATCTGCCAAACCCAGGTGTAGCTGGTTTAGGCCTTGCTGGGCCAGTGGTGTCCAAACTTTGGCCCTCTAGGTGTTTTGGGCCACAACTCCCACAGTCCTTTGTCATTGGCAATACAGGCTTGGAATTCTGGGAGTTGTGGTCCGAAACATATGGCGGGTCCAAAGTTTGGACACCCCCTATGCAATCGCCCACACCATCGGCCGCCCACACAAAAGAGAGAATGACTGTTTTTCTCTCACAATCTTTTTCCCTTTCTGTTTTTATTTCTTTCTTGGGTTTGTCCCGGTCCTGCCTAGGATGGCCTTCCATCTCCTACCTGGAAGAGGCCAGAGCTTTATGGTGCATGTGGGGACCAGAAGCGCTTGCTTTTCTGTACAAGTTGCTGTTTCTGTTCCTCTCCTGTCAGGTTTGCAGCCTTATCATCACAGTTCTCCTCTGATTTGCATAAAACTAATGAGTCACACTCTTAATAACGGCGATGTAACCCTGCCGAAGTGAGAAAGGCCTCAGCATGGGATGGACGATAACAGAAAAGCTGAGCCACAGCCTTATATAATATGGTAGCCGTGTTGTTTGCATCATTAGCATTTCCCAAAGTGCCGACTACAACGATAGTTACAACTCAAGTATACTTGAAGCCTGAGGTGACCATTTTGTCACCGTTTGTTAATAAAAGGACAAGATGGCATTTGATTCCAGAGGCGCAGTGTAGTCATCTCCACAAATGCTCTGGTTTTATCACGTGAAGAGGCAAATATTTCTGCAACCAACAGATGAACAGCAGTGTACATGGGAACACACCTGTGTATTAAAAAATGTGGTAAAACTGTGCATCATTAAGAGGAGTCATTTGATCGAACCCTTAGTGGTGGAATAGGATGATGTGGTTAAAGTGCGCTTCAGGGGGCGTGTGGTCGGCTGAGGTGCCAAAATGCTGCCCCTTGGAGTGGAAGGACGATCTTTTGCTGCACAGTCATTGGCAGCAAACACAGCACCAACGGTTGTGTGACCGGGGGCCTTTGTCACTTTTCTAACCCAGATCTGACAAGGAGATATTGAGGGGGCTACGTTTTTTTTTCCATTGCCTGGTGCAGCGATGAAGTGATAGGGAAAGTTTGCCTGCTTCGTTATGACTGTCCGATCCCTGTTAAAGACAGAGAGGGTAACACCACCAGTGACGGAAAGATGGCAACCTGATATCAAACGCCATGATTGTGATGGAGCAGCCCTTGCTGAGAGCATCACAACGACACAGGCGTGACCACGGGGGTGATAACAGGTGGGAAAAGATCAGAAATTTCTAGAATCTCTGATCAAAGATAACAGGGGAGGCAGAAGATATATGTGAGGGGAAAAAAAAACTGTCACGGCAGCGCTGGAGGGAAATTTCACGAGTGAGACTAAAAACACCTCTTAGAGCTTCAATATATCACTTCTGAATATCATTAATGTAATATAAAAAACAGAAGAGAGCAATTTTCAAGTGAAATTTGCTAATGGGCTCTTTCCACCATAACAAAATCCCAGCAAATTCGGGAAATCCTCAAAGGCACTGGATTTTAATTATTATTTTTTTAATTTTCATATCAAACATTTTCTAGGACTGGCACATTCTAGCAGTCCTTCTACAGAAGGCATACATTTATCATTCCCTAGCATAGAGATATCTTGATGGGGGTGGGCGGCGGGGACTTGATACTGAATTTTGGCCAACCACACAATTCTAAATGCCGTTATTACGGAATAAACCCAAACGAAAAGGAACCCAATGAAGAGAAGAGAGAGTGGGGCACTTCACCTATATTCCCCCTAAGGTCTGGTGTGCCATCTAAACCTCTGAGCAGGACGTGGCTTGCAGCTGCCACTAAAAGCCCAAAGGAAAGGATCACACCGCCAGTAGTTGTAGTTGCACACGTAGGATGTTTGGGTTACGTCCACACATGCAAGAAGCAAAATCATAGGCACGTGTCAAAAATATATTGCTCACTAGAGCACCGCTTCCAGACGAGGCCTGGATCTCTTCTGTTCTTTCAGGCCCTAATTTAAACCCCCAAAACCCAAAATGCAGCAGGACCTGGCAACTCCTCCTTTGTGAGTTGGGTGTGTGTGTGATGTTTAAAATGACTTTTAGCTACCAAAGCAAGTGCTTTTTTAAAAAGTCATTTTAAACATGGGGGGCAGGAGAAGTGGTGCGCAATGTTTAAAATGACGTTTAGCCACCGACCTAAACTTGCCTCAGTGGCTAAAAGTATTGACCCGAATATAAGCCGAGGACCCATTTTTCAGCCCAAAATTAGGGCTGAAAAACTAGGCTTATATTCGAGTATATACAGTAACACCTCCCCCCCCCCCCCCACCCAAAAAACACCTTGAGACTACATATACTTCAAATAGGTCTTAATTGTAATGGACTATATCTTGCCCCTCATTACTGGAAGCTGCCTTGGGTCCTTTTCCAAGGAAAGGCAGGGTAAAAATATTCAATAATAAAATAAAATAAAAATAAATACACAAAGAGACAGAGGTACACAGACACACACACACACACACACACACACACACACACACAGAGAGAGAGAGAGAGAGAGAGAGAGAGAGAGAGAGAGAGAGAGAGAGAGAGAGAGAGAGAGAGAGAGAGAGAGACCTTACAGCAGCTCCCAAGAGATACAATGTTATCGCCAGCATGTTTTTTGCATAACCAACGTGCAAACAACACCCAGTGTTTACACTCCCCATCAGGGGATCAACAAACAAAAGTAACCTAATTTGTAACTTGAGAAGCTGCGAATCAGGGTATTGGGCTGAAAAAAACAAAGTCTACTGGTGGGCCCTAAGTCCGGACAAATTCAAGACCACTGACTACAAGAGCTGCCCACCCACCGACCCCGCTTGGCTCTTCTCCCAAGCTTTCGACAGCAGCCAGAACTAGAGGCACGCCAATCTTTCCCGACACTTAACTTTGCACCAGGAAACACTTCAAGATGTTCCCCGGGCAGGGTGTTTCCAAAGCAGTGGAGCCGGGCATGTCCAAGGAGGTGGCAACTCTAGACGCCAAATCCAATCCATTTCCATAGAGATGCTGAGCTCACTGGCCAATGCATCTGTTATCCCTGGGGAGACCAGATAGGTTGGGAAAGCTGCACGGGTTAGAATTCTCTGCTCACAAAAAGTGCAGGAGGGGCGGCTTTCCCAGCCGCCCCTCCGCCACCCCTCCCAGCGGCTGGCCACCCATGGCTGGCTTTCACTTCTCCTTCCCTTTCACATTTTTAGATGTTTTAAAAACAGCCTCCAATTTACTGAAACCCCAGCTAAAAACAGAAGCCCAGAAACCACTTGGTCGCTCCGAGCAGGACTCCTCCTCTCCTGATACCCACAGCTCGTTTTCTTTTTCTGCCTTTTCCCTCCTCGTGATGGGACAGATAGGAAAAATTTATTTATTTATTTATTTATTTATTTATTTATATACCGCCCATCTTCCAGAGGAACTCTAGGCGGTGAACAAACATCAAGCTGACAATTAAAATGATAATTATAATAATAACCATAACAATTATAATAATAACCAAGAAAAAATAATATATGAATAGCCAGCAAGATTGGGGGGGATTAAATTAAATTAAATTAAATTAAATTAAATTAAATTAAATTTGGTTCAAAGGAGCTGGTGCATCCACATGCAAGGGGAAATAGGGCTCCTATACCTTTCAAAAGTTTCATAGTATTTGTTTGTTTGTTTGTTTGTTTGTTTTTGTGACTTTTTATACCACCCAACTAGCCCTAGGGCTACTCTGGGTGGTTTATAACATAGAATAGCATAACAAAATAACTAAATAACACATTTAAAAAACCAAAATACAAACAACATAATATAAGCAAAATATATATAAATCAACAACAATAAATTAAAATAAAGCTAAAATGAAAGTAAACATAGCCAGGAGATTGCTAAATAAAAACGGGGAGTGGGGGAGAGAGAAGATACATGGTAAAAAGAAGAATACAGGGGACCCTCATATAACAAACGGTTTCTATAACATAAAATCTGTACAACATAAAAAAATTCCAGAGATAGGGGAAATTTGCATAACAGAATTGTCTATGGGGCGAATCTGTACAACATAAAAATGGTTGTGATTAGGGAATTACTCTGTTTTGAATACATTCTTATGTGAAAGTTTGTATAAAGGAAAATTTGCTTAACAGAATTTCATTTGGAACAAATTAATTCCTTTATACAAGGTACCACTGTAGTGTCTTACTAGATGTTTGGGAAATCAGGAAAGGCCATTCTATACAACCAAGTTTTCAATAGTTTTTAAAAGTTTGAAAAGTTTGGGTGGGCTCTGCATTCCAAATGGTGCCAGAGAATTCTTTTTTTCCAAGCAATTATTTAAAAATATACTCTATCTTTTATAATCAAGATCAAGGATTCCCACCCAGCCACAAGGACCAGGGATCACTTTACATAATAGAACACCTAATGCAAATAAATAAATAAATAAATAAAAATAAATGACATCCATCAACCACAGAGACAAATCAACCCTCCCTTATTGCAGTGAAACTTCTTAATCACTTTACATCACAGTACAATGACTAACACCTCTTCTCCTGCCTAGGACAAGTTCCCCCTTTCCCACAACTTTAAAACCCCACAGTCTCACTCATTCTATACCCCAAAGCACAGAGAGAACTCCTAGCTCCCTGAGCTCCTGCCCTCTGAAGATGCCGGCCACAGAGTCTGGTGAAACGTCAGGAAGAAAAACTTCCCAAACACGGCAAAATAACCCGAAAAACCCAAAACAGCCATTAAATCCCGACCGTGAAAGCCTTCAAGAATACATCCTCTATCTTCGTCTGTACCTGATCGTCCTGGCAAGGAACCATTTTTTGCAACACTTCCCATTAGGAAGGGCCTGTTTCTGCTTTAAACTTGATCTGCAGAAATCCTCCAGTGAAGCATTTCACAGCAAGATATTTTTTAAAAAATAAACCATTTGCAGATCAAGGTATGGTGGCTATCGGAAAGTCAGATGCAGTTTATCAGGCAAAACCCAAGGGAGGGGAGAATAAAGTTTTTAAAAGACCAAAAACCTTGTGACCCCTTAACTACTAGCATTGTTTTTTAATGTGATTTTTTGCGGATCAAGTTTACTTCTTCTGAAATGTTGGCAATCGAGACCGGAATGATTTGACGTGGAGCAAGCACAGAAGCAGAGCAAAAGAGTTGGTGTGGACCATGTGTTCTCTGATTCCCCACCCCCCCGGTCCAAATTTCTAAGTCATACATAAGAACAGCCTTGCTGGGACAGGCCACAGCCCACCCAATCCAGCATTCTGTCTCAGTGGCTCACCATTTGCTTCAGGGTATTCCCAAGCAGATGTCTTCACATGCTTATGATTCCCTGCAAACGGCATTGAGAGATATCCTGCCTATCTCCCCAACCCACAGGTTGTCCTTAGGCATCCAGGATGATAGCCATTGATACCCTTGTTCTCCATGAACTTGTCTAATCCTTTCTTAGAGCTGTCGAGGCTGACAGCTGTCACCCCTTCTTCTGGCAGGGAGTTCCACAGACCAGTGATCCTCTGGGTGAAAAAGTACTTTCTCTTATTTGTTTGAGATCTAGCACCCAAATATTTCTTGGAGTTCCCCCTAGTTCTAGTGTTGTATGATAGGGAAAACAGTTTTCCCTTATCTACTTTGTCTACACTGGGTATGATTTTATAAACTTCAATCAGGTCAACTCTTAGGTGCTGTCGTTCAAGAGTGACAAGGCCCAGCCGTTGCAGCCTCAGATGGTAAGGAAGGGACAAGTTTCAACAATAAAAAAAAAAAACAAGAGGAAAAAACATTTTGCTGGTGCTACTGTATCCCCTTTTTCCAAGCAGGGTTTCTGTGAATTTTTACAGCTAGATGGCATGCAGAAACTCAAAATATGAGACTTCTCCATCTCTGATCGGCATGACAAGGGGGGGGATGCTATCCTGTTCATTTCTGCCGAATAAACAGCTTTCTAGTTCAAGAAATCCTACAGGGGGGAAATCCAACAGGTCCCCTCCTTTTCCATAACTCTCACATGACTCCTTGGATGCCACCAAATGTCTGCTATCTGTCCCTTGCCCCTTGACTTGGAGCCTGCTGGAATCTCCTTCTTGGCTGGCTCCGTTACATAAGAACATAAGAAGAGTCCTGCTGGATCAGGCCAAAGGTCCATCTAGTCCAGCTTCCTGTATCTCACAGTGGCCCCACCAAATGCCTCTGGGAACGCACGAGACTAGATATCTGTCTCCTGATCCCACTCCCCTCCACCTGGCCCTTGAAGTATCCCGGTTTTAAGCCTGAAGATTAGACACATCCATCATGGTTTGTAACCTGTGATGGACTTCTCCTCCAGGAATCTGTCCAATCCCCTTTTGGAGGCATCCAGGCTGGATGCCATCACCACCTCCTGTGGCAGGGAGTTCCAGAGACTAACAACACGCTGGGTAAAAAAAAAAATCTTTTGTCTATTCTCACTCTCCCAACCCACCGTTTGAGTGGATGTCCCCTAGTTTTGGTGTTTTGTGAGAGTTCTCATGTTTGCAAAGGACGCCACACAAGGCAAGGCCAGAGATGGACAAAAGCATGCAGGTACCACCGTTTATGGCATTTGCATGGCTGCTTCTATGCCCCAGCTCACAAACCACCCAAAACTTGAGACACACTGAGATGTCTCTGAAACCCATGGAGAGAGGAGCACCCACCCATCCCATGGTTAGACGCATCCCAAAAAAGAGACACCCAGCACAGCAACCGCTGCTAAGGTTGCCTGTGGCACATAAGGGGTCTCCGGGGGAAAGAGGGCATTGCGTGCGGGGAGAGTCTTGGTGAAAAAGCGGCGCCAAGCAAGAACGCAAAGAGTTCATTCACATCCGCAGTGACTTACCTGCTGCCCATAATCCTGAGTTCACCATGGCTACGATTCTTCTGGAGTGGCAAAGCGGACATTGGAAGCCCCTGCTTGCCAAGCGCAGACACTGCCTGCCTCAGAGAGGGGGAACAGCGGATGGCGGGATACGGAAGGGCCTCGTTCTGCTGGGGCAGGACTGGGGGAGTCCCTGCCTGCTCGAGAAGCAAGAACAGTGAATGCGACAGGAAGCAGCTGGGAGGAAGAAGCCACAGTGGCGGTGGCGGGGGGGGGAGTGAAGAACGCTGCAAGGCCTGGCACACAACAAACACAGGCGCATGTGCACAGGGCAGGCATTTGATTCTTCTCCCACCCCCAGGTGCCCACCTTGTATTTGCTGTGCAAGGGCTCTTCCATGGTTGCACCCAGGCAGACAGCGAAGCTGTGAAGGACTGGCACAAAATGCACATGACAGGGCCATAAGAACATAAGAAGAGTCCTGCTGGATCAGGCCAAAGGCCCATCTAGTCTAGCTTCCTGTAACTCACAGTGGCCCCACCAGATGTGTCCGGGAGCACACAAGACTAGATATCTGTCTCCTGATATCACTCCCCATCATCTGGACCTTGAAGTACCCAGGTTTTAAGCCTAGAGATGACACATTTCCATCATGGTTTGTAACCTGGAATGGACTTTTCCTCCAGGAATCTGTCCAACCCCCTTTTGAAGGCATCCAGGCCAGGTGCCATCACCACCTCCTGTGGCAGGGAGTTCCACAGACTAACAACACGCCAGGTTAAAAAAAAATTCTTTTGTCTGTTCTCCCTCTCCCAACCCTCAATTTGCATGGATGTCCCCTAGTTCTGGTATTTTGTGAGAGGGAGAAGAGCATCCCTCTATCCACTTTACTCATGACCTGCATTATTATTATTTGCTTAACATAATCGCCTATGGGGTGAATCTCTACAACATAAAAATGGGATCACTCTGTTTTCAATGCATTCCTATGGGAAATTTGTAGAAAGGAAAATTTGCTTAACATAATTTCATTTGGAACGAATTAATTCCTTTATACAAGGTACCACTGTATGTGAAACATTGTGAGGCTCAAGCTTTCAAGGAGAGCACGGATCTTTACAAAGGGCACTTCCCAATACTCTGTGTGCAAATATTCAGCTCCCCCCCCAAACTGTCTGTGCTTGTGTGCATACAATAAAACACATAAGGACCAGTGGGGAAACACGGGGGGGGGGAGAGAACCAATGGAAAAAGGTAGCACCTTGGCCCCCCGGCAGATGTCAGCAAAGGCCATGTGGAGACCGGTCACAACAAATGCTTCATCTGCTAGGTCTCAGCCACAGAGTAGGCTGCCGGATCTTAGCCATAAAGCCTGCGTTTTTGTTCCTCCGCCACAGGGTGGAAGCAGAATGCTACCAGTTCTCGCAGTCAACCTGCGGCCACCATGGTCTACCATAGTCTAAACACAGCATTTGTAAGAGATGATGCTGGCTCGGACAACTGTCAAGTTGATCCTCGATGTGCTCCCCCACCCCTGCCTCCAATGCATCCATAGGGACATGCAAACAGAGAGGGGCCTGCATACCTACTCAGAAGAAGGTCACCTATGTATATATGACAGCCAGAAATACTAACCAGCAGTGGCTTCTGTACTTAGGCTTGGGATCGGTCATCAAGAACATTCATGACCAACCCAGGTCACGTCGCAAGCCTGAGGGAAGCAACTGAGTTGTATAGGTAGCATATTCTCGAAGGCTTTCACGGCCAGGAGCTGATAGTTGTTGAGAGTTTTTCGGGCTGTTTGGCTGTGTTCTGGAAGTTTTTCTTTCTGACGTTTCGCCAGACCCTGTGGCTGGCATCTTCAGAGAGCAAGGAGCACAGAGAGAACTCCTACTTCCCTGAGCTCCTTGCCCTCTGAAGATGCCAGCCACAGAGTCTGGCAAAACATCAGAAGGAAAAACTTCCAGAACACGGCCAAACAGCCCGAAAAACATTCAACAACTATTGTACAGGTAGTTCAGGGCAGCAACCGCTTCTCCTAGAGTGGTGTCCAAACTTCGGCCCTCCAGATGTTTGGGACCACAACTCCCACAGTCCTTTGTCATTGGCAATCTAGGCTTGGAATTCTGGGAGAACAGGTCATACAGAACAGGTACTGGAAGGGTCATGCACCCCTCGCACAGACTGTCTCTACTGCATCTCATGGTTGCCCATGGGATGAGTGACAGGGAACATGGGAACACCCCTAAAACACGGGAAAAGCAATTTCTCCCATGAGTACTTGCACACAGAGACAATCACAAGCCCTCACTTGGTTACCCATCCACAGAACAAACCACTAGGAAAGTAACTAAGAGACACAGCTGTTTTGTTCCATCCCAGTTTGAAACACCTCTCTTCTTACCCATTTAAAGCAAAAATCACACCATGCACATCCCTGTTTCGTTGGGTTTACAAGAAACTGGGGTGTGTAGGCAAGAGGCAAGGGCGAAACTGTGGCAACTTTCATAGGTTTTAGGACCGTGGGACAGGAACAATAAAGGTTGGAGATCGAAGTCCCAGGAATGAGTCAGAGCAGCTCTGCACACACTGAGTATCTTACCAGCATTAGTGGGATATAGTCCAGTGAAAACAAATAGCCTTGGGAAACCTATAGATTACAGAGCTTTCACAGACTACATTCTTGGGATCCATTCTGATAGGAAAAATGTAGAACTGGTGAAAAGATCCAGGTTCCACATTTCCAATTAAACAATCTTAAGGCCAATAAATCCACAACTCTGCCTAAAGTCTCTGGATTGGTAGTGCCAACTCATGTAGACAGGGCAGCGTAAGCAAGTTCCCATACAACAGAAGTTTGTTAACTTGGGTAGATGTTCCCAGCAACTGAAGCGCTGGAGGGGGTGGGTAAATCGTTGTACGTCTGTGAGCAAAACAGGCAGCCTCAGTCCTTAATCTGTAAATGGGAATAACTGCCCCTCGCAGGGTTGTTGTGAAGAGCAAACATGCAACAGTTCGCAGGGTTCCATAGCATCTGGCCAGCGTAGCCTTGTCAAATGGGGTCCCTGCTGGAACAATTCCAGGAAAGGGGTCTACTCAAAAACAAACTGAAAACAAAGAGCAGAAGTGACAGGTAGTGCTTCGTAGCAAAGGGTCTCTGTGTTCAGTTCGGTTCATGGGACCCGTAAGTGAAGAATTTAAAGAAGGTCCCCAGCTGTTGCTGGGTAGAATTGCAACAGAAGCCATGATGCCAGAAGAAGCCTGAACCTTCTGACCATCACTGCGAGTATTCACGTTGCAGCTCAGGTCTATGAACCTGTTTCGGAATGTGATCCTAGACATTTAGAACCTTCAACACAAGAGTTCTGACCGGGATGTCTCTGATCACGTGCAGAGGGCATTCTTGCCACACCTCATGTTCCCAAGCCTGAAATTAGGGTCCCCAAATCCCAGGTCAAATAGTGAGGCCCCTGAGGCTTGGTCCTTCTTCCTGCTGGTCTTGGGTCAACCAGAAAGCGACAGGTTGATCTGGCGAAACACAAACCAAGCTGGAGAGGGCGTTCATTAACAAACCTTCCGCACTCTCCTCGCCCTGGTGCTGCGCACCAGGAACCTGTGGCTAGAATAGCAATCGGGCTATGGGTCGAAGATGAGGGGCAGTTGCTGAGCCTTCCTGCCCGGTCCTTGTCTCCCTCTTCCTGTGGCTGGCTGAGGCGGGCGGTAATGAGAGGAGACGGCCGGTGTCGCGGGCGCTCCCCCGGGGCTGTGGTTATTGTATGTGACGCGCCGGCTCCATCGCGCTGCTCATATTTCTCCCCCGATCAATACTTTTGACTCCCTACAAGACAATAATCGCTTGTCCGCGGCCGCCAGTCGATCAAATACATTATTAGAGTGTGCTCCCGGGGGAGCAGGGAGCAGGGTGGGCGGGGGAGGGGAGCAGCGGTGGGGGGGAAGTGGACAGAACATGGCAGGTTGGGGGAGGGTGGTGTTGGCAGGAGGCAAGGCAACCTTGTGGTAGGATAGGGTGGGTGGGGGGTTTGAAAGGAGGAGATCAATTTGTTACTGCTATCTCCTCCATTGCTTCTGTTGGCTCCTTCCACCCAAATGTTCGCAGGAACCCAGCACGTCATGGATCCCACTTCCACTCAACGTTAGGTGGTAAGCATTGGGAGTAGGGTTCCAACTCAAGTTCCTTGAGGAGCTTGGGTTAGTTCTCTTGAACCTGCTGGCTTTCCCTTGAATTCTACTGCATTTTCCGTTTGGAAGAAGTCCCCACAGGATGAAGCTCCAGCATTCGTATCTGATGGAACTGGGTGACTTATCAAGGGCTGATCTAAGTGAACCCTTGGAAGGAGTCCATTCACTTCATCCAAACATCTAGGCCAGTGATGGCAAACCTATGGCATGGGTGCCAAAGGTGGCACTCGGAGCCCTTTCTGTGGGCACCCAACAACGCCCCTTCATAGCCACCTGTATACAGGTTAAATTACTGTATTGGCACTTTGCAAAAAATTAGTGGGTTTTGAATGGCAGTTTGGGCACTCGGTCTCAAAAAGGTTCGCCAACACTGATCTAGGCCTTTGTGCTGTGACCTGTCTTCTCCAGTGAGGGCTTCCACCACTTATAAACCCCATCTTTTGGGATAAATCTTTATGTTGCACAGACCAGAATGGTTCACCTAGAAACCTCTAATGCAAATTAGCTTTCCTGTGTGGCCTAAGGATGCCATCCTCACTTGTTTCAAGTTACTAGGGATGCAAACCACTACTTGCATGTCTGGACGTTGAGTCATGGCTACTGGACTTCTTTTTTCTTGAAGATAGAAACGTTTTGCTGCTCATCCAAACAGCTTCATCAGTCTGATGAAGACTGATCAGTCTGATGAAGCTGTTTGGATGAGCAGCAAAATGTTTCTATCTCTCAAGAAAAAAGTCCAGTGACTCAACTTCCAGATAAATCACCTGGATGACTGAGAATCTTCACAGACACACTACTTACATTACTCTTGCAGTAAAGATGAAAAACTATTACAAGTATTCTCCCAGATGGACAAGTTTACAAGAGTTCTTATGCATTTTTTTCAAATTTGGGGAACCTTTTTGCGAAAAATCAGCAGAATTTGTGGGGTTGGTACCAAAACCCATGTTTTATGCAAAAAAACTGTATTTCACATATACTTATACAGTATTATAATTTGTGCCAAGTACAAGTTGTATTTACTTGTATTTAATATTTTGCCCAAAATACAAGTACACAAACGTTTTGTTCTGAACAAAATTCACTTTTTGGGACAGAAAATAATGTGGCTGCCAAGGGGGGGGGGAATCCACCATCTTCATGCTTCCATGCAGGAGTGAAAATTTCATAGTGGTTGACAGTTTTTTTAATGGAGTATCTCAAAGTGTTGAAACAGCCTTTTTTATCAAGGATGAGAAAGTCTGCAACCATCCATTATATCCTCACACATTACACTCTCTTCATAGCCGTAGCTACCTTGTGCCTCAGTTCCACCAAGGGAGGGATCCGGATGGATGATTTCTGACAGGGTATTTAAGGCAACGGCAATAATGATCACAGCATGTGCAAAGGATGTGGTTTGCACCATCCAACTTTGCTTGCCTTCCTGCCTGAGATTAAGAAATCGGAGCAAAGGTAGACAGATTCTTAAGAATATAAATTCCTCTGACTTTTCAAAGGTATCCACAACAAGAATGGTTCTCGTCCATTCTGCAAGTTGTGCGCAAGAGAAAGAATTTCTTCTTCTCCTCACCCTAGCCTGCCAAGTTTCCCCTTGAGGAAAAATAAAAGTCTCCAGTCCTTTGCTACATCTGTTCATTTCAGCAACAGAAGGGCAGAGTTAGAGGCCTCAAAGAGACCAATAGGGTCTCTGGATAGTTAAGACTTGTGTAGATGAGGAATTTCTGGCAGGTCAGCTGAGGAGTAACCATGGGATTGTACAGATCAGGAAACGGAGCAGTTTGTATGCTGCCACTAAATCATCATTGTCATTAATGGATTTCTCCTTCCTTCCCTTCAATCCTACTGGTGGTGGGGAGAACCCTCTAGGATAGTGTTTCCCAACCGTGGGTCCCCAGCTGTTCTTGGACTAAAACTCCCAGGAGCCTTCACCACTAGCTCTGCTGGCCAGGATTACTGGGAGTTGTAGGCCAAGGACATCTGGCAGTGCATGATTGGGTACCACTGCCCTAAGACATGGGTTCTCCATCTTTGTGTGTGTGCGCGCACACACACACACACAGACACACAGACACACACACACACACACACACACACACACACACACACACACACACACACACACACACACACACACACACACACACACACACACACACACCAAGATGGAGAAACTGCCTCGGACCTCAACTCCCAAATGTCCCATCAAGCTTGGCCAGTTGTCAAGTGTCCTGGGAAGACAGCTCACAAACACTGGAAGGGCAAAGGTTGAAAATCACCACCTTATAAAAGAGTTTCCTCGTATCTACTTACACACCACAAACAAGGGGTTTATCCCAAAGTTCTCTGATTAGACCAGGAAATTTAAGAAATCATAGATTTCCCCCCCTATGATTTTTCAGTTTCTATAGTAGGATGGGCATCCAGCATGCAGAGACTCATAATCAGTTCTCAGCTTAATATAAATAGACTTCTGCACGTGGTCAGTTCAGACCGCCGGAAACAGCAGTCAGTCTCTGGCTGGGAGATGTGAAACCAAGAAAGTTACAGAGAGATGGATGGGCAACCGAGGGAAAATAAGCAGCCAAAATGCCTCTTTGGCTATGCCACATTCCACAAAGGGCATGTAGCCACCAGGAGATGGTCCCTTAAGGAATATACCCCTCGGCAGATAAAAGACTGCCTAGCCTTGATCTACACAGAGCGTTTTGTATGCAAAGCGAATAAGGTTATCTATCAGATCTAGTTTGGAACTCAGTGGCAAATGAATAACACTTCTAAGGTGGCACATTTGAGCACCATATGTTTGTGTGGGAGGCGGCACGTCCACAAAGCAGAGGCGAGCCCCGTGAAAAAGAGTTCTCACCATTTTTATTTTTATTTTTTTGCCAAGCTGCAAGGTACCAGTGAAGTTGGTGACACCAGGTTTCCAGTTGCTGCAGAAGAGAGAGAGAAGATACCAATTCCCACCTCGAAGGACTGTTGGGTGGGGTGGGGGGCGGGGGCTAAAAGACTTGGACTCCTTAAACAGATGCAAGGATAAGGAGAGGAGAGAACTGAACATAAGGACAATGGACAACTTCGAACTTTACCCTTCCAAGAAGGCTTTCTAAAGCTCGGTTGGAGCAGAACATGGAAAATGGCAGAGAAGCAATGTACTGTAGTTATTTCAAAAAAAGAAACAGCACCGTAAATGATTTCAGGTGAGATGGGGGGGAAAACTGGCAAAGTAGCCTCAATTTTAAAAAGTGCAGAGCTTTAAACAAATTTACTTTGGGAATCCATTCCTACAAAGAAAGGGGTGATGCAAAGAGAAGCAGAGAGTAACACATCTCCATATCACTCTACATGGCTCACAGAGCTTAGAATCTCAAGTTGGTCTTTTAGTCTCTGCAGACCATTCAGTGCTTTGTTAATCGTGGGCTTTCCACGCCTATGGATACGGTCTGTGTAGCTGTCTACAAAATGAGACACAGAGATGATAAAATAGCAGGGGCCTTTCCTATGGCACACCGTTGCAACCAGGTCAGATACGAGTGTAGCTATGTAAACGTCCAGTGACAGCACACCGATAGGAATTTTCACTGATGAGATTCATACCCAGCTAATCACTAATCCATGTGCCTTTTCCCAGGTTCGTTTTCCATGGTGAAATCAACCCAGGTTTATGTTTTTACCCAAGTCTAATTAATGTGCCTTTTACCAGGTTTGTTTTCCGTGGAGAAATCAACCCAGATGTATGTTTTTTATCCAAGTCTGGATCCTTCCAACAGGTCTCTGAATGCAGCAAATTTTAGCCCCACATACTTCAGGCAGCTTGTGTAATTCTCTCTCTCTCTCTCTCTCTCTCTCTCTCTCTCTCTCTCTCTCACACACACACACACACACACACACACACACACACACACACACACACACAGAGAGAGAGAGAGAGAGAGAGACAGACAGACAGACAGACAGACAGACACACACACACACACACACACACACACACACACACACACACACACACACACACATGCATTGGGTTCATGATGGACTTGTTGGTTACGTGAATGCATTATGAGCAAGCATTGTAGGTAGGGTTATACAGATTCCCTGTTATGCCCCTATACTGGACATTGATAAAAGCTTTGGGCTCATTGTTGAGCATTCTGAAAACCTCATATTCCGTGTACTAATAAAGCAAGATTCTAGGGCGCCAAATTTGCAGGTGAAGCAAGAAAAGCTGCTAGCTTCAGAAGAAAAAGCAGGTTAAACACCAATTTTCCCTCCAGGGACGTCATTCCTTCAAAGTTGCATACCTAAGTAATCAAACCTGAGAAAGAAACCTGCCTTGACTTCATGATAACTGGCCTCCAAACACAAAGTAGCAAATCTGCAACACAGATAGCCAAGGAAACTACGTGTTAAAATAAACAGATACATTTTACATTTCAACATACTTTCACTTCTAATGGCATTCTAGAAGCGTTGACAGGTTTGATCTTCAGGCACTCAACGGTAAGACTGATTAGGAGATCTAGTGACCAGGACATAAAACAAACAAAATAGACTGTGTTTATCCAGGTTTGTGTTGCACTAAATCTAAATCAATCTGTGGAAGGATGACACAAAATATTTTCCATATTTACCCTTTTGCTGTGGCCTTGCGTGCAACTTGCGTTCGTGGATTTCGCACACTTTTTTGGATGTTCTTCCCTATACTCCTCTCTTTTACTCAAAGTCAGCTGTGGACCTGCCCTTCACTCCTGGATCATCCCTCCTTGCATGGAACAAACCTTCCCTCTTATATGCCCTCAAAAGAGTCCACACTTCTCAAACAGACTTAAGGCTTACAACAGGCATGTCCAAACATTGGCCCTCCTGATGTTTTGGACCACAACTCCCAGAATTCTAAGCTTAGGTTGCCAATGGCAAAGGACTGTGGGAGTTGTGGTCCAAAACATCTGGAGGGCTGAAGTTTGGACATGCCTGGCTTACAAGATTGTCAGTCTGCCACCCACCGCCATCCAGCTATGCCTGAGTTCAATTCCTATGGGCCCTAGAGAACAACTGGTGGTGATGGTGGTGGTGGTGATGGGTCTTATGACAGTTGGCAGCCCAACACATCCACAGGGCTCAAGGTGGACAGTAGCTGTGCCAGGACAACGTCTGGTCAAAAGGTCTAATCCTGACCCACCCTGGCCAATCTGTACCTGAAGAGAATGATGTCTGCAGATAAGCCAACAGCTGCAGGAATGGACACTTATAAAGAAGTGCATCACTAGAGGAGGTAGTGTTAAGGAGGTGTTTTGCTTTGTTTTGTTATTTCTCCAGGTACTTCCCCCTCCTCATCCAAATTGCCTAGTTGAGACGGGCACAAACCATCGGTTCGGCAGTTCGTGATGGTTTGTGGAGTGGTGTTTGATGCTTCTGAAGCCCACCTCCTCCAGAAGACACCCTCCCACTGGGGCACTGCCTCTGAGTGGGTGCCCTCCAGAGGAGGCAGGCCTGGGAACCATCAAGCACCCGTTTGGCCTCTCAACAAACTGCCAAACCGAATTCGTGCCCATCTTGACTATCTAACTCAGCGCTTCTCTTCCTTCTTTGAAAATACCCTTCCTTCTTCTTAAAACCCTTTCTACTTAGTCTAGTTTGGTTCTTCCTCTCCTCCTTCCTTGCCATCAGCTGAATAAGAACCATGAAAAAAGAACGAGGCAGCCACCTTGCCATCTTTGTATAAATGACATATTCCGGGGGGGATCTCCCTCCTTGTCTCCCTTTCTTTTCTGCAACTTGTCAATAATTACACCGTAACTGTTTGGACAGGGACGGGTGTCTCTTTTTCAATTTCTGCGAAGCACTTTGTTTATTTTAAGCACTCGAGAAATAATAAATAATAATTGCTGACTCCACAGGGAAGCAAACTCTAAGGGCACATTTGCACCCAGGGTGATGGGGGTTGATAGATGCTAATCAGAGCCGACGCTCATCGCACTGCATTTAATGTATAGGCTCAGAGATATAGAGTGATTCTGAGCATGGGCAAAGTTCCTTTCTTGCACAGCAGCAAGGAAACAAGGAAACATGCAAGCTGCCAATTCTCAAATCTCCATCCAATAACTGCAGTTTCCAAATTAGATCCTCAACACCTGGAAATGAACCACAATCCACAATGGATTGAAGAGAATCATGGGCTTCAGGCATGTGGAAAATTCCTTCTGTAAGCTCCAGAAAGCTATGCAAAACCTCACATGCTGTGGTTACATCTCCTTCCCAAGTTCTCAAGATGTGCTGATGCTGTTTATTCATCCATATTTGCCTTCCATACCACCTCTCCCTTTCGCACAGGGTTACTAATCTTCCTTGCTCTAGCCGGCTCCTTTGGAGGCCATGCAAGTATTGCTCATGAGTAAATGATCCAGGCTTCTGGGCAAAGCTGCAGCCTGGTGTGCAACGCTCTCGAATACATCCACGTGTGGGAAGGGATCCAGCTGACCTCAGACGGCAAGCCAGGAGTCCGAGGCATGAATGCGTGCTCTGAAGGACGTGAGTCTTAATAGGGGTGGAGGTTTAAATTGGTGACCAAAGGCAATGCAAATCGAGTCTGTGCATGCATGAAAGAGAAGCGAGTCTGTTGGCTGAATAGATAAGGGTGCTGAGGAAGAGACGCCCTCTCCTCCCCAAATAAGGTACATAACATTTTCATCTGTCGTTGCAGTTCATCAAATCCAAGTGGCATACATCTGTGCACATGGGACACAGAGAGGCACGCGCGCGGGCGCACACACACACACACACACACACACACACACACACACACACACACACACACACAGAGAGAGAGAGAGAGAGAGAGAGAGAGAGAGAGAATGTTTTGCAGCAGTATTCAAGTGTGTTTTAAGTATATGCATGGGCGGAAAGCAAGGGTCAAATAATAATAATAATAATTACGAGGCACAAGTGTGTGAGATGAAGAACGTATTCATATAAAGGGGATTGAGTGGGTACAAAAATGAGGGGTTACAAACGACAGCAAATACAGACAGATGGGGAAATGGGCGGATGTCGTGATGAATAAGGAAAGAGAATGACTTAATGTGTGGGCCTGCATGCATGGGGAGAAAAACGGATTTATCTGAGCGGATTCACACAACTGCTTTTCCAGCTCATCCCCAATGTCAGAAGCCAAGCGGGGTTGACGTGGCAACATGACACCTGTGAGTTTGGAGTTATTTCAATAACACATTGCAACTAACTAGGAAGGACCTGGACTTGGAAGTTTTGTAAAGGTTGGGGGAGAGATTATTTGCAGATGCACCGGAAGACTCTCAATTCCCTTTCCTTTTTGTTCAGGTGTCACTGTATCAGGTTGGGAAGAACTGAGTTGGAATCACTGAATGAAAGCCAATAGCTTTCCATATATGCAAAGTATATGCAAAGTGTACCATTCTGAGTGTTCTCATTTTTTTTATTCCACTCAGGCCCCAAATTTCTTTTGAAAACCCCATCTCCAAGATCCCAGAGAATTTTCCCCCAGTCCTTCAACACAGAACTCTCCTTCTCCTCCATGAGGCCAGCCTGAGAAACACAACACAAACGATACAACGCACACTCCGACATGATGAACCATCCGTCAGACGGCACACAAGACTCGCACAGGATGTGAGCGGTACCACTGTATGCAGTGCAGATAAAAAGCAAATTCACCAAGTCCTTTCTGCTCCGTTGTGATTTCAGATGAATTCGCTGGGAATTTCTCCCAGAATTGGGTTCCATCACCATAAGCCCCACCACTGATGAGGACCATATTCAATCCTGTAATCATGCACATAAAAGGGCAGTAGTAGTAGTAGTAGTAGTAGTAGTAGTAGTAGTAGTAGTAGTAGTAGTAGTAGTAGAAGAAGAAGAAGAAGAAGAAGAAGAAGAAGAAGAAGAAGAAGAAGAAGAATGAACAAATGAACGAACAAATGAACGAACAAAGGAAGGAAGGAAGGAAGGAAGGAAGGAAGGAAGACCATCTTTTTGACTGCTCTTTAAAAACCCTGACCAGAAGTACAGAAGGGCGCTTCATATATGTTAAGGGGTGACTAACCCATGTTAAGGCATCGAGAGTATTCTCCACACCCCCAGAATAAGGAGAATTTGAGAAACCTGAAGTGTGGGGTAGGAAGAAGGGGAAAGGGTCCAATGAACAATGGACCTCTTCGACAAACTACAGAGAAGAGAAAAGATGGGGACGGGGTTGCAGGGTGGGGTAGGGTGGGGGTCAGTGGAGAAAGAAAAAGGCAGAGGGGGAGAAAGGCAGAGGGGACACACACACACACACACACACACACACACACACACACACACAGGAATTTGCAGTGAGATATTATTTTGGAAGGATAAAACTGAAGCAGGGATGATAAATAGGATTAATATGATGGGGCACAGGGAACCAGCCCCCAAGCTGCAGCATCCTTTTCCCCCATCCCCCCAGTGGCTGCGCTTTGTGGGGTGAGGGGGGGGGGTTGCATCCGTCAGCCCAAGCGCCTGACAATGAAAATGGTTTCGAGCCACGGCTGCCGATCGATACTGTGCAGGGGGAGGGGGGGGTTGCTAGCTATGGCAGGGCCAGGCCTCTCGCTCACTCGCTGGCTCTTGCGCCCTCCCCCCCCTCCACCTTTCCACCCTGCGATTTCTCCCTTCTCCTCGCTTCAGACGCATTTCATTTTCTTTCCTTATTCCATTCCCTGGTTTCTGCGTTGCAGCAGACTTTTTTTTAGGGGAGGGGGATTTCCAAAGGGAGGGGGCAGGTGACATCCCCACCCTGTCTAGTCTCTCTCTCTCTCTCTCTCTCTCTCTGTCACGATTTCGCAGTTCTCAGCATGGCTTGCCAAAGCTATAATAGTAATAATAATTTTTTTAAAGCAATAACAGCAGCAAAACCTAGGGGAACAGCTGGACTTCTTTCCTCTCCCCTAACCCCATTAAATTAAAACCTGGTGTTGAGAAGCAGGGGATAAGCAAGCCTCTCTCTCTCTCTCTCTCTCTCTCTCTCTCTCTCTCTCTCTTCTCTCGCTCGCTCGCCTTTCCAGTAGCCACTGACAAAGGGACAAGGTACCATCACTGGCCAAGATTGTACAAGTAGGAGGCAGGAGGCGCCCTGTCAAGGTTGCATGACTACACTGGCTGCTCCTCTCAATTCCTCGCAACACTCCACACCGTGCCACAATCCCAAGAACACCCGGTTTGAGCTGAGCCGGTTGTGCTCCGAGGTGCCGTTCTCCAACAAGGAACGTCTGGAAGTTGAGTCATGGCTACTGGACTTCTGTTTGAGAGATGGAAACGTTTCGCGGTTCATCCAAACAGCTTCATCGTTCTCCGATGAAGCTGTTTGGATGAACAGCGAAACGTTCCCATCTCTCAAAAAGAAGTCCAGTAGCCATGACTCAACTTCCAGATAAACTCACCTGGATGACTGAGACTCTTCACAGAAACAAGGAACCTCCTTCGCCACCAAGTTCTGACTCGTTTACTGAGAGAGGAGGGACGAGGCGGCCCAGTGCCGGTGTCCAAGGACCAGCGGTGGGTGCAACACCGGCGTGGATCCCATTGTGTCCACGTAAGGCCAAAGGGGACAATAGGAGCCCCCCTCGCCATTTAGACAGGGCATGGCCACCACCTCTCTTGCGTCCAGGTGTTTAGGTCTAGGGTGGAATTAAAAGGAACCCTAGAGGTGGTTATTTCACTGTGTGGATGTAATTATCTGACCAGGGAGGAGAGAAAAGCATGCTGTTTGGATTTCAAGCCTTAAGGCACCCAAATATCTGAGCAACTGCATCACAGGATATTTAATCACCTCTGGTGAAACCCAAGCAGGGTGAGAGTAGGAATCTTGGGTGCAGGTTTTCAGAACCCATCTCTACACCAAGTGCAAACCTCCTAGCCATTCCCTGCTTCCTGTACTGCTCACAGATCCACTTTCCCCATAATCCTCTTGGTGCCCCCCCTTTAATTGTTTTTAATTCTTTATTCTCCTCACCTTTTTGTTGTTTGGTTCCCTGCTTTTGATTTGAACAGAAGTCGCATTCTTATTAGTCAACTGACTTCTCTCTCTCTCTCTCTCTCTCTCTCCTCATTCCCATAACCCAGCCAAACCTCCAAATTCCAACCCAAATTCAACATAATCCTCTGAATTTTCCCTCCGCAGCCATATCTGGGTGCCTTTCCACTAAACTTTTCCACAGCCTCATGATGTAAAAGCCAGTTTTCAAATTCTCCTTCTTCTTTTCCAGCCAGTGTGTTGGACCAAAACTTTTTTTAAAATTTATTTATTTATTTATTTATTTATTTATTTCATCCTCACCACAAATGTGTGATGCACATTAGGCCCCGAGACAGTCACTTATGCAAGGCCATTTTAGTCAGCATTATGGCCGAGCGGAGATTCGAACAGGGGTTCTGCGTTGGTAAAAGTCAATAAACTATCCCCAAACCACTGATATGGGTGCCAGGTCCTTGGTTCCCCCTGCGTTTACCTCAGGTGGTTGTACAATGCTCCCCAAAATCATGCCATATTCAAAGTGGCCATGCCGCTCTTCACAGCAAAAGGGACCCACAGGCAGAAGAGTTGTGAGTTCAGGCCCTCCCTTGCCCCACACATAAGTGACCAGCCCTTCCGCCAGCTTCACCTCCTATCTATAAAAGAGAAACAGCAGCAGCTCATCTCAAGGAGCTCCTGGAGAAGTGGCAACATGTATGAAATCATTTACAAATCAGTTTTGTTCATAATAAGTCATTCTTTTACACTTTCGGTCACCACTACTTCCTGTTTGGAGTCAAATGCCGCCGTCAATGGAAAACAGAAACTTTGGACTAAAACGCGGGGCGGATGAGTCCCCAGTGCTGTTGGTCCCTTTCCACTCCGCCTTTCCCAAATCTGATCCCAGGCAGCTGGGCACAGAGACTGTGAAATCCCAAACGGCACCCTTGGCACACATTGATTAACAAGCCGCCAAGACTCCACCGAGACGTTTCCCAGCACAGAATTGCTGGAATGAAAAGAAGCAGTGCAATCGTAATGTTCTCCTCTTGCATTTTGCTCCTGCCAGACTTGTTTGGGAGAGCTCAGGGTATGGTGTCTCCAGGGATCAACATTTACCTGACTTCGATTTGGGCTGCCTTCAATTGGCATCCCCCATGCCCACCACCTGCGGCATCACCATTCACCCTGCAGCCCACACCCCGGACTTCCTTCCCACGTGTCAATACTTCCCACGCTCCATGCTCCAGGAAACACAGAGAGAAATCTGGCGGTTTTGCCAGGGTGCTCAGATTTGGGAGGCAGGTGTGAAAGGGGAACTACAGAACAAAGAGGGGAGGAGATGAGGACGGAATTAAGGGGCGCAAGATCGCAGCTACAACAGGTCCTGGCCGTCCACCTGTCGAGAACCTTTGCCTTGTGCTGAAGTGGAGTCTTGGTTGCACCTCTGATCCCCCGGTGTACGCACGTGCCATGCAAAGACCAGGGTCTGAAAGTGGGCTGCCAAGGCGCTGGCCCTAAGAAGCTTCTAGCGATAGGGGCCTCCGGCTCCCCCCAACAATGCAATTTGCCCGATCGCCAGACCTGTCTGTCAGGCCCGCGTCGGCTGCTAGGAGCCATGCTGCGAGGTGGGGACGCTGCACCCTCAGGGGGTCGGGAGTAGGGTCGGGGGGGTCACCGCAATGCCCCTCTGGTAACAAAGGGGGTAGCCCCAACTCCCCACCCACCCCCCTGCCAGTAGAGCAGGGAGATTCCTGATAGCTCTGCATCAGGGAGGGAGGTGAAGAAGGGCATCGCTCTTTTGCTCTAACCACTAGGTCACCAGGATTTCCTTCAGGAAGCGATCTTGAATGAACTTGGGCCTCTCAATACACTGGGGTTAGAGAAACCATTTTAAAAAATAAATAAAACACCAGGTATCAGAAGGCTGCTCCCAAGAAATGCTGAAGAAAAGAAACTGTCTGTTTTTGACTAGAAGAGAAGGCACAGGACCCTCTGGATCTGCATGGAACGGTGCTTTTCCATCATCCTCCCTCTGCTTCCCCCACCCCCATTTTCCTTACTGCAAGGTGGCACACAGCATTCGAAATGCTACCCAACACTTATGCCCAGCTCAGGCAAAAGCCTTACCTGCTAATTCCCCTCACCGCCGCCCCCACCCCAATTTCAAGCTGCTATTAAAAGCACCTTAGCAGCACCAGGAGAAAAAGGTGGCATTATATTCCCTTCCTTGTTCTAATGAGCTAGCTCATTTATTCTGACCTGTCCCTATTATGAGAAATCATCCCCTCGAGAATCCCTACATCCCGTTTCTTGGAGTTTCCAAGCGGCCTCTAAAATTTGGTTGACGAGCTTTAGAGCAATGGATGTGATCCGTCCTCTTCACAATTGCAGCAGAAAGAGCACCAAGGGGCGGGGGGGGGGGACGACACACCGATCCCAGGTTTTCAGGATCAGGGATGATCACGTTAGGATCCCTCCCCATCCGGCCTCCACTTCTCTTGTCAACCTTTTTCCTGAGGCTGGCTCGGAAATTGCACACACACACACACACACACACACACACACACACACACACACACACACACACACACACACACACACACACACACACACCATCATTCCCGCTGGCTGCCAAGCCCTGGCCTTGCAGAGCAGGCTCTGAGTTGCCAGTAATTAAAACCCTGTTAAACTTCATTAAGCAGCTCCACTTCCGACCTCATTAAATGATGATGAGGGGAGAAGGAGGGAGGGTGAGGGAGAGCAGGCATGGAAAATGTGATCAGTCAGTAGACCTCAGGACTTTCTTTCTTCCTTTCTTCCTTCCTTCTTTCCTTCCTTTCTTCCTTCCTTCCTTCCTTCCTTCCTTCCTTCCTTCCTTCCTTTCTTTCCTTCCTTCCTCCTCCCTCCCTTTCTTTTCTTCCTTCCTTCCTTCCTTCCTTCCTTCCTTTCCCTTGCTTCTCTCTTCCCTTCTTCCCTTATATGCACTAACTTCATTATGCAATAGAAACAGGATTAAGTGAGATGGTAGACACACTTCATACCAAAATTGAGCACTCTTTTGAATACTATGCTGTGGTCCAGAACAGTCATGAATAGAATTCTACCAAATCCCTAAAGCCAACCAACCGGGAGCTAATAGCAATTCAAGGTACCAAGGCAGTTAATTCCCTATAGCGCCCTACAGATACAGATCTGCATTTTAACACTTCTCCAGTTGCCTTTCCCAACTAAAGTAGACCCACTGACACAATAGGATTTGTGTAAGTATTGACTTATCACCTAGCAATTAATTTTGATTGCTGTGCTCTCTACCTGAACCCAGCACTTGAGTTGCTAAATGTCACAGATAACTAAACGCTCAATTAAGTGCGAGGAGGTTTTCTTATCATTAAACAAATGGGATGTAAGATTTCTGCCAATTTTTCACATATCATCCCAGGGATACATATAGATCTCAGTTTACATCTTGCCTTCTTCTGATTTATAACATTGTCATAGTATTTTTCAAAAAATTTGACATTCTACATCACGGCCCTTCCATCTCCAACATAACGAAATGACCTCCCCGTTATAAGCAGTAGCAATCCAAGCTTTCCATGCTCTTCCACTGGTAATACACGTGAGCAAGCCTGAGACATAAATACAATCCCTAATAATGCCAAAAAGAACTAGAGGGCCTTGAAACACATTCCCTTCCTCTTGTTTTACCTGAATATGAGATGCAAGCACTTATCCAAACAACTGTAGTACTGTACATGCACGTCTCTTCAGCTACAGGAATTTCCTGGCATCTATGTCCAACTATTGGTGGATGTGCCATCATCAATGATCTATCCATTTATCTGAGTTGAGTCTACACAAGCATCCCCCATTTTGTCATCTCGACAACCATAATGACTAAGCTAGGCCACAAATCTATGACTGGCCCATGGTCTCCCAGTCTTGGTTCGCAGCTAAGCAAGAATTTTAAAAAACCAGGCCTGCCCAGGCCAAGTCCAATATTCTGCCTGCTTCGCCCTTTTCTTACCATCGTATTTTGTCCCAGGACCAAATATATTGTTACGCCTTGCTTTAGACTGAATATCATGCAAGATACCAGGATTTCCATGAAATGAAACCAGCAACGGTGAGGAAACTTTGGGGTTTTTTTGCTCGTTGGAACACTTTGCTGGTTTCTGGAAATTAGCAGACCGTCTTTCAGAAGGAAAAGTTTTACATAAAAAGGGAGCAGAGGCTGGAAATTGGGGAAGGGTGTTCTTCTCTGTTGTGAAATTGGCCTGTGTTTGTTGTGGTTTTGTAGGATTTTACAATTTGAAGTCTTACGGGTGGTTCTGTTTCTTTGTTTATTACGATGGAAAGCCCACAATATGACTGCTAGAAAGGCATAATTCTTACTAATTCTTTCTATCTAGAGGGCCCAGTGTGTGTGTGTGTGTGTGTGTGAGAGAGAGAGAGTGTGTGTGTGTGTGTGTGTGAGAGAGAGAGAGAGAGAGAGTGTGTGTGTTTAAGTGACTTTTCACCAAGGTTCAGTTGTAAAACAAGATCCATCCCAACAGGAATGGTTTCTGCATATTACACCAGCAAATATACAACCTGAGTACATTTTGTGCGTAATGCAAATAGAAGGTCCCACTGGCAGATGAGGAAAAGTGATGGAGGGAGGGAGGGAGGGAGGGAGGGAGGAAGTACATGAACAAGGGCAGCAAAAAGGGAAGAAACAAGTGTGCACGAGAAAAGAACTGATCTTCTACTGCAAATCTCTCTTTCCCTGCAATAATGTTGCACGACAGTTTCACCTTTACAGCGGAGATCCTATGCATAATTACTTAAGCAGGTGTTCCCGTGTCAATAGGACTTCATTCTGAGTCAACATGGCATAAGATCCGACTGAACGTTAGATGCAGGTTCTGAACATAAAAGCTGCTCCTTTCGGTCACCTGTGGAGTGGGCCATTATCCTAAGTGCACCATTAATACTACCGCTACACCCTTCGCAATAAGGTTCTGCAAGCTTGAATTCTCCGAAGTGCTCTGTCTGCTTTTCATCACAATGTTGAAATAAACTGGGCAGATCGGTATCATGGAGAAGGGTGTCTGGTAATCAATTGCATGGGTTTTTTAATCGGCAAATTACTTGACTATCTTCACCTTACAACATGAGGCTTAAAATTAAGGATTGCTACCCCTCACATTTTTACAGATGCATAACTGAAAGAAGTTTTGCGCATGTATTGATTATCTGTTATTATTGGAATACCTACCTAGCCTTTCCTTTGATGTGTGTGGTTGGTTCAAATTCTGGCAAGCAGCTGGCTCTGCTCCTCCCCCAGTTTTATTCACACAACTGTCTTGAAAAGCTAGGGTTGACCAAAGATTACTTGACTTACTTGGTCTATCTAGAACCATAATCACCAGTTCCAGTTTAATACTACACTACACTAACAAAAGCTGAGCAAGGTAATTGGAGAAAGGAAAGAGGTACATCTTTATCACTTGGAACTCCGTGAAGGAACGCCAAAACCAGCTCATCCTTTCTCCGGAATTAGGGAACCAAGGGATAGCACAGTCTGCCCTTGGTCATCAGCCAGCGGCCTGAGTCTCTATCTCTATCTCTATCTCTATCTCTATCCGTTATACCAAATTAAGAATCAGGGAGTTGAGTTAAGGCAACTGGACTTCAAAACATTTCGTTATTCACTTAGCAGCTTCTCGAGTCTTGAATGAGTAGCCAAATGTTTCAATCCCACAAGAAAAGAAGTCCAGTTGCCCTGACTCAACTCTCCGGACAGCCTCACCGGGATGACTGAGAATCTCCACCAACACCACTTTGTGTGTGGGTTATGTTGTTACAGTCATGACCGACTCTTCGTGACCCCCATGTCCGTGGAGTTTTCTTGGCAGGAATACTGGAGTGGTTTGCCAGTTCCTACTCCAGGCGCCTACAGCAGCTGGTATTCCCTGGTGGTCTCCCATCCAAGTACTAACCAGGGCTGGCCCTGCTTAGTTTCCAAAATCAGTCAAGATCAGATGTGTTTAGGGCATCACAGGACACGTAGGGGGTTTCCCAGCTTCATCCCTCCCAGATATTTGGGGTGTGTCAACACCAATGATGATCATTCCCCAAGGCAACCAGGGATGGTTTGAGTTGTCCGACACACTTGTTTGGGGAAGGCGGATGTACACTGTTCAGAGAGAGGCATCCATTCAATATCCTGGTCCTCCTTGAAACACACACACACACACACACACACACACACACAGGAATACTCACATCACCTGTTGTAAAAGCAGCCATTTTGTTGGTAGATAAACAAATACGTTATCTACTGGCCCATAATGTTCTCAGCTTAAGATTTATACACAAACATTTTGAAAATCATAATGTACCCCAACTACTGTCCTACCATCTGTACTCATCGTTGCAGCTACTTTTGCCATGGCAATGGGCAAAGTCTATGCAAGGAACTCAGTTGCCAGTTCCTTCGTGTCTTCTGATCTGTCCCCTTTCAGCTGGTTCCATGTTGTCACCAGTCCTTCGCCCGCTGGCTTCACCCAAAGCGTCCATGTTTCTGCACATGTCCGCACTTGCCGATGTGACACACTGCCAGCTTCCTAACCTCACAATCTCTTAAGCAGGTTGCTGTTCGTTCGCAGGGTCTTTCGCAAAGAAACAACCGGGTTGGGGGCGGGTTGGTGAGAGTGCAAGCCAAAAGAATAACAGAATACTCATCGGAGAACAGTGGAAACTCAAAGATTAGCAACTTGTGCATCAGCTGCATGCACGTCTAGCAACTTGAAATGCACACTCCTCCCCAAAACAATCCGCGCACACAATCAGAGACCCATCATAAAAACCTGGACATATATAACCTGTACAGCAATCCAATAACAGCTCTGCTACCTTTAGCAGGTACAAGTGCTCCTGCGACAGCCCCTTGTCCATTCAAAATAATCTATCCCTGTAGCAACTGGCATCTTACAACGACTGACCGATAACTATCTGTACACATATTCAACCCAAGAGGGAGCATTCAGTACACAGCCGCTCTACCGCAAGGACAGCAGTGCACAGGCGACCCGTGATCTGAGCAGGTAGCACCCAAAACGGTACTTCAAGGCACCCCTCAGCTCACACTGCCAGCCACTCATGGTACAAGCTGACTCTGAGAAAGCTATATAAACAATATGTTGGCCCGTAGCACATAGCGTGGTGGCTCAGCGGACTAAAGCTCCAAAAACTGTTGGCTGCAAAGTCGACAGCTCAGCGGTTCAAATCCAGGGTGCCACACAGCGGAGCGAGCTCCCGCTGATCACCCCAGCTCCTGCTAACCTAGCAGTTCGAAAGCATGTCAATGCAAGTAGATAAATAGGTACCGCCGTAAAAGCGGGAAGGTAAAACTGTGTTTCCTTGCAGCCAGCCACGTAGCCATGGGCTTGCACAACACTGTCTCTTCAGCATGACTACGGAGATGAGCACCACCTCTAGAGTTGGACACAACAAGCACACATATGTGTGGGGTGGACCTTTACCTTTTTACCTAGCACATCTTCAGCATGCAGCATTCATACAATCCAACACTGCACTCTTTTTCACTCCACGCAGACTTCCGTTCTTGTTTTCTAGGGCTGCTGAATGTAGCCTCATCATAGGAGCCCTGACACCTTCTTCATTTGAGAGGTGATGACATTCAACTCGTACAGGTGCAAATGGTGAAGATCCCCTCTCAAATGCAGTTAAGGTGTCAGGGCGCCTACGATGAGGCTACATTCAACAGCCTTAGGAAACAAGAATGGAAGTCTGCAAGAGACATCTGCAAATATTTGTTTGTCATTCTCTCATTCAAATAAGCTCCCAATCTAAAAACAGAAGCCCCTTTCCAAAGTTGGGCCCATGTAAATGTAACTAAGGAACTCAGGATGGGATGATGCATAACAAGAGTCCAAACCAGCAGAACAGGCCAGAGCTGGCCCAAGACACCTTGCTGCCTAAGGCAAAAGACAAATCGACACTCTCTCCATTCTGTGTACGAAAGTGGCCTCGGTTGGCCAATGTTTCATCCTTAAAAACTGTCGATGGAATCACGCACTTTTCCTCCCATCAGGGAAAGAGGCAGGCCGCAGAAAGGACTGTGTGTGTGTTGTGTCTTTTGTCGTTACAGTCATTACCGACGCTTCGTGACTCCATGTCCATGGAGTTTTCTCGGCAGGAATACTGGAAGTGGTTTGCCAGTTCCTACTCCAGGCGCCTACAGCACCTGGTATTCCTTAGAGGTCTCCCATCCAAGTACTAACCCGGGCCGACCCTGCTTAGCTTCCGAAATCAGGCGAGATCGGATGTGCTTAGGGCATCTAGGACTGTAGTGACACATATCACACGACCACTAAAATCCGCTGCAAAGTGCTCGCAGATGCAGAGCATAAAATTGTCTTCCCACAAGCAGAGGACTTCTTTAAAAAAATTAAGCGTGGCCCAGCGCGTTTTACAAGCACCTGGTGGTAAAATCATTGTCACTGTTCCGATGAGGATTTTAAACCGTTACTCGAGTCCATGGGAACATGGACAAATCCGCACCCAAACCTTATCACCCCCCATTATGGTGTCTTTGCTGCGGTTCTCAGTTGTGAGATCAGAACGGTTGTGGATTTTCAAAACGCGGGATCACCCAAACCGTGACATCAACCATGTGACCGCTCCAGGGTGTGTGTGATCTGGATCAAAGTTTGCTGCAGATTTTAGTGACCGTGTGAAAGCATTCTACACCTCAGTATTTATATTCCACATGTTCCTTTCTTCAGGACCTGCATAAGGCTGCTAGGCAGTGGTGGCATCTCCCCAGTCTTGGCTACATCTACCCAGTCCGTAGCGTTTATCACCTGCAACCCAGCATCTATGGTGAAGACCTTGTGGCTATTCAACGCACATGCTTTGTCCCCACTGGAACACTCCCCATGAATACACCAGCTAGCTAACCTACGGAGAGCTCTCGTGGCAAGTGTTCATGTTAATGCAGCAGCCATTTTACCTTCGCTGAAGCAGAAGGAAGCCCCAACCTGTCTCCAGCCTTGGGGGAGCAAGAAAACAGGAAAGAGTATGAGGGGACCAGTTAAGAGATGAAAACGCCCGCAACCTGGAGAAAGAGGCTCATTGCCCAGAACAAGAGGGAGAGGAATGAACATCAGAGGGGACAGTCAGGTGGAAAATGCAGGCACACGGGGAGATCAAAAAAAGGCGAGATTCAGAGTAGTGAGAGACCTGTTCTTGAAGGCTCCTCCTGAGTGAATCCTCCTCCCCAGAAACCACTTACACACAAGGAGTCACTGGACTGTACCTTCCACCACCGTGAGGCTCTAATATATGACAAGATGCGCTCTACAACCAAGTGTGGAACACTTTGCACATTCTGAAACCGGGTTTAAGATTTCTTAAGTGATTCTACAGAACATTCCTGTTATTTCCAGCAAGGGGAGAGGGGAAATAAATTTCTGGGAAGGGTGGGATTAAAGCAGAAAAAAACAGTAGGGAGGGGAAAGAACGTCAAGAAAGGGAGAAAATAATAAGGCCTATAGGTATAAAAGCAAAACAGAAATAACAAGTTTTTTAAAAAGAGACAAAAACATGATAGCACCTTAAAGATAACTTTGATATTTTGTCCATGAAATCTCACGTTTAGAAAGATTAAATAAAAGTGAGCCTTTAAGGGGCTATCAGGTTTTTGTCTTTTTAAAACACTTCTTATTTCTAGATTGCTTTTACCTATATTGCTTGCACGGGCTAGCACCACTCTACCCTTTCTACAGCTACAAACTGATAATGCCTAGGAATCGCAAGAATATCAGGAGCAGGGAGAGAAGAAATACTGTAGGTGATAAGGGGGTGGTGGGGAGAAGGAAAGGAGCTGGGGAGAAAGAGAGGGTTAAAGATATCAACCATTAAGCTGGAGAATGGGATAGAAAACTCAAGCGGAAAGTGGGATTAGAGCTCAGAGGGGGAGCACCACAGGTTAGGGGGGTCCGGCCGGATCGGGCAAACAGGCCACAGGAAGTGTGTTTGGATTGGGGGGGGCTTACAGGTGCACCCCCTTGCCAGTGCCCTACGCCTTCCTCCTAAGACATCAGGCCCATGTCTGTTCGTGTCTCGGCTGGTGATGCTGCCTCGGAGAGGGACCAAAAGGTAGAGACCACGAGGAAGATGCTGCCGGAGGAAGATGGACAGACAGTAAGGACAGAGAAAGCAGGGTCGGGAGGTGGGGAATCGGTCTCTGCAAGAAAAGACCTTCCACCCTGCCCTCCTTCTCCTCTGCACATACACATACAAATGCACTTGCAGATTGAACCCCCCCCCATCATCATCAACGGCCAGTCCCTTGGGAAGCCTGTCCTTCTCTTCCCCCCCCTCCCAATTCTGCTGACCCTGGCGCGTGGCGGTGCCCGGAGGCTCCGCTAGAACAAAGGCCCCAGAGCTCGTCCAATCAGGGTATGTAGTTCTCCTGCCGCTGACCTTTTTATGATTATTATTTAAGGGAAAAAGCAGAGGCGAGGGGAGGGGAGGGGAGGAGGCAGCCAGGGGAAGAAGAAGGGGGGGAGGGGGAGGTAAGAAGAGGAATGGGGCTTTGCGAAGAAGAGATGGCCTTCCAGCAGCCACTGGGTGGAAAGACATCCCCACCCCACCCCACCCCCGGGACCCCAACGAAGGAACACAAGCTCTCCTACCCAAGACCCACCACCACTACCACCATGGTGTGCAAGCTGCTTCGGAGACCACATTGTCTGGGATCACATAGGCCACCCCCACTGGGGTTACAGCTTGGTTCGCCACTGCCGTGAAAAGAGCCACTCCCCAGGAGATAAACAAACAATCTGCTCCCTCCAGAGCCCAGGGAGGTGCGTGTCGATGCACCCTAGAATGGCGATGCCAACACAGTGGGTCCTCGAACGAGTACCTCTGGCCCTCGCCCACTCCAGGGCGGAATCCCTGTCATGACCGGCTGGCGATGGGTCTAACTTTGCATCTCAGTGCACATCCCGTCTCCAACGGGGACGTGTTTGCGCTGAAGACCGAGTCTCCGAGGTCAGACCCTGAGAGGCCTAATGGTACCATACGGCCTCACTCCCCACCCCATTATCTCTGACACAATACTGTATACAGTTTAGCTGCCAGCACCTGTTGGCTAGCCTCCATGTATTTGCCTAATCTGTTCTCTTTTAACCGAGTTATCTTGACGTCCCCGGGGGTGGGCGACGGGCAGGCATTCATCTCCCGTCCCATCACGAGGCACGTGCCATGCACAAGCCCCGGCGTTGGCCCACGGTTGCAAAGTCAAGCACACATATGCAATCATACGGTGTACTCAAGAAGCAAAAGAACCGTGGGTCCGAGAGGCTGGGACAGTAAGCTCACTGGAACTACCTTGTCAAATTAAATATAAAAATAAATCCAGCACAGGGAAAGATCCTCCCTGTGCTGAGGTTACAACTTGCCAACTTTTGCTCAGTTCAAAAGGCCATTATCCATTGATTGGGACCAGTTGCGGTTTCGCTTAGCACCTCTCACAGTCACGTTGAAGCAAGCATTGATTGCCTACCACCAGTTGAATACTGGCTAATTTCCCCATGTACAGTACTGTACTCCATTAAACAAAAAACATAGCACATGAAAGAACCACTACTGGCGTTTTTGAATAAGCCACTGTTGACTTATCTTTCCGTACATATTGATTGACATTGACTCTATATATTTATACACATATAAGGTATGTATGCATCCGTATTTTTCCTGTCTGTAAGACACCCCTATGTATAAGATGACCCCTGCTTTCCAACCCAACATTACAGTTTCACAACTGTGCCGTTCTCTCCTTGATTTACTTCCATGTATAAGACAACCCTCAATTTTTAGTCTAACAATTTAAACAAAAAGATAGTCTTATACATGGAAAATTACTGTCTGTCTGTCTGTCTGTCTGTCTGTCTGTCTGTCTGTCTGTCCGTCCGTCCATCCATCCGTATGTATGTATGTATGTATGTATGTATGTATGTATGTATGTATGTATGTATGTATGTATGTATGTATGTATGTATGTATGTATGTATGTATGTATGTATGTGAAATTACTAATACCTTTTGATGGCAGGCTTTAGTTGGAGACTGCAAAGGATTCTGGCTGCATTATAAAATTACAGTATAAATTTATTCCAAACCAACACACACGTCCTCCTTATCTGAGGAAACGTTGTGCTTCAAGTTCACAAAGGTTTTGCTACTCATGGAGGACTAGCAAATGCATTGCTTGCCACTGTCAAGTGGCTGTGAAGGAATTCGAGATGGAACTTCGACTCAGATTTTTGACAGGTGCCGGCTTTGATTTTAATCAGCCCTCCAAGCAGACTAAATGAACGCCCAGCTCCCAAAGCCAGGTAACCCGAATCAATATTGAGGTTCAAAGCGGAAGTTGTCCATGGCTTTGAATTCAAATCCCGCCCGCCATCAAGAGAAATGGATGCTTGAGTCTGAATCAGAGACACACTGTGCAATGGGAAATATTGGGGGTGGGGGGTGGGTTTTCCCATCTCCAGGGCTTTCTCAAAACTGGCCATTTGGTGACATGCATTGGGGATTTCCTAAATCAGTGCAACCTTCAGCTTTTCCACATTCATGTGTCTTATATTAGAAAGATAGGTAACTCGCAAGCTTGCAGCCTTATGCTGCTTTTAAACCGACTCCAATCGGTTGTCTAAGCCATCAGCTGGATAATTATATATCTTTCAAGTTTAGCATTAAAAGCTAGCTGCGACACATCATGGACATCTTCACAGGTGGTATTTTTTGTGTAAAAAGTGTTGTTGCTTTTTTTAAAAAAAAAAAAAAAGAAAAATCAAATCTTGAGACATTGCCTCATCCAACGGGGGTTTTCCAGCTGAGTTTCAAGAAATATAACAAACACATACACACATTCCAGTTGGAGATCATCTGCAAAAGCAATCTGGACCAAGGTGTACAGCATTGTCCCTAGACCGCGAGACACACAGGGAGACCAAAGGCACAGATGCCTACAAATAACACATTCGCACACACTGAGAGCCTGGTGTCATAAAACCACAGCCTGACGATAACTCTATCGCTCATGTACATATGGCCAATCCGAGTTGAAAATACCTCAGGTACGCAGAATCCTAATTAATACCAGTGCCTTAAAATCTTGCAGGCTGTCCTTTTTATTCCCTTTCATTCCAACATGCAATAGTGTGCATTTGAGCAACACACCTTTCCAAGAAAGACCCAGCTGCTGTGTACTCCATCCCCCCTTATTATGCAACATCTACCCTGCTTCTTCCCCCCTGCGATAACTTTAGTGCAGGTTCTATAAGTGACTCTGTGGCACCCCCCCTTCTACTCCCAGCTGCCAAAGCACCAAGGACACTGAGGCAGGCACACACAAACACATATATACACACACAGAGACACAGACACAGACACACTCACTTCTCTAGCCTCTGTGTGTGAGTGTGTGCGTGTGTGTGTGTGGAGGTGGGGGCAGTTCCTCTAGCCTAGAAAAATCGATTTCTGCCGCTGAACAAGCGCCGCTTCCCAGTTCTCCGGGTTCATTAGCACGGACTGGGCTTGACACCAATACAATTTCCACTTCGTGCCGGGCCGGCCGGCCGCAGCAGAGCAGGGTGGGGGATGGGGGGTGGGGAGGGGTGCGCCTGCAAGGCCTGTTCTGCAAAGCCACTTGACTAAACCCCCGCCCCCAACACACACACACACACACACACACACACACACACACACACACACACACACACACACACACACACACACACCTGCCAGCTGCGGGAGGCGACTAGGAAATCATCCCTCCAGATTCAACCCTTCCTATGGATTTCCTCCTCTTTTCCTCCGTCTTCGGATTACTTTATCTTCCGACGACGGACACCATAGCTGTCGCTTCCTCTCCAGGCCCTGACCCTAAGCTGGTCCTAAATCCTAAGCATCTAGCGAACTCTTGCAAAGGTCAGTGTCGGAGACTCAGTGCTCAGGATGCCCGAATTCTCTTCCAAACTCTTGGCACTGGGTTTAGGAAAAGGGGAATGAGAAGAATGACCACTCGCTGGTTATTATTACTAATTTGCTAATTAACAAATAAACAACACTTTCCTCCCTGGCAACACATCATTCCCGTCCCAGTTATGGCACCTATTTACTCACCAGGCCTCATCCCATCGAACACTTCCGAATCTTAAGAGACAGAAAATGAATATACTCCCAAGGTCACCTAGAAAAGTCCTTCAAAGACCCCATGCTCCAAATCACCTCATTTCCCCTCCTATTTGCTCTTCCAACCCTTGGATCTCAAAACACACATTTGCTCCTGCCTAGAAGGCCTGTTCCTTAAAATAAGCAACCCCATTTATGATTTTGGGTCAGGGTCCACAGATGCACCCTCAAGGGGCACACTCCAGAACTCCTTTCCAGAATGGATCCAGATCGGATGTTGCGGGAAAAGGCGGGATGAAATCCCTTGGCATTTTCTTGAAAAAAGAAAACTTTACAGCACACAACCGGGAGAGGATGCTTACATTTATTGCGGCAGGGAGTAGAGAAATGACAAACCAGAACCCATCACTAGGGATGGGGAAATAAGTTCATAAAATACAAGAGGGCAATCCTCTTTGATTTCCTGTTTTGGAACACATCAACCCAAAGAGACAGAGAATCCACACATTTCAGAGTGCAAGAATTTGACTTAAGAGGTATTTGCAGGGTAAATCAGGTTGACACATCAATTGGGGGTGGGGGTTGGTCCAATGCAAAGGAGGAATCATTAGTAAGTGAATTTAGCTGGATATGGGGTACAGCGGTGATCCTAAGGCACGGAAGAATCCGATATTTAAGCAGTACATTTCCCCACCCCTACCCCCACAGCGCATCTACACAATCGGCCCTTAGTAAGTATTGCAGCCTCCGCTCCCAAAATCCAAACAGATGCTCTGGTGGTGGTGGTGGGTGTCACAAAAATCCAGCCACCAAGGGAGGATTGCAAACAGATGGAATCGGGGTAGATGATGGTTGGGGGGGGGGGTATTTAAGGATGCTTCCCCAGGCTCCGGAAATATCTCACAGGTGCCTTCTCCTCACCTCCTGCCACCAATTTCGTGGCGGGGGGGGGAGGAGGCTTGTAGCTCACCCACCATCCACCTAACCCCAACTCTCCCTGCCCCGTTTGTCTTTCCAATATCCTGAAGCAATTTGGGAGAACAATTAGAGACCGGGTGGGAGAAGAAGGGGGAGGGAGAGAAATACGAATAATACCTAGCTAATTGAGAATAGGGGGGAAGGAAGCACACCTCTTTCCCTCCCTCCCTCCCACCCCCCCAGCAAAAGTGAATGGGGTGGGGGTTGGTTTTTTCCCCCCTCCCTCTCTTCTCTTTTTCTTGGGCGCTTCTTTCTCCCTTCTCGCCGCTCTGGCGGGCTTCCTTGCCTGCTACCCTCGCCGCCCCCCGACGGCCCCCACCCTCTCCGTCTATCGACCGCAGGATGCCGGCGCCGGAGGTTCGATACGGAGCAGTGACACTCCGGATCAATACCGCATGAATAAAAACCCCGCTCGCAGATTCCCCCTTTTTCTTCTTCTTCTCTCTCTCTCTCTTTCCTCTTTTCCTCCCTTTCTCTCTCTCTTTCTCCATCGGCTCTTTTTAAATCTCTCGTTCTTGCGCTCTCTTCCCTTCTCGGAGGCGCGGGCATCTCTCTCTCTCTCTCTCTCTACCTTAAAAAAAATAATTTCCCCTCCGCGCTTGGGGTGTTTTTTCTTTTTTCTTTCCCTGCCTTCTCTCTCTCTCTCTTCTCTCTCTCTCTCTCTCTCTCTCTTTCTCGGTGTGTGTGTCTGTCTTCCCCGCTTCTTACCGTTTGCAGAGCGCAGGGCGAGCGGCGATTTGAGGTGCCATCCGTTCTCCGGGCCGGCGGATCTTGGGAAGACCAAGGGAACCGGCAGTGGGATGAACATGTCGGGGACCTGTGAGTGACACTCCGCATAACCCCACGGAGGGAAAAAAATATAAATATATAGAGATATATATAAAAGGGTGGGCGGGTGGGTTGGGGGGGGGGAAGAAAGGGCTGGCGGGGTCGGGATGGGGGGGAGCACACACGCTGGACAGGTGACGATCGACCGAGAATGACAATCCACCAAGGGTGGGGGCTGGGGTGGTGGTGGAGGAGTGGAAATCGGACAGATCTCTCTCTCTCTCTCTCTCTCTATTCTTTTCTCTTCCCCCTCACCCCTCTCCGCTTTCTGCGCTTACACACGTGCGTGTGCGGGGGGGGTGCGCACATACGAGTGTGTGTGTGTGTGTGTCCGCGTTGCAAGGACGCGTGGGGTTTGGTCACTCCAGGCGGACAATGTGCATCATTTTAAAGCTGATTTTTTGGGGGTGGGGGTGGGGAGGGGTGGGGGTAAAGGAGCAGGTGAAGACATGCACGGAAGTGTGCGCGGGTGTGTGTGCCACACGCCGATTTCACACACACCCCGACAGCTCCTGTGTGTGTGCGTGCGTGCGAGTCTGTCTTGGCCCCCTTTCGCTAGATCAATGGGCCCCGCTTAGGTCCGGCCGAATTTCTCGCTCCCTCCTCTTTGCCTTGTCCCCCCCCTTTCTTTCTCTCTCTCTCTCTCTCTCTCTCTCTCTCCGGCCTCCGATTCCCACTTTATTGTCTTCTCTGTTATCTCTCTCTCTCTCTCTCTCCTCCCAACCACCCCGCTTTGACAGATGACATCCAAGCCAGCGACCTGCCGTCCCTCGCAATCCCCTCCATGGGGGGGCTCAGCTCCCAATATCCCCCCCCTTCTTTCTTCACTCTTTGCACAAGTACAGTCCACCCAGACAAAAGCAATTATTCCTTAGGTACAAGCTTAGTGTGGGTGTTGAATGGGGGAGATAGAGAAACGGGGGAGAGAATGGATTAATTGCTGGCCCCCTGCCCCAACAACAAGCTTTCATCGCCCGTCCTCCTTCCCCACCCCACCCCCCACAACAACAACAACAAAATTAGCACACACTTAGCACCTCCGTGCCTTCCGATGCCTGTTTTCCGGGGCTAAAAATAAACCCCTTTGAATCGGTCTCCTTGCCTCTCCTCTAAGGAGCAGCCCCCCCCCCCAGGCCGGACCGCCGCCTTTCCCAGGTTTATTGTGTGAGATGCCAGCAATCTGTACAAGGGGTGCAATCATAAAGGGGTGACCTTGCCATCCCCCAAAAAAACCCCAACCCCATATAATTAGCTCGGCCGGGATTCTGCGTAACTCTTTCCCTGCAGAGAGTTCCACCCAGCCGGTGATCACTGGATCCCCCTGTCCTTTTCCGGGGAAGGGACCGATCTGCTCTGGGTTTGTGTACGGCTTCGGCTTCCTTTGAACAGCATCCACGATCGGGGGGGGGTGGCGGCTTTGGAGCGGGGAACGGGGGAGAGAGGTTAAAGGGGGGGGGTGGCTGGAAAGGCCGATTCCCCTCCTCCTCCCCTCCCCCGCCGCCGCCGCCTGGGCTCTCCCGTGATCCTAAAGATCTGCCTGGGGTCGCTGCTGGCGCCGGATTTTGCGTCCTGCTTCTCCACGCCCCGGGCCTCTCCTTCACCCAATGGTCGAAGTTGGCACACTTTTAAAAAATGCACACGCATTCAGATGTTCCTTCGAGAGGCGGTGGCGCCTGTTTTGAAAAGGGGTGGTTTTCTTGATGCGGGGGCAGGGGGGGCGATGGTGCCAAGTCTCGGCCCTTTTCGCCCATCCCCACACCCCTCCCCCGAGATTGCCGTGTGTGTGTGTGTGTGTGTGTGTGTGTGTGTGTGTGTGTGTGTGTACACCTGGCAATCGGGCGGGTGAGGATCCCGAGACTGGCCCCACCCCCACCCACCCCCAAAAAACCCAGAGAACCATCCCTCCAAGCAGCTTGAAATCAAGTGTCGAGGATCCTCCTGGTCTAAACCTACCCACCCACCCCGATTTCTTCCCCCCCCCCCATCGCTGTCACAAAGGTTCAGCAGGATTGCTAAAACACGTGTCGGGAACCTACTAAACCGGTTGACCAGAAGAGAGACGAAATTTCTCTCCCAGGCGGGACTTGGTGCCGGGAGCGATCCATTTGTTTTGGCTCCACAGTGCATCGGGTGGTACCTTTTTGCTTGCTTTCTTTTTTCCACGCTCCGCCGTCGCACCTTCAACCTCACGCACATTTTTTTTTTTTAAATTTGAACAAAACCAGCCGCGGGGGGGAAATTTGCGTGGACAAGCCGCGGCACCTGGTACTGCTAGGGCCGGCTAAACAAAACAAGGGACGGATCCGGCCACGATCCCTTGCAAGGACTGAGCCGTTTTTTTTAGAAGCCATCTCAACCAATCAAAACCGGGATATTTCTGCTATTCCCTGTTCCTTCCGTGGATCGGGCCGGATTCCTTCTGTCCCTTAGTAGCCCCTTTCAAACAAGTGGCCCGAAAGGAACTCGTCAAGGGGTCCTATAATCTGTGCCCCTCCCCAAGGAAGGGGCCTTTACGTGCCTCCTTTAATCCCCCCCCACACACACACACACCAGGTCGGCTTACTTGACTTGTTTTCCAAAGCTCTGGGCCCTTGGAAACTAGAAAACTAGAGGAGGAGGTGCAGAGGTTATAGAAAGGCATAGGGAGAAAAAGACAAGACCGGCCACCTTTGAAAGGAAAAGAGAGGGAGAGAAACGCTGGTGGATGGGCAGAGAATGGGATGGAAATGTATTTGTGGGAGGCAGAAGGAGCAGGGGCATATATGATGTAATATAGATAGATATCAGATTGATGGAGGGGCAAATAGATGAATATGTATGGGGCAGAGGTGGGGGGGAGGGAGAGAGAGTGATGCAGAGGATGAGGAGAAAAGACAGAGGGAGAGTGGGGGGGCGGAATCCATGTGAATGGGGCAGGAGGGGTGCAATTATTTGATTCAGTGCCACAATGCTGAGGTCAAAAATTAACTGCTGCTACCATTCAAGTGAGGGGTGTTTAATGTGTGTTCTCTGTCTTTCTGTTCTCTCTTCCATTCTCTCCTCTCTCCCCCCACCCCTTCCATCTCTAGGGCGTCAGAATATAAAATTTGCAGCACAGAGACAAGTAGGAAACACACACACACACACACACACACACACCCTGTACTTGGAGGTTGTGGGTGTTTTGGACTATGCTTTATCCCACCTGAAGAAGTGGCTTGCTGTGGGTTTGGTTTTTGCTTTGTGTTGTTGTTGTTTTTAAGCGAAGCTGTAAAGAGGGTAGGTATCTAGGCAGCCATTTCAGTCTTTGATAAGGGGATTAAAAAATTTAAAGGTCTATATGCGCTAATAGTAAACCACCTTAGGAAATCAAGAGGTGTGTTATTTACAAATCCACCTGTTCAAAGAAACCAGGCCACATCAGAGAAGCAGACCTGGTCCATTTCTACAAAAGGCCCCTTTTAGGAACTGAACTGCCCACATCTTGTAAACCCTAAACTTGAACATTTGCTAATGTCCATTTATTCCGTGGCTCGGTGTCCCTTTTCACAAAAGGACGTTCTTGCTGGCGCTTGTGAAAATGTTTGCTTCTCCTCTTTTCTTTTTGCTATCCTCTTATTTCAATCCAAACAGACAGAAAAACCGCCCTGCTCCAAAAGTGAGCAGTCCGGATACCTTACCTTCCCGTCTCCACCCCGCCTGCACCAGTATCTATTGGACATGGAGGGGAGGAAATAGCTTCATAACCTATCCTCAGCCAACGGGACGAGACAGAAATCGAAAATAATCATCCTAAGCATTTAGTTAATCTCCGGTTTCATTGTTGCCGAAAGCATTCTTTACTGTTAAGGCTTAATAATAATTAATGCCCTACCTTTCCACAGCAGCCTTCAATAGCATAGGTGAAGAACAGAGAGAACGGACGGCGAAGGTAAAAGCTGCATGTGAAATAATGGGTAAATAGGGGTGAATTTCATCTATACAGGCCCGGTTTCAAAGAACTGCTTTAGATGAGCTGAAAGGCTTGTGGATTTTTTTACTATCTCCCTTTCCTTCGCGCTGGATCAACCGACTGCTTTTGAAAGAATCTTCAGTTTCAAAAAAAAAAGAATGGATCTTTGAGGGAGCAGCATACCAAAAGGTATTCAGTTGAGAGGAAACAACTACGCCGTTCTTAGGACCGTAGCCTTAATAATCTCTCATAGAGATGGTGGGTTCCCTCCCTTCCCCAGCCCAGCTTTCATAGCGTCCCTGGTGCATTCTGACTGCAATTTAGAGATAAAGGTGTGTCTGATTATTGATTAACACGCAGGTAAAAACGGTGCTTAGAGGCCCAGATAAACAGGAGGATATTGAACACTGCCGTCTACATCCCACAAGATGGATGGGAAGACACCTTCTCTTCACTCGCCAGGCTGTAACGGTTGCAGATCTGATAGATACTCGTGTTCTGGGCACAGCATCCAGGCCGCCGAGCCTTGGATCAGAAAATGGGTGAGCGTACACCTAATTGTCGGTGCCAGCACCCACATTGAAAGAGCCAATCACACCTCATTTGGGTTGACTGAATGGATCCTCCTGGCCCAGAAAAGAAATCTACCTGTGGGCAAGAAGCCCCACTGTGTCAAGCTTTCTCGCCATGGAATGGAGATGCAATCACATTGTTTTTTTCTTCTCATTCATTACTCCGAGACCATCAGCTAAAGTGTGAAAGTATCATAAATGAACACAGATTTGCAGACTGCTCTTTTGTTTTTGGCAACTCTGCGTGGACGGAATGTATTTAAAAAATAGACATTTTGTTAAAGGGAGTGACAGCCTATGTCACGAATATATTTTAATAACCATGCTTGCTCTTTTGTGCGGTCTAAGACCTGTGACTATGCAGTTCTAGAACTGCATGTGTCTTTTGCATGTATTAAGAGAATTGAGAGGTGAGGAATAGGAACCAATTCACTCGCTACCTCCCATATTTGTTCACCTTTAAGCCATTCATTAAAAAAGATGTGTAATTATAGCCTTTTCGCCTGCGCAATCTAACACCCGCATTACATTCTGAGCCCACTTTCAAAGGACTACAGGAATCTAAAAGGACAACACGCAGGCTCGAAAGCTCGCTACAACAGACAGGACGACGAACATTCGAAACACAATCTAACGGTGCAATTCTCGGAGTGTCTAAAGAATTACTGAGAAATCTGGAAGCAATATCCTTGTTTAATGTTTTTTTTAAATCAAGCCTTATTAAACGCTTGCTGTTTCTTCTTTTTCAAATGGTGCTTTTTAATTCGTAAAGCAATTGGGGTGGGGGGCAAATTGGGAATTAATTTGGGAGAGGCCTTTATTCTATTCTCCTCTTTAAGCAAGACATTTCATCTGAAAGGGCTGAGAGGAGAGTAGAAGAGGGGCTTTTTCTGTTATTGCAGAATGCTCACTGGGGTGTCACCCATGTTCCTCCTCCCCCCATCTTCTCTGAGGCTGTACATGGGGAGATACTCTAGAAAGCTTGCAAACTCAGTTTCCTTCCTCCTAGAACAAGGGAGGCAGAGGAATGGAGACACTTTGCAAAAAGTTTGCTGCCGAAGATCTTTTTGCAAACAAAGCAGGGGTGGGGAGGCAGATCTTCAGTAAGGCATGAGGGAGAAAACATTTCAGGGTAAACCACCATCGAGAGGGGCAGTGGCTCCATGTTCTGCTTGGCCTTATCTCGCACAAGGGCATTCAGGGCCCCCGGCCTTTGAAAGAACCCTGTACTTGTCTAGCCAAGCTCTCTTCCTGATTCTTCACACTGTTCTCTGTTGGGTCCAAGAGCCAAGCCATGAGTTGGCGCATGCTAGGAAATTCCACCGCACAGCGAGAACTGTGCCGCCGGGGGCTTCGTGCGCCCGCAATGTGCCACAGGATCAAAGGCAATTTTGACTACCACCACCCATCCCCCAAACAGAGACGATCGCTGATTTTTCAGTACTGCAGAAGGAAGTGGCTCCATAAAAGGAAACACACACACAAAACCACCCAGATATGCAGGTATGTTTTACAGTCCTTGGTTCTTTCAGGCCCTGAATTTGAGGCGACAATCCCGGAGACCATTTTTCTTGCAACCCTAGAAATGCAGTCCATGTAGGCATTGGGCTCAAGTATATAAATTTCTGATCTCCATCCCTGCTCCTCTAGTTGAAGAATTAGCAGACACAGTTCATAGCTATGTGCAGTCAAGTCAGTTCCACCTTATGGTGACCCTTTTCAAAGGTTTCTAGGTAGAAAGTGCCTAGAAATGTTTTTTCCCCTTCTTCAGGGGTGGGTTGGGGGGGACTATGCAGCTTCCCCAAGGCCACCCAGGCTGGCTCTCCTGAAATGCATGGTGGGGTATGGAACCCCCAGCCTCTGGCTCTGTAGCCAGATACTTAATTCACCAAGGGATCTAGCCAGATATTAGCAGCGTGCAGTCTTGTCAATACAGGGATAAAAATCCCACACCACACCATTAAAACAAAACCGTATCCGCACGGGATGGTATTATTTATGCAGGCCTTTTAATGTGCTTTAAAATCTCTAACCAGCAGGCAAGGGAGGGATAGATGTGTTCAAGAGGGGAAACGGCAGCAAGGCAGTAATTTCCAATTCTGACGCACAACTACTGTTCAACTTTGGGATAGAGCCTGCTAGTTGGACAGCAAAAAAAAAAAACTCCCTCTGTGAAAACAGCATGCGAACCACTGTCTATGCATAGAACATAAGAACATAAGAAGAGCCCTGCTGGATCAGACCAAAGGCCCATCTAGTTCAGCTTCCTTTATCTCACAGTGGCCCCACCAGATGCGTCTGGGAGCGCACAAGACTAGATATTTATTTCCTACTATTAATTAGGATTCTGCGCACCTGGTCCTTGAAGTACCCTGGTTTTAAGCCTGGGGATGACACATTTCCATCATGGTTTGTAACCTGTGATGGACTTGTAGCTAACATTATTACCAGGGGCGTGGTGGCTCAGTAGACTAAGGCCTCCGAAAACTGTCGGCTGCAAAGTCGGCAGCTTGGATGTTCGACTCCCGGGTGCCACGCAGCAGAGCGAGCTCCCGCTGATCACCCCAGCTCCTGCCAACCCAGCAGTTTGAAAGCATGTCAATGCAAGTAGATAAATAGGCACCGCTGTAAAAAGCGGGAAGGTTAAACTGTGTTTCCTTGCAGCCATGACAGCCACATGGCCATGGACTTGCACAACACTGGCTCTTCACCTTGAATATGGAGATGAGCACCGCCCCCAGAGTTGGACACGGTTAGCACGCATGTGCGGGGGGAACCTTTACCTTTACCTTTAACGTTATGACAGATTCCACTTCCTCCACATGCCCAGCTCCTGGATCAGGCAAAGACCCTCCAGGAGAGCACAGAAAAAGACTCCCAGTGTTATCTCAGATGTCACCATGATACCCATGAACTTTATCTGCCCATTGGCTGGCACAGAAACAGAGACAATACTCAAGAAGGATGTACGGGCTTCCACTTTCAGAATCACTGAACCGGGGAAAGGCTGGTCATCTCACTTTTGCCTACCCCAGTCTTGCTCATCCGGATGGGTTATTTGGCATTCTAGACTTGTATTGTCTAAGAACACAGCTACGTACTGTACACTGAAAGGCCTCCTTCCCAAGCCATCACCCTCCTAAAAACAAATACTGCAATCTCCATCACCCTCCTAAAAACAAATACTGCAATCTGTTTTTCTTCCTATGCTACCATTTTTAAAGAAGAAAACTAGAAATATGGTAATGTCCCATCAATGGATGTTTGGGTGTTTGTTTCTTTGTTGCTACCATGTTTAAAGAAGAAAACAAATGAAGGGCCATCAATGGATGTTTGGATGTTTTGTTTTGTTTCTCTCTCCCTGCCCTGAAGGGCTCTAACCACCCACACACACACACACACACACACACACACACACACACACACACACACACACACACACACACACACACACACCTGTTAGCAGAACACTTATGTTGTTCCTGTATGTTTCCCTATTAATAACAACTCTGATGAAGAACTCTAATTTGGATGTGGGCAATCTGGTAACTACTGCTGAGCAGCTGTAAGCCAGGGGTCCAGCAACTGCCGTTATGAGAAGGGAATGTTAGTTTCCATCCCTCATAACTTTACATGGAATTTAACTGCTCGCTTTCTCTTGTAGCTTTAATGTAATGTTGTCTTGTAATGCTGTAAGATGTTCCATCAGTTCCCTGTTCTCAATACTTGAACATGTCTTCTTTATTGTACTGGACTGTATATTATCCCTCATTAGTGTAAGCCGCCTTGGGTCCTTTTCTAAGGAGAAACGTGGGGTAAAAATACTCTAAAATAAATAAATAATAAATAAATAATACAACCTTTGATCTCCCAGGCTTTTTTTTGGGGGTAGGCATACAAACTGAGGGGTACCCCATGTTGGGTACGGAAAACGGAAGTGCGACCTTGTAAACCTCCAGAGGCATTTCTTAAAAGGGAAGTATGTGTAGAGAGAGATGGTCCATGCAGCTACGGGTAGTCTTTAAAGCATGGTTCTCTGTTTGGTTCCAAACAGAGGTCCTAAATCCCTATGTATTGGTTTCAATAAGATAGCACCTGTTCTTTCTCATTTACATTCCCAGAGTATTGTTCAAATACAAGACTACAAATATACAGTATCTCTATGATAAACATTGGTTAGATAATAATGGGATGGGATGTTTTTTGCCTTCACCACAGAATTATGGGAGCAAAGATCTGTGGAGGGAATTATGAATATTCCCTTGCAGATGCCCTGCATGCTTAAAAAACTACAGTTCCATGGGGGAGTTGGCAGGACGAGAACCAGTTCAAACTTAAGGTTGCTTTCAGAAGGATAAATCTTAAAGGAAATGTCCTTTGTCTTTTTCTTTTCAATGGATATTATTTTCTGCCAAGAATATGATGGAAGAAGCCATAGGAAGGAAGGAAGGAAGGAAGGAAGGAAGGAAGGAAGGAAGGAAGGAAGGAAGGAAGGAAGGAAGGAAGGAAGGAAAAAAAGAAAGAAAGCATAATATAAATGGCAGATGACAACACCTGAACCACCTCCTAACATTCCATTAACAAGGAAGGAGGTTGCACAATTCAAGCTCCATTTGAAAGCACCCTTCTTCTTTTTTGCTGATCTACAATGTGATATAAAATCTACACGAGCAATATTGCAGAAAAATTCCACCCCACGCTAATGACGTTTATATGGCATAACTACATATGACAAAAGCCTAACAGATACATTTTGTAGGGCGGACAGAACAAGCTTTCTGACAAGAAGATTTTTGAGCGTAAAAATGGCAAAAAGTACTTCTCTGCCTACTGCTTCTCATTCTCAAGGTGACATAACCCCCCGCCTCACAAAGACTGTGAAGAACGCTGACCCTCATAAATACACATTAAAAATATGGCAATGGGCCGGGCTGGCTTGGAGTGAAGCAATAAAGTATGGACAAATATCAAGCTGAGAAAGGGTTACTCATACAATAAACAGACTGAACATTCCCCTGCACAAAGTTATGCCTCTTTTTTTCCATAAGAGATGCAGCCTTTGGACTTTTTTTAGTACCAGCTTATGTTTATAATATGTAGGTCCTGGTTAGGAGAGGACATCTCAGACAGACTTTTAAAATGTTGCTCAGTGCATCATTATCTAACCTCCTTTTATTTTCTCTCAGAGGGGGGAGTAATCAACAGGTATTTTCCCAGTCACACACCCTAGAAATGACGCTTGCTGAACTACTGACCTTTCAGGTAGAAGTGGCAGCTGTAGTACATTCACTCCAGTCCAGTCCAGAACCTGAGGAGAGACAAAAGACTGTCAAAACCAACCAATTCAAGGAAGAAGAGGTGGGGAAGAATGCTGGGATTGGAAGGAAGGAACGAAAGAAAAATATTATGGTAGTCTTTTGCATACAGTAATGAGTTTTTTCTTCCAAGCTCAACAGGACCAGCCTTCGGTATCCTTGAGGAAGATCATAAGAGAATTGATGAGGGGTATAATAAAGTTATTCATAGCCCAGGGCAGTGGTGGCAAACCTTTGGCACTCCAGATGTTTTGGACCACAACTCCCAGAATTCTAAGCCTAGGCTGCCAATGACAGCAATGGAGGTTAACAGCGTTCTCAATAGGGCCAGTGTAGAATTCCTTGGAGCAAAGCTATCTTTGTGGCATGGTGGGAAATCTGAAGGGTGACCAGGACAAGAGAAGAAAGTCCTGCCCAAGAACCCTGAGAGAGGTTGCTAGCAGTCACCAGCCCTACAGAGACAGCTTATGTCAGGCATGTCCAAACTTCGCCCTCCTGATGTTTTGGACCACAACTCCCAGGATTCCAAGCCTGTATTTTCAATGGCAAAGGACTGTGGGAGTTGTGGTCCAAAACATCTGGAGGGCCAAAGTTTGGACATGCCTGGCTTATGTCAAGAAAGATGGCCTCCAAGCACCCTTACTCCTAGCCTACCAAGCTGGGCGCCATCTTAGTTTAGCCTCACAGGCTCCTTGAACTCATCTCGTTTCCCTATGTGTGCCATCAGTTTGCTACCCGCTGCCTTTTCCAAGCCATGCAGTTCCTGGAACAGAAAAATCCAGATGACGGATAATCACTTGTCGCTCAAAAGAACGACCCTGGTGGCTGGTACCTGGCAGACGCCTGGAACCAGTTTCTCTTCCTAACTGGCCCTTATAAAACTCCATTGATGCCTAATGTATCCCATACTGCACACCTGCACCGTGCGCAAAATACAGATGGGTATGCTCACAACGAGATGCCTCCGGAGAGGGATACAAATTCTGCAATTCTCTTATAAAACTATGTTTCTCCTCTTTGTAGAGAGATTCCAAAACCCCAAAAATCCATGTGATAGTTCAGGATTGGTCCTTAAGATTCATAAACAGTAACGCCCCCCCGCCCCCCAGGAAAATATACCGGTTTGGTCAATTTGTTTGAACTATTTCTCTCCACCACTACCATGGGGATATATATATATATGTGCCTTGGCCCCATGTTTCATGATGTGCTACTAAGAGAATCCACAAGTGGGTTTGCAAAGACTTAGATCAACCCCTAAAGCCCCCCAGTGTCCAAAAGCCAGTAACTTCTTAAGATTGTACACATCTCTTTTGGAACACGGAAGCCTCGGCATTTAGCTTGTAGTTTTTCTGCTAAAACCTGCCCGATCCACTCCAGGTTTGAGGCCAGAACCCATGCGCCCCAGTTCTGAGTCCCTCCAGAATTGATTCCTTGCCCCCCTTGTTCCTCAGCCTCCCCCCCCACCCCACCTCCGGCTACGGAGCGCACCCACAGTTGTTCCTGCTAATCAGCCGATGTCATCTGCGGAGTGAAGTCTTTGCTTAAAGAGATTTAGGGCAGGAATCAATAGGAAATTTAAAAATCAATGCGGTTAGTATGAGAAAATCAATGGTGTTTAATCGGCCTGCCGATCCCCAGTCACAACAATTAGAAGGCTGGGATGTTCTACATCCCGCTACATGCCATTAGCGTCAATATTTGTGTAAGTGATGGCAGGGGGCAGCCCGGGGGGAGAAGTGGGGAACCCCTGTCTGATATTAAAACGCTCGGAAAGCGAACGGAAGCATGTATGAGGTGGGGGAATCCTGCTACCTCTTCAGCTCACCGTGTCCCTTTGGGAAGTAGCTTGGCTCATTGCCTTCCTTATTCTTCCTCACCGAGTTGTTAGTGAGAGCTTCTTTCTATGGCAGTTACTTCACGTCCTTCCACAACTAGTTTTGTACCGTGACAGCATTGGTCGCGATCACGTGGTTTTGTCCCCTGTTTCTGTGTTCCCATGGTTGTGATAACCTGTCTCGTGACAAGTGTTACCTCACGGTCTTGTACCGTGACAAACACTGAATTTGTCTAGCTTCCTTTTTCCTTTTATTTGGGTTTTAAAAATTCTTTTCGATATTTTGTTTCTGAAAAGTCAAAAACAAAAACCTGGAGACAGTTTTCTGAGAGAAACAAATGTTTTGTTGCATTACAGTCGTTACCACATGATATCTTGTCTCGGAACAGAAAGAGTGACAAGGGAAAACCCTACCCCAGCGCCAGGTACAGGATTGTCACCCGTTCCTGAGGCATGGTCGAGACAAATTTCAGTAGTTGCACAACGGACGTGAAGTAACATTTTATTTTTGTACCACCCGTGAGCGCAACACGAACAAAGACAAAACGGATGTGAAGTAACCGCCTAGGTCTCCCTTTCAGGAGATACAGAAGAATGGTGCCCTGGGTTCTCATCCCAGCTCCAGATGCAAAGCATGTCGTTACGACCCGAAAACAATAAAGGTGATGACTCCTCTATCTCTGGCTCTATAGATGAGGCAGCACACTAGGTGTGCCAATGGAAATAGCAGGCTTGGCCTTGCCAAAAACTGGCCACCGGAGTCTGCCATGGACAACACTTTATGAGACATAGTCACTTGGGTGCCACAAAATGCATGCAAGCATCTATCTGCCTCCCCAAGCACCACCTTGATTAAGCAGGCTCAGGAACAGCCGGAAGGAAGGAAGGAAGGAAGGAAGGAAGGAAGGAAGGAAGGAAGGAAGGAAGGAAGGAAGGAAGGAAGGAAGGAAGGAAGGAAGGAAGGAAGGAAGGAAGGAACTGATGATGGGGAGATGGAAGGAAGGAAGGAAGGAGCTTATGATACATAGGAAGGAAGGAAGGAAGGAAGGAAGGAAGGAAGGAAGGAAGGAAGGAAGGAAGGAAGGACAGAGAGCTGTGGCATGGATGCTACATGTAGCAAGCTGAGTATAGCTCAGTGCCTGAGGTCTATGGCTGTGGAACCAGAAGATGGGAGTTCGACCCCCCCCCCGGTGCCTCCTTGACAGAAGGAGTCGAAGACCCATTGGGTCCCTTCCAGCCATGCAGTTCAAAAGATGTCAAGATTATTATTATTATATGAGACATGCAGGAGGATCAGGTCCAACATTCCCACCCCACCCCACCCCCATCAAAGGCATGTATGCTTGCAAGTCAGTGTCCCACCACTGAAATGTAGTTATGCACAAGGAAGCATGTCCATATTATGTTCGGGCTAGCCCATGAAGTCGCACGAGGTGTCCTAACTTATCAAGCAAGAAATATTGGGGTGCTGTTAAAGGGCAAAAAACTGTCGAGCCCGTAGTTTTTTCTGATTTCTTTTTTAACTTCCTCGGGAAACACTATTTAGATATGGGGCACCCAAATGTCTACACGGGTCATCTTTCGAGGAAGAGATGAAGGCACTATGTCCAAGAGTTTTAGGAGACTGGGGATCAAAGGAGGATTGGGCATTTTAATACGTCACTGGAGGTCCGGTTAGCGAGCAGGGGAGTAAGGTTGCACAGTTCTTAACATTTTACAGGAGATCTCTTCTGGTCTAGTGGTTAGATGGGGGAATAATAATTTGGCCGTTTTTTTAATCACCCAACTCTACTAGCAATAAGAACCAATGCGTTTTCCTCTTCTCCCAACCCAGTTCCAAAGCTGGGCTCAAAGTAGCTACGGACGGGACAAACGACAAAGCGAGGCGCTGACAGAGAGTTTGCTCCTGGGAGCCAGATCAATGTGTCAGCGTGGGGGTCGCTGGGAATCCCCCCAAAAAATCAATGCACTGGTGTTTCCGGGCTGTGGCCGCCTAGATTAGCCTGGTATAGAGCTGACAGGGGCACTAATCAGGCTGTCAATAACCCTGACCTTGGGCAATTAACCTATCGACAGGAACGGGGCAAGAGGAAATACATGGGCGGTGGGGTAGAAGGTAGAGGAAAAGACCCCTTTGCAATGGACGGAGAGTGGGAGCAGAAGTGGAAAATAAAGACTCTTACCCGATCCTCCACCTTGTTGCTGTATCCTGGCCCAGCGCCACAGGCCCCCAATATCAGAGGGGCGCAAGTAAGGGGCTTGTTTTCACTACACGTCATCAATAATGCTTGCAAGCAGATCTTTCACAGCCAAAACTGGATTACGCTAAACCAGTGATGGCGAACCGTTTAGAGTCCGAGTGCCCAAACTGCGATTCAAAGCCCACTAATTGTTCGCAAAGTGGCAATACAGCAATTTAACCTGAATACAGGTGGTTGTGAAGGGGCGATGTCAGGTGCCCACAGAGAGGGCTCAGAGTGCCACCTTTGGCACCCGTGCCATAGGTTCGCCAACACTGCGCTAAACACTACACATGTCATAATCGAGGGACCTTGCCTCCTAATTCCCTTCTTTCGGGTGGTGGTATCTGCAATCTTGAGATCCAGAAACTTTTTCTTGAAATGAACCCTGGCCAAAGCCTCGAAGGGAACATGAGGAGCCTCCAGACCGGTCGCTCTGATTCTGATTCATCTTCCTCACATTCTCCCTGCCAGGTGTCGTTCACTCTGATGATCTGGCCTATTTCTAGTGACAACTGTCCGGCGGAGATGAATCTATAGCTGAGGACAGAGTAGAGAATGGACTCTCTGAAGACCTCTCAGCTTTAGGCCTGAAGCATTTTAAGCCTTCTGTGAAATGGAATCCGAACTAGGGATTGTTCTAGTAACCTCCGTCCATTCATACCACACGGGACGTGTCGAGGCCCAATTGATCAGAAAAAGCTAGGTGTGCACAGCGAAGACTCTATGAGCATGCGTGCACCTATACCTTAAGTGCACGGGCTTCAGGGGTGTGTTGAAATGGGGAGAGGTGAAGCACAGAAAGATATAGAAGGGGATGAAGCGATACAAGTGCTAAGGAGATGATAAGGAAATGTTTCAGGTTAGTTAATGATATTGCAGTATTTTAACTCACTTGAATTTTGACCATGTCCTTAGGTACATGTTGTGTGCAACTTTATACAGCGTTCACAATGCACAGCAGTCCTCCAATATACCTAACACTTACCAAACCTGCCTGCAGATGAAACTTACAAATAAATCCACAAAAACATTTCTGCCAGTTACTTGCGACACACTGACAAGGTAGCTAGGAAAACTCCACAGTTTATAACATCAGCATTGCTTAGTCACCTACAGGCAATTTTTTGCCTCACCCCATGGGACCATAAAAGCACTAACTTATAACCTGCATTGGTGTATCCCAACAAGCATTTTAGGTACTCAAATAACCCAAATGCCATTCCATCTCAAATCAAGATTTACAAAACGATTGTCGGCCCCGTTGCACTGAATGGCACAGCATGCTGGGCGACAACAGTGCGAGTCTCCATGCCAGTATGCTCCATTGGTTATGGGGTATGTCCCTACTCCACCATGTCACAAATGACACTACCTGACAGCAACTAGGTGTGATATCAATTATGGAGAAGATGGGAGAAAGCTGGCATCGCTGGCATGGACATGTCCTCGGAGCTGCACCTTCCACGGGCACCAAAACTGCTTACCACCTGTAAATCGATAGCTGGCGGCCACGTGGGCAACCAAAACAGAGATCTTAAAGGACACTGTCAGTAAGGAGATGCAGATTGTCGGCCTGCAGATGCAGATTGTTGACTTGAAGACGCGGTCAATCAGACAAAGTGGCATTTTAGGATCCGAGGAGTGGACCCCATGCCTGCAGGAAAACAATCAGAAGAAGAAAACAGACAGACAGACAGACAGACAGACAGACAGACAGACAGACAGACAGACAGACTTATCTTCAGAGTCCATCGCTAGAACCAAGAGATGGGCAAATGAAGTTCTTTGGAGATCCTTCATGTGATCTTCCCAGCATGGTTTTGATTTTGAACCCTCCACCAAAAGGTGAATTCCAAATCTTATAACTCTCCGAGAATGCCAGTTAACTTCTCAAATGAGACAAATGGATAGATAGATAGATAGATAGATAGATAGATAGATAGATAGATAGATAGATGTGTGTGTGTGTGTGTGTGTGTGTGTGTGTGTGTGTGTGTGTGTGTGTGTGTGTGTGTGTGTGTGTGTGTGTGTGTGTGTGTGTGTGTGTGTGTGTGTACAGAGAAGAAACACATGTGGGTTTATCAACCCAAGATCTGAAAACTGGTGGGGGGACCAGGGGGAAGAGGTCACCTAAGCTTTAGAAATCTCAACTGACAGCAACTTTAAAACAAATATATTTTCCTATGAGAACCAAACATGCCAATCTCACTCTAACACCTACATACTGGAATACACCATATATAGCCACAAGATAAAATCTAATGCCCCTCCTTCAGATAACCCTAATTTCTGGCCTTAAATACTGCTCCAATGCATGCAAGACACAGCCTGTGCTTCACTCTTGGTGTTTGCAAACCATGTGCAATGCATGAGTACAAAGTAGAAGATGCTGGTGAAAAGGAACAAGGCAATTCACCACAAAAGGTAACGCAAGGGGTAGTGGATTTTTAAGTTGCCCTCCGCAGCAACTGTGGTCCTTCACCTTCATGAATCACACTCACGTTATCCATTATTCACGACGATGGACAACACAAGCACGATCCACACTGGGAACTTTAAACCCAAGAAATATACTGCTGTGCAGAGCGTGTATACTGCTAGATGGGACTGAAGGCGTGTATAAGGGCCGTGACCGGAGAGTGATGCTGCGTGCACCAGTTTGGGTGTCCATATGGCTTGTAATGTATAGGGTGTTGTGTGGGGATCATGTTTGCCCTAGATCCCGTTGTGTTGCCCGGCATGCAACTCCTCCCCCCACTTCCACCTTGTGACCCCATAAATATGAATTCGAAACCATCCTGGCAAAGGTCACAAGGGCAGAGAAGGAATAATGGCTTGGGGACATGATGGGTGATGGGACGCTGGTGCTTCCACCGCCAGCAAAATATGCCAGGGTCGAAGGGAGAAGAGAATAAAATTGGAACCAAATCGGTAGCAGACAACCAGGAGATTCCCAGGCGGGGACAGCATCAAAGCATACAAGCAGCAAGACCTACATCCGGTGAAAAAATGTAGACAGGCTGGCACCAGGACAAAACACAGCCAAGTCATGGACATTGAAAAGAACACAATGGAAGGAAAAAGGAAGATTGAGGATGAATATTAAGGCACGTGTTATTACCTCTCCAAAGCAACAATATTCTGTACATTCATGGTTTTATTCTTCCATTGGGTTTCTTTCCCATGAATTTGCTGATGAAATAATTGTTTGGACTACTTTCCCAAGAACGGAGATTGATTCGGAAATTACATCTCTCCCCATTGTGTCCACAAATATTTATTTTGTCTAACAGCCACTGCTGGTAGAATAGGTTTAGTAGGGTTTCACATTGCACATTCAGAAAGCAACCAAACTTGCTTAACAGAGGTGTGTAGCAGAGCACACCTGTTTTTTCAATGTGCCCTCACCTCTCTGGAAAAGGACACTTAAAATTTTCTGTTTCCAGTTATGGTGAACCAAACAAGGAGACAAGGATATAAGAATGAAAATCTTGAGACATCGCACTCCCAGTTTCAAACTATGTTCACCGCATCAGGATGGGGCAACTGCTTTGATAAATCAGACATAAGAACATAAGAACATATAAGAACATAACAAGAGCCATGCTGGATCAGGCCTAAGGCGCATCTAGTCCAGCTTCCGAATCTCACAGTGGCCCCACCAAATGCATCTGGGAGTGCATGAGACTAGATATCTGTCTCCTGATACCATTGCCCTGCATCTGGCCCTTGAAGGACCCCGGTTTTAAGCCTGGAGATGACACATCTCCATCATGGTTTGCCACCTGGGATGGACTTTTCCTCCAGGAATCTGCCCAATCCCCCTTTGAAGGCATCCAGGCCAGATGCCATCGCCACCTCCTGTGGCAGGGAGTTCCTCAGACTAACAACACACTGGGTAAAATCCTATCCTAGTTGGGATACAACAGGCTAAGCAACAGGATCTCAGCCAGGGTACCCTATTTCAAACGTCACTTTCCTACACATCTCACACTGAGGCCACCAAGAAGAGACAAAAGCAGCCAGAGGAGACAAAAAGCCGTTCCATCCTCCGATTATTCCCATCTCTTGCCCTCCTTAAGAAAGAGGTGTCCCCTACAATTTCTCTTCTCCTCTCCCTCCTCACCCTTTCCATACTACCAAACTGCTGGACCTAAAGAAACGGGGATGAAGATGGGTGGGGGGAGGGTGACGAAAAACAGCCGACCATCCCCGGCCGGGAACTGCTGAACCTGTGAAAATCTGCTTCAGAAATCCAGTTAACAGAATCCAGTTATAGCCCAACTGCATCAGGGGAGCACAAGGAAAGGTGGAGAGCGGAAACGAAGCAAAAGAGATTCCTGCCCAGGGAAGGGATGAGATTGGGGCAGGGAGTGGGGTTGGCAGGGGTTGAAGCAGAAACTGGGGTCTATCTATCAGGATTTTGCAAATATCTTTCTGACCCAAAGTCTGGAAAGAGAAATAAAGCAGAGAGGAAAGAGCAGTAGAAAAACCTGATTCAAGGTTGCAAGCCTACCAGGCGTCTCCTCTCAATTTTTGACTCAGTTAGTGCTTGGAAAGTAGTGTGGAGAAGAGATTTGCTCCCCAATATTCAGATTAATTAAACTGGGAACCAGTAAAGCACAACAGGGAGATGGAAAACACACAATACTGTACCTTACTTCTAATCTCAACGGGAATAGCACTACTGACATAAGTGATGAATAAGCTGACATGTCTATCAATCACATTGAGTTGATGGGTTTACTCCACTTGGCACGAACAACTGGATCCTGGCCACAGGGCTACCAGAACAGACACATCGTTGTCGGCTCTTCTGCAGCAAAATACGACGTCCAAAATTTTAGGGTCTGAGTAGTGGGGGGAAACACCCCAGGACACACAGTCTCTTTGTTTGCCAATGCATCTCATTTAGGAAATGCTTATATACAAATTCCGTGCATAACTTTTCCAGTGGGAGAAGCCAGTGTTGAGTGGTGGTTCTTTTGTTGTCTTATTTTAAAGAACTGTGCAGCCTTAACAAAGCACATAAGAAGTATCCAAACGCATCTGGTGGGGCCGCTGTGAGATACAGGAAGCTGGACTAGATGGGCCTTTGGCCTGATCCAGCATGGCTCTTCTTATGTTCTTATGTTCTTATGTTCTTAAGTAAAAATAGAAAGTACCGTGGTGCCCCAACTTAAGAGCAATTCGACTTAAGAGCAGAAAACTGTTAGTGTTTTAACTGCTGCCTTACAAATTTTAGATGTAGTCTTCTCGACTTACATTTTTTTTTCATTTTTAACTTATTTTTTCAATTTTTTAGATAGGTACCCCGACTTAAGAGTAGTTTGACTTAAGAGCATGCATTCGGAACAGATTAAATTTGTAAGTTGAGGTACCACTGTAACTTCTAAGGCAAACAAATAAGATATGACAAGGATCGTAAAAAAGCAACATAAGAAAGTTAAGGAGAGAATACAGAAGGAAGGAAGGAAGGAAGGAAGGAAGGAAGGAAGGAAGGAAGGAAGGAAGGAAGGAAGGAAGGAAGGAAGGAAGAGAAGGAAGGAAGGAAGGAAGGAAGGAAGGAAGGAAGGAGGGAGGGAGAAAGAAAAAGAAGGAGGGAAGAAAGGAGGGAGGGAGAAAGAAAGAGAAGGAAGGAAGGAAGGAAGGAAGGAAGGAGGGAGGGAGGGAGGGAGGAAGGAAGGAAGGAAGGAAGGAAGGAAGGAAGGAAGGAAGGAGGAGGGAGGGAGGGAGAAAGAAAGACAAGGAAGGAAGGAAGGAAGGAAGGAAGGAAGGAAGGAAGGAAGGAAGGAAGGAAGGAGAAATTAGTGTCAGGAACACTGTAAGCTTTTCTCTATTTTCTTTCTCGCCAAGCCCCTGAGGGTTTCAAAACTAGTTTTTCTGCAAGGGAATCTTTTATCGGGGGCAGTAGGAGAGGAGCTAATTATGAAATAAAACTAATTAATCACTGCAAACCACGAGGCTGGCCCAGTGGGGCACTAAAGAGATGGCTTTTCTCCCCCTCCTCAGGGCACAGAAATTATTTGCTGTCAATGAATTATTTAATGATGTGGTGTTCATTATGTATTATTGATCAGGAAGGGCCATTATTGTCGCCAAGATAGCCCACGCTTTCTACCCAGGGTCGGATTCAGTGTCAGGGCGGAGGAAGGGGTTTTGTGAGCCCATATTCACCTTTGGATGAGAGCGATGCTGTTTGGCTTAGAGACCCTTCTCCAAACCTGCCACACTTTTCAAACCTAACGCTACAACGTTGGCACCCAATCGTACTTTTGCTTTCACTCCTATCATGGCATTCTCTTTTTTAATGACCTATATATGCACCAACCCTTTCCAAAGTTCAAGGAAAATGCCTGTTGTAAAAGCTGAGGGGTAAAATATGCTTCTACAAGACATTATATTTTGGCTTTTGCGCCTTCATACCGTCTCCGGAAGCACAGCCCTTCCTGACTCTCTTAACCTCAATGCTATGTCACTGCAGTGCTGGTGAGTAGAGATGGGCATGAAACAAACAATTTTTCATTTTCGTTTTTGTTTTTTTGTTTTGTTACGCAACAAAACGACAAACGAATTTTGTCTCCAAAATGAAACGAAACGAACAGAAACGCCGGAAATTTTGTTGTGCGTTTCGTTTCCGTTACTGCAATACAGTGAACTGCTTTAAATGCTAAAAAAAAATCACAAAAAATTGAAATAAATGGCAATGAAACAGTAAAGAAACGAATGAAAATGAAAATGATTTTTTTGCAAAAATTCGCGAAAAACGGAAACGAACCGAAACGGACCCTCCAAATGACAAACGACAAATGAAATGTCATTTTTTTTTTATTCGTGCCCATCTCTACTGGTGAGATCTGTTGTATCTCTGCTTGACCAGCCTCTATTCCATAAACCAGGTAGGATCCAAACCTCCTTTGAGCACGGGCATGCCTGTGGAACAGCACGCCCTGTGTGCCTGGGAGTTTAGATAGGGTTAGATTAGAGGTGGGGAACCTTTGGCCCTCCAGATGTTTTGAACAGCAACTCCCAGATGTTTTAGAGACAGCAACTGAATAAATAAATAAATAAAAATAAATATTGCCAGTGATAGAGGACTGGGGAGTTGCGATCCAAAACATCTGGAGGGCCAAAGATTCCACGTCCCTGGTTTAGATGGACAGGCCAGAAAAGTTCTGGTCATTGCCTGAAATAAATGTGTACGAGAAAACCATGTACCAGGTTTGCCTCATCCCACCTCCAAAGGTTGCAAACTTAATTCGGATGAAAAACGGACCAAAGGACCAAACTCAAATTCTCATTTTTCTCCGAAGCCTGTAAAAATGAGTTAGTTGCACTTCCTCTCAAAATGAAATCTGGTGATGTCTGCTAGATCCCCATTTAAAAAAAAAAGACAACATTCTCATTCATCCCTAGAAAGTGAAAAAAATATGCATCTCTCAATTTTACTTGCTCCTAAACCTTCTAACTTTGCAACATTTCGGTATGTCTTGATTTAAAACAAACTGAAATGAAACTCTTGCCTACACCTCTGACCAATACTTCACGTACCTCTTGCTGTGTGTCACGGCCCCGTTTGTGACCGGTTCGATGGAACGGAACCGCACGGCCTTGTGGGGTGGATCTGAAGTCGCCCCAACCACCCACCCCCTGAAGTGAGCTCCAAGCGGGCTGAGAGATTCCCGTCCTGGAGCTTGGGAATCTTTTTTATCCGCTTCTCGATCCGCCCCCAAGGGGACGTGCGGTTCCTCTTAACCTAGCAATTCCACTGCAGATAAAAAAGATGTAGAAATTTTTTTTTGAAAGTCCCTATTTCAAAGCCAAAGATCATATTGCGTACAGGCAGCTTTTTAACATAGAAGTGTTATGTTACGGTTCAGAGTACGAAACATAAGGGCAGGGAGATGTAAGTTCATATTCCCTGCTCCATAACATAACTTGCTGGAAAACACAGAGCAGATCAATATCTCAAGCCAATCTTAACGGAGTGTTGTGAATGTGCCTTTCACCTTTTTGGAGGAAGGCATGAGTGGTATGGATAAATAAATAAATAAATAAATAAATAGATTCAATTTTTAACAAAATGGTTAAGTTGGGCAAACATGGCTCCGCCAATATCAACCCATTAAAATCCCTTTTCCACCTATTCTCCAAAGGAGCTGTAAGGCTAGACAAACCCAATACTGTTCCGGAAAAGATTGCTGGTCTGAGATTCAGCTTCATTTCTTATTGTTGTTTTAATTAAAGATGCATGGTGAAAGACAAATAATGCAAAGAACCGTGGACATAGGTCTGGGCGGGTGATGTGCCCAGGTTGGCTCCTTTACTCTGCTACAAGCTAGGCAAGTGACCTTGGTCAAGTCCCTTAGGAAGCATCAACACGATGGGTTAATGCACAGTGCGATTTTTTAAAAACATGCTAGCCAGAAAGTGTCAGCTACATGTGTTAATCAGTCTGTTCATGTAGCAGAACATTTAAGTCCATGTTTAAATGCATGTTTCATCTGACCAGCTGCCTTGCAAAGACTTAGAGAGATGTATTTATTTATTTATTTATGTATTTATTTTTACAATTTATATGTCGCCCACTACCCAAAGGTCTCTGGGCGGCTTACAATCAAAAATTAAAACAGTTAAAACATCAGATATCAATAAAAAATTAAAACAATAATAAAAACCTTACACTAAAATCATTGCCACCAGAGGACCCACAGTCTATATTGTATCAATTTAAAAACTTCTGGAACAGGAAGGTTTTTACCTGGCACCGAAATGTCATCAATGTTGGCGCCAGGCGGATCTCACTTGGGAGGGCATTCCATAGCTTGGGGGCAGCTGCTGAGAAGGCCCTGTGTCTGCAAGCCATCCCTCTCACCTCCTTGAGGGATGGCTCTTTCAAGAGGGCCCCCTGGCTCGATCTTAATTGCCGGGTAGGTTCGTACGGAAGGAGGCGGTCCTTCAGGTATCTAGATCCTAAGCCATTATCTTAGCAGGGATGGTTAAAAGGCACCCAGCAGTCCACCATTAACCAAGCAAAGGTCAAAGTTGCCTATCAGAAGCCCTGCCCATAGCATTTAGATCCCAGATTTTCTTCAGTGAGTTCAACCTGGCTGTCTCCCTCCCTTCTTTATCCTTACAACAACTCTGCCAGGTAGCCTCCTCTGAGACAGTCTTTTGTCCAAGGTCATTCAGTACATTTCACGGCTCAGAAGGATGCAGAACCATGTTTAATACATCACAGCTACTTCTTTCCAATCTAACACCTTCCAAACATCTTCCGATTTTGATTCCCATTCCCCTCAGCCAGCACAGCCAATAGGACATGTTGGGTGGGGGAAATGGGAGATATACTTCAACACATCTGGGCGGTTCCAGGTTCAGAAAGACTATTCCTTAATTCCATGAAAACAACTATGCACTTATCCTCAGTCACACACATTTTTAAATCTTATGTAATCCCCTCAAGATCTATCTTCTTTTCCTTGTTTAAAAAGACAATGGAGGAATACACATCCTTTATTTATTTATTTATTTATTTATTTATTTATTTATTTATTTATTTAGCTTATATGCCACCCGCTACCCAAAGGTCTCTGGGCGGAGATCCCCTCGTCAGGATAAAGGCAGCCTATAAATCACAATAGATGATAGATAGATAGATAGATAGATAGATAGATAGATAGATAGATAGATAGATAGATAGATAGATAGATAGATAGATAGATTTGATTGGTTGGTTGGTTGGTTGGTTGGTTGGTTGGTTGGTTGATTAGAGGAGCAGGAAGGAAAAGAAGAATTTTTTTGTAAATTTATGTGGGCATGTGTGTTTATTTATTTATTTTCTGTACTCCCTTTCCACTAAATATAATTCTCAATGTGGCTGAACATACATCTATACAAAGTTTTTAAAGCAAAAAATCAAAAGCAAAATGAAATTTGAGAAAAACTGTGTAACAGAGGACTAAGTGCTCTACAAAGAACCGTGAATGCATGGCGTACATGAACGCACAGTGTTTTCCAAAGAAAAAGGAGCCTCTTTGAATACTACAAACTAGCACCTTCCACAAGGACAGGTAAATACCCCAGTGGACACTTAAAACCTCATGTGAATATAGCTACGAGATAGGCTTTGACTCACTCAGGGCGTTTATACACGACCCCTAAACTCCGGGGCAAATGGCTCCCAGCTCCGGAGATTAAAAATGTTTACCCACCAGCTCTGGAGTTAACAGGAAATTAAGTGCGACCACGCCCACTTTAGCGCGTCCCAGCGCACCTTTCAAGTACCTGCTCTTTGGAGGTGAAAATTATTTGATCCGGTGTAAGGATAGTGAGTGTGGGGCTCTCCTGGCTTCTGTTTGTTGTTTTTTGGCTCCCGCCCCTTTAAGAGCTACTTTTACAGAGACGAGAGGCAGAACGAGGTGAGCGGCATGCTTTTCTTTCTCTTTTTCTCCCTCCCCTCACGCAGCCAGCAGCCAGGAAGTGCGGAGGGGTGGGGACACAGGAAGAGCGACGAACCCCTAAGATCTCTGGTCCGAATTTAAGTGGCCAGCGGATCTTAGGGGTCGTGTGAAAAGGCCCTTTGACTCACTCAGTCTGCAGAATGAAGAGAGACCAGCCACCAAGAACCAGCTACAAATCACGAGTTACAGACCTGGCTGGTGGAAACATGTCAGTTTAAAGATGAGATCACACCCTAAGCTGTAGTGCATGGAAACTGGAACCCCTTGATTGAACAAGAACCGGGGACCATTGAAGATGGAGGCTTGGGATACTTCGTTGTTACTACAGCACAAGCATGTCCTGTAATAGAGGGAGATGGGTTAATAATCCTTGGATATTAAAGCAGGGGCATTCAAAGGGAAACGGAGCGACACTTGACAAGCCTGGAAACTCCACAAAAGAATGGAAGTGTTGGTCTATGTTGAATTTCCTCACAGGCCCATGTTGAATTTCCTCACATCAGGAAACATGGTCGGTTTCTCCCTCTAACAGGGGGGCTCCTACTATTAGTATCTCCACAATATTCAGGACTGCACCATGACAAACACGGAACCTATGTCGGCTGACTTTCTCTGCGTGTGGAGTTTATCGAGACGCAACGCCTTTGTCAAGAAGAAAATGTGGCAACGCTAAACACAGCAGCTGTTCCCATGACATGTGACAAAGAAACAGCCACCATTTTCAGAAATACGGAGTACAGTATTTCAATAGGAGCCCAATGCACCATTGCAGTGTAAAAACAATAATGGCCCAATGATCAGGATAGCTTTGCCTATAATGGACGTAACAATGGTTAATCTACCACAGACGTGTGTACTTCATCTACCAGAGTCTGCCCTTCTCGTCCACATCGGGTGGCCATTTCTGCAAAGACCCTTCCCAATTGTAGCTTTCATTCTGACTAGGTTTTTCTTTATGTATAACCCATTTCCCCATATCCCTATCACATTTTAAGCGACTGGGATTTTTAATCTGCCATTATATTCAGGGTTTTTAACATTCTCTTTCTACTGTCTCCCCAGTTCTGCTTCATCATTGCTCTTGAGGCTGCTTGTTTTCTGAAATAAGTGTTGCTCATTAGGGACAAATAAGCTGTAAATGTTCCAGAATAATCTTTTAAGGTAAGCAGCACCCCTTAAAATACTGTAAGTGGCAAAGCTTAGAGACTTAACTTGTACTGGGCCATTTTTATGCTGGGAATTTACAAAAGAGCATACCCCATTACTACAAATGAGCTAACTTTCAATAATTACCACCTTGGTTTGGCACACAGAATCTCCACACAAGATGCAGTCCCCAATGCACACTCATGAACAGGCACAGAAAACAGTGCAAGGAATTATCCTTTCTATGATTTCATTGCCTTACAATAAGAAAAAGGCACAACTGAAATGTGCAAAGAATTGATCTGTATTAAATCGGGTATGCTGTGTATTTTGTGGCATCCTTTATCAGGGGATTACAAACGCAGGAGCAGGTGATGCCTTTATTAGACTACTAAAAACAATAATAAACAAAATAGAACAAACAGTGAGTTTTTGATGATAATTCGTCGTTTTCTTCACACGTTGGAGATCACATGATCTCCTGATTTTTTTTCTCTCTCCTTGTGCTTAACTGAGTAGAGAACACCTCTGAAATCAAAGGTGTTCTCTAACCTTAAAGCACCTTGGAAAAACACTAGATAAATACTCAATTTTATAATGATGAATTTTGACTAGAAAAACTTTCCCTGACATTGGTGCCTATTAAAGATTACCAAATGTTAATTTACCACTAAACTCTTTTAAACAGAAGCATACCCGTGTTTCCCTGAAAATAAGACAGTGTCTTATTTTAATTTTTGTTCCCAAAGATGCGCTAGGTCTTATTTTCAGGGGATGTCTTATTTTTCCATGAAGAAAAATACGGTACACATTTATTGTTATCTTATTATGGGGAGGCCTTATTTTCGGGGGATGCCTTATATTTCAGTGTGGGGCAAAACTGTAAGTAGGTCTTATTTTCAGGGGATGTCTTATTTTTGGGGAAACAGAGTACTTAAAATCAGAGAGGCAATGGGGCTCATTCCCTTCCAATATATTTTATGACTAACATTCTAATCAGCTCCAAAGTGTACATATTAGGCAGCAAAATGTCTGATTCATATGGATTAATTAGCATGAGGTAGAAATAAACAAGTATACAAGCATAGAATCCAAACCAAAATAATTCTTGGCTTTGAATGTTCTAAATGGCTGGTGACTTCAATGAACTTGTTACTCATCCAAATATATTTGTTTGGAGGAAACAGACTTTGCTTCCTTCCTTCTAATCCTTTTATTATCAAACTCATTCTAAACATGAATGTCTATTTTAACCCTGTTGTAAACCGCCCAGAGTTCCTGCTGGAAGATGGGTGGTATAGAAATGAAATAAAATAAAATAAAATAAAATAAAATAAAATAAATAAATAAATAAATAAATAAATATTATTTTTTTCTTGAGAAATTGGGAATAGAAAAGAGAGGGGAAATAAATCCAAAGCAAAATACCTATTGATTCAGTCTTGTTTTTTTAAAAATGGAAACATAACTTTCAAAACATGGAATTATTTGGTCATGCCGGACACATAGCACCCCAAAAAGCTGTTTTTAAAAAAAAAATGACGTTCCAACAGGCAAAATTCAACACGTGTTACAAGGGCAGCAATATTCTGTTTCATTTTGAATCAAAATGTTGCAATGCTCAAAACGCTTAATGTAAGCATTTCCCCCTGTGTACAAACACAGATGTATCAAGCCAGCCAGAGTTTTCTTGAAAGGTAAAACAACGCTTTTCCTGTTTTCATGATTCAGATGTACTGGGATCAATTTGGAGTAACAGATTTTGTTGTCGTTATGAGCAATTGAGTCGCCTTCGATTTATGGCATCCCTAATGAATGAGCCTTCTCCAAAACATCCTGTCCACTGCCCTGTTCTGCTCTGAAAACTCAAGGCTCTGTTTAGGCAGTCAATCCACCTCCTAGATCAGTGATGGCGAACCTTTTAGAGACCGAGTGCCCCAAATGCGATTCAAGACTCACTAATTATTATTATTATTTTTTGCCAAGTGCCAATACAGCAATTTAACCCGAATACAGGTGGCTGTGAAGGGGCGATGTCAGGTGCCCACAAAAAGGGCTCCAAGTGCCGCCTTTGGCACCTGTGCCATAGGTTTGCCAACACTGTCTTAGATGGTCTTCCTCTTTTCCTAGTGCCTTCAACCTTTCCAGGCATTACTGACTTTTCCAGAGAATCTTGTGTTCTCATGATGCACCCAAAGTCAGAGAGCCACTGTTTCATCATGTTTGGCTCCAGAGGTAGTTTGATTTGCACTATGAACCTCTTTAAGGAGACTTTGAGTCCATATTTAAAAGAGGAAGTATGAAGAAAACTGCAGGGGGGAGGGGGTTGATTTTCCACTGGGATATAATTTGCTCTTACTTACCAAGTGATCTGCACAACCAGAGTTGGCATGTCACGTCAAATCTCAGCTCCACAACAGCATCACGGAGCCTTGCTACTCTGTGAAGAAAGTAACTCCAGCATTTGAAGAATCTTGCTTTGCGTGGCCTGTTTGTGCGAATAAATGTTACGTGGATCTTGGGTGTATGAAGGTTTTCCCTTCAGCTGGTCAACCAAACGACCAGGAAGGCACCAAACTCTCTGGATCAAACTCACAACCCTTCGTCGTAGTTGGCCATTTTTATGTCTGTCCAGGATTGTGGTCAGACAGTGAATGGGACAGGTCACTGAAAACTCTACCAAAGCAGGCGGCACAATGATTTTGTCTACATTTCTTTTTTGTTGTAAACCGCCCGGAGTTCCTCCGGGAAGATGGGAAGTATATAAGCTCATTAAATAAATAAATAAACAAACAAACAAATAAACAAATAAGCCCATGTGCAATCAGGGCCCAGGGAGGATCCTTCACATCAGGCAGCATGGGTCAACCGTCATGCGAGACAAGAGGCAAGACGTGTGGTTGCTCAGATGGTGAAAACGCAATCACCACTGGCTCAACAACCTTCCACGGTGAGTTGTTAAAAATAATAATAATAAGGCAAGAGGCAAAGTATTTTTATGCGTCCAGATGTCTGCACAGGGCTTTGGCAAAAGCACCAACGCAGAGATGCGGCTGAAGTACAAGCACCTCTCCAACATGGAGTACAGTACAACGATCCGGTTTGCTTCCTACGCTAGATTCCATTAATGTTCATCATTGTTCAGAACATGGAAGCTATTTCCTCCCTCTGAGATGAGGTGGCAGACTCCACAGCTGCGGGGAAATTTAACATAAGGGCTGCCTTCCCTGCACGAGCACAGCTGAAATGTCCAACCGTGCAGTCCACAAAGTTGCAGGTCGTCATCTGGATGGTGGTATGGTTGGGATGGATGGGGGGGGGACTGCCTACCATTGCAAAGGAGAATGCAGATAATAAAGCATAGGTCCCCTCGATCTTAAGCCAAATGGTATCAAGGTTTTAACAAGACCTTCAAAAACCTACATTTCGCACATTCCTTGCATTGCCACTAAACTAGGCTCCGTTACAGTCATTAATCTCTTCTGGTTTCCTCCCATTTTAGAGTGTTCACACTAATGGGTCAGTATAGAAGTTGAAATGATGATAAAAAATAATAATCACTCCCATAGCTACTTATTCTCAGCTATGTCCCTAAATTAGTGGACCCACCTTGAAAATCACCGGAATATTTTTTTTCTAGGACTGACAGTTCATATTGGTGGAATAATTAACAGAATAACTCCATTGTGTGAGACAGAAAAATACAAATTTTACAACTTAAAACATCCGTTTGCTAATATTTATGGTAAAAATTCAAGAAATAATGTATACAGTAAACCCGTAAAACAATTCTTGATTATAACATTCTATTTGGGCACTGAGGAATATTTATGTTAAAAGTCATTATAGAAGACTCAGCTTCCTTGCTATAGGGTATTCAGTGAGTTTCAACACTTCCAAAAAAACCCTGCTGTAAACCTTTTGGAAAGAATAAGCAGTATAATAACACGAATTTGAAGAGTTCTGTTGAAAAACCTGCACGACATGTGGCTTTTCCAGATATCTTTTATAGATTGTAGAGCTATAGCTTTATATTTACAAGCATCCATGTTGTTACAGTTATTTTTTACGTTTCAAAGAAGAAATATTTAGCTTTGCTGATAAGAAATCTCTCCAGCCCTCTTTCAGATCATATCTGAAACTATTATTTGCTGAGGGTGGTAAGGTAAGATAGCTGGCTATGATTTTTTAAACTTAATTTGACTATGCTAGATGAGAGTCGTTCAAAAGAAAAGTAAAGTAAACAGCAAGATAGAATTGTGTGTTCTATGTTACCATCTAGCAGGAAACTGAAAGTCTTCCTCAGTTATAAAATTTGTTTGCATCTAAAACATCTATGCAAATCTATGCAAACATATTTCAAAACAGTCATTATTTATCACCTAGCACTGCACTCCTGTTAAAGCTCTTTTAAAAACTGACGCCAATGGGCCAAAATCAGCTGTTTCACAAATACTCCTTTTACACTGCGTAAGTGCTTTGAAGGGTTCTTGCTATAATGGAAAATGAAGGACGCAATGTAGTGATGTATATTATTTATAGGTTTATAAATCGATCCCTTTATATTTATTGAACCACATTCTGAAGATAGATATCATGTATTATTGATACAGATAAAAAGTATTTACTGACAGATTCTGTTATTGAGAAATACATTTACAGACACTGAAAACAAAAGAGTTTTTCATATGTGGAACAGGACAAAAGCTTACTAGTTTTTATAATTTTCATCATTATCAATATTGTTAAAGCGATTTTGTTTTTAACAAATGTATTGATCTCAGACAATATACTTGTTATTTAAGACAGGTATGAATATTTGCATAATATTGATAAGGCAAAACCAATAGAGAGACTTTACAAATACTGTTAATCTTTAATCGTGCTCCCTAGGTGAAACGAGAAGTGCAATACATATAGCTACAAAAGGTGGTGTTTAGAAATGTGGATGAACACATTCATTAGACAGAGCTTCATACTTCTAATTACAAATAAATCTGCTGGTTATGGATTAACTATAACTGTATTTACAGGAAAATCAATGTTTTCCTTGTATTTCAAACACATTCTAGTAGGAGTAATTTATAACTACCCTTATAGATCTGAAAAGAGATCATTACATTTATAGTTGGAACAATCTTTAATGGGAGGATCACATTTTAGAAAAATTGATAATTAAATTGATTGCCTCCCATTTAACATACATTGATTTGTAAATGGATCTCTTAGTCACACAATTACCTGGAGTGCAGGATAGATTAGTCATATACCAGTTATAAGAACGACAATGGATTTTTTTCTACTAATTGTTTCCTGGCCTGCTTTTCACTTTTTGCTTTTGTGTATTTTTCTTTTCTTTTATATTTTTATCTACAGAGATTCTCTGGTTTTGAGCCTTCCTTTTAAAAAAGAAAGAAAAAAAGAAAGCCCAACTGTTCAGGGGACTCAAGGTGAGAGAAGGAAGAAACCCTTTTATTTGCTTCTTTCTCTGGTTTCTTCCTCCTCCCCCCTTGGGTAAGAGTAGAGAGCTGTTTTGCTTCGGATAAAGCAAACAGATCCCTGATTCCAAATCGGTTTTTTCCTCCCTGTCTCCACTGTAGATCCTTAGAGCAGTCACAACAACACTGGCCTTCAGACCACCCTCCCCCCAAGAGAAAAATACAGTAAAAGGTGTATTTGGGGGGGGGGTGGCCAGCATCTAATTCCCAATGAAACTCACACCAAAGTGGGGCAAAAGGGGGGTGGGAGGAAGGATGGAGTGTTTGATGGCTGAAGGGTATGACTGCTTGCTCTCCCTCTTCCCCCCCCTCCCCAGGTGACATTCATGGAATAAATGACCTGGACTCTTTGTCGGGTGAGATGAAGCTGGCGGTCAGTTTTCTTGACCAGGAAATGGCTGCTCTAACGCACCATTGGAAAATTGTGGATCAGGATTCTTCATTAATGCGTCATCTCTCAAGACTGAGCGTAGGGGACTCTGCACCCCACAAACCTGAATTAAAGACTGGCTTTTGATAAAACAATTATATATATAAAGATGGTCCGGACAAAGAGGGCCATCGCATACTGGGATAGTGGGAAACAGAATTTGGACGGGTTTTATGAAAGAGAATGGAACATTTTTTAAAAAAGAATAGCGAAACAAGGCACATAAGGAGAGAAACACATTAACAGAAATAGGAGGGTGAAAAAAAGATTTTTTAAAAAAGAATACAGTGAAGGTTGGGGAGAATATAAAAACATTTTGACAGGAAATAAATGAAGAATGAAGAAGTACAGCAGACGATCTTAGCAGAAAAGGCAATGCCCTGAAACACTGGACAGGAGAAATGTACAGAGCGTGGTGAGAGAAATGGAGACACATGTAAGATCTCTTCACATGTAATTAAAAGTCCCAATGTTGAGCAAAGGAGAAAAGAACAGGACATTATAGGGGTCAAATTCTTGTCAAACTGAAATGGACCCCAGACAGATGGGTGTACAGAGCAGGGCACCAGGAAGCTCAAAGAATAGTATGTGATGGGGTTGACATGCAGGGAAGGCAAGCAGCCAGGAGCACCTCTGCAGCAATGATAAATAAATAAATAACCAATTTTGAGCAGGTTGCTGGAGCCCCCTGGCCAGATTCTGAAAAGGCTCCGGCGCTGGGCCTAACCGGTAGGGTGAGCTGTAGAGGCTGTGCAGGACTTAAAGGGTTACCATTACACACACACACACACACACACACACACACACACACACACACACACACACACACACACACACACACACACACACACACACACACACACCAGGCAGCAATAAAAAAGGTCACTGCAGAGAAATGAGGTCTCACTTGACAACAGCAGATGCACATCCAACAGAAAGAAAGGCATACATACAAACACACACACAAGCCGACCGCACAAACCCACAGAACGCACAACAACAGAATTGTGCGGACCGCCCTTCCCTGTACGGAACCCACTTCCGAATCCATAATGTGCACTGCTAAAAGGAGAGAGAGAAATAGCCACAGTTCCATACAAAAAGATGCAATGAAATTTCGGGAGATTGGGAGATCAAAACACACACCCATTGAGAGGAGAGTGCTATTTAAAAAAGGACCTCGGTTCCATACCAGTTTTCTATACGCACCTTCTCCCACTATACAATATCCCAACTGTTATTACAATACAAGTCAGTCATAATCACCAGTGAGAACGGCTGAAAAGCTTAAACACCAATATCCCGCTTCATCAAATACTTCTGAGTTTGGAATAAATGGTTGTGAGAAACTAGTCTTCGTAGTCCAGGGAAACACAGCGTCAAGGTGCGATCTTGACTTGTGGCTCCCAGACAGATGTGTGCAATTCCTATGCCCATTTCTCGGTGTCACAAAATCAGAAATTGTAACACACACACACACACACACACACAGCCATTTGAGCTCCCGGAGGTCAATATAAAAATGGCAAGTTCTTGTTCCCCACTGCCTCCTGGTTCTCACCCCAAAATGCAAATTCAGTTTAAGGAACCCAGATCACCCGGATGGAATTTCCCTATGCAACATGTTAGGAGATGGGCTTATCCTAATTAGAAGCTGGACCTATCATGGACCTAGTTATGACAACGGGGTTCAAATTATCTACAGGCCTCAGCATTCAGGTCCAATATAGGGACTCGAAGGCGGAGGGACGGAATGTGTATTTTCTAGGGCAAACCCCAAAGCTGAATGGGTGATCTGCTCCTTAAATCCAGAGATATCCAAGAGGGGTGTGCCAATTTTTGAATTCTTTAACGATTTAGGACTTTTTAGCCTGTCTGAACGCCTCCTCTGATTAAAAATCTACCCATCCCACCCAGACCTCTAACATTCGGAAGTTCTACGTCACTTGAAACCAGGCCTTCTTTGTGGTGGCCACTTATTAGAGGTGACTGAATTCCACTTTGCTTTCCCAAACCTTTCAATAGTTTGCCCCTAATTAAGTTATTCTAGTACCGCCTGCCCTATAGCCTAGTCTTGCGTTAATAATTATATGTATCCCTTCTGCCGCCAGCCTGTCATTTCAGTTGTTTTATTGTTTTTGTTGTTGTTTATAACTTTGTTTCATTCAGCTAGCCACCCAGAGTAGTAGCCTAGCTACTAGATGGGTGGGATATAAATGTAAATAAATAAATAAACAAACAACACACTCTGAGAGTAACTATGAAAGAGGATGTGGGAAAGCTTTAGCTCAGTGGTTCTCAACCTGTGGGTCCCCAGATGTTCCTGGACTGCAACTCCCAGAAGTCTTCATCACTAGCTGAGCTGGCCAGGATTTCTGGGAGTTGCAGTCCAGGAACATCTGGGGACTCACAGGTTGAGAACCACTGCTTTAGGGTTAAAAGCCTTGTTAGACGAAGGGCCTACCACATGCACCACGAGAAGGATGGATAAAGTATTGCCTCTACCCCTTAATACACTTTAATCACCCTCTAGTACACACTCAGGGTGCATAGCCAAGCTCACTTAATGCAGATTAATTACCTCTTAGTGCCCTTTAATCATGCTGTTTTACTCACAATCAAAGTGATAAAGGGCTCAGAGTTGTTCCTGTTCTTTCAAGCCATGCTTGTCGACAATTAGGGGATTCTAATTCACCTTTGTGCACCTAAGGGTGTGAGGGTTTCCCAATTAATTAATACAATCTGCCTTAAAAAGTTTTGGCCTTGGATATTGAGACACATGAGGGTGGCGAAAGCATGCCAAAGCAGTCAAGTTTGGTCCCCTATCTTTGTAGAGACAGTGGCAGTTTTGGTCATGTTGTGGGGAGGAAGCCAACGGAAGAGAAGAACTGAGGTAAAAGTGTTCAATTTTTGAGCTCTTTCTTCACTAAAACAAAAGTTACACATGTCTCATACAGGGAATGGTGACTCTGAGGCATGCAAACCGGTAGCACAAGGGAATACAATACTGTACCTATAATAAATAGCGTATTTCCATATATGGCAAATAGATTGATGCAAATGGGGAGGGCGCAATTTGTACACCTTGTAAGGACACAGGCACGGACGTAAAATCTCAAATGACGCCAATTACAGTAGCGGTTGCTGTGTAATAATGCACGGCGATTATGAAACTCTTCGGGGCTTCCCTGCATGATAGATTTATGCCAAATTTCCTCCAGAGAAATTCTCACGCGTGCCACTTGCCACAGAGTGTTCCCTGTTTACTTTCGAGGAATTTTCACTGCTTAGAGACACAAGGGCTTGACAAAAAGTACAGCAGCAATATTGTAACGTGGCAACTAGGGCAGTGAGGGGTGTGTGTGTGTGTGTGTGTGTGTGTGTGTGTGTGTGTGTGTGTGTGTGTGTGTGTGTGTGTGTGTGTGTGTGTGTGTGTGTGTGTGTAAAATGTACTGTGTGAAATTTTCACACTAATGAAAACTGAGGAGAAATCAGCATTGCAAACTTCACCACAGTGTTGGAAACTTTGCTCCAGGAGTTTTCATGTGTCTTTTCGCCCCCTTACAGGTGGATTTTGTAAGGGTACAGTTACCTCAAGACACCTTCTTCCTAAGCATCTTCTTTCCACTATCTGCCACAGAACAGCCCCGACAAGCCTTTCTATTACAGCTCTGTTCCAATTAACTACAGTAATTATGTCAGGAAATGCCAAGGCAGGGAGAAAATGGACAAGGCAAAAACCAGGGTTTGGGTCAGAGGCGGGGGAAGCGCAGAATTAGCCATATTGCTGCCGCCATCACCCTCAAAAGGAAAACAAAATCGTCCTGAACAATTTTAATAATTAAGTGTTGTGAGTTTGCTATGAGTTTTTTTGGGGGGGTTTGACACCCACATTTCGCCCCCAACTTTTTCCCTTCCCTCTTTCATGCAAAAAAGTGTGTGGAAATAAAAACAGCATCAGGGGCTCTTCCAAACTACAAGGCCAGGGAATGGAAATAGGCAGCTTGGCCTGAGGGAGCCCCCCCCCCCATTTGAATGGAGAAGGGGGGCCGTAAGGACATTTTTGGGGGTTCAGGGAGCGCTGGAACAGCCACACCCCTGGAGTCATTCTCCGGCATCTCCTTTAACTAAATGCCCTTTACTTCCCTTACACACCCAATGCTCCCCCCATATATTTACTTTCTCCATTTGCTGGCCTTGATGCTCTTCCTACCCCACCCCCAAAATGCCTTTGCCCCACAGGATCTGCCCCATTGCCACTCCCTATCCTCCAGCAGGTCATTTCTCTTAATATCTACCTGAACCCCCTTCCTTTTCTCCCCCCCACCTGAATCTCCTCCTCTGCCCCACACTATGCACCCCTTGGTACACCTCTCTGCCCCTCCTCTGAATATGGTCCCCCCTGTCACTTGCCCCCCTCCCCACAAGGCTGCCAAGTCAAACCCTGACCTCTTCACCCATTCCCCACTAGCTCCCCTAACCCCCCCTTGCTCCTAGCAATATCCCCCCTCCTAACAATAGCTGCCATGGGCTGCTAATAATTATTAATAACATCCTTCCTTTCCTCCAGCGCCTCGCCTCCACCTCCACCATCCACCCACCCCCCCCTCCATAGACAAAAGAAGAGTCCAGTTCATGATATCTGGCTCTCCTCCTTGTTTCGGCCATTGCACCTTCTCTTCAAAACCCCCCAACACACTTTTCCACGACCCCCCCCCCAGACACACACACACAACGGTTGTTCAGACTATCCAAGCCATTTCAGTTCCTTTTGGCCATGAAGCAACTTGTGTTTATTAACTAAGAGGAAAAATATAGAGGTATACCTATACATACCCACGGCCCAATAAAAGCCCATCCACCCCCTCTTCCCAATAATACACAGTGCAACCCCCCTCTCTCTGCAGGAGGGGATAGTGGGAAGAAGGGAGAAATTCTGGTATTATTATTATTATTATTATTATTATTATTATTATTATTATTATTATTATTATTATTATTATTATTATTATTATTATTATTAAACAGTGCAAAACATTGACCACGCAATAAATGCCCACTTTGCAAAAGCACAGATCCCCGGCGACACAAATCCACCCCCCACCACCATGTCCTCCGGTCCCTTCTGCCTATATTTCTCCTTTTTCCCCTCCCTTCTTTCTTCCACCGCCAGAGCATCAAAAGCCGAGGCACCGCCACCGGGAGCAGCGAGACATTTATAGAAAAATCCTCCTCCGCTTTTCCCCCGTCTTCTGATTTTATTTTATTTTATTTTCCTCCACGCAACCGTTCTTTCAACGGAAAAAAAAAGATTTAAAAGATTCCTGCCGTTCACCAAAATCGCTTGCAAAAGGAACGATCAGCCGGCAAATACCGTATCTACCATTGTAAAAAAAAAAAAATAAAAAAATAAAAATTTTAAAAAGGCAAAACCAAAACACAACACCTTCCTTTCGGTAAGAATAAAAATGCCCTTTTCAAAGCCTGTCCTTCTCTCTATATATATATAGATATAGATATATACTGTATATAAAATTGCATTTTATTTCTTTTTTAAAATATGCATTTTTATATATACATCTCTCGGCGATTATTTTCTCCTCCTTGTAATTTTTTGGGGGGTCCCTTTCCTTAAAAGCAGAGCCTCGGACACCACCCGGAAAAAAATGCCAGAGAGAGGGGAAAAAGAAAGCCCTTGGAAGGAACAATTGCAGCTGCTGTGTCGGAAGACAGGCAGAGAGAGAGAGAGAGAGAGAGAAAGAAATAGACTGCCTTGTGTGTGTGTGTGTCTGTGTGTCTGTGTGTGTGCAATAGACCAGCTGCTGCATTAAGCATTTTGCAATCAATAAAGAGCGGGTGAGATTTATGCAAAGCGCAGATATTAATATGCAAAGTTTTAAAGATTTTTAAATGGGAGAGAGAGAGAGGGAAGGAGACAGGGAGGAGGAGGGCGGGGTGGGGGGGATTGCATAGAGACTGCACCTACCTCTGCTTCCATCGGTGGGCGCAAGCTGACTCCTCCATGCGCGCATGGGTGCAGCCCAGATACACAGGGGCTGAAGGGGGGACCAGCAGCAGCAATAGCAGGAGCAGGAGCAGCAGCAGCAGCAGTCCGAGCGCGAGCCCGGGCGCGCGCCGGCTTGCCCTCCATCATTCCGCCTCCTCCCCTCCCCGTCCTCGGCGACGGTTGCCCGGGCAACGGGAAAGATGCAGCAGCATCAGCACCAGGATGAAAGATGCTCAGGGCAGCAACAGCAGATGGGGATGGAGATGGGGCGCGCGGGAAAGGGAGCCCTGGTTGGGGAAGTGGAGGGCGGGAGGGAGAGAAGGAGGGAAAGGGGGAGGCAAAAGGGGAGCGAAAAAAATAAAGCCTCCCCCCACCTCCAGATTTTTAAAAAAAGGTGGGGAGGAGGAGGGGGGAGTTTGCCAGATTTGGAAAGTGAAAGAAGAAGGCTCCTTTGAAGTTCAAGGGGAAGAGGTGGGGTGGAGTGGGGGGTCGCTCCAGCATTCCCAGTGGGAGAATCTTGGGAGGGGAGAGGGGGAAGGGGCACTGCAGAAATTGCATTGGGGGGGGAGAGAGAATTTCAGTCCAGATGTTTTAGGACTGAAGGTTTTGGTGACAATGACAGCAATCCAAGTTTGGAGCATAGTAAGAATGCTACCAAACTTTAGCAGAGGACAAACATTTTGGTAGGGAAGGTCCGAGAATACATTTGGGGAGAAAGCTCTGAAGGTTTTTGAAGCAAGATAAAGTCTGACCAGGGTCTAGGTTTTGGGAAAATCACAATACATAAGTTGGGGCTTTAAGCATCAACCAGAAGTTGTACTTAAGGATGCAGAAATGAAAAGAGAGGACCCCGGGGGTTCTCCTTTGGTGGGGCGGGCATGCACGCACACCCACCCACCTGCACATACATTATGCAATGTATGTTAGGTCTGTCTAAACACCTGTTTGTCTGCCAAGGCAGCCACCTGTCTTTCTACAACTTCATACACTTGCTGGTTATGTGTGCATGACGGCTAATGTGCAGAAAGTATGTAAAAGCACCCTTCTCTCATTTCCACATAGGTTGCACATACTGATTACTGGAAATGAAGATTATTCTACACAGTCTTTCACCAAGGGATTATGAGAAATATTTTTTGGATTTGGGAACAGTACACTCCAAGATACAGTAATCGAAATCCTTCAGTATTCAGAACTTTAAAATTTGTCATGTTGGACAAATATTGCGTACATGTTGAGGATTTGATATGTGCATAATATTTTTCAGGGAAGCTGATGTTAATATAATTTGGGAAGGAAGAAATATTGGTGGGGGTGTTATTTTGTAATCAGTTTATACTCAGCATTAAAACAATTACTTCCTGATTATTATTGTAAACAGTGACACTATTTTTTGGTAAAATATGCTCATAAAAATACTCTAAAACAATGGACAGAAGGAATGAATATTAACAATTAAACATAAATTTTACCAAAGGGTTGAGTGAATTGGGTATTTAGAACTAAAAGTGCTTTATGGAAGTGTCCTTATGTAGAGATAACAAACAAAATACTGGACAGCCAGTATTTCAGCATATAGTTCAAAATAATTAAGAGTTTCCATACATTGCATATCTAAGAAGAAATGGAGCTACAGTTCTTTTTAAAAACAAAAAACAAAATAGGATGTTATTTTGAATAGTTTTCAAAACAAAAATGTTCAAAATAGTGTTTTGAATAGGAAGAAAGTCATATTCATTAAAAATATATCCTTATAATATGCAAATAAATAATTATGCAAATGCATATTTTATCATACAAGTTTTGCTGCTAAGATAAAACCTGTTTGCAATATATGAACCATGCCTGAGATGCAATGCAGCTATATTGTACATTTCTTTAGTAGTTTATAATTACAGTAATATAGGAAAACAGAAAATTGTGAAGAATACAATTATTTTAGTTATATAAATTGGTAGATATATACAGTGATAGATGTGGATTTAGGTATATATGAAATAAGTCTTCATGATTTCTTTAGTAAACAATAGCAAATATGAATAACATTATATATTATAAATAAAAGGTGAATATAATTATTAGGAAGAAAATTACTGTCTAGACAGATTTCAGAATTTGTTCATTGAACATGTGTTCAATGTAGATAAAATAATATTTTTAAAGCAAGGACTTATTTTCTTTATGCAGAAATATTTCATGTAAAATGCATCAAAGATAAATAGCATTATATGCAAAAGAGCAAAATGCTTTAAATTCTAACGCTTGATTTGTAAAAATATTAAAGCTATAAGAAAGACTATTTCACTCAAAATATTAAAATTACATGTAAAATGAACAATTTTGCATATTGCAAATAGCAAAAAAATGAATACTCAGATTACCCTGATGAAAAGTAAAGATTTCTGTACTTAAATTACAGTTTAAAACCATGAATGGCATATAATATGCTTTAACATTTAGAAAGTGTGTGTGTCATATTCAAATTCTTTAATTTCAAATAGATGTATTACGTGTAAAATTATTAAGGGCACAGGGACAGATGATGTAAAATATATAACGTGGCAATATTTAAATCTGACTGGAAACAGACTGGATTTTAATGTGCATTTTCAATAATTTTACCTGAAAAATTAATAGGAAAATCTGCAAAGCATTATTCATAGCATTAATATCTGCTATTGAGTTTCTACTCTTAAAAAGAGAAAGTGCCAAAAATATAAAATAAAACTATTGCATCCAATAACTGAAAGTAATATATAAATCAGAAATTAAGAAGAAGAAAAATCTTAAACCAATCTCTAGCATGTAAAAAAAAAAAAGAGATCTATATATGTAAAGTCTACATTTTGCAATGCTGGACAACTAACTTTCAAATTAATTTAGGGACATGAGCGTTACATAACTGAACTGTGATGTAAGGCAACTAGCTTTAAATTAACTTCAAAACAGGCCCAACAACGATTCTTAGACCAGAGTTATATTTAAGCTGCATTTTAATTAGTTTTGTGCTTAAAACTACTGTTTTTCAACAGAAAAGAAGCACTCGCAGCTCAGTTAGGAATTTCTAAAATTATATTTGGTAGTAATTGGTACCCACATCAAGTAAGAATTAAACTGATCACATATGATAATGTGTCATTGAACTGTGAAGTAATTGGTACCAACGTCAGGTAACTGATCACATATGATAATGTGTCATTGAATTGTGATATATTTGTGATATATTTATCAAAGGCGAAGTTTTGAGAAACATCCTGTGCCTCATAATCGCACAACATAATTTCAATTAACATTCCTGTTTTGTACTCTTGGGAATTTGGAATTAATTCTCACTAGCCAAATAGTTAGAAGTTAATAAGGCGCACTACATTCACTATAGAACCAAAATTTTGTACGTTTTGTGTGCATAATCAATTTTTTTAAACAAATAAAACCCTTTTACAGGAAACATTGCTACCTGTCTCTTTAAAATTACTACAAAAGCAAAGTGTTCTGCTTATATATATTGAATTTCTACTCTTAAAAAGAGGAAGTGCCAAAGATATAAAATAAAACTATTATATTAGCATTATATTAGCATAGCACAATGTTTTCAAGGAATTCAGAATTAAAATGTAGACACCAATTACACGTTTCCTTGCCTACAAATGTAGATCTAATGAGAATTTGATAGAATCCATAGTTTTTGGTGCATGATGAAACATTATTTATTGTATCGACTCCTCATTTTCATAGAAGAATTCGGTGTTCTGTGTAAGATGGAAGGTGGGACTGCCCTGTGCAATAAAATTGTCCAAATAATTGAAGCTTTCAAAGAAATCATAATTGACCCTGTTATGGATGCAGAAGCTGAAGTAAAGCATTTTAAAAACAGTGAAAGAAAAATGAGGAACTGTTGCATTTAGCCGATGGGAAACCCAAAGTGGTAATTATTTCCTCGCAGAGGCCGAGAATCCCCCCCCCCAAAAAAAATCTGCAGATAGATCTGAATAACAGTTCACAGGTCTGTTAGTGAGACAAACCAAAGATCATAGGCACTGTATCGTGTGTTTTATTTTACGCATTGCTTGGGAAGATTGCAAGACCAGGACGACACACAGAATTTTTGCTCGTTGGAAAAATACCGATTCGATTAGTTTTTTTTTCCCCACGGCAGGAGAAAACATGTCGTGTGCTACAGCTCACAACCTTGACGCATCATCACGAAAGGTGTGCTTCATATTACAAAATGGACACACACACACACACACACACACACACACACACACACACACACACACACACACACACACACACACACACACACACACACACACACACACACACACACACACACAGAGAGAGAGAGAGAGAGAGAGAGAGAGAGATTATATACCTCTCCTCTAGCCCTTGTAACCAGGAAATGAAGACTGAATTATGTCAATCAATTCAATGTCCAGTTCCCAATTTAGTACTGTACACACAATTGCTTAGTTTTGCTTTTCTCTAATCCCCCCCCTCTCTCTGTCTGTCTGTCTGTGTGTGTGTGTGTATCTGTTAATTCAACCTCACTCTCTCGGCTTGGCTGGCGCTCCCAACCCTATGGCTGACATACCTGGTGCTTTGTGTGTCATTTCAGTTCATGTGACTGACCACAAAGCCTCCATCTCTGCTCGCACAGAAGCCTCGGTGGGTTTAGGGATCCCAGAGATCAAGTGTTAGCACGCTGATGGCCTTTATAGCCAGAATTTAAATATCTCGCTTATTAATGAATGGCCCAAAAACATTGTATCTTCCGTTCTGCAACACGATGAAGCCCCCCCCATCCCCCAAACATTCTTATATGCTCTAGGAAAATACTCACCTGGTCCCTGCTCCTCCTCTTTAATTTATATATTTCACCAATTTTTTTCCTTCCTGGTATATGAGAGTACGCTTTATCTGGCAGAACACTGATGCAGTACATATGTTGTGGAAAATTACATAGTCGCCCTTTCTCTTTGTATTGCATCTAGCAAAAGAGCCCTGTTACCCTACCGGACACAAGCTAACACATTTTGAGTAACAAAATAAAAATAAAAATGTTCTGGAGTGTGTTTGATCTTGACAACTCTTTTAAACAAGAAGGATTGATTGTTTGTACCAAATTAATGGTCTCCCCGAACTCAACGCAGCGTCTCAAGTCAAAACTGCAATGACAGGGACTTGGATGGGATGCTGTACAAGCTAAAGATTTGGTCAGGGAAGCCTCTTTTAAAAGGTTTTGAGAGGGTGGGGGGAAGTTAGTCGAGGAACGGTCGTTTCATGGTACAGTATATGAAGTCCTAGGAAGCAAGAGTCTCCTGGACACATCAATTAGGTCTCTGCATAAACTAGTTTCCTCATCAAATTATACTCTGTGCAGTCTGGCCCCGAGGCTTTCAAGTTGTATAAAAACCCAGCCATCTATAACCCTAACCCTAATCCACAATACCTACTGTCTCAATTGACTTCCAAAACAAGCAGCATCTAACAGCTCTGACGCTCCTCTACGTCTGCTACTGTTTGCTTATCGTCAACCGGGCTTTCTGGATCGCCACTTTGGGACTGGGGTCAGCCTGTGGGAGGCCTTGGTTCCACTCCTTTGGATTGTCTTCTAACAAATCGCATTGCGAATGTAAAGGCCAAGGTTGCAATGACCTCCATGGTGCTGCCCTGGCCCCTCTGGTGTAGGTGGGAGAGGAGTAAGGGGTGCTCTATAGAGAAGCTCAAGCACCATTGGTTGCTGTTGATCCCATCATATAGACATACCCATCCATCCATCCATCCATCCATCCATCCATCCATACTGTGCATGCAATTTCACAGAGAAAGACATCTGTTACAACAACCAAGGTGGCGTCAGAGTGGAAAGTGTGCTGGCCGGTTAAGTAAAAGGATAGTGGCGCCCCCTGCCAAAAGGATTGAGAAAAGTCAGTCTCTAATAAATAATCCCGTCTCCTTGCAATCTATTGGAGAGCCGTGGATCTTTAGGTGCTGTGAATTAAGTTGTATGTTGTCTCATGTTGGATGGAGGTCTCAAGTCAGGATGAGTGCATGACCCAGGAGCAAGGCAAAAATCATCAGCCAGAGAAGGGAAGGCCAAATTAAAAATCCTGCGGAGAAGACAGAGAAAGAAATCAGGTGGAGGAGAAAACAGTAAGCCTGAGGAAGTGTGGTAGAGACCGAAAGGGAGTCAGCAAATGACCACAGAGGAGCTTTGTTACACAGAGCCAGATGGTATAAAGGAATATAGCAGATATGAGAACTGGAAAGGCAGAAGTCTGTGTAGGACAAAGAAGGATTTTTGAGGTGTGTCGGGAATTGATAGGTTCCAGTGCAGGAAATATACCATGGAAGAAGCAGGAAAGCTAAACACATGGGATGAGGCTAAACACATTCCTTATCATTTGTGATGATTTCCTACCATGTGTACAAAGTGCCCCTCTGCTACAATGCACCATTATTCAAGGAGTAAGTCGCAGTACAATATATTCCAGGCATACAAAGTGCATCTCAGTTCTAGGCATGTCTACCAAGATCACGGGTCCTTCCCAAATCTCCCAGTCAAGATGGCCGTGGTGGCTGGGTGAGGTCTGGGAGTGATCATTTTAAAGAAAGAAACTTTCCCCCAAGTTCTGAAGGAGTAAACCCTGCCACAAGAGTTTCCTGGGCTACAACCGAGAGCTCAGTTGTATGTACCAGCATTCTGGGCTACACATGATTTTCAAAAGTCCCTCACCAAAGGCTGCTGAGAAAATTGCACAGTCAGGGGATAAGAGGGCAGGTCCTCTTATGGATTGAGAACTGGTTGAGATCCAGGAAACAAAGAGTAGGTGTCAATGGGAAATTTTCACAATGGAGAGAGGTGAAAAGCGGTGTGCCCCAGGGATCTGTCCTGGGACCGGTGCTTTTCAATCTATTCATAAATGACCTGGAGACAGGGATAAGCAGTGAGGTGGCCAAGTTTGCAGATGACACAAAACTTTTCCATGTAGTAAAAACCAGAGAAGATTGTGAAGAGCTCCAGAAGGATCTCTCCAAACTGGGGGAATGGGCAACAAAATGGCAAATGCGTTTTAATGTAGCCAAATGTAAAGTAATGCATATTGGAGCAAAAAATCAAAACTTTATCTATCAACTCATGGGCTCTGAGTTATCCGTGACGGATCAGGAAAGAGATCTTGGTGTGTTGGTGGACAGCTCCATGAAGGTGTCTCCCCAATGTGTGGCAGAGGTGAAGAAGGCCAATTCCATGCTAGGGATTATCAAAAAGGGGATTGAAAATAAAACAGCCAACATTATAATGCCATTATACAAAACAATAGTAAGGCCGCACCTGGAGTATTGTGTACAATTCTGGTCACCGCATCTCAAGAAAGACATATTGTGGAACTGGAAAAGGTGCAGAATAGAGCGACTAAAATGATTATTGGGCTGGGGCACTTCCCTTATGAGGAAAGGCTAAAACATTTGGGGCTCTTTAGTCTGGAAAAAGGCGGCTGAGGGGGGATATGATTGAGACGTACAAAATAATGCAGGGCATGAGTAAAGTGAATAGAAGGAAGATCTTCTCCCTCTCACAAAATACCAGAACTAGAGGACATCCACTCAAATTGAGGGCTGGGAGAGTAAGAACAGACAAAAGAAAATATTTTTTCACCCAGCACGTTGTAAGTCTATGGAACTCCCTGCCACAGGATGTGGTGATGGCATCTGGCCTGGATGCCTTCCAAAGGGGATTGGACAGATTCCTGGAGGAAAAGTCCATCCCAGGTGACAAACCATGATGGAGATGTGTAATCTCCAGGCTTAAAACCAGGGTACTTCAAGGGCCAGATGCAGGGAGTGGTATCAGGAGACAGATATCTGGTCTCATGCGCTCCCAAACGCATTTGGTGGGGCCACTGTGAGATACAGGAAGCTGGACTAGATGGGCCTTTGGCCTGATCCAGCATGGCTCTTCTTATGTTCTTATGTTCTTATGTAACTCTGCTCCATGCCACGACTTCACCTGAACGGACGGAGCAAGTCTAAGACAACCTGATCTTGATTCCCAAGACTTTTCTGGGGTTTTCCAAAGCAACACTGGTAAACAACGTGAACTGAGAAACAAAGATCCAGCCTCCGGTCTGAAAGACCCATTTACCTGCGCTTGATGCTGCTGTTGACATATCTTTCAACAACTGTGTGACATCTTCCTTAAGATATCCTGCCCATGGTTTCCACCGAAGGCCTTGGATCCTAGCAGAAGCAAGCCAAGACGGGAATGGCCTGATGCAACAGGTGAAATAGATCAAAGGACAGGTGGTTATCTTTCAGAATATTAATACAATTCTCTTGGTGGGCCACTAATTGGAAGGATCTCAGAATCCACTCGTGGTGTGTGTAGGCTTCAAGGTTACTGACCCCAAGTTCAGCTCTTTGTCTTGATTTTGCAGGAGGCAAGCAATTAAAAACAAATCGAAGACAACTAATCGTGTTGCCAGATCTTAAAGCACTGGATGATGTCTCAAGAAATGGCTATGTTTCTCCACATCTCCAGGTAAGGAGGCAGAATCTCGGATGGAGTGGTGCTGAAAAGGAAGAAAGTTTGATATATGTTTTGTTTTTTCATTAGGAAGTTTGATTTCCCCCCCCCCCCAAATGTGAAGTGTCTTGAAAGCCTGCATATCCATCACTGCTACCCATTCCTGGCTGGCGATAGAGCTCACTACTAACTCAACAATGATGCTGTTGCTATATACGTTGTGCCCACCAGTTACCAGTGTCCCCAAAAGTCTGGAGTGAGTGGAAAGCACTGGGGTGAGAGATGGTGAGTGCATGGAGCTGGGCATTTCAAGCCGTTTGGAGGAGGCAAGGGATGAAGCACTATCGCGATGACTCTGTTTTATTAGCCCTGCTAGCCTTGTAGAGATGGTCCAGTAAGGACTGGTGATGCAGCATCCCTAGTACCTGGTTAGACAGGTTTCCTAGTACCTGGTTAGACAGGTTTCTTTGGATTCTGGGCCTCTCTAGTTGGAGTCCTTTGGCAATCATTTCCACAGTCTTTGGAGCCCGATGCAATTCCACCCCAATCCCAAACCTGTCGTAACCCTCCTCAGGGGCACCACAAGTCTAAGGCGCTGGCTTGAAATCTCTAAATAAATAAATAAATAAGCTGCCATTCACCTTGGCAGCCTTCCAAGGTAGACCGAATATCTGTGCATGGCAATGTTATTTGCGATAGGTCTCATTTTAAACCTGTGGGTTGGATGTATTTTAGCTGGATGAAGAGTTCAGTGGTTTAGGAGCCAGAGGGTGGAAGCCCAATTCCTCATTGTGTCTCCTGAGAGTAGAGCCAGCCTGTGTGTCCTTGGGTAAGCTGCACTGTCCCAGGGCACCCTAGAAGAAAGGAATGGGAAGCCACTCCTGAAAAAAGGTCACTATAGGTCAAAATTGACTTGACAGGTCATGGTGGTGGTGGTGGTGGTGGTGGTGGTGGTGGTGATGTGATGGTGGATGATGATGATGATGATGATGATGATGATGATGATGATGATGATTGGGGTGTCTTTCTCTCGTCCCCCTTGCTTAGCCACAGTTTTCTTCTATTTGCCTGCATCCAAAATCAACCTAGTCTCTACAAGTACAGAACTGCTTGCCTGAGCACCATGATCTAGCCTTCCTCTCCTAAGAGCAGCTGAGCCAGATGCTTCTGAAGGTTCGTAAAACAGGGTATGAAAACGATCAATCGCCCTTCTCTGCCATTTGCCTGTGAAATGCCTACTTGAAAGTACATCACCTCTGCTTGCACAGAGGTTCCATTTAGCACTACCAACATGCACCTTTTTGTGTTTCAGTAGTTTTTGTCTAATGGTTGCTAGAGACCATAAAGGGGCAGCTTCCAAATACTCAGTGGAGTATTCCGAACTTTACACAGTGTTCCCCCGCCGCCACCCCCAACTACATTTCTCCCAGCTTGGGACTCAATCCATATGCCAATGGAAACTTAGGCCAAGGTGAATCTCTAGATGCTATTCCCCACCACCACCCCTTTGGTTAAAAGCAGTCCAAAGAAAGAAGGACTCTCTTTGGAATGGAACCATAGGACTGCTTTTTCACCATTTATAGGCCATAGTCATGGGGAGGGTTTAAGTTGGAGAAACAGTATGTGAAAGAAGAGAGAGGATGTCATCTCCAATTGCAGTGTCGGTGAACCTATGGCACGGGTGCCACAGGGCGCTGTTACACGACCCCTAAAATCCCAGGCATAGGGCTCCCAGATGCGGGGCTTAAAATTGTTTTCCCACCAGCTGTGCACTTTAAAAAAAAATTAAGTACGACCACGCCCACCTAAGCGCACCCCAGTGCATTTTAAAAGTACCTGGTCTCCGGAGGTAAAAAATAATTCTGATGCGGATTGTAAAGCAGTGAGTGCCGGGCTCTCCTCGCCTTCTGTTTGGTCCCCCCCCACCCCTTTAAGAGACTGGAATGCTTCCGGGGCTGCTCTGACCGGCAGACGGAGGTGAGCCTGCATTTTTTTCTCCCTTTTTTTCTCCCTCCCCTTATCGCAGACAGGAGCAATGGCATACAGAGGGGTGGGAACACAGGAAGCAGGAAGCGCCCAAAAGTGGCACTCGGAGCCCTTTCTGTGGGCACCTGACATCGCCCCTTCACAGCCACCTGTATTCAGGTTAAATTGCTGTATTGGCACTTTGCGCAAAATTAGTGGGTTTTGAATCGCAGTTTGGGCACTCGGTCTCTAAAAGGTTCGCCATCACTGTCCTATTGCCACAACTGTGGTCCAGCTTTGAAGGAAATGGGGAGAACAAAGACTTTTTAACCAAACAAAGGAAGTGATGTCAATCCTAGTGCTTCCCTCCTACCTTAAAGTTTTGCATATGAGTAAGCAGGCATTTGACATCACTGAAATTCGGAAACAGCCTGGATGTGAAGCTTAAAAACAAAAGTAAAGGGGAGAGCAATCTTATCTAGGCCAGATCTTCAAGACCCTTGAAATGCTTATCTGTGAACCGGCCAAGTGATTGTCTGTCTGTCTGTCTATCTATCTATCTGTCTGTCTGTCTGTCTGTCTGTCTGTCTGTCTATCTATCTATCTATCTATCTATCTATCTATCTATCTATCGCTGCCTAGATGCCCTAAGCACATCCAATCTCGCTTGATTTCGGAAGCTAAGCAGGGTCGGCCCTGGTTAGTACTTGGATGGGAGACCTCTAAGGAATACCAGGTGCTGTAGGCGCCTGGAGTAGGAACTGGCAAACCACTTCCAGTATTCCTGCCGAGAAAACTCCATGGACATGGAGTCACAAAGAGTCGGTCACGACTGTAACAACACAACACACACACACCTATCTATCTATCTATTTTAGAGTTTTTTTACACCACCTTTCTCCTTGGAAAAGGACCCAAGGCAGCTTACAGTAATGAGGGATAATATTCAGTCCAATACAATTAAGACATGTTCAAGTGTGTTGCTTGGTTAACTGAATTGATTCAATTTATTGTGAACCGCCCAGAGTTCCTACGGGAAGATGGGAGGTATAGAAGCTTTATATTTATAAAAAAATAAAAAAATAAATAAATAAGTAATTGAGAACAAGGAATTGAGGGACATCTTACAGCATTAATAGACAAGCTACAGGGTTATAAGTGGTTATATCAGCAAACCAAAGCAAGCTTGACAATCTGGGGTGAGAAATATTTCTGAATTAGCACATATGAGTTTCCCCATGGGTGTCTTTGATGTTCTTGGCTTTTAGCAGATGTTAGGTTCTATGACATAACGTGGCCGTGTAAATGTCTGGCCCCGCCAGAGGCACCCACATTAGTATTCCAACAGTCCTAGCCTGTGTAGCGAATAGAATGAGGGTGCCTGTCCCACAACAGCTGGAAGGAGCACAGTTGGGCCATCTGTGGTGAGAAATGCAGTTCCTGTTGAGATGGCTTAGTATAATCAACCTAAGATGGGTGAAAACGCAGGATTTGGGGATGCTATCTCCTTGATCACTGCAGATGATGACCGCAGCAACAACATTAAAAGACACCTGCTTCTTGGGAGAAAAGCAATGGCAAACCTAGGCAGCATCTTAAAGAGCAGAGACATCACTTTGCCGACTAAGGTCCGGATAGTCAAAGCTATGGTTTTTCCAGTAGTGATGTATGGAAGTGAAAGCTGGACTATAAAGAAGGCTGATCGCCGCAGAATCGATGCTTTTGAGCTGTGGTGCTGGAGGAGTCTTTTCCTAGATTTAAGACAAGTACTGTATACACCCTGTTGGAGGGGGCACCGGATAACAGAGAAGGGTAGGGGGTCAGATCTGGTGTGGTGCAGGAGAAGAGAAGGGTGTTAACATCTTGGTGCAGAGAGGGGAAAGATGCAACAGAGAACAGTTTAACAATATACTGTTTATACTCAGCTAAATTAGTAAGATTATCCCTGTACTAAAAACCTATGCCAGCTGAGAATTTTCAAGATCTGTCATCCAAAACAAGGTGAAACGTCTAAACTCTTTTAACAAGGGACAAGCATAAATGTAATTTGAGCTGTACACTCTAGCTTAGAGGCCTGAATTCTAATACAGGTGGGGGAAATCTGTTAGTATTGCTTTGGGCCACACTGTGTTCTTTCGAAATCAATTAATCCCTGGTTCTCTCCATCATAGATATAAAGATATTTGTTAAATCCCTAAAGCATGAATGGAACTGAAATTCTTTCCCGTTTTAGACCAGCCAAATTCAATAGCCGCCGATATTCTCAGCACGCAGACATCCGAGTTGGACCTGGAGGTGTGTGTGTGTAACAGGCTTCCTTTCATACTGAGGTGATTCAAATGTACCGGGATATAAATCCACAATTTTCGAAGTTAAGGACTCTAAGCTGTGGGGCCAGATGGATGCATCTGTCAGTTTGGGTTTCAAAAATATAAAACTTCATGTTCTTTCCTTCTCAAACTACATTTTGCACCCGTAGTGGAAATTCTTATCAAAAAGAAGCTGAAACGATATTTTTACTCATCTGTAATTTCCACTCCTTGATGGACACAGGAAGGGGAGGGAACCCACTACTTTTTCTCTGGCGATCGCCAATATAAAATAGTGTCTGCATCCTTAGAGGAAACCGTTCCTATTTACGTGCCTGCAGCACTCAGAACCCGCTGAAAATAAAGACAGTATGTTGAAAAGAACTTCCCAAATCCAAGGAATGCTGCTGGTTGTTTCACCCATTATTTACCGCTGATGCTTTATGAATTTGTTGTCGGGCAAAAGATGTTCCTTTACTGAGCTGAGAAAGAACACAAGAGCAGAATGGGTAAAAAAAAAAAATATTGGACACAGGATAAACATAGATTGGTAGAGCCACCTGGCGGCCACTGTGGCCAATAACAAATAGGCTGGCTTGCCTCCACCTTCTCATGGTTAAACATTGAGTTGTATTTATTTATTTAAATTCACACACGCAACGTGCACGGGCACATCTAGCGGCCAAAGTCATGACTCTAGGCCGCTTCCAATATTACGATATAGACAGGAAATAAGACAATGATAGGAATCAAATCAAAATGTCAAACAAAAGAAACGCAAATCTCCGATATGGAAAATTAGCTTGTACAAAAAATGCAAAAGGCGTTGGAAAGGAGTTGGAAAATGTAGCTAGGACAAGGCAATAAAGGTAGTGGTAACGGTGTGGTACAAAAAGGTTCTGGGTTGTAGACATAGTACAGCGGTACCTTGTATAAAGGAATTAATGTGTTCCAAATGAAATTACGTTAAGCAAATTTTCCATTATACCAATTTCCCATAGGAATGCATTGAAAGCAGAGTAATCCCTAATCGCGACCATTTTTATGTTGTATGCATTCGCCCCATAGATGATTCTGTGAAGCAAATTTTTGCCTGTCTCCGTAATTTTTTTATATTGTACAGATTTTACGTTATACAAACTGTTTGTTAGACGAGGGTCCACGGTACCGAGGGTGCTTTCCGGGGTCAGAGGCTCAAATCTCAACCATTCTATGAGATGATGACCTCCTGCACTACATTGGTACCTTGCATAAAGGAATTAATTCGTTCAAAATGAAATTCTGTTAAGCAAATTTTCCTTTGTACAAATTTCCCATAGGAATGCATTGAAAACGGATTAATCCCCAATCGCGACCGTTTTTCTGTTGTACGCATTCAAGTTTAGTCATGGCTACTGGACTTCTTTTTTGAGATATGGAAACGTTTCACTGTTCATCCAAACAGCTTCATCGGTCTGTTTGGATGAATAGGGAAACGTTTTCTCTCTCAAAAAAGAAGTCCAGTATCCATGACTAAACTTCCAGATAAACTCACCTGGATGACTGAGAATCTTCACAGACATATTGGCAGGATGAGGTGTTTGCCATCTAACATGGCTGTTAACAGCTGTTTAAAAGGTGTTTTATACGCCATTTTAATTGGATTTTAACAATTAATTGCATTTTAATTATAGCTTTATCTTTTTAATATGACTTCCCATTGTTTGCAAATAAATAAACTGCTTTGATTCACTATTGGTCATTCAGAGGTGGGGGGGGCTTCTTTTGTATGCACCACTGCTCAGCCACAAACTCTGAATCACATTTCTGGAACACCTGACAGACTGTGGCCTTTTAACAACAGACCATTTGTAACATATCATTTGGCTGCAGCAAAAATCAGTATGGATGATGCTAAACTGGAAACCAGAAGAGGTTTATTATGATTGCTATCCAGTAAATTAAGGTCACAATAACTATGTTAGGGATATGTGAGTTCAAGGGTTAACTCTACAATTGCTATGCCATGGTGGAGACCTAACTGTAGCCATTATTTCCTGATATAACACCCTCTTTTTCATCTCATTGAGCTCTTCCATCCAGCTCTGGTTGCTATTGTCTCTTATACGTGTCCTGTGTGATTTTGAAAATCTAATGGATGCTATTATTGGAAGAACAGAAACTCATTGTTGCTTCATTCAACTTCAAGTGAATAGTAAAAAGGAACCAAGGACACAGTAACGCTGGCGCTGAAACTGTTGGCTGCAAAGTTGGCAGCTCGGAGTTTTGAAACCCGGGTGCCACACAGCAGAGCGAGCTCTGGCTGTTAACCCCAGCAACTGCCAACCTAGCAGTTTGAAAGCATGTAAATGCAAGTAAATAGGTACCGCCATAAAAAGCGGGAAGGTAAAACAGTGTTTCCTTGCAGCCATGCCAGCCACATGGCCACGGACTTGCACAACACTGGCTCTTCTGCTTGAATATGGAGATGAGCACCGCCTCTAGAACTGGACACGACTAGCACGCATGTACGGGGGGGGGCGGGCTTTACCTTTAACCAGTCAGAACAGAACCTTCAACTAAAAAGTGCTTTGCACTGATCCGGCAGACCTCCTGTTCGTATGCACCCTGCCAAAATCAGCCACCTTACTGGTTCTTGGCAGCTGGCATGAAGCCTGGCAGACTCAATAACCTGTTTGGTCAGAAGTCTTCTATCCAAGATTCATCTGCTCAACTGTCCTTCATTATGTCTAACGCAGGAACATACCATTGTGCTGCCTACGCTTAAAACTTCTAGGACTTCTTCGCTTCCTAGCCATCCCCCAAAGGGCAAACTGAAGACCCACCAATGCCCAAAGGAAAATCTCCCATTAAGTGGCTGCAAAAATCTCATGCGAGGAGGAAGGCGGTGCCACCATTCCTTATGGTGACACAGCACCCTGTCACATAATTTGACACAGTAGAAAAATTAACGTACACCCAACTGCTTTTTCTGATATTTGACTATAGACAGCACCAGGGATTGGAAGTTAGCATTCCAAGATAGTCTTGATAAGAATTAAAACAGAACTCAAAACAGTTGCAAATTCTCTTCTTTATTGACACTGTCATTTGCAAATACAATACATTAAGAATTCTGGACAAAAGTCTGTGTTGCTGTAAAAAAAAATACAACTTTTTAAATTACATATTTCTGGCCTCTGGCACTCCAAACTGCAGATAAGCAGTTCCCTCCACCTGGAGATTCTGCCTGAACTGCTTCTTTACATTTTTTTAAACCCCTATATTTATATTATATACAAACAACCACTGAATTGAAAAGTATCCTTAGAAAAGTGACTCAAGTCTCTATCTTTACAATCCTTGGTGCCCTCACTGTGGGGCTTGGTCAAATTTTAACTTAAAGGGAAGAAGTCCACATTTCAACATCAGATTTGAGAGAAATAAGTTTTCTCTTTTAAAGAAAAAAATAGTTAGCACAACATACTCTGCTGTCAGCCTAGAGAGACGCCAGTCTGCAAACTGAGACCATTCCCCTCCTCTGCGAGAGAGGAGATGAAAAACAAAAGAATACTGACAGCAAGCATGAAGTGCACACCATCAAAAGGGCACCGAGCCCTTTCCCTGCTTCATCAGGACAAAACCCCTCCGTGAAATTTGCCTCTTGCAACCCAGAATGTGAGGTATCTGCACTGTTGATGCTCCATCCAAGCCCTGTTAATGTCCGCTATTTTTCCCCTGCTGGCTTCACCAATGCTTCATCTTCTAGAGGAGCAGCAGCCATGATACAACTGTGACTCCCTGGAGACCCATCGCAGCCAAGATCCAGCCTTGCCTCATGACAGGATGATTTTTCAGCCCCCAAGTCCTTTCCCCCGCTGAAGTCTATATCCAATGTAGATATGGTAGCCAGGGAGTCAAAATGAAGTGCCCTGTGAGAAAACAGAGGGTGTTAAGCAGAGTACTAGTTCCACACACACACACACACACACACACGTTCATATTCAGATGACGGCATTCTTTTCCAGTGAATCTCTGGGCCGCTGATCCTCATGAGACCAGCAGGATCGACTTAATCTCTCATTTGGTCTGATTGGTTTTGGAGTTCCATTGCTATTACTTCCTCTTGTTCTTTGTGAGGTATTCTATATACTTTAATTTTTTATTTTATTTTCCATTACAGTTTCTAAATGCTTTTTTAAAAAAAATCAGTAGAAAATCCAGTCTTCCTAAAAACACACACACACAAAATCTGCTCCATCCTTCATAACTGAGGACTGGTGGGCAATAAGGTCTTGAGGAAAAGGACAGAAATATTAGCATACAGATGTGGTTTCATATCCTTGAGCAGGTTCTCTTTGTGGAAGAACATCCACACCAATTTAAGGTTCTCTGTCATTCAACTGAGTTATGTAACTGTACCTCTTACTGCTACCTGCAAGATTTATTTCTATTCTTGTGGAGCCAATGGAAAATAAGTGCTGCTGAACATGGGATACAGCTTAATAATAATAATAATAATAATAATAATAATAATAATAATAATAATAATAATAATAATAATAATAATAATAATAATAATAATAATAATACACAGAAGATATTATTGCTACTGCTGTGCAGTGGTTAAATGCCTGTCCTGGAGGTAAAACTGTGCTCAGAACCTGGGGTTCAATCCCCGGTAGCTGGCTCATGGTTGACTCAGCCTTCCATCCTTCCGAGGTCGATAAAATGAGTACCCAGCTTGCTGGTGGTGGTGCTGGGGGTATGTGTAGCCTGCATAATCAAACTGTAAACCGCCCAGAGACTACTTGAAGTGGTACGGGGCGGTATATAAGCAGAACACTTTACTACTAGGAAGCAGTCCCTACTTCTACTAGCAAAACCTAATCCCAAGGAAACTCACCTAGATTTCCTAGAGGTGCATGAGCTACCACGTCCGGGGAGTAACACTTTCCAGCAAGAGACGTCGCCCTTCCTCATAATCATCCTCATCCACGTTGACTAGTAGTCGGATAGCCTCCTGACCCACAGCCTCTTTGAGAGAGTCCGTGATGAAAACTCCCTTCAGCGCCTCTAACAGCGAGCCGTTCATATAGTCGCTCCAGAAGGCATCCAGATAGGACAGCTCTGAGAACTTGATGTCACAGATGATGGAACCCAGGTCACGAGACTTGAGGATTGTGTTGGACTGCCCAAAGACATCAAACTGGCGCTCCAGCCGGTTCTGCTTGTTTGACATCACATTCTGACGCAAGACGGGCTCGTGCTCACAGTATTCTGCCCGAACACGGAGCCGGATATCTGAGCAGGACATAATATGGAGAGAGAGAGAGAGATACAAAGAGAGAGAGAGAGAGAGAGAAAGAAGGGGAAGGGGAAGAAAAAAAGGGAAGAGAAACGTTAGGTGGGAGTCACAAACAGAAGGCACAGACAAACACACAATCATGCAGCAATAATATTCTAGGGCTGGGCTGTCCAAAAGCCCCGAACACGTGTTGAACTTAAGAGCCCACCAAGCTGATGATCCAGGCCACTCAGGTCTCCCTTAAAAGCTCAGGTTCCTTGAGATGGTCAGTTCCAGCAAGGGGTGTTTACCTTTTTGGAATTGTACCACTGGCACAAAGTTAGAGCTGAACTTCATTAATGTCCATCAACGCTGCATCCAACCCCACTAATAGCACACCTAGCAAGTGAAATACATAGATAACATTCTGAGATAGACTCTTCCCCCTAGCACCAGAAGAAGAAGCCTACTGGTGCAATTTCTCCTTCCTATTCCATGCCTCACAGGCGTGTAGACCAGTGCCGATGGAGATAATTCTTCAAAAGTCTTCAAATCCTTTCAACCCACGATCCTTGAAACCATATCTACATTTTTCTTTAAATGTACCTGGGTCACTATTTCACCTTAGGCCATAACCTCCCGGGGATTTGGAGCAAGATGACAAGAGAAAAGCTAACCACTGAAACCCTGCAATATATTTCCGATTAAAAATTCTGATCTAGGTTTCAGCCACACAGACTGGTGGCCAAAGGAAAGCTATCAATACATATGCTAAAATTTGGGGAAGTTCAGCTGTAACGATGGACAGTGGAAAAACAAATTTAGTTTTGTCCAATTATCAAAAAAATTCTCAGCAGTGTAGCTGAAACTTTTTAAGGTTCAAAAGGGAGGGAGAAATGGAACAAATACAGAGTAGGATATACTTTTAAAAAATGAGGCAGGTGGTGTATTACATACGCTCAACAAGGCTGTCAGCTTTAATTTCTCTGTGTCTTGTGGTCATCACCTGTAGAAGCATTAACTGAAAGTGCAGTCACAGCCCTTTGCCAGCAACTTTGCACGGCCTGGAGCCCACACCCACCCATAACATCTAGTTACAAGACAAATTTCCAGTAGTGAATTACTCAGCCTCAACCAGGAGGGCACTTGGAACATTTTTTTTCCAGATGGGCAACAGCAGAAATTGTACCTGACGACTGTTGTAAGATTTTTCTCATTCCACAGACTATAAATGGCATTGCTTCTCTCTCTCTCTCTCTCTCTAAAAGGGAATTTCTGCTAGAAGCAGTGCCATCTCCACAGAAGGTAAAGCACTATGTACTGGGAAATTTCAATTCAAGGCAGACATTCCTTTTACTACTTCATATACCAACTCTTGAGCCTCTTGATGAGGCAGGATGTTAAAGGAGGACAACTGCTGGGCCCACTGGAAACCATTTTCATCACCCAACCACACAGCTTCCCACCCAACAGGCTGTCTACAAGCAGAGCAAATGAAAGATTCCATTTTTATTAGTACTGTACATAGCTAACATACAGAGGTTTTGCATCCACCAGGGATTGGCACATGACTGCATCAGAACAGAAGAGCTTTCAATATCAAAAGCGTGCCGAGTACTTGAGGACAGCAGCTGTCAGAGTTGGCATTAACACACTGGCACCATGTGGCACGCAAGTGGCTGAAAATGCTTCCTCCCCCAGGACTGCATAAAAGCCTCTAAGAACAGATTTCAGTGAATAAACCTAACTTTTACTTCAAACATGCAGGACATCTGTCAACTGCATGGCTATGGGGAGGCTTGAGCACAACTGGCTGAGAGAAGTGAGACCTGGGTCCGGGACCTTACCCCACCAGCAGTCATGCAAGCCCTGAGCAGCTGCGTTACGTTTAGCTATGACCTATATGGGTAAAGCCAACATTATCTGAGGCTGCATCAACAGAAACCAACCAATTATCCATTTCCAGGCCCCAGTTCCAGTGAAATAATCCCACTGTGGTCACTGTTTGGAAGTACAGAGAGCTTGGAAACAGGCCAGTCAACTCCATATTGCAGAAGCTTCCATCAATATTGTCTTTCCACGTTTAAGTCGCAATGGCAAGACTTAAGCATCCTCCAAGTCTATTACCACTCAAGTAGGATGGTTTCAAAGAACGAGGCCTGCCACCTCATCACCCACGTCACTTTCATCGTGTGTTCAGTACTATGTAATTACAAATCAAGACCAAGAGATCCAACAGAGAAATGTTAAGACAATGTTCTCAAAATAAAGTTGGGACCTACATATAGTACTGATGCAGTTCTACTCAGCGCGCTACATTTTCTCTCACACAATTTTTTTTCACAAGCCAACAAAACCCATTACAGACAGTTGAACAGCAGAAAAGTGCCTCCACTGTGTGGAAAGCAAGAAGTCCCAAAGTCCAAAGCCGTGTCCCTCACAGCTTTTTTTACAAGAGCACTGCAGGGTCCAGATGCAGGATCGCTTCTAAAATAGGAGAAGCGTTGAAGAGGCAGCTGAAATAATCATGAGGGCACACTTAAGTTTTTGCTTTTTAGTTTGTCTGGGTATTTTTACCAGTGTCTGGTACTTGGCCCGCTTGCCTGGGCCAATACTTATGCTTTTCCATGGATGGATTTCAACTGTGGACCGAGAGAAAGATGGTTCAAGACTTTTAGCACATGGCAACATCAAGAAATCACTTTGAGATTCAATACGGCAAAAGAACACAAAATGGAGTAAAGGATGTATGCTAGCTTCTAGATTAAACTGATATGTACTGCTGCAGATACCAGACAAACATGGAGATTCACACTGGAAGAACACAGAAGGGTCATTCATTAAGACTGCCAAATGGCATACAGAACGGTGCAATTTCACTTTTGTTAGAAAAATGGATAGAATACTGTAACATTAGAACAATATCAAATGGACTTTGAAAAAAAAAAAACAATGATGCAATGAATCTCAAGGCTTTGAAAAATTAGCAATGCATCCACCAATCCCGATTGGCTAGAAAACAACTAATAAATGGACTTGAACAACAGATGAAGAAATTAAGGGCATACTTCTGCCCCCAAATAAAAGTGATTAAAGGAAACCCAAAGGGCATTCCATAACAACATACAATGATCTGGTATCTGCAGCAGTGGCTATACACCATGAAAAAAATCACCTGGTTCCCTACTGAATCCCTACCTAGTTAATGGCTTCAATGGATTGGAATGTAAGACATCAGCAAATGACAGCCCCATAAGGGAAACATTCCTCATAGCTACAGTATCCCAGCCTGTTTCCATCAGACCCTGCTGGAGGTTTGCAACACAAGCCCCCTGCGGTGCCAGCCTGGAGTGGCTCTATTAGTCTGTCACCATCCCAGGAGCTGCCAACGCAGCCCTGTCCCCAATGAGCGTCACAACAGCCAATGTGCTGTTCAGGACGCTGGCATGCAGAGAAAGGCAACCGGGGGCTCCTCCAGATTTAGACAACTCAGCACACATTTAAACAGTTCTGCTTTCACAATGAACTGGTGGAAAACTGGGTGCATGGATTCATTTACCTTTGCGAGACCATTCTGTGAGAAGAGTGCACAAGAGAGACAGAGTCTCTTTATCATCAACCTTTTGCTTAGTAACCTGGAATTTAAATGGTGGATTGAGAGAGAATTGGCAGAAAGCAAATAGCAACAAAAAGATCATTGGGGAAGAGGGGCTGCACTTTTTATTCAGGAACTAGCTTTCTGGCTCGTGAAGAATAAAACAGCCCAGGAGGTTGCACAGTGGAAAGGGAGACAGAAGTCATACTCCCAAGTTTCTATGTACAACTTTGAAGGGTGTAAAAAGCAGAGCTGAATTCAAAAGCAGCTGCCTATGTAACACGAGTCCTAAGGACCTGCCCCAGTGAACCAAGGTAATATTGCGAAGTATACAGGCAAAAATCTAGTGTTGAACGGAGCTTACAGTTTGATCCTTGCACCTACCCGGCAGAAGCCTTAGCTGCACCGTGAAGTTGCAGTTTTGACACTCATTGTATTATTTTTGAACCTTCTTCGTTAGAACCCATGGCCTGTAAATTGGTCAGATGGTAAGACAAGCGTTTTTGGTGCATTTGCTTTTGTTTCATTTGCATTGCACTGACACAAAGACAAGAGAACATTTGTTTACATGGGGATCCTACGTCAGCCCATGGCACCAATCTACTGGGGGGGGGGCACCCTGACATTTTATCCACATGCAACAAAAAGGCATTCCACATAAGAAAATTAAAAACCATGTATGGATTATCACAAATAGCAGTCTACTAACAGATTTCAGTTTCTCTATGTGAAACTATCATCCATAAAGGAGACACATAGGAAATGAAAGCCCTAAGCTACAGAGAGAAAATGATATAAGCTGGTCTTAGAGATAATCAACTGACTATCAAGCAAATCAAGCCTGGATTTATTGAATTTATACGTTTTATAATAAATTTGAATATAAGTCATTCCTTTCAATATGTGAATATGGGGTTTAAGCAACACCTACCTAGTAGGTTGCTACTATCATCCAAACCATGAGAATGAACCCCACGGAATAATGGAGGGATTGAAACCACAGAGCATTGGCAGCAACAATGCCAAAATTCTGTTCTTTAGATAGAATGACGGACAAGATATTCTTGGCTATAATTCAGCCGTTTGGCCAAAATACTATGTACGATCTAGGCCACAATTTAAAAATACACCAAACGTTCTTCATCAATAACGAATTCTGATCTTATATAGCAGCTATAGTGGGTGTCAGTTCCCTACAGAATGATCAGGAATCAATCTTTCAGATGGTATCTTATTGTGATAGAAGTATATTTATAAATAAATCATGTCATTCTCAAATGTTTGCCTCTATTCTTCAATTATATTTACTCCACAAAATATTATCTGAAACACGTTAGTGGCTTTCAAATACTGGTACACTCTGAATCTACAGCTCTTTTCTTTACAGTGTAAATTTATGATTTCAACCGAGTTGTTTTTAATCTGGAGTGGTTCAAGCAAAGAAATAGCAGATGAACTGAATGGAACTAGTCCAGATAGTCTGCCTCAGTATTTTGCCAATTCACAGAAAACATCAGAGGAGGGTAGGCAGTCTCTCTCCAAGACCAGCATATCATATTGGTGCACTTTAAAGTCACAACTTCCACAGGCCTCCCGGGAACCAAGTTAAGGTACTTATGATCTGAAGACAGTTTCTCTCATTCACAGTGCTTTTAATTTTAGGTTATTCCATACATCATGGAACTCGTTTTTGTGAAGGATGAATTGAAGACTCGTGGACTACAAATCAATAAAACTGATCAGTTGGGAGTACTTGATGTGATTACTGGAATTACTGCCACCATCTTGGGAAATGAAAACAGGATATGGAGGGGTGGCCTAAAGCATCCCCACCCTCACTCTGAACAGGGGGACAAAGCTTCTGTTTTCTCGTTCAAGCAGGATGAACTTTCATCACTGAATTTAAACTGCACCTAGTAGTGCAGGAGAAAATTCAAGTTCACCCACAAATATAGGGATTATCTCACTGAAGCTGCATAATATACCTTGCATCTTTCCTACCAATCGACCCTTCATCTCCTTGTCAGAGAAAGTAAATGAAGGCCTTAAGAGACACCAAAATTACTAACAGGCGTAATTAAAAAGGCTTTTTGGGAATTGAAAAAGAGAATTGCTCCCAAGAAAGGAGCTCCAAGAACAGAGCACGTGCGAGGCAGATACCTACCACAGGTCACTTTGGTGGGAGTTTGAACCTCCTGCTTTGGAGCGGAAGCTGCCTTGCCTCCCCGTCGCCTGCGAGGAGGAGCAGACTTCGCCCGGCCTCTGCTAATTCGCTTCCTTTTGCTGGAATTAGAGCCTATAAGTAAGGGAAGAGGAGAGCAAAAGCACATCAGGTGCACGGGATCGCCGGCAATCAGCACGCACATTTCACAAAACAGATGACTCTACACCTTGAACCAACCATATCAGACACGCTATTTGCAAGCCCAATTTTATGCAAAAGAAGTTGCAATCGCTGCTACTGTTGCCAACAGAGAAACTGTACATAAATTGGCTGTACTTGCACATCATTCTTAATGTACTGGGCCAATCTCGTTATTTGCAGCAAAGATAAGAGAGAGAAGGGAAAGCAGAAAAGGCATGAATCCTTTTCTAGGCAGTAAACTGACCTGTTTCCCATTGTTCATTTCGCGGCTCTGCAGAGGCTGAACTGAGACAGCTGTCCATCTGCCGGTCTGATGATAAGACAGATGGTCCATAGGTATATCTTTCAGGAGAAACTAAAATATCAAAATAATTTTAAAGTTTACACCAAGCTGAGTAACTTCATCGAGAACCACTAAAAGTAAAATAATTTTAGATACAAATTCTGCAAAAATGCATGTAATATAATTAGCTAAACAATAGAAAAAACACCATGATTCAGAAAACAAAATTACTCTCTTCTCCCCGTGCTTACAAATAGCTATCCTCCTAATGCCGTCATTCCTGGGGGAAAGCCAGGCAGTAAACTAAAAATAAGCCCTCTTTAAAATAGAAACCCTATTAATTTCACTCAAAACTAAAACCTTATGCATGACGTAACTGCGCAATACCTGTACGTTGCCTTTTCAGGGTGACATATGGTAGTAGGTCGTGCCTTGTTAGAACTCGCAGGAGCTGCAACAGGCGCACAAAGTTGGTTTCGTCACACACACCCCTTCTCTCTAATTCCAGGAGCAGCTGGACACCATTCTTAGGCCGCTGCCTATCTGCAGCAGCCTCAAGGCTGACATCAGTCTTTCCCGAATTGCACTGGCACTGGTTTTTCTTCTTCCAGCTCTCCAATACGGGGGACGTGGTCTCGGAGCCACCCTCTTCCGTTGCTGCCACAGCCCAAAGGGCAGGATCCAAAGGGTGGGTCCATGGCTGCGTTTCGTCCAGAAGGAAAGACAGCACCTCGACATCGTTCTCTGTCAGCTGGGAGCCAATCACGTCAAACATTCGATGGAGGGAAATCATCCCATAGTACTCTAGACATTCTTCCTCCTCCCACATGTGAGCAAAGAGTGGTCTCCTCGCGTCAGCCATGGGCAGAGACTAATCCCAAGACAGCTTAGGTAATGGGACAGACCAGAGCTGCACTTTGAACACGGAGAGAAAAGGAACCGGTATCTCAGCAGGTGTGCAGGTTATCAGACTTAACAGGCACACAAAACTCGGGAAGAGGCCTCCAGAAGACTCCTATTACATTCAGGCGCCGCACTGGTACCGAGATGTCTGTGAAAGGGAGGGAAGAAACACACACAAAAAAAGCCCAATTAAACCCAGCGTCACCTGCCCCACCTGCCGCTCTTCATGAAGCAGAAGCCACAGAGGAGGAAAACACACATTCCAGAGAGGAACGCAAACCAACCGCTCATCCCAGTCCGGCTTCTGCTTTCCCCATCCAAACTGAGGGGTGTGGGTGTGGAATGGGAGGCAGGAAACCTGCAGAGAGGGAGGACTCGGGGAAAATGGTTTCAAAGTACAGGAAAAGAGATTCCATTTGAACCTTAGGAAGAACTTCCTGTTGGTTAGAGCTGTTCGGCAGTGGAATAGGCTGCCACTAAGGAGGGTGGTGGGGTCTCCTTCTTTGGAGGTTTTTAAGCAGAGGCTGGAGGGCCGTCTGTTGGAAATCCTGTGATGGGGGTTCCTGCATGGCCGGGGGTTGGACTGGATGGCCCTGGAGGTCTCTTCCAACTCTAGGATTCTATGATTCCCTCCAGTCGCCGCAGCCGCCCCCCTTTAAACGAGCCAAAAAATGCTGTTTCATCCTCCTGCGGCCCCCCCTCCCCCGGCAAGACACGGGCCCGCCACACGGGGGCAGCAGCGCCTCCTTCCCCTCCCCTCCCCCCCCCAAGCCAGAGAAGCAGCCGGCGGCCCTCCCTCCCTCCTTCTCTTCTCCCCCCCCTTCAGCGCCACCACTTACACAGTCCCGTCGCCCCCCCCCTTCCTCCGAGGTGTGGTGGGCCAGACGGGCGCGCATGCGCACACGCCCCTTGCCGCCCAGCGCGCGCCTCTTCCCCCCCCCCCCGTATCCACGTCCTGAGGAGGGAGGAGGAGGAGGAGGAAGAGGGCGGCCAGATGATCCGCCCCGACACGGACTCCGCCCCTGCGGGGGACCCAGGAGAGAAGCCCCCGGGGAAACTAGGGGGGGGGGAGAAGAGGGGGAACGACTGGCCACGGGCCTTCCTCCTCCTCCTCCTCCTTTCCCCTCCCCCCCCTCGCCATGTTTTGATCTTATCGAGTTCTCGACCTACTACGCCTCCTCCTCCCCCCCCCACAGACCGTTGGCTTCGCTCGTTAACGACCACGTTCTAGATCCTACCCACCCCCAGGGCTTGCCAGCCACCCACCCACCCGCCGGCCCTCGGTTTCCTCAGCAAGAGCCACCCTCCCTCCCTCGCCCGCCCCCGTCTTTGTCCACTCCGCTTCTCCTCCAAGCCCTTTTTAAATCCCCGCACCGGCTTCCCCTCAGCGCCTTTCCAGGCCTCTTCTTCTTCTTCTTTTACCTCAGGAGAAATTCCGCCCCCGCCTCCCGTCCCCCCCAAAAAAGAAGCAGCCACTTCCTCCTTCTCTTCCGACTTGCGCCCCAATTTGGAAGACAGAGCATTCTCTTTTTCAGGCTTTCTGCTCTCTCACGAACGCCTTTAGAATTAAAAAAATAAAAATAAAAATCAACGGACGGACCTACCGAGTGCCGGTCGCTCCCACCTCGACACCGCCGAGCCGATCTTTCTGGCACCTTCGACGCGACTGCGCCGGCGCTCGACTCGCCAAGTCCTGGCTCCCTCCCTCTGCGCATGCGCCCGGGGCTGTTTGTTTTTCCCTTTGCCCCGTCCCGACGTCACGAGCTCGCCCTCTGCGCAGGCGCAGGCCGACGCCTGGGTCGACGAACGCCTGGCGGCGCGCGCGCGGCGCCCTCCCCTCACGCGGCCGGCCTGCGGCTGCCCTCGTGACCCACGTGACTGGGAGGAGCCGCGCGGAGGCTTCTCTCCCCTAACAGGTGCTGCGTTGTCACCACGCAGTTTACGCTATCGGCGTAAATCTCCGCGTTGATTTCCCCCCCCGCCGCCGCCGCCCTTCCAAGGCGTGAGGGATGCGTTTACATAAAGGACCTGGGCGGTGTCAAGGAGACGGCGCTGGTTGCGTAACAGGGAAGGAGGAGGAGAGCGCCGAGGCCGAGAGTTACGTCACCGAAGTCCAAGGAGACGGAGCGCGCGGGCACCTCTCCTGCCTCGTGACGGGGCGGGGCCGAGACGCTACGCCCCTCCCACCGCCCCTCTCCTGAGTGGCCGCTCCTCAAGACGTTGCTATTAGCCCCCCCCTCCTTCCCCTGAGGGGGCGGGGGAGTAGGGGTGGGTGGCTTTGTGCCCGTGACGTCACCGGCCCCTATCCCCCCCGGAGCCAAACCGCCTCCTAGTATCGAGGCCCGCGATTGGTTCCCTCCCGGCCAGGTGGGCGTGGCCACGCGAGGGCGCGGCGCACTACTACTACTACTACTACTACTAGGCCCAGCGGGAGCCGGGTGAGGGGGCGAGCGCGAGCGGGAGGAGAGGCAGCGGCCGTAAGCCGGGGCCGGGTGAGTGTCTCGCCCCCCCCGCCCTCCCTCCTTCCCTTCCTCTCCGCCAACGGCCTCTTCGTCGCCCTTCGGATCCCCTCCTCCCCCCCCTCTTGGCTGCTGGCAACTGGGCTCCTTTTTTTTTCCCTTGGCAGAGAGCCAAACGTTTCGCTGCTCACCCGAGGAGCTTCGTCAGTCTGAGGAAAGCGAGGGGCGAGGCCTCCGCTTTATAGCTCGCTCTGACCTCAGGTCACCCTGGCCTGAAATAGCCCTCATAAGATGAACAATGGCCTCGACAGAGGCGGGGTGGTGGTGGTTCAGGCGCAGTCTATCTGCCACTGACCTGGGTTTGATTTCAACAATCCCCAGGCAAATCAAGAATACATTATTTTATGGGTTTCAGCACCTTAGGCCATTCATTGTTCACCTAATGGCCTATGGAGGCTATTGTCCACCTAACGAGCCTATTCGGGCCGTTGTCCGTCTTAGGAGCCTATTTCAAACCAGGGTGACGAGAGGTGAAAGTGAGCTATAAAATGGAGGACTCGCAAGTCGCTTTCATCAGACTGACAAAGCTGCTTGGGTGAGCAGCGAAACGTTTCAGTCTCAAGAAGCCCAGTTGCCATGACTCAACTTCCAGATAAATTCTCCTGGATGACTGAGAATCTTCACAAGCATAGCCCTTCTGCTCCACTGCCGTCCAGGCTGGCCTGCCAGAGGGCAGTGGGACCACAGAACTCCTTCCATCCCCCACACCCCTTCCACCCCACACCCACCACCATCCCAGCGACGTCTTGCACTACTTCGTCGCGGAGGCCTCTCCCTTTTAAATCTGCCAGAGCAGGAGCTTTAGAAGGACACGGAGGAGAAGGGAAACAAAAATATCTAGTCCGAGAGGCAGGAACACACTTGGGACTGATAGCTGTTGTGCGTTTTTCAGGCTGTTTGGTCGTGTTCTGGAAGTTTTTCTTCCTGATGTTTCACCAGACTTTGTTGCCAGCATCTTCAGAAGGCAAGGAGCTCAGGGAACTAGGAGTTCTCTCTGTGCTCTGGGGTATAGAATGAGGAGACTGTGGTTTTAAAGTAGGAAAGAGGAAACTTGCTATATGCAGGAGAATGACTAACACCTATACTCTTGCATAGGACAAGTTTCCACTTTCCCACAACTTTAAAACACCAGTCTCACTCATTTTATACCCCAGAGCACAGAGAGAACTCCTAGTCCCTAAGTCCTCTTTGCCCACTGAAGATGCCAGTCAGAGTCTGGCAAAAACGTCAAGAAGAAAAACTTTCAGAACACGGCCGAAAAACTCACAACAGGTATCAGATCCCAGCTGTGAAAGCCTTGGAACTATTTGTGAAACAAAATGTGAGGGCTGCCAGCTGTTTTCCTCTTTTTCACACAACTTATTTTGTGTGATGTTCGAGTATTTCTGCTTACCAGCCTGATTCAAATGAATTACTCTTCATTTGCTCCAAGAAATCCCTGATGCCTTAGGCCAAGAGGTCCTTCTGCTTCCGATGGCCCTGACCAAAGAGGCTAGGGTTACTTTAGTGAAAGTGGCTCGTGCCTTTATCACACACTAGGCTAGGTTGTCCATACCTTTGCATTGCGAAGGTCTTGTGTTTGGATAACTCCCCCCCCTATCAATCAAAGCTTTTATTCGCCATGACGAAGGAAAAGGATGGGTTCCACTCTAGCTTGGCCCACTCCACCTTTTTATTTCTCATTCTAGGATAGCCACTCTCGTTCACATGGAGTTCTCTCTCTCTCTCTCTCTTTTCCTTGCAGGTACGATGGCAGAGGAGCTGGCTCAGTCTGTGTTCTTTCAGCACCAGTACATGTGCTCAGAGTGTGGGCTTCTCTATGACACTTTGGAAGGGGTGCTGGTCCACCATCAAAGCCATCTAGAGGAGTCATGCGAGCCTGCGACCGCAGCCGGCGCAGCTGACCAACAGTCCCAACAGGATAGTTGCTACCAGTGCCTGGAATGTGGGTGTGTCCTTTTGTCACCCGACGAACTCTTAGCTCACCAAGAAATGCACCCTCGGGAGGTGCCAAGCCGCCCCCAGCTTCCACCCACCACCACTGGGCAGATCCACTACCAGTGCAGTGAGTGCAGCGAACTCTTTCCTTCTACTGCCCTGTGGCTGGCACACAGACAAACCCACCAGAAGCAAGATGTTCCCGCTGATTCCCACCCGTCAGTTCCACCAGCTCCCTCGCCTTCTTTCCAACCCCCTGTTTCACAGCCGTCCCAGGAGGCTTCCTTGCCACCCGTTCAGGCGTCACTCCCCTCATCCCCGCAGCCTGTCCTCCCCGTTTATCCCTATGAGTGCTCAGAGTGTGCCTTCCTTTTCCTGACTCCCGAGGAGCTGCTGGAACACCAGGGAGAACACTTTACCGAGATTGAGAAAGAGAGCGGGGAGCCATCTGAGGGGGTGGCCCAGGAGGCTTGCGCCCCCCACGAGTCTCCCCGTTTGAACTCTGCTGAACCCCCAGCCTCGCTTCCACCCGCTCAGACTTTTTGCCGTAAGGAGTGCAAGCAGGCCTTTGGTACCGGGGAGGCACTGGGGCAGCACCGGCAGGAGCACATAGAAAGCACCGAGGAGTTTCTGTGTGGCGAATGCCAACGCGGTTTCACAACAGCCAAGAGGTTGTTGGCACACCAGCGGGTCCACGTGGATGGCACGTACGAATGCCCAAACTGTAACAAGGTTTTCAAAAAGGCGGCCTCTCTGGAGCAGCACATGCGGATCCATAAAGGCGAGGCCCTCTACCTCTGCATGGACTGTGGGCTCGGCTTCTCGACTGAGATGACGTTGATCCTGCACCGCAAGAGCCACACGGCCAACCCCCTCCACCGCTGCCACTGCGGCAAGACGTTCAGCAACATGACCAAGTTCCTTTACCACCGACGGACGCATGCTGGCAAAAGCGGGATCCCACCCGCCCGCGGGGCTGGAGACCAAGCTGCCAGCCAGCTGCCTGAGCCGCCAGCGCCCAGTGATAAGGAAGTAGCTGTGAACGGCACCCTCCCTTCCTCCCCGCCGGGGCCCTCGGCAGAAGTGCCCAGTTCTGGTTTCCTGTGTCCTCAGTGTGGAAAAGCGTTCTCCACCTACATACGGATGGTGCGGCACAAACGGGTGGTGCACGCCTTGGAGCGCAAGCACAAGTGCCCGACGTGCGGCAAAAAGTTCAAGAAGCTGGTACACGTGCGGAACCACCTCCGGACGCACACGGGCGAACGGCCCTTTCAGTGCTCCGAGTGCGGCAAAACGTTTGTGTCTCAGGCCAACTTGGCGCGGCACCATGTCACGCACACCGGGGAGCGCCCCTACCAGTGCCAGGTTTGCAACAAGCGCTTCACCCAGTCCTCCAACCTCCGCCAGCATCGCCTCTTGCACATGGGCCCCAACAGGGAGAGCTCCTATTCCTGCGACGATTGCGGCGGCGCCTTCGCTCAAGCCCACCAGCTGGCCCTGCACCGGACGGCGCACACGGGCTGCTTCCCGTTCCCTTGCCCCGATTGCGACAAATCCTTCCCCCGCCGCCGCCTCCTGGAACTACATCAGCTGGGCCATTCCGGAGGTGAGCCCCACCGTTGCCCAGACTGCGGGACTCTCTTTGTTGTCGCTTCCAAGTTGCAAGAACACCGCTGCGCCGGGCGCCGCGAGCAGATAGCGCCGCAGTCTTACCCTTGCAAGTCTTGTGGGAAGTATATGGGATCCCTGGCCAAGCTGGCCCTCCACCAGTTGGTGCATTCAGGCCAGCGGCCCTACTCCTGCCCGCTTTGCGGGAAAGCTTTCAGTACCCCCAGCGGGCTGAGTCGGCACCAGCAGCGCCATGCTGGGCTACGCCCTCACAAGTGCCCTGTCTGCGCCAAGACCTTTGTGGCAGCCTCCGGACTGCAGCTCCACCAGCGTATTCACACGGGGGAACGCCCCTTTCCCTGCCCCGACTGTGGCAAGGCTTTCCGGCAGGCGACCCACCTGCGGGAGCACCGGCGGCTGCACACCGGGGAGCGCCCGTATCCCTGCCCGGAATGCGGCAAGGCCTTTGTGCAGTCCATGCACCTGGCAGAGCACCGGCGCATCCACACCGGTGAGCGCCCCCACCCCTGCCCCCATTGCCCAAAGACCTTCAAGACGCTCTCCAATCTGCGGAGCCACCGCAAAACTCACACCGAGCTAGCATCTTGCCCGGGGGATGCCGTGCCATCGGCCGAGTCCCTGGTGGCGACCGGCCAGCCCATCCAGACTATCATGTGCACTGAATTTGGGGAGACGATAGCAATCATTGAGAGCGCTGAGCCTCTCCCCTTGGTGGAAACGATAGAGATCTACCAAGCTACGCTTGAAGGCAACCTCCAGGTGAATGCCTTTGTATAGGGTTGGAGTAACTGCTGGCTCTTCTTTGCTGAAGAGCCGTGAAGAGCTTCCTTTCTTCCATGCCTCAGTCTAGCACAGTTATGTCCAAACTTTGGCCCTCCTGATTATTTGGACCACCACTCCCAGAATTCCAAGCCGGTATTACCAATGGCAAAGGACTGTGGGAGTTGTGGTCTAAAACATCTGGCGGGCCAAAGTTTGGACATGCCTGGATGTGTCTCCCTGAAGTGGAGCCTCTAGTACCCAGACACAGCCTCTTTGGTTTGGTATTAGGGCCTACCCCCAGTTCACGTGCCTCGTTTGGAAGATTTCTTGGGCAGTGTTGTTGAATGCCCACCACTGGACTGTGCCACAACCCTACAGTTATTGTTAACTTCAAAAAAATGTTCTTCTGCGATCTTCCAGTTTTGTTCTTTTCCTGTGAGGCACCAGGAAATACCTTGATATTTATAACATGCCCATCTGCTGTTAACATTTCCATTAAATTATTCCTCTCTTCTTAGGAAACAAGTAGCATCCTTTCCTCACAGTTGTAGGGCAACTCCCCCGTAACTGAGTTGTTGTTGCTAAATAGATGCAGCACAGGTAGCTGCTACCTCTGATAATTTTGCAGAAGGAAGAGTGTGGTAGGTGCAACATCTTGTCCTTGCCACCAGGAATGTGTTTGTTAAAATTTCCTTCTGCACAACAAATGAAAATAGAAGTTTACTGAAGATGGGGGGGGGGTTAAAAGAAGACTTGGGGAAGGCAGATGACACATCCTTTCTTACTGACTTATTTTGATCAACTTTGAATTTCTCTTTTCCCTTCCAGTAACAACAATAAGAGAACCCAAGATTATTTCCTCAACAGCAGAGATTAGCCTAATGGTGAAACAGTTATCTCTGTGACCATGAAGGTCTGCTGAGAAATGTCCTGAATTCTCTACATGTAACAAAATTTACTTTAAATTGAGTAAATCACAGTAGGGGACATCCACTCAAATTGAGGGCTGGGACAGTAAGAACAGACAAAAGAAAATATTTTTTCACCCAGCGTGTTGTTAGTCTGTAGAACTCCCTGCCACAGGATGTGGTGATGGCATCTGGCCTGGATGCCTTCAAAAGGGGATTGGACAGATTCCTGGAGGAGAAGTCCATCACAGGTTACAAACCATGAGGGAGATGTATCATCTCCAGGCTTAAAACCGGGGCACTTCAAGGACCAGATGCAGGGAAATGGTATCAGGAGACAGATATCTAGTCTCGTGACCTCCCAGATGCATCTGGTGGGGCCACTGCAAGATACAGGAAGCTGGACTAGATGGGCCTTTGGCCTGATCCAGCAGGGCTCTTCTTATGTTCTTATTTTAGGTCCCTCAGCAAATGACACCTAGCGCCTGTGCCTGTTGGTCACCTATTTCAGTTTTGCTGAATTTCAGGTTACAGCTGCAGTGATGGTTCTCAAGGCAGGACCAAGCCTTTCAAAATGGTTAACATCGGCGGAAGTAAGATGCAGGCTACATGCATTGGAGACTGACCTAGAACTCTAGCACAGGACTAAGAGTATCATTACTCTTCTTTGTGGCAAGAAGACTTAGGGGCATGTCAGACCTGCAGATCCAAATGCTAACTGGGTTTCTGTGCTCCTCTTTGACTAGTGCAAGGGAATTGTGTGAACGATAAAGCGCTGTAGACAAGCTAATATCTAGTTCAAACTTAAATTTAGCTGGAACCAAAGGATTATTTTCAGAACACAGTCAACTGCCATTAAGCAAGGAGGTGGAAAGGTGACAAAACTATTTTGTAAGTCAGACTTTAATTCATACTTATGCTATTTTATTGGACTAAATCCAATACCGTAAGACCCCTGTATCTCTCAGGGATTGATTCCTATAGGACCCCTATATCTCTGGGAGACTGGTTCTAGCACACATACACCCATGGATCCTAGTGAATGCTATACATCGGGCCTGCACAACACATTGACCGTAGGCTACCAGTAGTTCGCGGGGCCGTTTGAAGTGGCCTGCAAGGTCTCTCTCAGCCTCCTGATGTGCTGTCAATGGTGGCATGTTCAGAAAAAAACCTGGCTCGCCCGCTTGGACGTTTCGTCCAGATTTGTTTCGTTACCTGCCGCTATGACACCCCACCCCCTCGCACGGCTCCTCTGTAGGGCTCTCCACCCTTCTAATCTGGTGTACCAGTGATTTGTGCGGGCACACAAGTGTGCACATGCCCGCGGGGGACATTCGGGAGCGTCAGGTAGATCGCAGGCTGTTCAAAGTTGTAAAGCCCTGCTATACATGGGATATGAGAAGAAAAAATCCAGGGAAACCAGTATTTCCACCACGTATTAACAGAATTGGCCACTAGGGAGAGCCAGATACAATGTTTTTGTTGAAAAATATACAGCTCTGGTTCCCTCTAGCTGCCAGTTCTGGTAATACATTAAAAATAGTATTTCTAAGTCCCCCATTTTCAGATCATGGATAAGTGGAACTGGATACTGATGGTATCACACAAGTAGACCTAGGCCCTTGCAGTAAGATTCCTTCTTGTGCTGCCCTGCATGTCCCTTATTTAAATGTGTGTCTGTCTCCTGACACCTCCAGAAATGACTTAATTGAAGATCCTTTCCATGACACTATTTTCCATCTACAGATGTGAAGGAGTTCCTGATAGCATACCTACAGATATTTCTATGAATATACTACGCCTTAAAATGTGTACATCTTGAAATAAGGACAGATTGCTTTCCTTCAAAAATATTATCAGGCAAAGAATCTAGGAAAGTCAGTACATCCACTTATATCTAGGTGTGCCTAAATTTGTACCATTCCAGCAGGAGATTTGGGGGGGGGGACCTCTACAGTTGCTTTCTGCATCGGTGCACTTAGTGCTCCGTAAGTGTCCAGTAAAACACTAAAAATACTTTTATCCTGCTGCTTCAAAAAAAGCAAAAGCAAAAGCAAAGTGTTCTGCTTATATACCGCCCCATACCACTACAAGTAGTCTCTGGGCGGTTTACAATTTTGATTACAGAGTGCAGGCTACACATTGCCCCCCCCAGCGAGCTGGGTACTCATTTTACCGACCTCGGAAGGATGGAAGGCTGAGTGAACCTTGAGCCTGCTACCAGGGATTGAACCCCAGGTCGTGAGCACAGTTTTACCTGCAGCACAGGCATTTAACCACTGCACCACGAGGCTCAAGTATTATATTTGTTATTGCTGTGGTTCTCCACTTAGCCTTTTGCTTACAAGCATCTCCCAAGAGAGGACTCAGAGAAATCTGGCACCCATATTCTACAGTTTGTGTCATTTAGAACATTTCAGGCTCGCCAGTACAATGTGTGTTGTTGGCACACTGGACGTCATGTCATTTATTGTGGCCTCAGTATTTGCCCCAATACATAACCGTAGTTCATCCATTGTGGCCTGCTCGGGGCTCTTATCGCCCTTGGATGAGTTCATTACTCTTGGTTTCACCTCAGAAGTAGAATATTTTTGCTAAGATGAAACACTTGAAGAGTAGAATAGCAAGTCAGATCATTAAACCACGATGTGAGCCTAGATATCATTTCGTATCCTCTCTGAAGAAGAGGTTAAGAGCAGATTTGAGACCCCTGGGCTGACTTCCCTGACAGAAGTAGTAAGTAACCTACCTCAGGATCTTCTAGTCAGGCATGTCCAAACTTCGGCCCTCCAGATGTTTTGGACCACAACTCCCAGTTCTTTGCCATTGGAAACACAGTGGAACCTTGACTTGCATCATATTTGACTTGCAGCAAGAAGGGGCCTGTTTGACTTAAGTCGGAGGCTTTGACTTACAGCTCGGAGCCCAGGTGCAAGGCACCAGAATCGGGCGGCAGCCACGACCCAGCATCACGGCTGCCGCCTCCAAACTGCTCTTGCCTTCTTCCCCTCCTCCAGCAGCGGCGGCTTCGGCAAGGCCAGCTCAGAGCACTTGGAGCAGGTCCTCGGCCTCACCGAAGCCGCCGCTGCTGCCGGAGGAGAAGAAGGGCCGGGAGCTCGGGGCTGGCCTCGCTGGTTAGACAGTCAGCTCAGTCTTATAAAAAATCTGGCTGCAGAAGTCTGGTCCACAATGGAAGCATTTTAGTTGGGGAGCTGTACAGTTGTGGGACTCTAATGATAAGAGAATTGTTCAGAACTTGGAACGTCAGGTTAAAAATCAGTAAAACTTAAATGTTAGACATTGTTTCTATGAACATTAAAAAGTGGAGGCGTATAATTTGTGGACTATAATTCCACTGCCTCCTCCTCTCTTTGAAGAGACATTTCATTTACATCCCCAGAAGGAATCTCCTATCCCAGTCAAATTTGTGTTAAATTGCTGTTTTCGGGGGTCTTTTTCATCATCTGGAACGGATTAATGCGCTTTCCCATTACTTTCTATGGGAAATGTTCATTTGACTTAAGTCATGTTTGACTTAAGTCTGGTCCACTGGAACGGATTAATGACGTAAGTCAAGGTTCCACTGTACAGGCTTGGAATTCTGGGAGTTGTGGTCCAAAACATCAGGAGGGCCGAAGTTTGGTCATGCCTGTTCTACAGTTGTCTGCTTATTTGTTTTACCTGGAAAGACTCTCCATTTGAAACATCTCTTCATTCAGTTTTGTCCAGAGAAGGAACAGCACACAGGACTAAGGCAGAATCCTGATTTCCCGGCACCCCTCTCCCATAGGGACTATGAGATGCAAACAAAATCTGGGGCCTGAAGGCCACGGCCGTTCTTTGTAAATATCACCTAAAAAAGGCTCACTTCAACCAAACCAACGGCAAACTGAGATGATTATATAAACCAATCAAGAAATGTTCACCATGGCTTCTTAAGGGCAGGGCCACTGAACAACAAGCCTGTAGCTCATTATTTTGTCATTCAGCACTGGATACTCCAGAAGCGTTACCACATTTGTCCGCCTGCGTGCCAGCGGTGTGGCTTCTCTAGATGGAACTGTGTTACATGCAGAGAATTCAGGGCTCCCACCTAACAAGGAAGTGTGCTTTCCATACCCTCCACAGCCAAAAAATGCTCAGGGGATGCAAGCTTTGGTCTCGGTAGCTGTCATGGATGGCTGTTTTTTGGGTCTCACGCTTCACGGCCTTACCTAGCCATGTGTCTCATGGATCTGATCAAGGATAACCACAAGTTCTCGCACAGGCCGGGAGCACGACTCAAGTCTTGGCCGACAGGCAGGGCCAGCGCGTCCATTAAGGCGAACTAGGTAGTTGCCTAGGGTGCCAAAATGGAGAGGGCACTGGCCAGCCTGCTGCCCCCCTCGCCCCCCCCTGCCGCTGGCCACCGCCGTCTGTCCCCGTCCGCCCGCCGCTCCCCGCACCCATCGCCGCCCACCCCCAGTGGCCATCGCCATCTGCCCCCCATGCCCGTCGCCCCCGCTGCCGCCCCGCCCCCCGCTGCCGCCCCGCCCCCCGCTGCCGCCACCCCCACCCGCCGCCCGCCCCTCGCCTAGGGCGCAAAAAAAACCCCAGCACCGGCCCTGCCGACAGGCCTCTGCCTCCTCCAGGGATTTGTTGAACCGCACAACCCTTTTCTGAGACGGTGACCCTCCTGCCTGGAGAGCAGGAAAAAAAGGACCCCTCCCCATGCTGTCCTTTTCCGTTCATGCCAATAATTTATTGAACCGGATGTCTGTACACAGCCAAAAAAACCTAAGAAAGAAACTAGCACACAATGTTGGGAGAGGAAGGGGCAGTGATGAGGATGGGGATGATATTGGGGAGGGGGGGGAATTCATCCACAAGCTGCACCCTGGCTCCCCAGGGGAAACCTTCAATCTTAGAGTGGTTTGAAGGTGTAGAGGGACATGGGGTTCAGGGCAATTGTTGCAATGTTGCATTAAGAAAAAAAACGGGGGCGGGTGGAGAAAATAATCTATTTACAGGGAAAATGGGAAAAGGAAGCCATTTTTGAGAGTGACGGATGGGAAAGAAAAAAGATGTATTTACAGGAGAGGTGGGCGGGCGGAGTAGGAGAGCTTGCCTTCTCCGCGCTCCCTCGGAGAGCCTGCACCCTGTCCTCCATACGGTCGACGCAAGAGGCAGGTCTTCCCCACCACCCAGGGAGCTGGAAACAAAGAGCCATTGACCCGCCCAATTGGGAAAGAACCACTCTCTAAATACAGGGCCGTGGGAGGGGAGGGAGGGCACGGAGGAAGGGTTACCCACCAGAAATCCAGGTGCTTTCACGGATGGGAACTTCGACAAGCAAGGAATGGTTGGCCGTGCCCCCCCCTCACAACCCAAAGGCAAGTGGGGTGGCTGGGGGGGGGGGAGAGGAGCTTCTTGTTCCCAGTTAAGAGACTGTGGAGGAGGCACAGCCAGCAAATAACCAGACTCGGAAGGGCCGTGGGAGAAGGGGCGTCGAGGGGGTGGCGGGGAGAGGAATGGTTTGAGTTCCCCACCTGAATGTGACCAATTGAGTTGACTGGGATTTTTTTTTAAAAAAAAACTAAAACAAAAGAAAAAACTGACCTGCTTAAAAATACAGCATCCGCGTTTCAGAGGCAGACAGGTCTAGGATCTGGGAGAGCGGGCCAAAAGGAGGAAGGGCCCGGAGGCATCTCAACTCGGAAAGAATTGGTGCGACTGAAAGTCAAACCAATTTTCTTTCTCTCTCTCTCTCTCTCTTTCCACGGGATGTTAAAAACGAGAGGAACTTAAAAACCGAGACGGGGAACGTCCTGGGGAGACGGTCAAGGGTGAGGGCAGGAGGAGGAGCTGTGGAGACCTCGCTGCTTCCCAGAGGCACCGACCTGAACCGCTTTTGGAAAGAAAGAAAAAGGGGGAGCCCTTAAGCCGTGGGGTTTGTTTTTTTCCTCCTTTTCCCTGCCCTCTCCCCATGCCGAGGCATCACGGGACAACACGGGAGGGAAACGCAAGTGGTTTGGGGAGACAGGGAGTTCCCCCTCTCCTGTCCAAGGGGTCGTTATCATCTTCCAACTGGCCTCTCCCCCCTTGGCCAACGGGAGGCAGGCTCCACTGGGTCCCCCAGACCACAGATGCTTCCCCCCCCCCCGCACACCCTTTGAAGTTCGTAAAAGTCCGTGTGGGTGGCCTGGGGGGGTCGGGGGTAGTGGAGGGGGACCTGCCCCCCGGCCGAGCGGCCCCTCAGGACGTGTTAGCGATGGGTCCTGCGCCGTCTGCTGGTGTCACCTGGCTCCTGTCCGTTCCCATTCTTCCATCACCTAAGCATCAAGAGAGAAAGAGGCGAAAGGCTCGACCATCTGCTGCTTGACCTCCCAGAAGGCATCAAAAATCACGAGGGCCCATCTTTAGTGCCCGGCCGCAAACAAGGACCAGCAAACCCTTCCCCGCTCTTGTTCTCTTTCCCGGCCAATATTCCCGTCAAAACGCCTTGGAGGACAGCACTCACTGTGTGCAGTTGTGGGGCCAGGCCCTGAGCTCGCCTGGGACCGGACATGTGGTGGAATGAGGCTGGAATTCAACGTTGGCTGGATGGAGAGCTCTGCAAAGGCAAGAGAGGCAGGGTGACTCCTAGGCAGGAGCTCGTGGTCCCGGGAAAGGGGGCAGTAGGACATCGAAAGGCCTGGGCAGTGATTCTACTTGTTTATTTTCCCTTTCGCAGTTTGGGGTCAAAGTGCAAAAATAAAAAGGGAGCCATGTTGCAAGAGGCCAGCGGAACAAGTCACTATCAATTTTTGCAGGGAAAAAGAACTCCGCTCATCTGATGCTGGGATCAGCCTCTTTGTAGAGCAGTGGTTCTCAACCCTGTGGGTCCCCAGATGTCCGTGGACTGCAACTCCCAGAAATCCCTTCTAGCACAGTGAGTAGTGGAGGCTTCTGGGAGTCGCAGTCCAGGAACATCTGGGGACCCACAGGTTGAGAACCACTGTTGCAGAGGAACAAAATGGCACACACAGGCTGACGCAAAAAGACGACCTGAGAGTCACAGCGGCAAACCAGTCATATACCAGGACAGCACTGCAGACCTGTAACTAGAAATGGATGTAATCCATTCAGCCCGGTTTGCAAAAAAAATGTGTCTGCACAGCAGCCGTACGTTCCCTCCCCCGACGCGCCAGCTGGCTGCCCCACTCACAATCTGACACGCACTGCCCAGGTCTTCCCCTGATGGTGTTCCAATCCAGGCAGGAGCTCAGCCGTCCCTTCCCTGCCTCCTCCGGCAGCCAACCGTTCACTGGCTGCAGCAAGAACATTCCCCCACCTCCTTGCCTGAGGGGTCAGTTGCCAAAAGTGGTGGGGAAGGGAAGTTCAAGCTCCTGCCCAGACTGGAACACCACCAGAGGAGGACCTAGGCAGCGTGCACAGGATGGTGAGTGGGGCAGCCAACTAGGGGAAGGGGACGCACAGCAACTGTGTTGCTGCCCCGACAATTTCTATGAACTGGGCTGGATTTCACTTGCTGCTTTAATTCTAAGCCTTGACTAAAGAACAGGCACACCTCAGATTTATTACCACCTCCCACGCTTAAGTGCTGGATCAGCAAAAGGGTAGGTAGGTGTAACTGATGGCACAGCTGGTCTAGATTATGCTTCTCACCAGTTCTAAGGGATCTACTTAAGCAAGTGACTGTGCACTTGCGTTATCAAGCACTGAAATCATTTCCACGCCAGAGGCAGGGGGATCCAGCTCCTCACTCATCCTGTTTAACCGAGATCCCTTCTTTGAAACCTGACAAACTCACTCACAGTGGAGTGGTGGTGGTGGTGAAGGAACTAAGGCAGGCTACGTATCACACGAAGCGACACAGGCTGAGAGAGAAACCTCAGATTCTAGGCATGGGACAAGCAGTCTATGGGCAGATGGAGACCTCGATTTATGGGGTACTAAAGAGCCTCTGTGCCACCCACCACTACCATGAGCAAAGGCAAAAGGGAGAAGAGGAGGAAACAGCTGTTTCCAGGCCAAGAAGAATACCTCTTGAAAGAATGCCTGCACCTCTACTCCCACGTCCGCTGGTGCTTTGGTCAATGCTAGTGGAGGACTTACAACAGGCATGTCCAAACTTCGGCCCTCCAGATGTTTTGGACCACAACTCCCACAGTCCTTTGCCATTGGAAATACAGGCTTGGAATTCTGGGAGTTGTGGTCCAAAACATCAGGAGGGCTGAAGAAGTGGATCTCACAACCCTTTCTGGTATTATTTGGGGCAGGGAGGGACACTGTGTGGTCCTGGCAGTCTCCAAGGTGCGAAAAAAGAATTCCTTGAATCAGCCTCCCCTGCATGGTGCTTCCAAACGGGGAGGAGCATTAAGAAGCGCCCCCACAAAAAGGAGGTGGGCACCGCCAAACACATTGAGGCAGCTGTTAAAATAAATGGCCGTCCCCTTCCTCAGTCTTCAACACTGTTACTCTGACCCCTGGGACCGTCAGGGCAGATTCCGAGGGACAACCAGCGCCCTCTCCACCCAAGCGTTTGTGGCTCCGTGAGACCTGCTTAACCTGAGGCCCGACCTACCAGAATGTCACGGGCGCTCTCACTTTGGGTGGCCACGCCCAGGGAGGCTCGGAAAACGGCGACATGCAACCGAGCCTTCTCTGTGGCTGGTCCTGGGCTTTGGACCCATCTCCCGAGTGAGTTGCGCCTTGCGCAGTCCCTGCCAGCCTTTTTTTTTTTTAAAAAAGGCCTTAAAGACCTGGCTCTTTTGTGAGACCTCTAACTTTAATTTATTTATTTTTTGCCCCGCCATCTTGCCAGTAATTTTTATTGTAGTTTTCTTATTATGTTTATTATGATGATTTTTTCCTTCTATTATTTTGTTTGTTATTATTGTTGTTGTAAACCGCCCAGAGTTCTTTCGGAAGATGGGCGGTATATAAAATATAATATAATATAATATAATATAATATAATATAATATAATATAATATAATATAATTAATTAGTTAATTAATTAATTAATTAATTAATTAATAACCTTTCGAGGGCCACTAGGACCAGCTGGCCGGCTTCTCCTCTCTGCCGTGTCTCCTCCTCCCAAACTTTTCACCACTTACCCACGGGGCTGAAGTTGAAAAGTGGGGGCAGGTCGCGGCCGTTGGGCAGCCGAGTGTTGGGCTCGCGCAGCTCGTCGAAGAAACTGTTGGCGCAGGCCTCGAGCGGGGAGAGGCGCGTGGCAGGGGTGTACTCCAGCAACCGGCTGCACAGCGAGATGGCCTCCAGTGGCGTGCGAGGCTTGAACACCTGGAGCAACAATCAGGAATGAAACGCTGCAAAAATCAGGGCAGCAGGAGCCTAAAACAGCCCTGATACTGAAGTAACGGGAAAGCGCTTTGATCTCACACACGTGCGCACACTGACACAGAAAACAGACAGATCTTCGGTCCAGCCGAGCCTCACTTCCTTCAAAGAGGCTCTGTTTTATTAATTATGCTAACGTAACTAATTAGCATAGATCATTCCATCACTTTGTTGCGCAGTGAGAAATTCACTAAATATGGTTAGGAAAGGCGTTACCTAGGAAGGCTACATTAATATGCCTTTTTATGTAGATAGGTATAACTTTTAATTGGTCAGCCTTAGCATAACTGGTAAGCCCTAGCTGTTGTGGTAAGAGATAGTACTCTAATTGGCAAACTGCTTCTCTAATTGGCAGACTTAGCGGAGGAAGTGGTAGCAAACAATGAAATGACCTTTTGGCTAACTTACGAATCATGAGACCATGAGACAAGAGAGACGGTGGGGGCTACGGGCTGGCACTTCTGCTGTTGCCGTTGTTGTTGTTTTTACTCCCAGATGCTGTTGCCTCTGAGAAAGCCAGAATCCAACATGGCTCTGATCATGTCAACCCAGAAGCCCCATCCCAATCTCCCTTATCCCAGCAAACACCTGGCAAAGGAAGGGGGAGTCGTCTGTAAGCCAAAAAACCTCCTGCTTCCTGAATCCTCCCCGCCCCCCAACACCACCACCACATCCCTGCTTCTTCAAAAGAGCAAGGGGTTTCCTAGCAAACACAGCAGACTATGTGCATCTAAAAACAAACAGTTGAATCCAAGGTTTCCCCCTAAGGTGCGTGGTTCCACAAGATGTGCGACTCTGCACCCCCTCTGTGCCCCCGTTTTCAGCCCTTTGGCAATGGGTCAGGATGGAACCCCGTGAGAGGGGAAGCGGGGTCGCACACGCGCGCGCACATACACACACGGGGCGGAGTCCCACCCCACAGGGTTGCAAATAAGCAGGGGTGTTTGTTGAATCCCTCTGATTCCTAACAATGGATTCGGATTCCTAACGAGGAAACCGAATCGCCCAATTCAGGAACCCTTTCTGTTCATGGCAGCGCGGCTTCGGTCCCCTGTACCTTTATCCAAGGATGTGCTTTGATCTGGGGGAATTTGAACTCTGTGTAGTTCGGGTTCATCTCTCGGATCTGTTCTCGCGTGGGCGTCCCCAGCACCTTGGGGTGGAGGAAGGAAACAGGGTTACAAGCAAGCTTTCCTGGGGGTAGGGGGAGAGAAATAAAACCAACAGGATTCCCACCCATAGAGGACATGCTGCTGGTGGTTCCCTGATTAGATGGGATCCCTTCTATCTCAAATAATTTCCCAATGCCATTGTTCCCTTCCTCGTCTTTGCCTGATTGAAAAGGCCTCTCCTTGACCTGCATCCAACCCCCTTTGAACAAAAAACAAAACAAAACAAAAGCCAATTTCCGAATGTCATCATCATCATCTCCTAAACTTCTTGGACTTCCCTGCTAAGCGAAGATGGATAAATATGTTTTTGCTTTTTACTGTGAACATCCTTGTTTCCAACCCCGCAAGTATTCCTCCACGTCCTGCTCTTTGCACCACAGTGTCTCACTCCAAAAATAATTCTGTTTTCCCTACAGCAAGAATGCGAGCAAACAGCAAGTTTTACGATTCGAGAAAGCTGGGCGGCCAACTTAAAAGCAGTGTACCCTGGGGAGACAAAGGGATTCTCAAAGCCTTACTAGTGCCTCTCGGGGACAAGGGTGGAACAATTCTTTGAAAATACGGTTCCAACATCCTCACCAGTATAACCCCATCATGCACAGCATGCAGTCATGGGGCAGTCAGAAGCATGCAACAGGCCAAATAAGCCTCCTGCGCAGCTATTTATTTATTTATTTATTTATTTACCGCCCGGTCTTCTAGCAGAACTCCGGGCGGTTTATAATAATGCAATAAAAATAAGAGAGCAGAACAACAGTTAAACACATTAATAACAAAGCCGGCAGGCAGTGAGTTACTGGTCCAAAAAAAACCCAACAATAATAATTTAAGGACGCCAAATGCCTCCCTAAAAAGCAGTGTAAAGAGTGCATAAGAGTGAAGGCACCAGATGCAAGGCATAAGGGTTACCCAGGGATACAAAATCATATAGGAAGAATTGGCCAAAGATGGAATATTTGAAAAAAACTCAGGCTAGACCAGTGGTGGCGAACCTTTGGCACTCCAGAAGTTTTGGACCACAACTCCCATTGTCCTTTGTCGTTGGCACTCGAGGCTTGGAATTCTGGGAGTTGTGGTCCAAAACATCTGGAGTGCCAAACGTTCACAACCACTGGGCTAGACCCTATGAAACAAAGCCTCAGCAAAAGCAAGAAAAAAAGCAATCAAACTGTTAGTTTTTGAAGAATTAGCCATGTTAGTCTGGCTTCACAGTGTATAATTAGAATAAGAGAGAATGCCCAGAAAACCCCCAAAACTGCTGTTTTGTGACAGTAGCTTGCTTTACAGCTGCTATTTTTGCAACAGTAGCTTGCTTTACAGCTGCTGTTTGCAACAGTAGCTTGCTTGGCGGCTGCTAAATTATTTATTCAATGTTTTCCTCTGACACCCGTGGATAACAGAATCAGTGGATAATGAATCAGTGGGTACAGGGGTCCTGCTGTATTAACAACTGTCACTTTCTGTGTCCTGTTTCCTCCCGACCTCACCCCTAAAAGCATGCAAACGTATGCCCTAAGTAACGGCAGAAAGCAGCAACTGGAAAAGTGAATTGCAACATACCCCCCCTCCCCGCAAAGTACCATGCTCCAGTTTATCGGCTCATCTGAAATGTGCTCAAAGACATTGCTTTTAGTTCTTCCTTCCTTACCTTGATGATCTCCACCAGCTGGTCCACTCCGCTGTCTCCAGGAAATATTGGCTGCCCCAGCAGCAGTTCTGCCAGGACACAGCCAGCGGACCAGATATCTAGGAAAGAGTAGAGGGGAGGCGGTGGGGGGGGGGGAAGCTCTTCAGTGCACACCGTCTTCCTGGGGAAGCAGCCCAGGCCTACGCGACGGAAAGGCAGGAGACTGGAGTTCGTTTCCCCATTGCAAAGCACAAAACCAAAGTGTTCTGCTTATAGACCACCCTATAGCGCTTAAAGCACTTCTCTGGGCAGGTTACAATTGGATGATGCAGGCTACGCGTTGCCCCTGTCCCCCCTGCTGCCAAGCAAACTGGGTACTCATTTTACCGACCTCGGAAGGATGGAAGGCCGAGTGAACCTTGAGTCTGCTATCTGGGATTGAACCCCAGGTCGTGAGCACAGTTACGGCTGCAGTACAGCTATTTAACCACTGCGCCACGAGGCTCCAACAACCAAACATCACAGAAAAGGCAGGCGTGCTGGTTCCATGCAAAAGATCCCAGCCTCCATTGGTTGCAGTTCTAGGTAGGGATGATTAAAACCTGGGAGGGCCACCGAGGGTCAACGGAGAAGATGCTGGTGAGGTTGGAGGCAGAGGTGGGTAACAGTGGCCTTCAACTCCCATTGGCCGTGGCCCAACACAAACCACGGAAGTAGAGCTCGAGGGCTCAAAGTCCAAGAACATCTCATGGGCTATGGCTCCCTATGCAAGTCTCAGACAACTTGTGGTGGAGTGATTCCAAGTTGGGCCACCTTGGACCAACCCATAAGTGCCCTTTCGAACGGTTCTCATTTCCAATGTGCCAAATGTCCTTTCATCCGCAACCAGGAACCTCCCCATGTGCTGTCATGAACATTAATGCTAAACAGATGCACCGGGGGTGGGGGTGGGGCGGGGGGTGCACCGGGCATTTGCTGCAGGGACGGGGGAGGGAGGGAGGGAAGCGGCCAGCTTCTCACCTATGTTTGAGGTGTAGTCGGTGGCCCCGAAGATGAGCTCAGGAGCACGATAGTAGCGAGAGCAAATGTAGGAGACGTTGGGTTCTCCCCGCACCAGCTGCTTTGCACTGGAAAGGAAACGAAGAACAGAGTCTGGGTGTCTGTGAAATGACAGTCTTATCTCATAGGTCGTGTCAGACCAGGAATGGTTAAAGCAGGCATGTCCTCATTGAGGCCCAGGGGCCAAATGCGGCCCGTTTTCAAATTTTGAGCAACCTGTGGTCTCTTCTCCCTGCTGACTCCGCTTGTCACGCATCCCCGCCAGCTGGCCCCTCCCCATACCGGATGGAGACATCAGCTTGCAGTTTTACAGTTTGCCTGCCTTCCCTGCCTCTGTCCATCCCCCCAGCCACCGGCCCAGCCTATCCGCCCCTGGCTCCGTTGCTGCAGCGTCCTCCCCACTTCCTTGCATGTTATATAGAGACTTGTCCAAAGTCCGGGCCGGGAGCCAAATGCGGCTGAAAGGTCGAGCCCCCCACACATTTTCACCTCACCAAATCTGGCCCTCCTTGCAAAAAGTTTGGACACCCCTGGGTTAAAGAAACGTCCAAATCCTTGAAGCTTGTTGCATGATCGGTGGCTTTCTCTCTCTCTCTCTCTCTCTCTTTCACCCTCACTGAAATGCTGAAAGGATTAAGATGGCAGAGGGTGGAAAAATTTGGCTGGTTTGGGGGGATGGGGGGGTTTGTCAGTTTTGCCCCTTGGAGGTCCACCTCAGGCCACAATCCTCCTAAAGTGTGTTTTTTAAAATTGTAGTTGTTTGCCATCTTCTCCCTAAACAAGAAGTGACTAGCTCCATTTCCAGTTTTGGGGAAAAGATCAGACACACTTATTAAAGCAAGACTGTGTCTGTGCCTTGCTTCAGAGGAGACCTGCTATATTAGGAAGCCTCCAGGGCCGCCTCGTTCTCTGGCCCGTCCATCATTTTAGAACATAAGAACATAAGAAGAGCCCTGCTGGATCAGGCCAAAAGCCCCTCTAGTCCAGCTTCCTGTATCTCACAGGGGCCCCACCAGATGCATTTGGGAACGCATGAGACTAGATATCTGTCTTCTTATACTACTCCCCTGCATCTGGCCCTTGAAATGCCCTAGTTTTAAGCCTGTAGATTACACATCTCCATCATGGTTTGTAACCTGGGATGGACTTTTCCTCCAGGAATCTGTCCAATCCCCTTTTGAAGGCCTCCAGGCCAGAGGCCATCACCACATCCTGTGGCAGGGAGTTCCACAGACTGACAACGCGCTGGGTGAAAAAAGAGAGAGAGGCAAGGGAGGTTGCAAAACGGGTTGGAGGCTCAGGCCATCTGCTGCTTGTATACTGCTCTATCTGTGATATAAAGGATCTTTATCCTCACACAACAAAGGAATAAATAAATAAAAATAAAAGAAATAGAGCAACATTTCTTCTAGAAGTCTTTACCTAAAAAAAAGTTAAATCAATACAACAACATTGGCAACACAAAAGACGATCAATAAAAACAGGAGACGGAAGCAGTGTGAACCTTAATCCATGAGCCATTATAACCAGGGCTGTGGAGTCGGTAGATAAATGTTCCGACTCTGACTCCTAAGTATTAATATGCAAATGTATTTTAGGCTAGGTTGCCCATGGGCACTGTGTAACAGCACAACACAACACTATGGAAAGTATAAGTATTGCCGCTCCTAACTGTGCATTGCGTGCCATATAGTGAAGCACATGAAAAGCACGCTTCTTCACGGTCACTTAACGTGTTCATTTTGCGGTTACGTGAGGCACTGCATGCATTTGGTCTTTATTCTTACAGTAGAGAAGTCATTAATTAAAACTTTTTGTGAATTGGGACATTTAAACTTGCTTTTTAAAAAAATTCCAATCTAAATTCAGTCGGAGTCGGAGTCGGTGCATTGTTTGCCGACTCCGACTCCGACTCCAGGTACCCAAAATTTCCTCCGACTCCGACTCCTTGACTCCGACTCCACAGCCCTGATTATAACATTATTAAAAGACCCAGGAGAATAAAAGGCTGTTTTTGCTGAAGTACCCTGACGTGTACTCCTGCTCCCATCATCATCACCATCACCATCACCATCATCACGACCACCACCACCACCAATGAATACAAGTAAACTGGTGTGAAGGAAGGCAATTCTATTCACTGAATAGGAATGTATGAAATAAAGAGATTACATCCCAAGAGTTTTGGACTACCGGAGGCAGGAACTGACCCAAGACACAGAGTGTGTGTGTGTGGGGGGGATACACAGTTGCATTCTCAAATAATGTACACAGTTGGACAAAGCCAAATCAACGCCAATTATACAATATACCCTTCACGCGCACAGGGCTGCGTATTCATCCTTGTTCCAGAAACGTGAAGAAAAAGATGCTAAAATTATGGCATTAAACACACCTTCTTAAGAATCCCCGCTTGCATTTAAAACAGGTGTGCAGCCTAAAGGCCGTGAGCCCACAATTCTGCAAAATTACACTCCCAAATCTATGGCTCATTCCTGGTCAGGCTTGCCCTCCTGCTAGCAAAAGGCAAATTATGCAAGATAGTACATTATGTTACAGCATAAGAATTAACTCAATGCTTACTTAATTTATACAGGTCACTCCATTTTGCTTTTCTGCCTGACAACTTTAGACCACCACCACCCCCGCATCACAGGATGGGCAAAAATATCAATGATTATCAAAAATCAAATTGATTTAAATAACAATTTAAACATTAAAAATATTGACTTAGAAAAAAATTAAACAATAAAAAATCCATTTTGGTAAAGCTTGAATCATGATT